>JADWQK010001571.1:0-1228065 GCA_017933935.1 Sesamia nonagrioides
AATGGCGCGATCAAAGTCGCCTTTCACATCCCGGGAATTTTTGGAAATACCTAGTCCCAAAACAACTTTTGGCCTAAAATGAATTACCTCATATGCGGAAGAAAAGACCGGGAGAATAGGGTATTGACAAACAGGTGAGGAGAGGAGTTTAACCTCTCTGTACCTACTCATCAATGGAATAGTTTTATTATTCCAATAGGAAGATGAGTTAAGAGAAAGGTAGATTTGTTCTAGAATGGGGAGTAAAGGATGGGACGATAGGGAGAAAACTTTTGATAAAAAGCGATCTGCTAAGTATTGTCTACGAAGGTTAAGAGGGGGTTCTGCACATTCAACCTGGAGCGCGTTTATGGGGGAGGATTTCATGGCACCGGAAATGATCCTCAAACATTTGGCCTGGACAGAATCCAGCCTACGCAAAGCATCTTTCTTGCAGGGCTCAATTAAGCAGCTGCAGTAATCAAGCACGCTTCTGACCAGCGCATTGTAGACCAGTTTCAAGGTGAAAGGGTGAGCGCCCCACCAGACACCTGCCAATGCCTTAAGGACCGAGACTGAGCCCTCACATTTTTTGACTGTATGAGTAATGTGGTCAACTCCCGTCAATTTGGAGTCTAAGGTAACCCCCAAGAACCTGGCCTTATTCTCGATTGGGATAGCTTGGCCGTCAATATTAATGTCGACTTGGGGGATAAGGCGTTTGCGACTGAAAATAACTGCTAAACTTTTTGGAGCACTTAAAGATAACCCGTGACCTAAAAGCCAATGGTTTAAGGAGGACAGTGATATATTAACCTTTTGAACGCCAATCACTTCTATACAAGTTCGAGATTTTCGTGCCCTCAGCGCCACTACTTGATTAGAAGTAATCACAGTATAAAATAAATTTACGACTTTTACAAGACCTTTTATTTTGTTTTTATGGAAATTTGCCCTGTTATCAACCATATTTTTAACTTTTTCACGCATAATAAGTTCTTATTTGTTTAATTTTCAATAGACACAAAAACGCCAGAAAATATTTTAATGCCCCCAGCGCCAATTACTTGATATCAAGTAAGCCAGTGATGGGACACGACGAAGACCTCGCTATATTTCATCTCGTCGAAATGATCATAAATACTATTATTGCAAAAAAATGACGTAAATATAGAATATTTTATAAATATTGTACACTTTAAACTAGGTTTTATTTACCTTAATCAAGAATTAATAGGTTTTCTAATCATTGTCGATAGTGAAACCCCGTTTGAAAAACCCCATCCCTACAAAGTTAGTTAGTTGTCGGTCTGTACACGCCACCGACGTGTATAGAAGGAAATCTGTGACGTCATAAGCGGACGGGTTTCAAGGTCATAGTGACCTTGTGCATTTTAGTGTAGTGCAATGTTTACATCTTGAGTTGGCGCACGTGTCCTTATAAAAAAATTGTGACTGTGAATATGACGAATTATTGCGAGTTGTTCAAGTCTGAATCAGAATTTTGAAATAGTTCGTCGTCTTGACATTCCGTTAAGTCGTCAACTTCCGTTTCAGGAATTTTCTTCAGTTTTCTATTAGTTTCTACAAACCAGAAAAATAATTGCGAGTATTTAGCGACACCATTAAAAAAAGGTCTTGTGTAAAACAGACACTTAACCTCCATTATATTTTATTTTTTAAAACGTAGAAAACCACGTATTTAGCTTCTATTAATTGTATTTGTTGTAAGTAAACGAAATAAATTATGCAGGAATCGGTTGAGTTTATGCACGTGTAACTCGACCACAGTGAATATAAAATGTATACCATAGAAATCTAGACATCCCCTAGAACAGAAAGGATTTTGACGTGCCTCGAGCGCCAACTACTTGATATGAAGTAGAAGGATTACATTTGGAGACAAATAGGGATGTGCCTTGTAGAACACACGTCTAATAAATTTAAAATTCTTTTCTTTATTGTGGGGAATATATCCAGGTTTTCATACTGTTTTTTTATGAAATAAAATAAAATATGAAATTACGATTACAGTTTTTATTTAGCTTCGTAAATTGGTGAATAAAAATTATTTTAAATGTATAATATTATTTGTCGATAGGACACTAATCCCATCCCTACGTTTTACTATAGATACGTTATACATTTGTAGTGTGGCGCAGGAGGACACATCGCGTATTATATAGATGGGCGTTCAAAAGGTTAATAGAATGGGCGGCATCCTGGATGGATTTATCACAGACCAATAATGCAATATCGTCAGCATACTGAAGGACGTTACAGTTAAAATTAAGGCAAGAAGGAAGATCAGAAGTGTAAATATTATATAGGATGGGACTAAGCACGGATCCCTGAGGAAGACCTCTCCAAACCAACCTCGGCTCAGAGTTCTCCCCAGAAATCCTGAGTATGATGCTACGATCTGAAAATATGCTGGATATGATTTGACAAATCCTAGCCGGGATTCTCAGCTTTTGCATCTTTTGCCTGAGAAGTGGTAGGAGAACAGAATCATAGGCAGCTGAAATGTCTAGGAAAACGGCTACCACCGACTCATTCCTGCTGAGGGACAGTCGGATCACTGATGTGAGGGAAGCCACACTATCTGTTGTACCCAGACCTTTCCTGAAGCCGAACTGAGTCGGTGGGAGCAGTTTCCTACTTTCTACAAACCATTCTAGTCGGTTTTTAATCAAATGTTCTAGCAGTTTAATTAGTATGGACAATAAAGCAATCGGCCTGTAAGAACAATGATCGCTGGGATCCTTACCGTGTTTTAAAATAGGGATGACGACTTGAACCTTCCAATCAGGAGGAATATAACTGTGAGAAAAACAATAGTTGACCAAGTCCAGATAATACTGTTGGGACTTCTCACCTGCTTTAGTAATGAAGGAGTATGGGAATCCATCCACCCCAGGAGCAGAGTCCTTAACATGGGCGAGGACCGATTTAAGTTCCCCCAGAGTGAAAGGCCTGTCCAGAGGATCATTCGATGCCAACCGACAGCCTGTAGTGACACACTCATTAACATTAGGAACATAGATTGGGGCCAGTTTTGAAAGAAACCGGTTACCCAGTTCCTTGGTTAATATGTTCCTGGTGGGAGGGCTTAAACTGTTCCTAAATGATTTGATCTTACGCCACACGGCCGACACTGGGGTGGATGGACTCAGCGAATCACAATATTTCCGCCAACCTTCTCTCTTCTTGTTTTTGAGTAGTTTTCTGGACTTAGCCAAGATATGTTGAAATGCAATGAGGTTATCCAGGTTCATATTATAGTTAAAGTTCCTTTCCGCCTCATTCCTGGCCCTGATCACGGCAGAGCATTCCCTATCCCACCACGGCGGGGATGGAATTTTGTCCATAGGCGGTTTTTTTGGACGAAAGCAATCATCTGCTGTAGAGGATATAGTGTGGGAGAATGATGAAAAACATCCGTGAGCAGTTTCAATATTAATTGATGGGAGAGAAGAGACGCGTAAATCTAAAATTTTTGAGTATAGGTCCCAATCTACTGAGTTCAGCTGGTATTTTAAAAGAGGGGGGGTTTTGTCAAGGACGGTCTTGGAAGGGACTTCAATCATGATGGGATAGTGATCACTCCCATAAGTCATATTCAAGCGACTCCAATTAAAAATACTGGCTAAATTAGATGAGCAGATCGTCAGATCAACACAGCTGTTATTGTGTCCTGGTGTAGACCTACGTGTCGGGCAGCCATCATTGATCACGCATAAATTTAGCTCGTCTAATATGTCCACTAAGCCTATGCCAAAGTTGTCGCAGTTATCTGATCCCCATCTATAATGATGACCATTAAAATCGCCGATGATAAGTACTGGACCTTGTACACTACTTAGCAACATTTTAATCGTTGAAAGATCTTCATTGTGCGGGTGTGCAATATAAAAACTAAAGATGTTTATATCCTCAGCCTTAACAGCAACAACACTGATGTTGTCACCAACAGAGGGTAGAGGAATTGGGGAGAATGATACTTTATTATTAATGAACAAAGCACATCCTCCATAGCCATCTGGTCTATCATGTCGAGCACCGCTGAAGCAGGGAATCCTAAAGTTACTGTCTGAACGAAGCCATGTCTCAGCGATGCTACGGATCGATGGCTTAAATTTATTTACAGTGGGTGTTCAAATTATTATACTCAAAAGCAAATTTTGTAGAATCTAAACTTTGATTCTTAGTGGTGACTAAAATATTAATGAAAATATAGATTTTGCTTACGCCTTTTTTGAACCATGAGGTTAGCTTTAATTTCATATAGAAACATTTTATTTAGCAGTATGGCAACCACATATTTGCCGCCATTTTGTACGTCAATCCGTGTTCAACTGTGAAATTGTTTACCAGCTGTGATTGTTTTAAATTGCTTGTTTGTGTTTTGTGATAAAAAAAGGTATGTTTATGATCAAATTTTATTACTACTAGGTTTTTGATATCTGTGTGTAGTAAAACTTATGAATATTTGTATAATTGAATAAAAATAATAATTATTAGTGACATAACCTAACTTTCAGGTAATAAAAAGATGGGGAGGGTTTCTGATGTGTCTCCAAAGAAAAAAACCAAAGTAAAAGTGTTGTTGGAACACTGTAAATATACTCAAAGACAAATTGCTGAAATGTTTGGTATTTCTCAGTCGACAGTACGAAATATCAACAAAACCATACAAAATGGCAATACGTTGACTCCTAAGCGGGTTGGTAATTGTGGACGAAAAAGAATAACTACTCCTAGAGACGAACGGAAAATTCGTCAAATTACACTGGAGAACCGTAAAAAACCACGTAAAGTAATAAAGGAGATACTTGAGCAGTCAGGTGTGGTCTTGTCTGATATGACATTGCGAAGAAGATGGAAGGAGCAAAACTTTTCTTGCCGTCGGCCCTTGAAAAAGCCTAAATTGACTCCAGCTATGCGAAAGAAACGCTTGGAGTTTGCAAAAAAATACAAGGACTGGACAGAAGAGGACTGGGAAAAGGTAACTGAATCCTCGTTAGCAGTAAAATCTTTAGAATATGTAACATTCATGGTCTCTGAAGTAATATCCTCTTTATTTTTAGGTTTGTTTCTCAGATGAATCATCAATACAAATTCTCCAAGATAACACGCAGTATGTTCGCCGAAGACCACATGAAAAATACAACGATGATTGCATAGTGGAAAGAGTCAAGCATCCGCTATCAATAATGATTTGGGGAGTGATTAGTAGCAAGGGAAATGGTCGCCTCTATATTGTTAAAAATACCATGAGACAAGATCAGTACATAGAAGTGCTGATGGGTAGGCTGATTCCACAAACCCAAGAGTGGTATCCCAATGGCGACTTTGTGTTTATGCACGATTCGGCTCCATGTCACAAAGCTAAAAAAGTGACAAAATTCCTGAAAGATAATAATATATCAGTATTAGATTGGCCGGGTAACTCCCCAGACCTCAACCCAATCGAAAATGTATGGGCCTCTTTAAAGAACGAAATTGCCAAGGAAAAAGTCATAACCAATAAGCAAGAGCTCATCGAAAAGATTATAAAAGCATGGCATAATACTCCACACCTAGTAGAAATATCGAAATCATGTATAAAAAGCATGCCACGCCGTCTCAAAAATGTAATTGCGCAAAAAGGCGGGTTTACGAAATATTAATGTATACATTATTTGTTAAATATACTTTTATAATCTTATCAAAACAGTTTTATTTTCGTACCAAATAAAAATAAGAAGCCTAAAATATAATATTAATACGCAACAACATAGTTATGAAAGGTATGTTCGGCGTTTCAATCATTTAAACTTAAGAATACTGAAAATTTTGGTTTGAGTATAATAATTTGAACACCCACTGTATAAGAAAGAGTAGGTCAGATTTCCTGGGAGTAATACTCCTCACGTTCCATTGTAGGAATGTCAGGGGATGGAGCATTGCTAATAAATTTGACAATTGATGTCAGTTTGTGGGCAACGTGGTCAGGTAAAGATTGTGCAGGGTTTGATAATACTGTTATTAGCATATTGGTAATGACATTAAGTATGTTCTCGGACTTATCTTGGCTGCTAGTGCCTTCCTTGGGGTAAGCACAGCAACTTTGGGAAGGGGAAAAGGAATAATCTTGAGTAAGGGCCTGATGAGTCAGCTTGTCATAGCTAGGCGAAAGAGGAGCATGAGTTTTGGGTTTTAAAAAGACCGTTTTACGGTATGACTTTGTTTGAGAAGTGGGAGAGGAATGACGAGGGGAGCTAGGATTTGGGATATTTTTTTGGAATGCTCTAGACACTTCAGCATACGATCTTGACACTGGAGGGAAAACTTGACTTGCTTCCGCATAGGAGATACATTTCTCTGCCATAAGAGCCTTAATGCCCTTCTGCCGACCAAGCTCGGGGCAAGCCTTGTTGTTAGCGTAATGGTTGCCAGAACAAGAGACACAGAAGGAAGAATCAGTGGGGACTTGGCAACCATCACCCGGGTGGTCTTGACCACACTTAAAGCAGCGAGGTTTAGAGCGGCATACTGTACGTGTGTGACCAAAACGACAGCAGTTATAACATTGTATAGTCGGATACATATACTTTTCAACTGAGAGGGAGGTATAAAAACAATAAACCCGCGGTGGTAATATCTGTCCATCAAACGTCAATACAACTGTTTGAGTGGGTTTCCACTCTGTAACACCCAGAGAAGTTAGCTTGCGGTTCATTCTTCTTGCCTTTATAACAGGACCACATCCAGCAGGAACCTTGATATTCTGTATAACTTCATCCTCGGTCCATTCTGTTGGGACGTCTCTAACGAGACCCATTCTAGTGATGTTATATTGAGGAATCATAGCAATGAAGTTATGTTGGCTTAATGTCCGACTTATCAAGAAGCTGTTTGCATCCTGATGGGACTTAAACTCTACTGAAACTTTGTTTCTTCCCAGACGTTTCACACTGCCCAGAAGAATGTTGTTAAAGTTGTTTTTGGTCAGAAACATACCAAATTTCACTGGGTGTAAAACAGTACCAGGGGTCTCGCCATCTTTCAATGAAACATGTACAATGTATGGAGGATTATCTCTCATTGTGTATGATTGCCTTCCAAATTCTGTTTTGGGTATTTTTGGAGGGTTCATAACGGTAGTTGGGGAAGAAGTTGCTAATCTTTTTCTATTCATAGCAGATTCAGAGTCCATTGCTTCACAAACATTGTCATCGGGGAGGGAAACAGTTAACACCGGAGTGTAATCGAAGGGATCAGGGTCAGGCGGCTTTTTGGCATCCATACTGGATGCCGGTTAAAATCTTAAAAAATATACTAAATATAAAATTAAACTAACCTTTGATAAAAGACAAATACAAAACAAAATCTAGATTAAGTTAACACTAATAAAAACCACTAAAACCAAATTAATAATTAAAATAATCGTAACACCAAGAAAAACACGTAATAATCCTTCACCACTACCCACGAAAGTCCCTAAGTATAAGTTATTTATAGCTAAGCAAACAGACCAATGGTTAACCTAATAGGATGTGGCTAGCGTAAATGGACCTCGAGACCTTACTAAATAGCATGGTGAGACTAGTCTTTATACTAGACTAGCTATCCGCCCGCGGCTTCGTACGCGTGGAGTTCGGTTATATCGCGCTTTTTAGATTTCCCTCGGGAACATCAAATTTTTCCGGGATAAAAGGTAGCCTATGTTCCTTCTCAGGGTCTAAAGATTGTCTGTGCCAAATTTTATCAAAATCGGTTGAGAGGTTTAAGCGGGAAAGCGTAACAGACAGACAGACAGAGTTACTTTCGCATTTATAATATTAGTATGGATTGTCGGGGTATTACAACACTTTTTAGTTTACTTGAAATCAATAAAGCAAGATACTAGTCACTACCAGCTATTTCCGCTCCACAGTATAAGACCATAGGCATACCGAGTGGGCAGGGGGGAGGGAAGTTGCCCCGCCCCTAGAAATCTCACAGAACATGTATTCTCCCCTAATTACTAAACAAAGTATAAACGAGGACTTATCTCTAACTTTTAAATAAACCATGCAGTAGATACTGACTATATGTACAGTGTAATTGCCAAAAAACCGTGTGCGATCACTCTGAAAATTTGATGGCCCTCCAGCGAGTCCGGGGATATCGCACGGTATCCGCTGAGACGGTGAGCCTCCTTGCTGCCATGGGGTCTTGAAGCCAGTCCTAGCCCAAATATGGGAGTGGCGAGAGGAAGCAAAAGTCCTGGGTATAACTCGAGTACAGCGGACAAAGCTCCGGCAGGATCTAATGGCGACATTGGGAGTGTTGTATTGTTGAAACACAGTGCTGGGCTCGCCACAATAGCTGCAACAAATCCTCTCTTCGAGAAAAGGATAGAGTGGGCTACGGCTCCCTCACCTTGGTGTCCACCGGACAGGGCTGTTTCGGGTGGTCGCAGCTCCGGATAAGCTCTGAGGACACGGCGTAGTGTACGGTAGACTAAGCCCACGTATGTACCAGACCCGGGCCGATGGCACATTGTGTTCCACGCACGCCTCAGAGATGTCAGCATTATAGTGACGGGGTCCACTAGGATCGATCCCTGCCAGGGGATCGGTTGTTCGACAGAGATACCGTAGACCCTTTTGACGGACGAATTTGAATGAAGTTTCATAACCGGGATTACCATACCGTACCCTTTTCAACCCAGTATTCCATCCCAGTATTTCTTTTATGCTTGTCTGGGGGAAATAGAAAAACATAGAATATGCCAGCTGCTTCTCTTCCCGAGCAGAAGGTAGAAGTCTGTCAAGGGATGGGAAATATAAAATAACTTATAAATGACCCCCAGCTTAAAGTACTCTCAACGGGCAGTGGCGTTGGAACTTCATTAAGCCAATTTAAACTGCGCTCGTCAACCCGCCTGAAAAGCGTAGCGAGTATGGCATTTACCCTCCAGTAGAAAGACAAAAAGGCCAGGTCAAAGCCAGGCCAGGCCAGACAAAGCCTTGCCGCCAAGCGATTCGTGGTGTTCCGGCATGATGTCTGGGGAAGCCGTACGGAGGACACAACTGCTCAGACCCGCTGAGCAGTTGTGTTGCGATGTGTGCCGGGTACGATGCGTCAAATGTTGTTGTGTTGGGAGTTTGGTCGTGGAGGGTCTCTCTCCACATCTATCTCCCTCTGGTGCAGCACAGTTGGTCGTGTTGTTGGGTTTAACGTTGCACCACCTCGCTCAACTGCCGTCTTCCTTCCTATTCACTAAGTGATTGGGCTTAAACTAGCGCGCTTTACCATCAAAGATTGCATTCACTGCTTACCATCAGGCGGGATTGCAGTCAAGCGCTAGTTTATAATTATTAAAAAAAAAGGTCTCCAGTCTCCGGCAGCCCCGCTATTTCTGGCTCCGATAGCGGCCACGATAATGGTGGCGGAGGAGGTGCTAAGAATCCCCTGATATTATCCGGCTACAACCTCCGACGAAGATTGGCCCTGGTAACACACTATGTGCGTACGATGCGGCTCGACGAGAAAGTCGAGGAAATGGAAGAAGAAATGGGTAGGTTATAATAAAGTTGTCTGAAGACTGAAGAGAGGGGGAGGGCACGACAACCCTTAAGTCTAGTAACCTACTCTATCACTGTGAAGGTGTAGTCAGATATTTAGGGTCCAATCGTCCCGGGCTATTTTGTCCTTCAAACTACTTGCATCATTGACATGTACGTCAAACAAACAGACACAAATGATCCTGACAGATGTTAAATAAATAAATAAATAAAATGTTTATTCAGCAACTTAAATAACTTATGCTAGTTACATGTAGGAGCATCCTTTTAAACAATTAATTTGCTTGTGTTAGGATGCTCCGCTCTCCGTAAGTTATACAAAAACATAAAAGTTATTTTAGAAAACAAAATATATAGAAAACCAAAAAGAAATGCAGAAAAAAAAAATACAAATTGGATTAATACTTCGCACGCTGGAGTGTGATACGGTTTGATGTGAGGGTGTGTTTGTGAGAGTGAAAGTGTGGGAGTATGTGCATGTGTTTATGATGAGAATCAAACTGTGGAAGTGTGTATATGGATGTCTAAGGAGAGTGGTAATGTTGGAGGAGCAAACAGATTATTAGATTTGAGTGACCATGGTAAAACGATTGCGTATATGCCAGTTAACCCTGCGACACGGTCTTGGGATCGGAAAATGACGCAACACATCATTTACCATTAACTGCATAAAACATTCTGGTTTAGTTTATAATTATATTTTTATTGACTGTACAATATTTTCTACCTCGTCATAGGTTTTAGTTTTCAGCCATGCAGTCATTGTGTTTTTACACTCACGGTAAGAAAGTGAATAGATATTGAGTTCTTCGTTTAGTAGATTGTACAAATATGATGACTGACTAGGATATTGTCTCTTTGCGAATGCTGACCTGGATGCTACAGGGGGAGCAACCGGGTTCCTCCGTCTGCTTGTCGTCTTATGTAGCTTGTAAGGCAATGATTTATGTTTAATTAGAATTGTATTAAGTACATAAAGCTTTCTAACGGTCAAGAGTTCACATTCCTGATAAAGGCTCTCTGTTGAAAATCTATAAGGTTTAAAGAGCATGACCTTCAGTAAAGACCTTTGTGCTCTCTCAAGGTCCAGAAATTTTATTTTTGTTGCACCACCCCAGGCCGGAAGACAATATGCCAGTACGGATTGTGCTAGTGCCGTGTATATCTGTAGCAGGAGACTTTTAGAAGTTATGTAACGAAGTGTTTTAAAGGTCCAAATAAGTTTCCTTACGCGCTTCATTATTAATTCTATGTGCGAGTGCCAAGACAACCGCTGGTCAACCATAATGCCTAGGTATTTTGTTGATCTAATTCTGTTTATTTCAACACATGAACAGTTTGGATTTGGTGGATTCTGGCATTTGTGAATCTTAATTTTGAATTCAGGGGGAGGTTGAGAAGAACTATATTTTGAAAAACAAATGAAGTTAGTTTTAGAAGTGTTTAAGGTAAGAAGGTTTTGTTCAAGCCATGCCGCAATTTTCATCAAGCCACGTTCGGCTCTTGCCTGTACGTCGATCCAAGTTTTACCGCAGAAAACAATAGCGGTATCATCCGCGTAGGAAATAATAACTCCATCTTCAACTTGCATGTTACATAGACTATTAATATATATCAGAAAGAGTGTAGGGCCGAGAACACTACCCTGACCGACTCCAAAATCAACGTTCTCCTCAGAGCTAACAACTCCACCGATCTTAACTTTTTGTTTACGTTCACATAAGTAGTCTCTGAGCAGGGCAAGTGGTGTACCTCTTATGCCAGTCGATTCCAACTTGTCAAGGAGAGTGGGGACAGATACCGTATCGAAGGCCTTTTTAAGGTCCAAGAAAACGCAGAGGCATCTGCCTCCGTTGTCTACCTGTCTAGTAACAGATGAGGTAAGGGCCAGCACTGCATCCTCTGTGGACTTATTTTGTCTGAACCCATACTGTGAGGACGATAAAAGCTTATTGGTATTTAAGTATGATAAGAGACGTGAATTCATTAATCTTTCAAGTATTTTAGACAAAGACGGTAATACAGAAATTGGCCTGTAATTTGATGGGTCAGCTCTGTCCCCGCTCTTATGAATAGGCGTAATTAAGGCTAGTTTCAAGGAATTTGGGTAGATAGCAAACTCAAAGCAAAGGTTCACTAAGTGGGTTAAAATTGGAACGACAAGAGCATGTGCTGTTTTTAAGAAACTGACACTTATGCCATCCCAGCCTGGAGCGCTATCGGTTTTCAGTGACATTAATACACGATGGACTTCGCAATGATCGGTGCTTAAAAGTACAAAAGACGAATAAGGGGGGGCATTGGGCGTCTCATGATAAATTTTGTCTAAACCAGTGGTGTTGGAAATGATTTCATTCGCAAGAATTTTACCAATATTTGAGAAGTACTTGTTTACTGTGTCAGCAGATTCTAGTGGGGTAGACTTAAGTTCCAATAGTTCAGTAGTGGGACATTTTTTAGGTTTTCGCTGGGTGATAGAATTTATTGTTTCCCAGAGCTTTTTAGGATTTTTTTGCGCTTTAGTTAGCTTCTCACGATCATATTTCCGTTTCTGTTTTCTAATTATACAATTACAGTAGTTACGATATCTTTTGTAAGTGATAATTAAGATTTCGTTAAACGGATCTGTTTTTAACCTACGTTGCATATCATTACGGTTTCGGATACATCGCAGCATCCCGATGGTCATCCATGGCTTTATTAATCTGCATTTTTGTGGTATTGTCATAGTAACAGTATTATTTATGAGACAAGATTGTAGTATTTGGATGAAACTGTCACAAATTATATTTGGATTAGTTAAATTCACAAGCTTATTTAATTCACTTTCTTTTAGACTTTCCATTGCTTTATTAAAATCAATTTTAGTTTTTGTTTTGGATATTACGTGTTTGTATTTATTATTAGATATTTTTAGGAAAATCATGGAGTGATCTGTTATGGTAGTGTTTAATATTGCTATGGATACTGTAGAATATAGTGGGTCTAGTTTTATGATGAAGTGATCTAGGCAGTTATTACCTCTAGTAGGTAGTGAATGTCCTGGAAGTAGACCGTGCATTGCAAGCATATTTAAATAATTTAATCTCTTTGTGCGATCGTAGGAGTGTTCAGTTTCACTAGAGATTAAATTTATATTTATGTCACCTGTAATTATTATGTTTTTACTCGATGCAATTGTAATAAGGTGGTCATTTAGTGAGCTAATGAACTCGTCGGATTTAGGATTTGAGGGAGATCTGTATATAGCCAAGACTACTAGTTTTGAAGGAAAACAGATTTGAAGACAGGATGCCTGTAATAATTTAACTTCCTTAACTATGGTTTTGTGAGTATTTTTAATATAGGTAACAACTCCGTCAGCCTTGTTTATATGATTGGAAGTTTGGAAAGCCGAGTAATTGCTAATTTGAGGTATAGGTTTGGAGGTGTCGAGTCTGCATTCATTTAATGTTATGAGGTCTATATCTGTTTTCTTGTTTTTCAAATTCATTAAATTTAGCAACAGGTCGCTATGGTTGGAGTAAATACTACGTATGTTTTGTGACACAATGGTAATGTCCGTAGGACTTATATTAATTAGACTTTTTAGCTCCTCTGAAGAACAACTAAAAACATTGGTAGTTTCTGTATTGTCAATATTGTTTAAAGTTTGTAGCGTGCTATCCATTGGTTAAATATAGTGAAATGTGGTCTTTAGCATTAATCATATAAGTGTATGTGTATTTGATTATAATTATGTAGGCGGGTATGAATTTTGTGAATGAGTATAGGGTGTAGGATATAAATTGAGTGATCTTGCTTTGATATAGAAGTGTTATGTGTCTCATATGAATGTGAGCGCGCTAGATATACATCTTTATACATAAAAAATAAATTTGTTGACATTAAAATAAATTTGTTAACACAAAAATAAATTTCAAGGACAACTAACATAGAATAATACATGAGAACAGTATTGGGTAACCATGGCAGAAAGTTACACCCGGCCAGTCATATTTGTTGCATAAGGCTGTTTACTTGAGCTTCATTTGTTATGGTAATTGTGGATGCATTATCATCTTTCTTAACCAGAACTTTTCCGAAAGAGGTCCAGCAGAATTTATAGTTTCGGGACTTCGCCAAATCTCGGGCCAGAAAAAAGAGCCTAGCTCCTTTTGCTGTTAATTGTTCGGATACAAAGATAGGGTTATATTCACCTGTCTTAAGACCTAGGTGTTTGGCGCAGATTTTTTCTTTATTTGCTTTATTAAAATCCTTGATCTTCCTGATAAAGTCAGCTTTGAGTAGAGTAGAACCCAATTCTACTACTATAGTGCTTGACTTAGTATTATGCCGCTTATTCTGCACACGGAACACATCTGTAATATCTTTTTTATCTATTGTACTTTCTACTGATTTGGACAAAGTCAGAACCATTTTTACTAGATCGTCTCTAGTTTCTTGCAAGTCTTTTGGAACGTTTTTTATTTCAAAATTAGACTTACGTGCTGCCCGTTGCAGATCCTCAATTTTGTCCTCCAGGATTATAATATAATCATTATCTCTCTTTGAACGGGTTTCTAGATACTCAATCTTCTTTTTAAGGTCTTCATTTTGAGCCGAAAGAGCAGCCATTGCATTCTCAATATTAATGTTTGTTGTTTTTATATCCATTAGGGTAGGATATACTTTTGAAAGTTGTTCTTGTTGAGTTGCCAACATGGCCGAGATCATAACTTTGATCTCATCCTTAAAAGAGTTGAAATCTTCGTTGTCATAACCGTGTTCTCTGACTCTCTTGTTTCGCCGGGCTACGAAATTAGGGGGAGTGCGGGGCTGGTCCATTTGCTCGGTTAAATTTGAATCTGAGAGCGACTTATTGCCAGTTTCAAACATTTTAAGTACCAGGGGGTAATGAGAGTGAAGAGGTTTTTTCTCTGACCTGTTTGTCCGTTGGTACTGTTCCAGTGGTTTGGCTGTAGAACAGGATACAAGACAATCGCTCCGTTGTTATCACTTTACAATATACGTTACTCCTAGTTTCTGATGCACTCCTATTATTTGACACAATTTTAGTGATGTCAAATTTTAATTTAACTTTCTATACACCAAGAAATACGGGGTTTGAGCTAATAATGCTTCATATGTTCATAAGTTTAACTGGAACGCGCAGACATATGCTTATGAAAGTGTTATGAACAAATTTTGAACTGGAACGCGCTCACTTTTACCGTTGCGGAGGTAGGTTGATAATAATTCGGAATGAGCGATCACTTTAAGTTTTGGCACTTTTTGCAATTGTTTTCACTGCTTGATGAGTTAAAAGTTCATAGCGATCTTGGTTATGTAAAGTAAAACCGTTTCTTCAGAAATTATGAGACATTTATTTGGTTTCCAGAGTTCTTTAAGAATCACCGAGACCCACGCTTATCACTGTTTATAAGTATCACTGAGGTAGCATTTCGCTTTGCAAACGATAACACTGAGTTATTAGATGATGTTCTATCTCACGATGAAGGTTTGACTTTGGTTGTAGTAGTGGCGTATACAGATAGGTGCGTTTGGGTGTGTAAACTGAAGGAGAGTTAGCATAGAAGTTTGAAACACATTTTTAAATTGTTTTAATTTTTGATCTTTAATTAGGTATTAATAATAAATATTTAGCTATTTGAATAGGTATTTATCAACCTTTTATTTATAGGGAGTAAATGTGGTAAATTGTTTGATAGAAACGAAACAAGTGAACGTAAATCGTTATACATTTTCATGGAGTAAAAAAAAGAACAAAGTGGTCATTATCGCTCGTAATTTTTAATCAATGTCAGATTTTCGGATTCTGATTCGCTGTCATCCAAATCATTTTGCAGATCAATCACGATCTAAAAATTTTGGTCAAAGTCACCATCTCAGCGTTAATCCCAGTCGCATCCGCAGCTTTTTCAGTGTTGGAGTCTGGGGTCCGCCTTACCAGTCTAACTACTGATTTTGGCTAAACTTCGATATTTTCCGTGAAGCGACTGCCGTCTGACCTCCATAACCCGAAGGCGATGTCTAAGCATTGCAGTTAAACTAAACCAATTGTTAGACTTTTAAGGGCTCCAACCAACCCGTAACGACTGCCACTAGATGTTCGTATGGCAACCGGGACCAACGGCTTAACGTGCTTTCCGAGGCACGACCAGACCAGTGCAAATATTGGACCGGACCCCAGACTCCATAGCTGAAAAGGCTTCGGATGCGACTGGGATTAATGCTGGGATGATGATGATGACTAAACCTCTCAACCGATTTTGATGAAATTTGGCACAGACAATCTTTAGACCCTGAGAAAGGACATAGGCTACCTTTTATCCGGGAAAAAATTGATATTCCCGAGGGAAATTTAAATAGCGCGATATAACCGAACTCCACGCGGGCGAAGCCGCGGGCGGAAAGCTAGTAGAATATAGATAAAAGCTTTGATTTTGAATAAGAAAATTAAAAAAATAATATGTTAAGAAAATAATTTATTCCACACAAACGAAATTCAAAATAATCCATACTTACTAATATTATAAATGCGAAAGTAACTCTGTCTGTCTGTCTGTCTGTTACGCTTTCCCGCTTAAACCTCTCAACCGATTTTGATGAAATTTGGCACAGACAATCTTTAGACCCTGAGAAAGAACATAGGCTACTTTTATCCCGGAAAAATTAGATGTTCCCTAGGGAAATCTAAAAAGCGCGATATAACCGAACACCACGCGAGCGAAGCCGCGGGCGGAAAGCTAGTTAATATTAATAAGAGGCTTACAGTATAGAATTTAATCTATTCAATTTATAATGATCACAAATGTTTTATAGCTATGTGCTCTGTGTGCTTGTGTGTGTAGCAGTGTTTAGTTTAGTTCAGCATAGTGTTAACCGCATTATTGAAATAACAATTGTCACACTTTTGTTTATTTAACCACTTATGTACACACATAGAAACAGACAAGAAAAAAGGTAATGCTTATCCATACTAATATTATAAATGCGAAAGTAACTCTGTCTGTCTGTCTGTCTGTCTGTCTGTCTGTCTGTCTGTCTGTCTGTCTGTTACGCTTTCCCGCTTAAACCTCTCAACCGATTTTGATGAAATTTGGCACAGACAATCTTTAGACCATGAGAAAGAACATAGGCTACCTTTTATCCCGGAAAAATTGATGTTCCCGAGGGAAACCTAAAAAGCGCGATATAACCGAACTCCACGCGGGTGAAGCCGCGGGCGGAAAGCTAGTCTATACTAATATATAAAGCTGAAGAGTTTGTTTGTGCGCGCTAATCTCGGGAACTACTGGTCCGATTTGAAAAACTCTTTTTGCGTCGGATAGCCTATTAATCCAGGAAGGCTTTAGGCTATATAACATCACGCTGCGACCAATAGGAGCGGAGCATAACTAAACCACGCGAACGAAGTCGCTGGCGGCCGCTAGTATCAAATAATAATAGAAATCTTACTGCAATAGGACAATAAACACAGATGTAGACAGCGTGTGGAAAAGTAAAGAACACAAAATATAATACATAAAAACTGGAGGGGCTAAAGTGGCTTCGCGGGGTTTAATACCTTCCTTCGATCTAGACTGTAACCCTTTTACATGGAAAAGAAAAAATGGCGTCACTGTCGCACTGTAAACTCTTAACCTAGGAATGGGTTATGGAAATATCATGCACCTTACCTCTCTTGACGGGCTCTCGTCGTCTCGTAGGAGTTCAATCAGTTGGCTCCGTCTTCGACTTTCTTCACCCTCGCGGTTCGGCAAGCTCCACACACACACACGTGGTGTTATCGAGTTCCCCGCTAACAGCTTCGGTTTCTTTTCTTGAAGCCACAAAGACACGTCTCCAATTTGAGCGGATGGTTACAACTTATAATCGAATGATTATATCGTTCAGCGATAAATTAACACAGCAGAACTGTGCAAATGCGGGTTTTTAAACAGCGGTTAGCGCGCGGTACGGCGTGCGCACACGCGGAGGGTCCATGAGACACACTAAAATCTCTCTCTCTTGACGGGCTCTCGTCGTCTCGTAGGAGTTCAATCAGTTGGCTCCGTCTTCGACTTTCTTCACCCTCGCGGTTCGGCAAGCTCCACACACACACACACGTGGTTTTATCGAGTTCCCCGCTAACAGCTTCGGTTTCTTTTCTTGAAGCCACAAAGACACGTCTCCAATTTTAGCGGATGGTTACAACTTATAATCGAATGATTATATCGTTCAGCGATAAATTAACACAGCAGAACTGTGCAAATGCGGGTTTTTAAACAGCGGTTAGCGCGCGGTACGGGGTGCGCACACGCGGAGGGTCCATGAGACACACTAAAATCTCTCTTCTCTCGTATAATCTAGGCGTTGTTTCGTTATTGATCGGGCAGCGGGTGCATGACGTGACGTAGAGGGTTACGGGGACAAGGACTGCTAGAGATTTACAGCGCAAACAGTTCCATTTATAAACGCCAATAGATGGCGTCAACATCCTCCCCCCTTTTGAAGGGTCACTTTCAAAAACCCAATCATAAATACAGCGAAAACTGCGAAAATATAATATTGAAACTGCGACTTATAAAAGAAATAACTGCGATCTTTATATAAATAACTGCGATAATACTAAACTAACTGCTAACACTTAAACTACTTGTATTTATCAAATTAATAATCCTACTGTGTAGGTAGTGGGCACAAACGCACGACTGGACGTACGTATGTACCTTTAGCGGTTCCTACAGAAGCTACACGCGTCACCCCATCGTCGGCAGGAAGCGTCCTTTCCACAATCGCTAACGGCCACGATAAAGGGGGCGTATTATCAGTTATGATGATTACGACCATGCCAGCCTTGATTGGCATAGTCGGAGTATTCCATTTCTCTCGAGTTTGCAAACCGTGTAAATACTCCATTCTCCACCTTCGCAAAAGGACTGAACTAACTTATCAAGTAGAGAATGTCTCTGAAGCAGATTGAGATTATCTGATTCTACTTCAGGTGCGGACAATGAAATCAGAGGTGCGGTATGCAAAAAATGGCTATGAGTCAATGCGGTAAGCTCTGCGGAATCAGCACTCAAAACTGTGAGAGGCCTAGAATTTAACAAATACTCGCTCTGAGTGAGTACTGTAACTAGCTCTTTGTAAGAATGCCGCTGTGAATAACTTAGATCAGAATGGGTGAGTCGTCCACCAACTCTGACCAAGTCGTTATATAATTAAAAATTAGCGACTACAAAATTGTTGCCTCTGTCCGAGTGCATTACTTAGACAGGGCCACTGCGGAACAAAAATCGTTTAAATGCGCTTAAAATATGGCGGTTTTTTTTTTTTAAATATTTATGCTGGATGAGTTTCAGTAATTTGTGTTCTGCCAAACTCAAATCAGCTGCGATTGTTTGTACGGAATCGCGACGTGGCAACAATCTAGCAAACTTGAGAATGTAGACCATCGCACGGAGTATTTTACTCTACGACGAAAGACGACAGAGAGCATCATAAACATGGGAGTTGTCTGCGGGAGTTAAAACACTGTGAACGAGCTTTCTTTTTTTTTCAGCGAGAGCGGCTCCGTACATTCAGTGGTAGGCCACTGTGACGGATGTAAAGTTAGCCAGGGGGGCCCCTGAGACCACAGAGGGTGGTTTAACAATTTAGCAGGAGAGACACCACGTGACAGGCAGTCTGCCGGGTTGTCAATCCCTGCTACGTGATAGAAGTTATCTGCGGAAATATTATTAGTGATTTTAATAACGCGATTGGCAACGAACGTTTGCCAACGGTGTGGCGAACCCTTGATCGGGATTATATAAGTAGGATACACGTCTACGGTCTCATGCGGGAGAACAGAGACGGGCGAGATATAACCCTTAGAAAGGTAATCATTTACTACCTCGTCGTAAGCGGCGCGCAGCCCCGGTGAAGCTTCAAGCTTTCTTTCCGAGCATAAAAATCGCTTACGAGCGGCATTGAAAGAGTCACCTAGTGTGAACACATCTTTATCAAACAGTAGACCGACGGTATAGCGACCAGTAACTGGGTCCCGTTGCGTAGTTGAATGATAAAAATATTCACATTCAACATCAGCGGGATGTTGAATGGGTGGGCCGGGAACTTCTTTAAGTTCCCAGAAGCGAGAAATAAAAATATTCACATTCAACATCAACGGGATGTTGAATGGGCGGGCCGGGAACTTCTTTAAGTCCCCAGAAGCGGGAAATAAAAATATTCACATTCAACATCAACGGGATGTTGAATGGGCGGGCCGGGAACTTCTTTAAGTTCCCAGACGCGGGAAATAAAAATATTCACATTCAACATCAACGGGATGTTGAATGGGCGGGCCGGGAACTTCTTTAAGTTCCCAGAAGCGGGAAATAATTAATTACCTACACGTCAGCGCAAACTAGCGTGATGGTGTAAGTCACATTCAACATCAACGGGATGTTGAATGGGCGGGAAATAGAATTATTATTATAATTATTCATAGGCGAATGGACTATGACTCAGCATGATGTAATACAGGCTGGGCGTTTACTAAGTGTAGGCACAGTTCCCATTAGTACATAGCCTAACACCGTATTGACAGCGGCGGGCACTGACGGGCCTCCAGGAATCCCGCCAGGCAAAACTAAATGCGGGAACAGCGAAGCTCCAATTAAAATATCAATTTTACTAGGAATAGCGAAACTATCATCAGCGAACTGAAGTTTATTCGAATAAGGCAAGGCCTTAATATCGACAAAAGCAGAAGGCAACTTATCCGTAATTTGATCGACTACTAACGAGTCGATATCAAATCGGATATTTTTATTAAAGCGGGAAAATATGGTTAAATTTACTGTTCCGAACGACGTTTTCTCTGTGCGTCCGAAACCACATACAGTCGTGGACTGTGTATTGTTTTGACGTAAACATAATCGGTCACAACACTCACAACATTCCTTTGTGACGAAATTGCTTTGAGACGCCGAATCTAACAAAACTCTCAGCAAATATTCACGACCATTACTGTCGTAGGCCGTGACTTGCGCGGTGGCGAGTAGAACAGTGGTGTTTGAATCACATTGCGACGGCTCGCTACAAGCAGTATCTGGGATTAAATAACGCGGCGCGTCTTTAGACACCGAGCACAATGCTACGTCAGACCGCGCGGCAGGTTGCTCTGTCTCTATCGTGCGCGTGTGATCGAAAGATACCGCTGCGTTTGCTCGCGTAGGCGCCGCTGTGTCGGGCGGCTCGCTCTTAGACGGTTGAGTACAATTGTTTGCTCCGGTGCGCGGGTTCGATTCCGGGGTAAAATGTAACAAAGAATGATGACGCTGATTACACGTCCTACATCCAATTGCGGATTGACAACGCGACATCTTGTGTTTAACGCTTAAGCAATTGACGCAACCGTTAATTTTCTTAATAATCTGTAGGCGTTCATACGGAGACAGTTTATGAAAAGCGGGACATTTATATAAATGTTGATGAGCGATATTAGTACACAAGCATTTGTCAGTAGATTCGACTGTGCTGACATAGGCATTGCAGCGTACTGGAGCGGACTGCGAAGTTTTGTTATTTGAAATGCGAGAATGCTCAGCCGGTGTTACGCTGACGGCGTGAGCACGATACAATATCTTACCTTGCTTATTGATGAAATCTACTAAATCATCAAAAGCAGGGACATCAGATTGATCCTGACTGTTTTCAAAGTTACGTACAGTTTCACTGTCTAGCTTCGTAATAGCTAATTGTACGAAGATTAGATTCAATAAATCTGGAATTTTTAAATGTTGTAATGCGCGAACAGCGCTGACAAACTTATCATTAAACATGTCAAAATTATTTGAAGTAGCGGAAGTTAGCGGTTTAAATTCCAAGATCTGCTTTAAATATGTGGACGCTAGCATGCGTTTATCTTCATACCTACTCACTAGCGATTTAAAAATGAGTTCATAATTTTCTGCGGTGGGCACAATGCCGGTGCATACCGCTAGGGCTTTGCCAGTTAGCTTACCTTGTAAATAATGTAGTTTCTGATGATCCGAGAGAGATGGATTATCATGAACGGCTGACTTGTAATTTGAGTAGAACAATGGCCATGAGCGAATGTCACCGTTAAAACTCATTAATTCAATCGGTGGTAACTTGATCATGGACGGTCCCCTCTCCACGACGGGTGGTATATCATCTGCGGTGCTGGAAGCCACTAAGCGTTTCAGTCTGCCATATAGTTGCTCGAAAGAGACCAAAGCCTTATAGTCCGCGCGGGTTGTTGGATCTTTAGTTATTAGACAACTATTGTATTGATCCATAACCTGATGAAATTCGGAGCGAATAGTGTCAATGTTCGAGCTAGCGTCTAAAAATGCCTCCCTCTTATCCACATCGTCTTTGATGTTTTTTGATAAGTCGTGGGCTGATTGTAAGCACTCAAATAATGCATTTCGCTTTGCTTCCAACGCCGACAGCGTTAATTCTGTACTATCAGACTTAATAGCTTTCTTCATTATGAAATGAGAATTTTAAATATAGTAATAGTTGATTAATTTGCGAGTAATATGAAAATAAATACTAGCGGGTGGGTATCCAACAATGTTTTTTCTAGCGAGCGCTGCGCTCGGCTTGTGATCACAATGTTTTGTAGATACCTACGAATGTTAGCGAAAATTATCGATATAGAAACTTTTTGATTTCTACTGGAAGTATGAATACTTATTACTTACAGCGAATATTAAGATAAATATTAGTATAACAGCGGGTAAATATATATAATAGTACCTATTTAGTGTAAAGCGGTATCGAATGAATTAATTACCTACACGTCAGCGCTTACTTGCGTAATGGTGTAGGTGACAGCGAAATATAGGCTAACAAACCTACAAACGGCGGGTTTTACCACTAATCTAATAGGTGCCCTAAAAAGGGGAGGCGGGAACTGGATAATCACAAATGGACCACAACTGGTCCGGTTCGAAAGGACCACAACTGGTCCGGTTCAATAGGACCACAAATGGAGGGGCTAAAGTGGCTTCGCGGGGTTTAATACCTTCCTTCGATCTAGACTGTAACCCTTTTACATGGAAAAGAAAAAATGGCGTCACTGTCGCGCTGTAAACTCTTAACCTAGGAATGGGTTATGGAAATATCATGCACCTTACCTCTCTTGACGGGCTCTCGTCGTCTCGTAGGAGTTCAATCAGTTGGCTCCGTCTTCGACTTTCTTCACCCTCGCGGTTCGGCAAGCTCCACACACACACACACGTGGTTTTATCGAGTTCCCCGCTAACAGCTTCGGTTTCTTTTCTTGAAGCCACAAAGACACGTCTCCAATTTGAGCGGATGGTTACAACTTATAATCGAATGATTATATCGTTCAGCGATAATTTAACACAGCAGAACTGTGCAAATGCGGGTTTTTAAACAGCGGTTAGCGCGCGGTACGGGGTGCGCACACGCGGAGGGTCCATGAGACACACTAAAACCTCTCTTCTCTCGTATAATCTAGGCGTTGTTTCGATCAATAACGAAACAGCGCCATCTCACGGGCAGCGGGTGCATGACATGACGTAGAGGGTTACGGGGACAAGGACTGCTAGAGATTTACAGCGCAAACAGTTCCATTTATAAACGCCAATAGATGGCGTCAACAAAAACTTATTTACAAAAAAACAACCGACTTCCAAAAACCACTACAAAGTGAAAAATAACTAATTTCGGAAGTCGGTGTATTTGGTTTTGTATATTCATTTTTGACACCGACTTCCGAAATTAGTTATTTTTCACTGTGTAGTGGTTTTTGGAAGTCGGTTTTTTTTTTTTTTTAAGTTTTTATTTTACACTTTTTAGTTGTTAAAAGTACTATGTATTCAGTTGCATCCGGTCAGACTGGAAGCTGACGTAAATATAGTTGGGAAACGACGTAGTTTTGTTTATTTTAATTTTTACCCGACTACGGCAAAGCAAAAGGAGGGTTATGATTTTGACAGGATATGTATGTATGTAGGTATGTTCATCTGTTCCCTCGTAACTTCTAAACTGCTTATCAGAATTCGACAAATGACATATCATTAGAAGCGTCTTAATTGTCCGCTGGTTATAGGCTATATGGAGTTTCACAAAATCTAATGTGGCGCCCTCTAGCGGACAAAACATCAGAGTAAAAAACTAAAGTTAAGATAAATAAGCCGTGTTTGGTATAATTTGAAAGCGCTTTACTTGTACATTCTGAATATATATATATTACTAGCATTTTCTTGTGACTTTATCTGTATTCATGGGCTGATTGCATATAATTCCCATCTTTTCGTTCATAACTTCTTTACTACTTATCAGAATAAAACCACTGCATTACCATTAGATGGGCTTTGATATTCTGTTGGTTATGAGCTATAAAGCTTACCCCAAATATAGTATTGCGCCCTCTAGCGGACAATAAGTTCTATGTTAATATAAAATTAAAATAAATATACCATGTTTGGTATCACTTGAAAGAGCTTCACGAGTACTTTATGTGTGTACATAATTACAAGAATGCTTTAATGATGTTAAATATGAGCGGTAATTAGTTCATCAATTTAACTTTCCTTAATATTATGCGCCACAAGCCCGCCCGTGTGGTGCCGGGCTTAGAATAACACCAACCCATATCCTCCCGTGGGTGTCGTAAGAGGCGACTAAGGGAACTCTCACCAGGGAAGCGGGCAGCAGCGCTTCTCCTGTGGAATATCAAACCACTGCGATCCCCAACCCGCCTGCCAAGCGTGGGGATTATGGCAAACCTCCCCAATGATGCACACGACACAGCTCAGGTCCCTAGTCCCCGGCAGCTCCGCTATTCCAGTCTACGGTAGCGGACTCGGTTACGGCGGAGCAAGGGGTGCTAAGAATCTCCGGCAGAGATCCGGCTACCATCACCAACGACGACCTTTGGCCCTGGCAATATATAACACGCGCACACTACGGACCGATGAGAAGATTGTCGAACTGGAGGAAGAACTGAGCCGGTTGCGATGGGACATTGTGGGGTTATCTGAAGTCCGAAGAGAGGGAGAGGACTCGATAATCCTGAAGTCTGGCAACCTGCCTTATTTCCGGGAAGGCAACCAGCTGTCACAGGGTGGCGTAGGGTTTATTGTCCACAAGTCCCTCGTGAACAGCGTTGTTAAAGTCGGGAGCCTTTCAACTCGGGTGGCGTACCTTGTACTCAGAATAACCAAGAGATATTCGTTAGGGGTTATACAGGTCTACGCTCCGCCGTCTACGACGATGAGGTGGAGGCTATGTATGAGGACGTCATTAGAGCCATACATTCCTCCAAAACCCACTACACTGTTGTCATGGGGGACTTTAACGCAAAACTGGGCATGCGAGAGGCGGACGAGACGAAAGTGGGGCAATTCGGAGTTGGAAATCGGAATCCCCGAGGTCAGATGCTAATGGATTTCATGGAAAAGGAAGGACTCTTTGCGATGAATTCTTTTTTCAAGAAACCATTGCACCGCAAGTGGACCTGGATTAGCCCCGATGGTCAGACCAAAAACGAGATAGACTTCATAACGTCAACGAGAAGGCAAGTGTTCAATGATGTCTCCGTGATCCATGCGGTTAAAACCGGGAGTGATCACCATATTGTTAGAGGCATCTTGAACCTCAATATTAGGCTCGAACGCTCTCGACTTATGAAGTCTACGCTCCGCCCAGCGTCAACCCTACTCCAAAACCCCGAAAGCTTTCAGATCGAACTGAAAAATCGCTTCGAATGCAACGGTGAATGCGTAGATGTAGACGACTATAACAACAGGTTTGTGGAAACTCCAAACGGTAGGGTCCAAGTTTTACAAAACCCTCCGTTCAAAAGGACAGAAGAAGATCTCCGGTCTCACCCGTCGGCTAATGGAAGAAAGACGGGAGGTGGTCTTGAAATCCCCTGATGACGCTTCGCGTATCAGATGCCTTAACAGACAAATCTCAAAATCTCTGACTCGCGATATACGCCAATTCAATACGAATTGTATTAAAGAGGCTATCGAGCGGAACAAAGGCTCCAAAGTGTTTGCACGAGATTTGTCTGTTGGACAGAGCCTACTTGCGAAGCTGAAGACTGGGGATGGTAGGATCATCACTTCCAAGCCCGAGCTTTAGGGTGAGATTGAGAAATTCTACGGAGAGTTATACACATCAATACGCGCACCTGTTGTAAGCCTGGCTAATGATCCTAGAGCCAGACTAACCCGACGCTACACCGACGATATCCCGGACGTCAGCCTGTACGAGATTAGTATGGCCCTGAAACAGCTCAAGAACGATAAGGCGGCTGGAGATGATGGAATTGCGGCTGAGCTTCTGAAAGCGGGTGGCCAACCGGTTCTTAAAGCGCTTCAGAAGCTATTTAATTCCGTCATACTTAAAGGCGAAAGGAATAAGGCGTGGCTCAGGAGCTCAGTGGTGGTGTTGTTCTTCAAAAAAGGTAACAATATTCTCCTGAAAAACTGCATACCGATATCCCTCCTGAGCCATATCACGAAGATCATGTCGCACCCACTCCAATTCTAGTTGGCTGCTCTGCACTCGAAGTTGTTGACGAGTATATATACCTGGGACAAACAGTCCAACTAGGTAGGTCCAACTTCGAGAAAGAGGTGTCTCGTCGAATCCAGCTCGGCTGGGCAGCGTTCGGGAAGCTACGCTACATATTCTCGTCGTCCAAGATACCACAGTGTCTCAAGAGTAAAGTCTTTGATCAGTGTGTGTTGCCAGTGATGACTTACGGAACTGAAACGTGGTCGCTCACAATGGGCCTCATACTAAGGCTCAGAGTCACACAAAGGGCAA
Source organism: Sesamia nonagrioides (assembly GCA_017933935.1). Taxonomy (NCBI): domain Eukaryota; kingdom Metazoa; phylum Arthropoda; class Insecta; order Lepidoptera; family Noctuidae; genus Sesamia; species Sesamia nonagrioides. Next base: position 26,352 of record JADWQK010001571.1, read on the forward strand.
CGGAAAGAGCTATGCTCGGAGTTTCTCCGCGTGATCGAATCAGAAATGAGGAGATCCGCAGAAGAACCAAAATCACCGACATAGCTCTACGAGTCGCTAAACTTAAGTGGCAGTGGGCAGGGCACATTGCTTGTAGAACCGATGGTCGATGGGGCAATAAGGTTCTAGAGTGACGGCCACGTACTGGAAGACGCAGCGTAGGGAGGCCCCCAACAATGTGGACCGATGACCTGGTGAAGGTCGCGGGAAGCCAATGGATGCGGGCAGCATAAGACCGGTCAGCGTGGAAAGCCTTGGGGGAGGCCTTTGTCCAGCAGTGGACATCTATAGGCTGAAAAAGAAGAAGATGCGCCACAAATACACTTTAACACCAAAATAGTACAAATAATAAAAAGTAAAAAAACTAAAACCCAACTACGACAAAAAACGACGCTGAAAAAGTATAAAACAAGATTTTCACAATACTGAACTGAACAAAGTTGCTAATGTAGTTGCAAGTAAATGGACACAGTAGACTACCAAGTTGCCTTCGTTGTAAATTGACAATAATGTCATACAATACTATTCTGAAGTATGCAATATTCACTATGTAGAGATAAATTTTCATGTTTGAAAAGGCGTAGTCACACGTTGTCAAGGTGCTTCGGTAGGTAGGTATATGTAACGTGTGACTACGCCTTTCCAAACATGAAAATTAAAACTTTGGCATGATTTTCATTTACAGCAGTGTACCTTGCTAATTTGAGTTTTGTAAAAGTTCTAAACAATTCCATGCGATGTTGAATCGAGAATAAGAATGAGAAACTACAATACTAAATCGATACCAAAAATAGACGAGTATCAATCGATAAAAAAAAAAAATATTTTGATTACTTACACATCTCTACCAAGGCATGCCGCCAGGCCAGCCGCGTAGGTACCTATTTTTATAAAATAAAAATAATTTTTGCTTTAAATTATTAGTTGCGCGTAAACATTGCTGGTGTACACTATTCGTGTATTGTGTGATCATGTCGTTTTCTAACGTACAGTAATGTAACATGCTGATGGAGGTAGTAACTGCAATTAGCTGTGTTGTGTGGAAGCATTTGCATTTGGAAGTGGGTACTTATCGGTCAATGCACGAGGGTTACAGCATGACGGTGCCTCACGATATTTTTGCCGACCTGTACGTGAGTACATTATCATTATTGTCCATTATCAGTTCGGCGAGCAGTGGATTGGTAGCGGCCAACTGTGACCAGCGCGGATTTGACACCACTTGATTTTTATTTGTGTGCATGTCCGTGCTAATCTCGTGCGACGAAATATGGAACATCTCCGCCACAGCCATTGTGCTCATCCAATGAAATGATACATTCGGAGAGTCAGACGACCTTCCTACTTAAAAAAAGTTCTTTTCTCGAGCTGCCTAAGTATCATTGTTTCTTTCGAGAGTCGATAAACGTGGAGAAGCTACCTATACCTACAAGCATGAGGTCAACTGCGGTCATGACCTGTGCCTGTGTTGCCATGAAATTACCTATTTATTTTAAGTTATTTATTTTTAGGGGGTATTTTTTTTTAAGTTTAGCCAGGTTTTGCAGGCATTAGTAGAATCAGTTATCGATACCTAACAATACCTTCACGGGTCGGACAGGGTTTTCTTAACACATAACTTAAAATTAGTTTGTGAACAACAGAATCGGTGCCAGTGTTATATTATAAAGGCGAAAGTTTGTTAGTGTATGTGTTTGTTACTTTTTCACACCAAAATTACAATACGAAATTAGATGAAATTTGGCACACCTAGATTACAACCAGGGTTAATGCATAGAATTACTTTTAATTCTCATATTCCCACAGGGTCGAAACTTACGCAGGTGTAACTAGTTTATAAATAATACTCTTAACAGTTATTGTTTACTTACAGAGCTAAAACCCGAAAATTTAGACATTGGCTGTCTAGATGTAGCAGATATACCGCCAGACTGTTATGAGTCAGACTTAGAAGATGATATACCTTTAATGAAATGGAAAACTGAAGTGGAAGACGAAAAAGTATCAAAGAATAAAAGAAAAGCCAGGGAGACAATAAGTAAGTATTAGTTGGGTATACAGTGATTTCTTTTTCTAGTGCGTAAAAAAATGGGTGGCTCAGAATCTATAACAGAAGAAATATGCATCATTTGTTAAAAAAAAAACATGTTTTTATCCGCCCTAAAATCAGCAAATGACAGACACGAAATATCGTAGTATTAGCGCCGCGTGCGCGGGCGCGGTGTTTACCACGCGCGCCCTCCGCCTACCTGGGGCCCGTAGGCCGTAGGTCGGTGCGAAACGACAGTGACTCACGCGCGCCCTGGCCTGACGGTGTGTTTCGCGCGCAAACTACGCTGCACAGTTAACGGGCTCCGTTTACGAATTGTGAATCTCTTAAAAACGCATCGGTCACTATGCCAGACTACATGAACCGCGAGTTTTTAGAAATGTTGCGAGTGTACTTACAAAGTGGTGAAAGTTTACGTGCAGCCCGGGGACTGTACGCGTCGAAGAGTATACTTAGGATACGAGCTCTAGGAATTGCAAACCCCACTGTCCCCAATGCAGGGACTATTTTAGCAGTTACCCAAAGGTTGCTCGATCATGGACAGTTTCGCAACCCGAGCCACGCACAAGGGTCTGGCAGACCACGACTGGCGGTCGATATCGAAAACCAAATTATGGCATTTTTCGAGCGAGATCCCAGATCCAGTACTTACGATGCAGCACGTCGCTTTGGTGTTAGTTGCTGCTCAACACTTCTGGACTCACCAGCCCGTTCGGAAACTCCATGACCCTGATCCAGTATCACGTCGAGACTTATGCGAGTGGCTTTTAAGTCATCGCGACGCCAACATCTTGTGGACGGATCAAGCGTTTACCATTCGTGTAGGCCTCTACAACGCGATGTGCACGATCATTGGTAGTCTTTTCATAACCCACATTTGGTGCGAGAGACGCATCACCAGGTGATGCGTTTCTCGCACCAAATGTTGTAGTGCCAATGAGTGGCAATGAGTGGGCAGTAATTAAAAATAAAATAATAGGGCCCATTTTCATTGAAGGTGCCTTGACCGGGCCAAAATACCTGGCAATGTTGGAAAACATAATAGAGGAGTTAGTAGAAGTTCCGGTGTGCTATCACGGCAACTTCTATCAACACGATGGCGCTCTGCCTCACTACGCTGCACAAGTACGCAATTACCTGAACAGGAAATACAGGCAAAATTGGATTGGTCATGGTGGCCCTATACCGTGGCCTGCCAGATCACGGGATCTTACCCCTTGTGAGTTTTATTTGTGGGGTGAAATAAACCGTCGCGTGTATGTGGAAGAGGCTCAAAGCCTAGGTGACCCAAAATCTAGAATTATAAACGCTTTAAAAACATTTAAATAACAGCTAATTCAAACCTGATAAAATAGCAATCTCGTAAATGAAAAATAAAGGGCGTTGACCTACTGTAGGTAAGGCTCCGTACTGAACATGCGAGGGCCGCGTGGGGTGCCGGTGCCTACAAGCCACATAGTGAACATGCAGGCGGCGCGGGGGCGCGTGGGGTTCCTGTGATGTTCCCGCCGTCCGCACTCCGCCGAACATGAATGGGACCGCGTGCGGTGCCCATAACATCGATTTCAAAATAAACATCTTTCGTTATCATTTTTTTTTTTTTGTATTAGAACATTTTAAAGTAAGAATATTTTTATCTATAAAACCTATTTAACTATAAGTTTGCGCACTGGATATTTTTTTTTCCTGTATATACAATATGTAAACAAAACCCTGTCCGATCCGTGAAGGTATTGTTAGGTATCGTTCACTGGTTCTAATAATGCCTACAAAGCCGGGCTTAACTTAAAAACCCTCTAAAAAAATAAATATTATTTCGAAAAAGCGAGGTAACTTATACATGTGCGGTAGGCAACACGGTAGGCATATATGCGCGGGTGAAGGGGGGCAAGGCACGCGGCACGTGGTCGCATCACTCATAAAAATACTGTCCAAAATGGAGTTGTCAATTTAAAAAAAAATACTTTGGGGAAGTTGGAATTAATTCATAGAGAAAAAAAATTTTCAAAATTCGTTAGTATTGTTACTTTGATGATTATATAAAATTTCATATTTTATTTAGTCATGTGTATCATCATCAACCTTTTTATCGTCCCACTGCTGGGTACAGGTCTCCTCTCATAAAGAGAAGGATTGAGCGTAATCACCACGCTTGCTCAATGCGGATTGGCGATTGTGGTGTGTACGGCCTCTGCCTCGAATCTTGCGGGCAGTGGGGCGGCGGCGGCGGCGGCAAGTGAGCGGCAGGATTTTATGCGTAAAATCAAACGGATTGGTTCTCGAAAACAGCGGGGCGGTGGCGGGCAGCGAGCGGTGTAATTCTCGCGCTTGAATCTTGCGGGCAGCGAGCGGTGATCGAGCGTTAGGAATAAATTTGAACCAAAAAGATGTTGCCGCCATTGTTCAGACATTTCTTTCGCGAATAAAAACAAATATCTCGTCGACACAATCGTGAATACAACACTACGCGGCTATAGTCACGCGCAATCTGCCCGCTAGTTTCGAGAACGGGTCTTTGATTTTTTTTTTTTTTTTTTACATATTATAAACCAGCGCTTGACCGCAATCCTGCCTGATGGTAAGCAGTGACGCAATCGTTGATGGTGAAGCGCACTAGTTTATTAAGAGCCTATTCACTCTAGCCTTGAAGACACTCAAATTGTAGTCCGACGGAAACACCGCCACTGGCAAATTGTTCCAGTCCCTCGATGTACGCGGTATAAGGGAGGAGGCGAAACGCTTCGTCCAGATCGTAGTGGTGATAACAACGTAAGGGTGGAAACCAGCCGTACGACGGGTACGACGGGAATTAAATCATGCAATGATGATGCCCGCCCGGCTCCCGCACCGCTGCCGCCGCTGCCCCGCTGCCCGCAAGATTCGAGGCAGCGGCCTACCTGTTCACAATGGTCATGTGTATACCTAACCTTTATTACCCTTTAGGGTGGGACGGGGTTTTCTTTACATATTATATAGCTAAGCAGACAGGCCAATGGTTGACCTGATAGGATGTGGCTAGGATTACCTCACGGGCCTGCAGGGTGTAATTTATATGAACAATTTTGAGTTCTATTGCTAGGGCTGCTCAGTTTTTTTTATTTGCTTGCTTTAAGACTTCACCTTTTTACTAGCCTACCTGACTGTCTTGTGCGATCTCTGGTTACGTTGGCCCTGCGAACCTTTATTGTCCTTTTGGGTCGGACGGGGTTTTCTTTACATATTGTATACAATAGCTAAGCAAACAGGCCAATGGTTGGCCTGATAGGATGTGGCTAGGATTACCTCACGGGCCTGCTGGGTGTAATTTATATGAGCAATTTTGAGTTCTATTGCTAGGGCTGCTCAGTTTTTTTTATTTGCTTGCTTTGAGACTTCACCTTTTTACTTGCCTACCTGACTGTCTTGTGCGATCTCTGGTTGCGTTGGCCCTGCGAACGTTACCAGATCGTCATGCAGTTTAAGGGTTACAGATCGTAGTTAAAGTAAATTCAGTATGTTTATTTCAGATAACAATAATTATTGTACACACAACATGTACATGTAATTAAGAGCGTCTATATTTAAATTGAATTTAAAATAGCCACGTAGAACACCAGTCAAGACAGCAGAATATTGTTCAGCGTTCCATAAATAGATGGTCTTTCCAAGCTCTCAGCAGTGAGATGTAGATAGCTGTCGCACACCCAGTGCGTCGGAGACGCAAACAAATTCAAACTATAACTCTTCTAATTCATTCAAATCTCACAATATGTACAATCACACAAACAGCTGCTTGCCCACCTTAAAGTTCATATTCGCATGGCACGGCTCTCGGCTCGGTGTCTCGACGCGTGATTTTTGTCCAATAGGAAGAGACAAAGCGTTTTTAGTTGTGTGCGTAGTTAGTATAATTGAGCAAGACATTAGTGTGACACTAGGCGCGTGGCCGATAATGTGTTTGTAAGATTTTTTATGAATACAACCGACCGACGTGAGTTCTTTAGAATATTGAATGTTGACAAAAAGTTATGAGTTTCTTATGCCTTCTGTTTGTTTTAGAAAATGCTTTATTGTTTTATTACACAAAAGGATTATATATTAAAAATAATGACTATATTTACAGGTAGTAAAAAATTAAATATCTTTGAATAATAAATATAAAATATATTATAAGGTATGAAAATATTTAAAGCATAGCAGTATCGTAGTAATATTGTTTGAAGCGCAACTGTCGGTTTACATTTTAGTGCGATGAAGCTCTTGGATATAATATAACTGTCTGAGAATGTCATTTATAATTAACTTGCTTTTATGTATATTTTATATACCTATAAAATAAAGTTGTGTTAGTTACACTATTTATAACTCAAGATTGGCTAAATGAATTTGACTGAAAATTAGGAGGAATTAGGGAGGTAGCTTAGAACCAGAACACAGATATAGGATACTTTTATTTCGTTTCTATACGGTAATTAGTTCCCTCGGGACGCAGGTTAAACCGCGGACGGAAGCTAGTGTTCAGTAAAAAGCATACTGCATATAATGTTTATGACTAATTAATGATTCATTGTATTTTTAAAAATGTTATGAAACCAAATAACGAAGTTTTAATAGATAGGTGTGTTGCTAGGAACTTTGTCATCACCGCTTTGCCCTTTCATTTATATTAGGAAACGGCGGATATAACGGCTAATAAGATTCATATTTTTTTACATAAAAAAATATGAATCTTATTAGCCAATTTTAATAAGAAATTTTGACAGAATGATTGTAAGGATCGAAAGGATGAAGAGTTGCAGAAAAAACACATGTGACAATTATTTCTTTATTGCCTATTTGATAAACTTTTGAAGATGTCATAAGGATACAGTAAAAATTTATTCAAAAAATAAATAAACTTCTCAGTACAGAAGAAACTAAACGGAAAAAATACAGCGGTTAATAAATATTGTAGTTTTAACTAGTTATGTGTATTACAATAACAAATGTAATTAACAACATACTTCCTTATTCATAAACGCTGCTTAAAGTTATCTAGTGGTTTGCGATTCTTTAACCATACATTTTTGACCTTTTAATGTCACTTAGCTTTAATCATTCTTTATGAATAAACTCCACAGAGTGTAAGGGTTTTATTAATAAACGATGATTAAAGTTAAGTGACGTGCAAACGTCTAAAATGTATGTGTAAACAATCGCTAATCACTAGTTAACTTTAAGCAGCGTTTATGAATAAGGGGGATAAAGTTTATATGATTACAGGGAGACTACAAAAGCATTGGTAATGGGAATTATCGTTCCGTATTAAGTTGTTTAGTAAACAAAGGATGAGTGTCAATAACTAAAAACTAATAAACTATCTTCATCATCATCATAATCATCATCATTAGCTTCTACTCGTCCACTGCTGAACATAGGCCTCTTACCCTTCGTAAATATTTTTATTTATAGTTCGAAATAAGATATTTTGTTGTTTTACTGCAAAAAACTGCAATCTACACCAACCGCGAAGATGACTTTTCGATCTTAAGTATTAATACTGTCTGGTCTGTGCAGATTGCCGATTTTGCAGTGATACCACGTTATAAGGAATTTCTTCAAAAATCAAACTTCTTTTTCACAAAAGAAAGTTACATTTTTGAAAAACTTCCTTAAAATATCCTATTTCGAACAATTAAAAAAAAAAAAAAAACAAATAAATACAAAAATATTTACGAGTGGTAAGATATATTATGCAAAACGCACAGATTCGGTAGTAGACTACCGACTGCGTTTATTGTGCTGAATACTAGAGCGTTGAAAAAATGTAGGAATAGAGCAATAGGGGAAATTAATTAGGTTATTGACACCCATCTTTTCATTTTTCTCTAGAGTACAGGCACTTATTTAAAATATATTAGGAATGATAAAATCATAAAATACACATTCACAAACGAAGATATTTTAGAGTGGATTAATCCTTACATATATATTAACAGTCATTGTTAGATAATTACATAAGTTACACATAAACAAAGATCAAGTATTAACAAAAACAAAATGATTTAAATTAAGAAAGGTCCACAACATAAACTGTCGCATTTAAAAATAATAATGGATAACCTAAATTAATGACAGACTAATACAAAGTGGAATGTTTACAGCCACACACTTAATTTTTAATAATACATTTTTGTTACTAAAGAACAAAGAATATTATACTTAACAAAGAATATTTAAAACATGTTTACTTTTTCATTACTTTGATTGAATATATTTTTTATCTAACTACATAACTATAAATTTCTGCCTTTCAATTTTGCACTTTAAATCCATAGGTTTAAAGTGCAAAATTGAAAGGCAGAAATTTTGTATTTAGCACGTTTGTCTTCAGACCGTCGATATTTTCTTGTTGACCATTTGTTACTGAATCGATGTCCAGAACACAGAATTAGTCTAGCGCGTCGGGTTTTGGAAATATACCAATCGAAAAATGCTAAAAACGGGTTTTTTTTTTTTACTATTTTTGAAGCCATTTTTAAGGACACTATTTTTGTTTTTCAAAATTTCTGACTAAATAATCATTTAGTACTACTCTTTGCAATTCAAACGGTTTTAATTTAGATCGCTATGTGTTTCCATTATCATGACATATTTTTTCAGCTACGGTAGTTCGATTTTCCCTATATTTGGCATTTTAGTAGAGAAAGAAAACTCGTATTGATATAATATAAAATGGTTTTGGATTGGTAAGACTTTAGTCGCCGCACCTCCACATCACATCGCCTTCGCATAGATCCAACCAGGACTTCGCACAAATTCGAGCCTCTCAATGAATCCCAAACTTCTTCGCAATGGGTGATAAGTATAGTTTGCATGGATACGTCATACTCCTCTGCAAAGCTCCTAGTGGGTGTGAATGGGTTCTCTTGATATGTTTCTATCATATTATTCAATTGAGCAGAATTTATCGCCCTGGTATGAGGTGCACGCTCGTGTTCTGTTAGTTCTCCTTCTTTTTCATATCTTCGCACCCAGCGACGCACCGTGGATCTCTGTAAAAAAAAATAATAAGCATCAATTTATCACATAATACAGAAAGTCATCATCATCATCCCAGCGTTAATCCCAGTCGCATCCGAAGCCTTTTCAGCTTTGGAGTCTGGGGTCCGCTTTACCAGTCCAACTGCTGATATGGCTAAACTTCGACATTTTCCGTGAAGCGACTGCCGTCTGACCTCCACAACCCGAAGGCGACATCGAAGCATTGCAGCTAGACCAATTGTTGGACCTTTGAGGGCTCCAACAACCCGTAACGACTGCCACTAGATGTTCGTACGGCAACCGAGACCAACGGCTTAATACACACATATACAAAAAACACACAATACAGACACATAATACAGAAAGTAAATATAAGTAATTAGCGGTCGCCAGCGACTTCGTTCGCGTGGAGTTAGTTATGCTCCGCTCCTATTGGTCGCAGCGTGATGTTATATAGCCTAAAGCCTTTCTGGATGAATGGGTTATCTAACGCAAAAATACTTTTTCAAATCGGACCCGTAGTTCTAGAGATTAGCGCGCAAACAACGATTCGCTATTTTATTCTCAGGCCCACATGAAATATTTAACACAATGCAATAATGCATAGCAAAAATTCCAACATTGTATTAAATTTTGCCAAGCAAACTTGTGCTATATTTCAAGTGCATAAGGCCGATTACGCAAAGTTAAAAAAAAAATAAGCCGGCACGGCGTCAGTAACTCGAAATAAAGGGCCATTGTTTAGGGGCTAAATAGTTTGACGTCTTTGAACGAGCCGATTTTAACAAAAGAAATAGAAAAAAAGAAACTTTGTTGTCGGTTTCATATATCTAGCACAGAAATTATAAAATGAATTGATAAGTTTTTTTTTTTATCTAATTTATACTAATATATGAAGCTGATGAGTTTGTTTATTTGTTTGAACGCGCTAATCTCAGGAACTACTGGTCCGATTTGAAAAAATCTTTTTGCACTGGATAGCCCATTAATCTAGGGAAGCTTTAGGCTTCCTGGATTATAACATCACGCTGCGACCAATATAATATAATAGGAGCAGAGCATAACTAACTCCACGTGAACGAAGTCGCTGGCGGCCGCTAGTCTAATATGAAAAGCTTTCACAGTCTGCCAGTTCACACAGTCAGCTACTTGTTTATGTGTTTTTTCACAATAATAAAGAGTTTATGACACCATGTTTGCTGGTAAGATAAAACTTAATTATCAGCTACAAATATTTTTTTTTTTTTTAATTAATTACGTTCAGGCGCTTTACTATGAAAGCGTAACACACAAACAAATTGTCATATTGAGTATTAATAACGACGTAGTAAATATATATTAATTTGTAAATTGCAATTTATGGTAAATTTAACATTTATGCAAATTGGAATAAACAACAATTTTATACGTGCACTTTCTATCTAGATATCTAAAAAAACTTGCCTGCCGATTCAGTTCCACCGCAATTTGGTATATATTAAACCCCTGTCTATGCAAGATAATAATTTCATTCCTCTCGTCTTGATTTAGGTTTCGGGTTGACATAGTCACAAGGTTCAAGCTAGGGTCAACAAGAGGCTTTCAATCACAGTATTCACTCACAGGTCACAGTTGGGCAGGCAATCAGTCCGATTGATAAACAGGTCGTAATAAATGCGATGAGAACGGGAAGCGTGAAGACTTAGCGGAATGCAAATTGCTACTGGCTTATAGTTGTTATTATTTTGTAGCGCGCCCTGCACTCACACAAATAGACGTTGGCGCTCATTGGCCGCAAGAAGAAGGGGGCGGGATTTCTTACTAGCTGCGCTTTCGCACGAAATTTTTCTTAAATGGGCATGCTTAATTTTGGCCGACTGTACTTACTTAATTTACTTACAGAGGCCACCGTTGTGAGGAAACCAAAACAGGGCACACGAAGAACAATAGAAAAAGATGCAATAACAGCCGAGCAAACCACAAAAGACAAATCAGACTCGAAAGTTATCCGGACAACCCAGAAATGGACGTCCAAGCCTGGCACATATTTCAAAGAGCCTTACATATGTAAACGTAGTAGTCCTACCAATGTAAAAAAAGAGTATAAATGTCATATTTGTCAGCGTGTGTATACACAAAGGCAAAGCTTAACTATTCATATTCGTACACACACTGGTGAGAAACCTTATAAGTGTTATTTTTGTAAAAATAATTTTTACCAAAGAAGTGATTTAAAGTTGCATATGCGCACACACACTGGTGAAAAACCTTATCAGTGTGATATTTGTCAACGTAATTTTAGTAACAAGCGCTATTTAACTTTGCATATGCGCACACACACTGGTGAAAAACCTTATCAGTGTGATATTTGTCAACGTAATTTTAGTAACAAGCGCTATTTAACTTTGCATATGCGCACACACACTGGTGAAAAACCTTATCAGTGTGATATTTGTCAACGCAATTTTAGTCGAAAGGGGAGTTTAACAGTGCATATGCGTACACACACTGGTGAAAAACCTAATCAGTGTGATATTTGTCAACGTAATTTTAGTCAAAAGGGGAGTTTAACAATGCATATGCGTACACACACTGGTGAAAAACCTAATCAGTGTGATATTTGTCAACGTAATTTTAGTCAAAAGGGGAGTTTAACAATGCATATGCGTACACACACTGGTGAGAAACCTTATAAGTGTTATTTTTGTAAAAATAATTTTTACCAAAGAAGTGATTTAAAGTTGCATATGCGCACACACACTGGTGAAAAACCTTATCAGTGTGATATTTGTCAACGTAATTTTAGTAACAAGCGCTATTTAACTTTGCATATGCATACACACACTGCCGAGAAACCTTATCAGTGTTATCTATGTAAAAATAATTTTTCCCAAAGGAGTAGTTTAACCGGGCATATGCGTACACACACTGGCGAGAAACCTTATCAGTGTGATATTTGTCAACGTAATTTTAGTAACAAGCGCTATTTAACTTTGCATATGCGTACACACACTGCCGAGAAACCTTATCAGTGTTATCTATGTAAAAATAATTTTTCCCAAAGGAGTAGTTTAACAGTGCATATGCGTACACACACGGGTGAAAAACCTTATAAATGTAATTCATGCCCACTTAATTTTAGCCAAAAGAGTAATTTAACAATGCATATGCATACACACACTGGTGAGAAACCTTATCAATGTGATATTTGTCAACGTAATTTTAATCAAAAGGGCATTTTAACAAGGCATATGCGTACACACACTGGTGAGAAACCTTATCAATGTGATATTTGTCAACGTAATTTTAATCAAAAGGGCATTTTAACAAGGCATATGGGTACACACACTGGTGAGAAACCTGAACAGGTTTGAAACAACCATGGTAATAACCTATATCCGTATATTAAATTAATTGTTTAATCGCCCTCTCGTTACAGCTCAACCTTGCCATGTTATTTTTAATACATACATATATATTTTAGTTTTAATTTTTATCCTGCATTTGTATTATGATTGCTCAATCTTCATTATATTTATTTTTCATCTAATTTTATAACTTGTATTATCATCAATCCTCTTAACTTCCCACTGCTGGGCACAGGTCTCCTCTCATACAGAGAAGGATTGATTCGCCACCACTCTTGCTCAATGCGGGTTGGCGATTTCAGACTTGAAGTCCAGGTTTCCTCAAGATGTTTTCCTTCATCTTATAATCAGTCATTGGTTGGACACCAATGTATGATATACTTAGAAATTACATATAACTTAGAAAAGTTACTTTCGTACTTGCCTGACCTGGAATCGAACCAGCACACTCAAACTTGAAAGGCTGGTGTTTTAACCACTAGGCCACCACAACTTGTATTAATCATTCATAATGTATTATTTTCTTTCTACTCTTGGCGTCCTCCTGATTGGCATAGATCGCACGATGTCACAATACATTCTCTTCATGCGATGAGTTCAAACATACAGATTTCATCAGAGTGTCCTAATTTGCACCACGCAACTAATTGTGCGAACACATGAAATGCTTAATAACGATCGTACGCATAAGATACTCTGATGATATCTGTACGTTTGAACTCATCACACTAAGAGAACGTCGGTCATCGTGCGATCTTCGCCAATTAGAACTACGCTTTATAGGCAAGTTGCTCGGCGAACTGACTTTCAGTACTCCACAAACGCTAAAACTCGCACGTATATGCAGCGTGTGCCTACTCATATAGTTGTATGGGCATGTTCATAACGAGTGTGTGTGACCTTAAGACATATATCTGTTCAATTTACTGTATTTTTAGGTTCAGAAGTGGATTTTATTTGAATTATACACAACTTGATCAAACTCTGTGTATATTTACAATAGTAATCGACATGAAACATTAATAAAACAAATACTGCAAACTTCAATTATCAATTTAACAAAGGGGAAAGCAAAATGGCTTACGTGACCTTAATAATCACTGACACTAATTAACACAAAACGTCCGTACACTGCAGGACCCAGCGGGCCAGTGTCCTGCTTCTTATAGGGACTGTTCTTATACAGTAATGTTGCGGGGTAGCTGATGACGTTGCCAGGAATTTCTTGCACGGCCTTTCCTGACGTTGAGTCGTCCTCGGCGCAAATCCTTCAAGCGGTCCCGCTTGGATCTGCCACTAAGAAGGTCGGAGAATCAGCGCCATTAGTTTTATCTGGGGACAAAAGGGCTATTAGTGATTATTCAGGAAAACAAACTGGAGCCACTCAACCTCACTGACCAATTACTTCTACTTCGCTCAATCAATTTATTCGTCGTTTTTCATAACTTTCAATCATGTGACATACATACATCTTTCTCGGGAAGATAAAACACAGCCAATCAAAGGCTTATTCCTGTTAGTTTACAAAGGCTTATATGCTTAATCTCGCCGGTCGACGACGTTGTTCGAGCACCAGCGAATCCTGTAACATGGCCTGCTCATCAGACCCACTCGTATGAAGACCATATTCGAACATACGAGTGCATTCCACACACAGACCGTATTCAAACGTGTGAAGCTTCCCGACACGCAGACCGTATTCATACGTGTCGAGGCTTCCCAACCCGCTGACCGTAGTCACACGTATTGAGGCTTCCCAGCATGCTGGAGAACTCATAGACACAACCACTCGTATGAAAACCGTATTCAAACATACGAGTACATTCCACACGCAGACTGTATTCAAACCTGTGAAGTTTCCCGACACGTAGACCGTATTCATACGTGTCGAGGCTTCCCCACACGCTGACTGTAGTCACACGTGTTGAGGCTTCTCAGCATGAAGAGCAAATCATACAAGTGAAGTTCTCCATACAGGTAGTAATCGCACAAGGAGGCTCACCCTGCAAGCTCGCCACAAGAATTATGAGCTTAACTTATTAAAAATACAGCACATGTTCCAGGGCTCCTCACCCCGCCACGGCACCATGTATTGTGCAGTAGCCTGTGTCGTTTTGCCATAACTGCCTTTGTAATGTTCAGCACCAGTTGTAGGTTTCATAGTCTCCGTCCACTGCATTGCTTGGACACTTAACACGTTAAAGGGCTGTCCTTATGTACAGGGGCGTGCACAGAGATTTTGTGGAGGGTATGCATACATACACTATCCAAATCTCTGTGCTTTTAAATGGTAAAACTTAAAAAATGTAACGTAGACGTAGTTTCAATTTAGCATAGTCGCGTACTTTTTCGCATGTCAACATTGATTGATTGATTAATCCCAGTCGCATCCAAAGCTTTGGAGTCTGGGGTCCGCTTTACCAGTCTAATTGCTGATTTTGGCGAAACTTCGACATTTTCCGTGAAGCGACTGCCGTCTGACCTCCACAACCCTAAGGCGATATCGAAGCATTGCAGTTAGACCAATTGTAGGACTTTTGAGGGCCCCAACAACCCGTAACGAATGCCAATAGATGTTCGTATGGCAACCGGGACCAACGGCTTAACGTGCATTCCGAGGCACGACCAGACCAGTGCAAATATTCATATTCATGCATACAAATATTTGCACTGCGCGAGGATCGAACCCGCGCCTCTTTGCGCAGCGCCCGCGTTCGCTACCGCTACGCCACGGAGGCTGTCAAAATACAATGAAATGTCATTAGTAACGCAACTGTAAATAAGAAATAATTTATTTCTCAAAAAACTGAAAAAAATATTTTACTATCTATAAAGTAATCAAATCAATCCAAAATCAACGCGCCTATCTTTTTTTAAATAACTCTGTAAAAATTAAATATGTATGAAATCGTTTTAAAATCGCTAAAAGTTCTTTTTCAATTGAAATATAGACAAATCTGTGAGTCTGCGCTACTCATTGGAATCATAACTATTAAATTTTGCTAATTTGTAAACTTCAGGAAAATTATTACAATATAAAGTATAATAGTATTGAAATTCTTAGCAAGTAGGTTGAAAAACTTAGGGTGTTTTAAGTTTTAATAACGACGAATTGTCAATACCGCGTTTTAAAATAAGTACTTACTATAAGTACCTACAGGGGAAACAAAACAATTTATTTGTGTGTATAACTTATAATTATCATAATACTTTTTATTAAAACAACCTTTCTTTTGAGTTAAACCAAAAACTCTAAAATAAATGAACATTCAATTCCGCTTAAAACAACCATTATACGTACATATTTTTATGTTTCCAAATACACCGAAATATAACGAAACAACATTAAGCTGATAAAATAAAAAGGTATTTGAACGAACAACAATCATGCATATTTGTGAACTTCTTAAATTGGTTCGCTTTATTAGAAGCTCTGCTTATTCGAACTTAGAAACCCAAAGAAATTACACACCCACGTACGCAAAGTTTACGCACGCAACCAAATAATTTTATTCACAGACTGGAACGAAAGAAGCACATAAATTAACTGCTTATCCCGCAACGCGATGTGGCGCGAGCTTCGCCCGACTAAGACGAATTGCGCGGGCCTTATTGTAATGTATGTTAGTAGTTTGCACTAGTCCCAATAGATGGCAGTGTTATCAAACTGATTAACAAAGTCTCAGTTCTAAGTTTTTAGTATGTATAAATATAAATTATTTTACTGTAGTATATTATAAATTATTATATATTTTTTTTTAAGGAAATTATTAGGGTATGCAGTGCTTATCTGCCTCTATGGAGCGCACGCGCCTGGTGTATACCTAACCTTATTATCCTTTTGGGTGGGACGGGGTTTTCTTTACATATTGTATAGCTAAGCAGACAGGCCAATGGTTGACCTGATAGGATGTGGCTAGGATTACCACACGGGCCTGCAGGGTGTAATTTATATGAGCAATTTTGAGTTCTATTGCTAGGGCTGCTCAATTTTTTTTATTTGCTTGCTTTAAGACTTCACCTTTTTACTTGCTTACCTGTCTTGTGCGATCTCTGGTTATGTTGGCCCTGCGAACGTTAACAGATCGTCATGCAGTTTAAGGGTTACAGATCGTAGTTGAATTAAATTCAGTATGTTTATTTCAGATAACAATAATTATTGTACACACAACATGTACATGTAATTAAGAGCGTCTATATTTAAATTGAATTTAAAAAGATGATATTTCCAAGCTCTCAGCAGTGAGATGTAGCTGTCGCACCCCCAGTGCGTCGGAGACGCAAACAAATTCAAACTATAACTCTTCTAATTCATTCAAATCTCACAATATGCACTTACTTAATTTACTTACAGAGGCCACCGTTGTGAGGAAACCAAAACAGAGCACACGAAGAACAACGAAAAAAGATGCAATAACAGCCGAGCAAACCACAAAAGACAAATCAGACTCGAAAGTTATCCGGACAACTCAGAAATGGACGTCCAAGCCTGGCACATATTTCAAAGAGCCTTACATATGTAAACGGAGTAGTCCTACCAATGTAAAAAAAGAGTATAAATGTCATATTTGTCAGCGTGTGTATACACAAAGGCAGAGCTTAACTATTCATATTCGTACACACACTGGTGAGAAACCTTATAAGTGTTACTTTTGTAAAAATAATTTTTACCAAAGAAGTGATTTAAAGTTGCATATGCGCACACACACTGGTGAAAAACCTTATCAGTGTGATATTTGTCAACGCAATTTTAGTCGAAAGGGGAGTTTAACAGTGCATATGCGTACACACACTGGTGAAAAACCTAATCAGTGTGATATTTGTCAACGTAATTTTAGTCAAAAGGGGAGTTTAACAATGCATATGCGTACACACACTGGTGAGAAACCTTATAAGTGTTATTTTTGTAAACATAATTTTTACCAAAGAAGTGATTTAAAGTTGCATATTCGCACACACACTGGTGAAAAACCTTATCAGTGTGATATTTGTCAACGTAATTTTAGTAACAAGCGCTATTTAACTTTGCATATGCGTACACACACTGCTGAGAAACCTTATCAGTGTTATCTATGTAAAAATAATTTTTCCCAAAGGCGTAGTTTAACCGGGCATATGCGTACACACACTGGTGAGAAACCTTATCAGTGTGATATTTGTCACCGTAATATTCGTGATAAGAGAAGTTTAACAGTGCATATGCGTACACACACGTGTGAAAAACCTTATAAATGTAATTTATGTCCTCTTAATTTTAGCCAAAAGAGTAATTTAACAATGCATATGCATACACACACTGGTGAGAAACCTTATCAATGTGATATTTGTCAACGTAATTTTAATCAAAAGGGCATTTTAACAAGGCATATGCGTACACACACTGGTGAGAAACCTTATCAATGTGATATTTGTCAACGTAATTTTAATCAAAAGTGCATTTTAACAAGGCATATGTGTACACACACTGGTGAGAAACCTTAACAGGTTTGATGTATGTGAACAACCATGGTAATAACCTATATCTGTTTATTAAATTAATTGTTTAATCTCTCTCTCGTTACAGCTCAACCTTGCCATGTTATTTTTAATACTTACATATATATTTTAGTTTTAATTTTTATCCTGCATTTGTATTATGATTGCTCAATCTTGATTATATTCATTTTGTTTTTCATCTAATTTTATAACTTGTATTATCATCAATCTTCTTAACTTCCCACTGCTGGGCACAGGTCTCCTCTCATACAGAGAAGGATTGATTCGCCACCACGCTTGCTCAATGCGGGTTGGCGATTTCAGACTTGAAGTCCAGGTTTCCTCAAGATGTTTTCCTTCACCTTGTAATCAGTCATTGGTGTCCAAGATATACTTAGAAAATTTACTTCCGTACTTGCCTGACCTGGAATCAACCAGCACACTCAAACTTGAGAGGCTGGTGTTTTAACCACTAGGCCACCACAACTTGTATTAATCATTCATAATGTATTATTTTATTTCTACTCTTGGCGTCCTCCTGATTGGCATAGATCGCACGATGTCACAATACATTCTCTTCATGCGATGAGTTCAAAAATACAGATTTCATCAGAGTGTCCTAATTTGCACCACGCAACTAATTGTGCGAACACATGAAATGCTTAATAACGATCGTACGCATACGACACTGATGAAATCTGTACGTTTGAACTCATCACACTAAGAGAACGCGTCGTCTCATCGTGCGATCTACGCCAATTAGGATTACGCTTTATAGGCAAGTTGCGTGGCGAACTGACTTTCTCTTTCGCTCCACAAACGCTAAAACTCGCACTTATATGCAGCGTGTAGCTACTCACATAGTTGTATTGGCATGTTCATAGCGAGTGTGTGTGACCTTTCTGTTCAATTTACTGTATTTTTAGGTTCAGAAGTGGATTTTATTTGAATGACACAACTTGATCAAACTCTGTGTATATTTACAATAGTAATCGACATGAAATATTAATAAAACAAATACTGCAAACTTCAATTATCAATTTAACAAAGGGGAAAGCAAAATGGCTTACGTGACCTTAATAATCACTGACACTAATTAACACAAAACGTCCGTACACTGCAGGACCCAGCGGGCCAGTGTCCCGCTTCTTATAGGGACTGTTCTTATACAGTAATGTTGCGGGGTGGCTGATGACGTTGCCAGGAACTTCTTGCAGTATTGTTACTATTTACCTTTTATTGTGTCTTTTGTATACCTACTATAATAAAGTCTGTACTTGTAAATCCCGTATTGTTTATCCCAATAATATGGGAAATCCAAATCCTGATGGCTATGACACTGCTTGGATTTCTTCTCCTTCTAAATGAAAATCAAGTCATTTATTCAAATTAGGCTGAGAGTGAGCACTTTTTGAACGTCAATCCTTACTAATATTATAAATGGGAAAGTGAGTTTGCTTGTCCTGCTTTCACGCCGTAACTACTAAACCGATTGCTTTGAAACTTTATTCCGGAAAAATTAGATATTTCTGAGGGAAATCTAAAAAGAGCTATATAACCGAACTCTACGCGGGTGAAAAGCTAGTATTGCATAATACAGTCCCCCAAAACACCCGTCTTCGCCACTTCCTAGTGATTTAGCTGGGAATAAGTTGTAGCGGAATAAACTCCCCAGCAGCACAGTTGTCGGTTCATTAAAAAAAGCAGATGGCTATACAATACTATGTAGGTACAGGGGGCTTACCATGACCTCTTAACAAAACGTTACGTTTCCAATCAGTTTTGAAGTAAGCATAATTTAGCGCTGCTACTAATTGTACCTCCTGTAGCGACATAGACATCACACATAATTACCGTCCATAATACGGATGTTTCCTGGGTAAAAAACAATTGATTCTATTTAGTCCGTCATTCAGATTATAGAAAAATATTGGATACGTATATTTTGTTTTATCAAATCAATAAAAATTTACAAATAATAAAGGCATCAATCAGATCAGATCAGGCATCGATCAGGGGCCCTAGTCTGCTATTGCAATAGTGTCAAAATTGTCGATTTTCAATGTCATATTGAACGATTTTTTTTTAATAATTAAAAACTAGCGCTTGACTGCAATCCCGCCTGGTGGTAAGCAGTGATACAATCGTTGATGGTAAAGCGCGCCAGTTTATTAAGCCCATTCACTTAAAAACAAATATTTAATTCCCCCATCTCCGTTCCACCAGCGGACGACCCGTCGTAACGCTGGTTTCCACCCTTACGTTGTTAACACCACTACGATCCGGACGAAGCGTTTCGCCTCCTCCTTTATACCGCGTACATCGAGGGACTGGAATAGTTTGCCAGCGGCGGTGTTTCCGTCGGACTACAATTTGAGTGTCTTCAAGGCTAGAGTGAATAGGCTCTTAATAAACTAGTGCGCTTTACCATCAACGATTGCGTCACTGCTTACCATCAGGCAGGATTGCGGTCAAGCGCTAGTTTATAATATATATATATATATATATATATATAAAAAAAACCTTAGTGGATAGGAAGGAAGACAGCAGTTGAGCGAGGTGGTGCAATGTTAAACCCAACAACATGACCAACGATACTGCGCCAGAGGGAGATTGATCTGGAGACTTTCCGCGACCAAACTCCCAACACAACATTTGACGCATCGTACCCGGCACACATTGCAACACAACTGGTCAGACCCATCCTCCGTACGGCTTCAACAGACATCATGCCGGAACACGACGAATCGCTTGGCCGCAAGACTTTGTCTGGAGGGTGGTAACTTCTGCCGGCA
Organism: Sesamia nonagrioides; assembly: GCA_017933935.1. Classification (NCBI taxonomy): domain Eukaryota; kingdom Metazoa; phylum Arthropoda; class Insecta; order Lepidoptera; family Noctuidae; genus Sesamia; species Sesamia nonagrioides. The sequence goes on from JADWQK010001571.1 coordinate 47,060, forward strand.
GCCGATGTTATGGCCTACCACCGAGAACAAAAACAAACTCCGCAATCTACTAATAAAATGGCGTGCCAAGTGGTCAATCACTGAACGAAATGGCAAAAAACGGTAATCTTGTCCAAAATGACAAATCAATGACTGACATATGCGGTAATCTGCTAAAAATTTGACAGTTCTTTTGATCATTGGACTTTTATGATGCCGTCTTTGTACAAACATTGCTATTCGAAGCGAGGCAGCTCGATGGTGATGGTGGTTTTATACAAAAAGTGTGATATCTATTGTATTTGTGGAATATTTGAGAATGTTTTCACTAGTAGCAAATATTCTTGAGCTAACCAATGCAGTGGGTGCTAGAGAAAGAAGATATATAGGAGACGGTGAACCCCTAGCTTGACGAGTTTGAATACGAATCCCTTTATTGATATTCCCGAGGCGGAATTTGTGAAAACGTTTCGCCTTGATTATGTCTCAATAAGAGGGTTAATTAAAGATCCACGATATAGTGTTGTTTGCAGATGACACTTCACTTTTATTTAAACTGAAACGTCAGCAGCAGGTTACTGATGATGTAAATAGGGCGATCTCCAAAGTAGTCCATTGGTTTAATGTTAATAATTTACTCTTAAACGAGAAAAAAACCAAATGCATTAAGTTTACTCTACCTCACGTTAGGCAGGTGGAAACTAAAGTGTTGATAAAGGGCGAAGAATTGAAATCTGAAGACAGCACAGTATTCTTGGGTATAACTCTGGATGCTAAGCTTCAATGGGGTCCACATATAGAAAAATTGTCAAAAAACTAAGTTCTGCTGCATACGCAGTTAGAACAATTCGTAATTTGACTGATGTTGAGACGGCCCGTTTAGTGTACTTTGGCTATTTCCATAGCGTAATGTCGTACGGCATTCTGTTGTGGGGAAATGCCGCCGATATTCAAACAATATTTGTTTTGCAGAAACGAGCTGTTCGTGCAATTTATAAATTAAGTCCGAGACACTCTCTCAGAGAAAAATTTAAAGAGATTAATGTAGGTACTGACCGTGCCGTCTCAATATATTTATGAAAATCTTTTGTATGCTCATAAAAATATAAAATTGTTTAAAAAATACAGTGATGTCCATAATATAAATACTAGGAACAGGCACAAATTTATTGTACCTACAACAAGGCTCAAGAAAATAGGTGGCTCTTTCAGATGCCAATGTATACATTTTTACAATGGACTTCCAGAGGTGGTTCAAGATCTGAGCCTGAATAAATTCAAATCCTTCATTAAACGTAAGTTGTGTCAGAAAGCATTTTATAGTGTGAAGGATTATATTGAGGACAAAAAGGCTTGGGCTTGAGCTGCGTCCGATTTCTATACACTGATTGTTCTCTGATTTTTCCTCTTGTAGTTTTAATATGTAATTGTTTATGTTATTAATTCAAAGCCTGTATTACACACTATGTAGCCAAGCATATTGTACGTTACGGAATTGTATCGCTGACAGAGGTGTTCGGCACTTGTACAGCTACACAGGAGCTAAACTTAGTATTCGGGAACACTGTTGGAGCTGCTGAACCTTGGACAAAACTATCTTAGCATTGTGTAGATTCAATTTCTTAGTATTGTATAATTGCATGGCAAACGTGTGAGCACAATGTACGAATGTGCTGTAAGGCATTTTTTTGTTGGGTTAGTCTTTTTTATTGACTTGATAGTGCTCTGGCTGTTGAGAGTATGTCATGCTCACTCAAATGTCTCGCTGATGGTGGCGTGTGTGTTGGGTCATTGGGTTCCCTTGAATATGGTTGAGCTGAATGATGCTGATCCATTCGTCATGTTCGTGAACGGACGCCGTCGGAGGGGACTGGTCATCTCTTAGCTGCCACGGCGTATTTTAATTTCTGAATTGATTTTTGTGTGTTTTCATAATGAACGCTCTCGGCGTACAATTTATTTCTGCATCGTTCTCACACGGTTGATTTCAACATGAATGACCTAATCAAATATTTGTAACAATAGCTTGAAAATTTAAAAGAGTGTCCATGGAGTTTCTTGCCCGTTCTTCTCCATAGGTACCTACTCTTTGGAATAGGCGACTAGCTTCATCTTATTGACTGACCGACCTTCTGACAATTCAAAAGTGCCTGTAACTGGTTTATTTGAAATAAATGCTTTGATTTGATTTGATTTGAACTCATTCACCTTATGGCCAGACTGCGTCGAATCGATAGCGTATGGGCAGGAATTAAGGTGAGGAAACGTAATTTGACAATTGATGTAAGTATTATTCTATAGTAATCTATACCTACAAACATAAAATAAATTGATTAATGGTATATTTTTATTGCAGATTCTCATAGCACTTGCATTTTATGCATCGGGGTCCTACGAGAATTTTATTGCTCAAGGTGCCCTCCATAAAGTTTCACAAATTACTGTGTTTAGTGCAATCAATGAAGAAACAAAGACTTTGAAACTAAAAAATAAACCACAAATATTGCAAACATGCCAAAAGCATTATTGTCCCCTGATGAAGATTATGCAGAAGCACTGCGGCAGGTATGTAATTTCTTTTATCTATGTTGGTAAAGGTACATAAAAGTTAAACTTCTATTAGTTATTTTATTTATAGTTAACTAAAATGGTACAACGTTAATTACATCAAATTAACTTAAAAACTAATACTAAACTAACTTGGAACAGTGGACTCTCTCGCATACTTTCTTTCACAGAGGACCAAACATACACCCATAAGCTTATTCCATTCATCTGGCTGGCTATCAGAAGGGCATTCAGCACCTTTATAGTATGACAGACCGGAGATTTAGCTCTGGCTAGTTTTTGGTGGGAGCACCATAATTAAAACCACTATACCTATTAAAAATCAACATTTATTTATAACTATACATATATCTATTTTCTCATAAACTAAATATCAACTTTACATTAAGTCAAAAAGTTTTATTATACAAAGCAAAAAGACATTTTGTCATTTAAATAATAAAACACATCTATAATCGGTCTTTTAATTTAGGGGGAAATCAATGAGAAGCGCCTCATTATCAAGACCATAGCAGGGTGAATCGGGATCTTCTTCAAGGTTAAGCACTGCAGCACTGCACTTTTGTTGACGTACTGTGGAAAAATGCATAAAATAAATTAGCAGGTATGTAGTGTAAACTCTCCTCAATATTCTAGGAAAGTATGAAAATGCTCTAATTATTATTAAAATGATTTAACTCTTTGTTACAGATCCACCGCAGTATTGCACAAAACAGAAATTTAAAATAAATTATTATTCTTTTTATAAACACTGTTTCATTTACTTTTACATCCATTTGTAACCCATACTGCTAGACATATCTTCTATGGACTATTATTATATTATTATATGGATCTCTCCTATAATAAAATATATTTCATTAAACTAGCTTTTAATAAATTGTCAAATTTACCTCTTGCCTTCTCCAGAAATCTGATTCAGAATCTGATGACATTATAATTGTGCAGTTTCTGTAAAACAAAATTAACTTTAATAAAAAATTCCAACTTCATATAGGTACCTATCTAATGTGAAATTTGTAACCTAGCGCTTAGTATGTAGTTGCCATAAAGATTTTAAATTGTAGCCAATGTACTACTACTGATTTAAACCTACATCTAACACAAGCTTAGCTGGGGAGTTATATTGCTTTAGTAGCTTTGAAATAACAATTGAATAGACATATTACTCTGTCAATGAATATCTTAATGACAAACTTTGATAATTAACATAATTTGTATGATATTATTTAAATTTGACGACTCTTGACTCTGTAGACTATATTTTATTTTTTGTTTAATATTTAAAAAATTGTAATTTGCTGACATTTTATTCAATTGTTTCTGAGGCTATATCGTGTGATGCTGCCTATTGAGTTAATGTGCCCGCTTAATTTGTTGACATATTTATTTTGCATGAAACTGTGACATTTACATTCGCTTTTTATGATATTTTGTATGCCTTTTGGCGGGACATAGCATGGACAAAAATTCTTTGTACCTACATAACATCTGCATAACTGTACCCTGTGTTCACAAGATTAATAAATGAATTTGAATTTGAATTTGAATAATACCATATAATTTTTATTATATGGTATTATTTCAAAGCTACTTAATTCTTATTGTGGGTATGTTTGTAGAACACTCAAAGAGTGGAAGTTTTAATTTTGAATAATTAAGTTTATTCTACTAAACTTTCATAAATATAAATTAGGAATATTAAACAGTACTTAATTACCTTTTTTGACACATATCTCTCGCTGAAATATAAACTTGAACCATGTTTAAAAGACGCCTCAGCGTTCCCGACTTCAATAGCATCCAGCCTTGAAGGATGATACAGCTTCGAGTTTAAAAACAAATCACACTTCGCCTTTTATTGACGCGGCTGTAGAGGCCAGGCGCCATATCTCGGCCGAAATTTGCCGATTGTTTTATTCTTGTTTTTCTTTACGTAGTAAATATAATTTTAATAACATAAACAAAAATAAACACTTATCAAAACACCAGCTGATAAAAAAAAAACACAAAATAAACGTCAGTCAGTTTGTATTAATGTCACATTTGACTTTAACAGATAACAAAATATTTAGTTTTATAGTTTCACAATAATGTTTTTTGCTATTTCATAACTATTTTCTACTCTAGACTGCTTATAAAACTTATAATTAATAATTTAAAATATATATTAACAAAATCTTGCTTTAAAAAATGTTGAAATTGAGTAGTAGTTTTTAGAAACTCATTTCTACTAACGAGTTTTATAATAATGGCAATACAACAATGACTCCGTTGATTCCAAAGAATTTTAAATTTAAAGAATGATAACGAGTAATAATAATATCTAAACAACAACATTCAAAAATAAACCTAAAGCCTACTCCATAAAGCTTACATTGCCACAAAGTTTACGCATAAATACCTAAAGTTCCGCATGAGAGGCATCGAAAGACCCCTGTGTCCCTTTCCCGCAGACTGCCAGTGTGAAATGAAACTACTATTTGGTAAGTTTGATACATAAACTTCATCCACTCGGTTTGTTATTTACGCTGATATACAATATTATATCAGTGACTCGTGATTGTTTAAGCATTAAAATAACTAACTGCTTAGCTCAACATTTAATCAATGCATTTATTGTGATCAATAAATAAAAATAAAACAATATTAGCAGATAGTATGAACTATTAAATGGCAACACCGATGACATATTGGGTTAATTATTCAATATGGTCGATGCAAATTTTTGATTTGTGTAGGATGAGTATAATGTTCTGTAAAAAAGACGAGACAGCTGAACAAAGAACATCTTCCTTTTTTAAGTTTGTTAAAAAAGTGAAAAGACTTACTAGAAACAAATTGTATATTTTCTTGAAAATTTTTATCCCTAATATGTCCTAAAGAAAATGTAACAAACAGCGTATCAGTGTAGGTATGTCAACTATCTGTATTAGCTATACTTACCTTACACTTTTACAAAAAAGTTTAATCTACTTTAATAACTAACCTAACCATTTTATTATTATTATTTTTTCGCCAAGCTATTCGTCGTGTTCCGGCATGATATTTGGTGAAGTCGTACGGAGGACGTGTCTGAGCAGTTGTGTTGCGATGTGTGCCGGGTACGATGCGCCAAATGTTGTTGTGTCGAAGGTTTGGTCGTGGAGAGTCTCCAGATCAATCTCCCTCTGGCGCAGCATCGTTGGTCGTGTTGTTGGGTTTTACATTGCATCACCTCGCTCAACTGTCGTTATCCTTCTTATTCCTAAGTTTTTTTAAGTGAATAGGCTTAATAAACTAGTGCGCTTTACCATCAACGATTGCATCACTGCTTACCATCAGGCGGGATTGCAGTCAAGCACTAGTTTATAACTAATAAAAAAAAAATGCCTTAGAGACACCGCCGGCTGGCAAATTCCTCCAGTACCTCGATGTACGCGGTATAAAGGACGAGGCGAAACGCTTCGTCCGGTTCGATATTTATTGATTGTTGGTGAACATAATTTTCTTGCAGTGTTCCAAGTGATGATGGAATTCGAGAATAATGGCATGAAGTTATTCCAGTTGAACCAACAACTAAAACAAGGTTTTATACATTTGCGGTATGATGGTTGACAATTTTTGTCTTTCAAAGTGTATTGTATTTGTTACGTCTGTAACACTTCGTATAAATAAATGTGTTGCTTTCTTGAACATGCCTTTTGTTATTTTTTAATTATATTACGCAGCGTAGCGCGCCGCGTCGTCCACTTATCACAACGGTGTGTGCTAGTATTATTATACTCTTTCGTGCGTGACTACTAGCTAGACTGCTAGCTAGAGTACCGAGAAGGCACCTGAAATGAGGCGCGTGGGCGTGGGTATGACTTGCGTTCCAAGCGTTTCTATTAAGTCAACGTTGGAGGGGCCAAGTGGCTTCGCGAGATTTAATATGCCTTCCTTCGATCTGGACTGTAATTTGTAAAATAGTTGAAAAGAAAAATGGCGTCACTGTCGCGCTGTAAACTCTTAACCTAGGAATGGGTTATGGAGTATCATGCACCTTACCTCTCTTCACGGGCTGTTCCGTCGTCTCGTAGGAGTACGATCAGTCCACTTTGTCTTCGACGGTTCTTCACCCTCGCAGTTCGGCACAAGCTCAACAAAACACACGTGGTTATCAAGTTCTCCGCTAACAGCTTTGGTTTCTTTTCTTGAAGCCACAAAGACACGTCTCCAATTGAGCGGTTGGATATAACTTATAATCGCTTGATTATATCGTTTAGCGAAAAGGATTCACACAGAAAAAGCCATGCGACTCGCGGGAGCGGAAGCGATACTATTACGGTGATAGCGGATAGCGGATAGGATCACACCGCAAAGCAATGCGAAACGCGGTTAGCGGATCGAGCTCCAATGGATACTAATCTGTGTTCTTTCACGCACGATTCGACGCGTCCACGATCAATAGCGAACAGCGCCATCTCACGGGCAGCGGGTGCATGACGTGATGTAGGTTACGGGGTAAAAGGAAATTAGCTAAAAGATTCTGCGCAACAGTTCCATTTATAAACGCCAAAAGATGGCGCCAACAGCCTCCCCCCCCTTTTGAAGGGTCACCTTTAAAAAACCATCATCATGAAATACAGCGAGAACTGCAAAAATATAATATTGAAACTGCGACTTATAAAGGAAATAACTGCGATTTTTATATAAATAACTGCGATAATACTAAACTAACTGCTAACACTTAAACTACTTGTGTTTATCAAAATTAACAACCCTACTGTGTAGGTAGTGGGCACAAACGCACGACCGGACGTACGTATATACCTTTAGCGGTTCTTACAGAAGCTACACGCGTTACACCATCGTCGAAGGGAAGCGTCCTTTCAACAATCGCTAACGGCCACGATAAAGGGGGTGCATTATCAGTTATGATGATTACAACCATGCCAGCCTTGATTGGCACAGTCGGAGTATTCCATTTATCTTGAGTTTGCAAACCGTGTAAATACTCCATTCTCCACCTTCTCCAAAAGGACTGAACTAAATTATCAAGTAGAGAATGTCTCTGAAGCAGATTGAGATTATCTGATTCTACTTCAGGTGCGGGTAATGAAAGCAGAGGTGCGGTATGCAAAAAATGGCTCGGAGTCAATGCGGTAAGCTCTGCGGGATCAGCACTCAGAACTGTGAGAGGCCTAGAATTTAACAGGCACTCGATCTGAGTGAGCACTGTGATTAGCTCTTCGTAAGAGAGAAGTTGCTGACCAATGACCTTGAAGAGGTGCGTTTTGATGACCGTCAACATACCGCACCTTTAGAATGAAAGAGACCTAACTCAAAAAAACAAGTTTTTGGTAAATGATGAATAAAGGTTCATAATGTAACAATATTTTTAGAAAAGGGAGATTATTCGGTTGCACTTTCATTAAATTCATACTATTTTAATTTTATATCCTACTTTACTTATCTACCAACACGCATATAATTTAAAAAAATAATTAAAACAATTAATAATATTTTTTTCTTAATTTATACAAAAACAGTGCTTATTTAGGTCGTTGTTTGTCTGAAACCATTGTTTTTTAAAAGACCTTTTATTATTTAGGTCTCTCTCGTTCTGAATCTCTGTAATGAAGTCTGGTTTCATTCCCAAATAAGTCACTGTATTAATAATTTTTTAGATAGTTTTAAGGAAACTTTTATGTTCAGTACACGAAAAAATACATACTAAGGTAATAAAAAGTTTGACTATAAAAGTAAACCGACAAAAGACTTTACTGCTTACAAATTCTACAACTGTATGTCGTAAAGAAAAGTAAATCTAAAAGAAAATTATACAAAAATGAGTACCAAATGCTACGCAGTTTTCTTTGATAGTAACTGTAGTATTTCTAACAATGAAGTCACATTATTTAAAACTATTAAAAAAAATGAGTTTATCAATTACCATGAATTTCGAAAAATTTAACAATTAAAGTATAGAGTTATACAAATCTGCATAATAACCAGGTATGTATTAAGTTTTTATCAACAAGATCGTGTAAGTCTTTCTTCTTATGTTCGCTTAGCTCTAGTCTTTGTAAATATTCTTTGGTTAGCGTTATATCTTCTGGTTTGACCATCTTCTTCCGGTTATTTCTCATATTGATCATGGTGAACTCACTTTGAGTGTACGAGGTTTTACAGCAAAATGCGAACTTTTCTGCTTTAAAAAATTCCATAACCTTGACATTGGTCCATATCTTTTTGGTTTTATGTTCATCTTCATTGTAATTATATCCCCATTTTTCTTGTAGAACCTTTAAATCGCTGAAAAACATGTATATCAACTGTATCACATAAATAGTTTTACCATTTTTAGGCGAGTTCTTAATTAAGGTAACATAGGTATTGGTAGAGGGTGTATATTAGCCCAGACATTTTATTTCTCTTAATATCCTTTTCAATAAGGCTTAAGAACATTATCCCCTTCATTTTGGGTATGCCCTTTAATTAGATATTCATGAGTAATTGTGTGAATAATTTCAAAAATAGATAACGAAGCAATGTATTTATTTTTATTTTATCCGTAACAATTATCCTGATTGAACGGCCCCTCCGAGTTGTTGTCGACGTATGTTCATCGGAGCCCATGTGGACTAATGTGATCCTCAGGGGTCTGTTCTCTGTGCAAATCTGTTCCTGCTGCATATTAACGATCTGCTGATGCGCGATATCTATGGGTATGCAGATGACACTACAGTTGTGGAGAGGTACCTGCCGGATACTCGGGCTAGTGAGGATCAATACTGTCCGAAAGAGCGGCTATGATGGTGCATTCATGCCGCCAAAACAAAAGCATGTCTCACCGCTATAAGAAGCCCGTTCACCTTGGCTCCTTCTTTTCGGAGTGTATCCTTAGAGTGAACTGACCCCCTTCAGCTTTTGGGGGTTGAATAAGAAAACATGGAGAGCTTTGTTGGGGTTCTGCTCATTTAAACGGTGTAAATTATCTAAAATACATGACCCAGAAATAACTATATACCTACGTTACGGTATGTCTCCATTTGATTATCGTTATCTTCTTTATTTTTTACGCTTTTGAACTGTTGTTCTTTTTTAACATTTATACTATTGTAAAATTATGACAATTTAGTTTGGAATAATAAAAAAAGGTTATATGTCTCCAGTGGGACACTGCATAACAGCCTGCAAATCGTCCATGTTATCGACATCGACTGCGCAAATATTAGTTTCATTTATATTCTGATAATCTAGACGTTTTTCTTCTCGACACAGAACCTTTTCTTTCTGATGATAATCATAATTATATTTTTTTAACTGCCACCTTGCGAATAAGAGTAGCAAGTTCATAATCTAAGCAGAAGTCGCACTTTTATCTTTTTTGGTTGCATAAAAACTATTATATTAAATTCCTTTGTAAAGATTTCGTAATACAACCAATAGTCACATATTGGTTTTCCTTCTTCTTTCTGAGATTTATCGAAATCTCTCCAGAGGTCCATAATCGTCTGTCCCTGGAAGTTGTTGCTCACAAATAATGAGACTCTATTCTTGTAGTAGTAGATCCGTGAGTTTTCTTCCAAAGTACAAGTCTTTACTTACGAAACCTTCGGGTCAGTTTTCTTTTTAACGGTTCTAATTTGACGGTCACATATTCCTTGCATATAAATAACGTCTTACAAATACAGATATTGGTATAATTTATTATGAAATAGAATGCATTATTTATTAATCTGGGTTTAGCGGCGTTAGAATACTTGCAACTAGGCTTAATTGTGTAAAGTCTATGCAGTTCGAAGTTGCAAAGAGAGTGCCAGCTACATTCTCAGAACATTGGTGTCTACATTTATATGCATTTTTAACTATACGGGCCTGTTCTTCCTTTTTGGTCATCATAGAAACGTCGGCTTTCCAGGATTCCTTAAAATTTTGTTACATTTAGATTCCATTTTGATGGATTTCGAGTGCGCTTTCTTCAGATCTTCTGGGAACTTCCACGACAGAATTAGGCGAACAGGTGTTATTAGATGCTGCGGTGTTGGACGAAGGTGAAGAACTGAAGCTAAAGCTTGATAAATAAGTAGTATTTCTAAGATTGGACCTAGACCTATCTACAGTATAGGTTGGGTCTGAGTCACTTATATCCACATGGCTTTCATCTGAGTTAATAGGTGACTGGTGGTAACTTTTTTTTACTACAGATGTAGTTCTGCTTGCAATATGACCGGTTAAATTAGATGTTGATGGCCCATCTATGGAATGGTCATTCGCTTTACCTAAACAAGAACTGCTGCTGGAACTGGAAGAGGATGTTGATGGTGATCTACAACAATTATTAGATGAGCTACTGGTATTAGAGGAAAAAATTTCAAATATAATATGACACATTTAACAAGACAACAAAACGATTTGGTATGTAGGTAGACCCATGTCTAAAATAGCCTGTGAAAATATAATCATATTTATTACAAGAGGAGCATAATTATAAATCAGCTTTTATCATAAACACTAGTTTCGTAATGACATAGACCAAATGATGTTTGGGTCTTTAATTCGTATTTTTTTTTAATCAAAGAGTGACTCAATGACAAATAAGTCATTGCTGTTTAGAGACAATTTGTTATGAAATAGACTCAATAACAAATAGGTCTTTAATTTACCAAAAATAGTTATATCCACGTACCTTAATTTTTAGTATTGTAGCGTTCTAATCAGGTCTAGGTCTCCACAGTAATAAAAAAGTAACGACCTGAGCACGACACTCCCGGCACATTACTGCTTGTGACTCTCTCGAATTGAACAGGAGCGGAGGAAGAGGATAGAGTGAAAGAGACCGAAGTATAAGTTTGTGCCTTTCTACGCCATATTAAGTCTCTGTTTTATTAACAGCCGATGAAGATGGCCATGCAAGGTAATTTTATGAGTCAACACTGAAATCTTCAAATTTCGAGTTAGGTCTCTATTGTCCTAAAGGTGCGATACTCTCCCAGCATCCACCAAAATGTGGAGCGGACGGACAGTTAAACCTCCATGTGATACGGTTTTCAGCAAGCTCCTCCCCAAAGCGAGAGCGGAAGTCGACGCTGTTGAGAAAATTAAACAAATCGCGCAGATAAGAATTAGCGCCAACAAAGTTAGTGCCTCTATCCGAGTGTATCACTTGGACAGGGCCTCTGCGAGATAAAAATCGCTTAAGTGCAGCCAAGAAACTGGCCGTCTGCTGGCTGGCTGGTCTGGCTTTGCGGTGTGTCTGTAGCTACTTCAATATGTAGCGCGCGAGTTGTGAGACATGTGAACACGCAAAAGTACGCCTTCAAAGCCCTCGCACCCCGGCGGCGAATGGGAGTGTAGGCTATAGGACCTGCGTAATCACAACCCGTATGGGTAAATGGTTTAATAACCTGACATGTCCGACAATCTGGTAAGTCAGCCATGAGCGGGTAAACTGGACGTGGTCGAGCGCGGAAGCAAACATTACAATCGTGGACTACCTTACGGATAGTGCGACGAGCAGCCAGTATCCAGTATTTCTGTCGCAACAGTGACATGAGCTGTTCTGGCCCCGCGTGTAAATATTTCTTATGATAATATGCAATTAATAAGTTGACAAAAAAGTCATGCCTTGGCAGAAGTACTGGGTGTTTCTGTGAGTAACCCAAATCAGAATGAGTGAGTCGTCCACCAACTCTGACTAAGTCGTTATGTAAGAACGGTCTTAGTTTAGTAAGAGCTGATGAAACTTGCGTGCTCATCTTTAGATTTAAAATTTCTTTATCAAAATGTTTGTGTTGTATGAGCTTCAGCAATTTGTGTTCTGCCAAACTCAAATCAGCTGCGGTTGTTTGTACGGAATCGCGACGTGGCAACAATCTAGCAAACTTGAGAATGTAGACCATCGCACGGAGTATTTTACTCCACGACGAAAGACGACAGAGAGCATCATAAACATGGGAGGTGTCTGCGTGAGTTAAAACAGCGTGAATGAGCTTTCTTTGCTCAGGTACTTCGTCCAGCGGGAGCGGCTCCGTACATTCAGTGGTAGGCCACTGTGACGAATGTAAAGTTAGCCAGGGGGGGCCCTGAGACCACAGAGGGTGGTTTAACAATTTAGCAGGAGAGACACCACGTGACAGGCAGTCTGCCGGGTTGTCAATCCCTGCTACGTGATAGAAGTTATCTGCGGATATATTATTAGTGATTTTAATAACGCGACTGGCAACGAACGTTTGCCAACGGTGTGGCGAACCCTTGATCCAATAGAGTGCAACCTTTGAATCGGTAAAAGCTTAAATTTTAACCGAAAAACTTTATTGTAAATAAAAAACCGTTATTGTAAATTAATTATTATATTGTTCGACTAATTAATGTAAATTAAAATTCATATTTGTAAGCTAATGTATTCTAAATTAATCTTATTAGCTTTAAGTATATTTTTTGTACACCAGTCATGGTCAAACATGTTGAAACGAACTAACCATTCCACCTGTAATGATCACAGCCATGTATTATTATCACCTACACATGTTTTTACAAATAAAATTATCTTATCTTATCTTATAACTACGCAAACTAACCTCACATTTATAAGGTTTCTCACCAGTGTGTGTACGCATATGCACTGTTAAATTGCTCCTACGACTAAAATTAAGTTTACAAATATCACAATGATAACGTTTCTCACCAGTGTGTGTACGCATATGCATTGTTAAATTGCGCTTTTGACTAAAATGACTTTGACAAATATCACACTGATAAGGTTTTTCACCAGTGTGTGTACACATATGCAATGTTAGATTCTCCTTTCTACTAAAATTACATTGACAAATATCACACTGATAAGGTTTCTCACCAGTGTGTGTACGCATATGTACTGTTAAACCACTCCTTTTGTAAAAAGCATATTTACATAGATTACACTTATAAGGTTTCTCACCAGTATGTGTATGGATATGAACTGTTAAACTTTCCTTTCTACTAAAATTACGTTGACAAGTATCACACTGATAAGGTTTTTCACCAGTGTGTGTACGCATATGCGCTGTTAAATTACTCTTTGTAATAAAATTACGTTGACAAATATTACACTGATAAGGTTTTTCACCAGTGTGTGTACGCATATGCAATTTTAAATGAGTGCTTTGGATAAAATTACTTTTACATATATAACACTTATAAGGTTTCTCACCAGTGTGTGTACGCATATGCACTGTTAAATTCGACTTTATACTAAAATTACGTTCACAAATATCACACTGATAAGGGTTTTCACCAGTGTGTGTACGCATATGGGTTGTTAAATTACTCGTTGTAATAAAATTACGTTGACAAATATTACACTGATAAGGGTTTTCACCAGTGTGTGTACGCATATGGGTCGTTAAATTACTCGTTTTAATAAAATTACGTTGACAAATACTACACTGATAAGGTTTTTCACCAGTGTGTGTACGCATATGCAATTTTAAATGAGCGCTTTGGTTAAAATTACTTTTACATAGATAACACTTATAAGGTTTCTCACCAGTGTGTGTACGCATATGCAATTTTAAATGAGTGCTTTGGTTAAAATTACTTTTACATAGATAACACTTATAAGGTTTCTCACCAGTGTGTGTACGCATATGCCTTGTTAAACTCCCCTTTACACTAAAATTACGTTGACAAATATCACACTGATAACGTTTCTCACCAGGGTGTTTTTGTACATTGGTAGAACTCTCTTGAAACTCTTTGAAATAATTGCCAGGCTTGGACGTCCATTTTTGAATTGTCCTGATAACTTTCGAGTCTGATTTGTCTTTTGCAGTTTGTTCGGCTGTTATTGCATCTTTTTCTTTTGTTATTCGTGTGTCCTTTTTTGGTTTCTTCAAAACGGTGGCCTCTGTAAATAAGTACATATTGGGAGATTTGAATTAATTTGAAGAATTGTTTGATTTGAATTAATTTGAAGAATTGTTTGTTTGTTGAAGAATTGATTTGAATTGGGTGTGCGGCAGCTATTTACACCTTATTGCTGAAAGCTTGGAAAGACAATCTCAAAATGTAATGCTGGACAATATTCTGCTGTCTTGCTGGACAATATTCTGGTGTTCTACGTGGCTATTTCAAATTCAAACTAAATATAGACGCTTTAAATTACATTTATATGTTGTGTGTACAATAATTATTGTTATCTGAAATAAACATTGAATTGAATTAAACCATATCTGTACCTTTAATCTACATGACGATTTGGTAACGTTCGCAGAGCCATCTTGACTAGAGACCGCACAAGAAAATCAGGTAGGCAAGGAAAAAGGAGAAGTCTTTAAGCAAACAAATAAAAATAAACAGAACAGTCCTAGCAATAGAACTTAAAATTGCCCGTATATCCAGTTACACCCTTAAGACGCTGTGAATAGACAACTTTTAGGTATTTGAGGGGGTGAAGCAGACGAAGTGGGACACGACTAGCCCCGCCCACTGCGGGGCGCTCCGCGCGAGTACATCGATGCGTGATGCGTCGTGCATCGAGAAATACGCACGTTCTATTAAATCTATACCAACCATTCTCTATTCCATCTACATTTAGAAGCGTAATTTCACAACCCAACCGCGAAGCATGATTGGCTCTGTTCGTCACAGTCCCGGTTCGCATTAGGCATCCGCGGCGAGCACCAGGTTCGAATCCCACATCCGTTTACTTTACCTTGCGATTTTCGAAAATGTATATATTTTACATATTTTCATTTTTTATTATTACTGTTATTTTCTTTTTTATTTTTATAATGCGCTTTGTCCGTTCTGCTTAATTTTTTTGTTTTATAAATAGTAATTTCTAGAAATGTAGTATATATCATTTCTAGAAATTACTATTTATAAAGTCCAGTCCAGTCTCGCGCGGACAACGACCCGTGACGCACGCGCACACTACCTAAGTGACGTTGTCGTATTTTCGCTGCATTGTTATTATCTGCACCTAAATGTAATACCTGCTGGTGAAAATGTCTTGCGAGTGTAAGCTTGTGGTTAATGAGTTACTGTGCTTCATTCAAAACAAGAGTGTAGTTATGGACGAATTGAGCCTAGTACAGATATGTATTTCTTGGTATAATGAAGAAGAAATTGAAAACGCAAAAACATATCTGTGTGAAATCTCCGGTCTCCGGAAAATAATAAGAAAAGGAGACAAAAAATCCGCAAGCAATGTGTCGGATATACTTAAAATAATAAAAGAAACGGATGATTTGCCAAAGTTCGTTGCAAGTGATTTGAACCGCCTACCCCCGGTGACATTTGATCATCTTGATATAAGTAGCCTACTTAAGACACTTGCAACCATTAAAAATGAAATGCAAACTTTCAAAGACGAGACGAAACGTGTGGTCAACAAACTGGAAGGAGAAATAACAGAAATAAAAGAAAAAACAGAAAAATCGTCAACGAGCGCGGACAACCGTAATCCTCTCGTGAGCAATCTACCCTCTGTTTCATGCTCATCAGCTGGTCAGCTCGGATTTCGAAATATTTCTCTGGCCGATTCCGAGCGGCCCTTTACACCAGTGAACCTAAACAAAGGCTTAAATTTTAGTAAGGCGGTAATGAATCACAAGACTCCAGATGCTACATCCAGCAGTGTTACGATTGGTGACAATGTTGATGAAGAAGGATTTACGCAAGTATCAAGAAAAAGGAAACGGCTGTGTATCGGAAACTATACTGAAACGAATCACAGGTCAAGAAACCCATCGAAAAACAAACGCGGCACCAACACCAAATCTACTTCTTTGAAAGCGGTTGAACAAACTATACCGATATATATCTCAAGATTTTCAAATGATTGTACTGAGACTGACATTCAAAACTATTTTACTGAGAATGGTCGGAACACATACGGAATTGAAACATTAAATCAAAAGAGAACAACGAATTTTAAATCATTCAAAGTATTAGTATTAAAGAAGGATTTAGATACTGTGTTAAAAGAAGATTTTTGGCCGGAATCCATTGTGTTTAGGACCTATAAACAAAGCCAAAGGGAAAACGTAGTCGCAGTAGAACGTTCGCACAAATAACACTACATACTCGCACTTACATACATACCCACATACATACATATATATATATATATATATATATATAGTGTCGTATAACGACAAGAAAAGACTTTAGAGGGAGACAGTATTTATTAAGTATACAGAAAAGACAAGATGGAAGTATAAAAATGAATAATGTCGATGAATGATTGATGGGTGATGGTGAAGGGCGGCCCCTGGTGGACCGGCGGCAGTTACGGAGGAGCGGCCCTGGCGGACCGGCGACAGCAACAGACGAGCGGCCCTGGCGGACCGGCGACAGCAACAGACGAGCGGCCCTGGTGGACCGGCGACAGCAACGGACGAGCGGCCCTGGTGGACCGGCGACAGCAACGGACGAGCGGCCCTGGTGGACCGGCGACAGCAACGGACGAGCGGCCCTGGTGGACCGGCGACAGCAACGGACGAGCGGCCCTGGTGGACCGGCGACAGCAACGGACGAGCGGCCCTGGTGGACCGGCGGCAGCTGCAGAGGAGCGGCCCTGGTGGACCGGCGGCAGCTACGGAGGAGCGGCCCTGGTGGACCGGCGTCAGCTACAGAAGAACGGCCCTGGTGGACCGGCGGCAGCTACACGAAGAACGGCCCTGGTGGACCGGCGGCAGCTACAGAGGAGCGGCCCTGGTAGACCGGCGGCAGCTACAGAGGAGCGGCCCTGGTGGACCGGCGGCAGCAACGGAAGAATGGCCCTGGTGGACCGGCGGCAGGTACAGAGGAGCGGCCCTGGTGGACCGGCGGCAGCTACGGAAGAGGGACTGCCCCGGCGTCACAAGGCCGGCAGCAGTCGAAGGCTCCGGCGGCAAAGGGCCAGGCAGCTCCAGGCGCACCAGTGATATAGAGACTGGCACAGCAGGAAAAACCCTAGAAGGGCTCTCGAGGCAACGTTTACTGGAGACCTACTTTTAAGAGGCTTGTTTGGAAGCCAGAGCTCGACTGACCACTGCTCTGCGATGATTCCTAAAGAAACCTCGCAGAACGGTTGGAGGTCGAAATTTAAAATATTCGAAAATATGGACGAGGAACGGTAAATAATTTTACCATAAAAGAGTTCGAATAACAATTATGAAATAAAAATAGCAGACCAACAAGAATTTTGATGAGAAGGTTGTCATAGATACATCATCAACAATGTTGTCAAAAATGTCAAAATAATGAAAATGTTCTGTAACAATGTAAATATAAATGGTATTAAATTAAAAAGTGCAGTGTTTGATAGGAAAAAGTGATACAGTCCTGCATAGGTACGGCTTCCTACGCTAAGGGGTCAATAAGTCGCCGAAACTTAGGCGTAAAGTTGAGGACTGAGTCTGTGAACAGAAAAATGAGTCCTGGTGTAGTGGAATATGATCAACACAGAGCCTCATAATAATGGAATGCATATTATGGACCGTGGAAATGAATGATACATATATAAGTATGAATATGAGTATAAATAATAAGTGTAAGTATATCTGAATATATACATAACATTACAATAGTTAAATCCAAGTTCTCTGTCTAGTGTTTTTCAAACATGGAAAGATATGTGAAAATGGTCAGTTTTAACTGTAAGTCTGTAAAAAGATCACAGCCTTTTGTGACGCAATTATGTGAAAGCTATGACATAATTGCCCTACAGGAATTATGGCTACTACCTGACGATTTGGGCTTTCTGGGACATATACACAAGGATTTTGATTATCATGCTGTGTCGCCGATTGATACCTCAGCCGGTACGCTGAAAGGAAGACCGTTTGGAGGAGTGGCGCTACTGTGGAGGAAGTCACTATTCACCAATGTTGTGCCTATAGTGTGTGCCTCGAAACGTGTGATAGCGATTAAAGTGAACCATCTTAACCGTTGTCTACTGGTGATGTCAGTATACATGCCTACTGAGTGCGCTGAAAATAGACCTGAATTTACTGAGTGCCTTGGTGTAATCAGCTCAATAATAGAGGATAACGGGATCGAGTATGCAATTACGCTGGGTGACTTCAATGCCGATGTGGGCAGCATGTTCGGTGATGAGCTTTCCGCCTACTGCGAGGACCAGGACTGGGTATGTGCGGACGTGATGTTACTGGGTGAGTCCTCTAACATATTTACATTCCTGAGTGAGGCGCATGGCACATGTAGCTGGCTCGACGACTGCATTGTGACGTCAGCAGCTCAAAACATTATTAAAAGCACAAGAGTTCTCACGGATGTTACATGGTCGGATCACTATCCACTGGAAATTGAATGTGACATTTCAGTGATAACAATCAAAACTGAATTTAGTGAACATAATCACGTAAATAGTAAAGTGTTGTGGGGTAATCGAAACAGTGAACAAATATCGTTATATACATCTTATTGTACTGAACTTCTGTCAATTTTAAATGTTAACCACTATGCCACGCAGTGCTGTGGCGTGCCGTGTAGTAACCAGGCTCATCTTACGTTAATTGACCAAATGTATTCAGATATTACGAACTGTCTGTGTAAGGCAGCGAGACGTTCATTTTCTAGTTCAGATAAATGCAATAAAAAGAAACGTGTTATAGGTTGGAATTATCATATTAAAGAATTGCACAAGCAGGCAAGAGATGCTTTTCAGGTGTGGTTGCTGAATGGTAGGCCAAGGCAA
Source organism: Sesamia nonagrioides (assembly GCA_017933935.1). Classification (NCBI taxonomy): domain Eukaryota; kingdom Metazoa; phylum Arthropoda; class Insecta; order Lepidoptera; family Noctuidae; genus Sesamia; species Sesamia nonagrioides. The sequence continues at coordinate 66,261 of JADWQK010001571.1, forward strand.
GGGGTGGTATATAACAATATGTGCACAACTAGAAAATTGTTTAAAAATAAAATAAAATGGTGTCAAAATAACGAAACGCAAATACGTATGGATATCATTGCCGAGCAAAGGTCTAATTGCGACTTCAAGAGTTTCTGGAAATCTACAAATAAATTGTCTTATAAACCGTCGATACCCGTATCAGTAAACAATAACCAAAATACCCTCGAAATAGCGGAGATTTTCGCTCGGCAGTTCCAAACGGTCGGGGATATCGGTAGCGGCCTGCAGTATGACTCATCACGTGCGGATCAACGAGTCGGTGAGTTATTAGCTAAAACAAGCATCGATATAACGCCGTATAGTGTATTTCAATGTGTAAAAAATATGAAAAAAGGAAAATCACCCGGACACGATGGTCTAAGCGTGGAGCACATATTGTATGGTGGTGGGGCACTGTTCGAGCTTCTGTCTAGCTTCTATAATCTGTGTCTTTCACATTGTTATCTACCGAAAGAGTTTATGAAAACTGTAGTGGTACCCCTAGCCAAAAACGGTGCTAAAGATGTTTCAGTCTCTAGTAACTACCGTCCCATCTCTTTGGCTACAGTCCTGTCTAAAATCTTTGAGCGACTTTTACATCCCGAATTATTGAAATACATTGATTTAGATAATGCACAGTTCGGGTTCCGTGCCGGTTTATCTACAGATATGGCCATTTACGCGCTAAAAAACACGGTGAAATATTATAATTCTCGACATACAAGTGTATATGCCTGCTACCTTGATCTTAGCCGTGCCTTTGATTGTATAAATTATGATATACTATGGGCGAAGATGGAGGGGGCAGGTATTCCTTGTGATGTAATATGTCTGTTCAAATACTGGTACGGAGCTCAGACAAATGTGGTGAAGTGGGGAACCAACAGCTTCTCGACAGAGTACACGCTTAAATGTGGCGTAAGACAGGGCGGCTTAACATCCCCAACTTTGTTTAACTTGTATGTTAATGGCTTGATTGAGGAGCTTAGCAGATCAAATGTTGGCTGTCATATGAGTAATCAACCAGTAAACAACTTGAGCTACGCCGACGACATGGTTTTGTTGAGCCCCTCCGTTCATGGTTTACGTACACTGCTATCAATATGTGAAAAGTATGCTACAGCCCATGGGCTCAAGTATAATGTAGGTAAGACGGAAGTTATGATATTTAGACACGACAAAAATAATTGCTATAACCCAGTAATCACCTTGGGCGGTAAACAGTTAAAAATCGTAACGAGCTTTAAATATCTGGGGCATATAATACAGGATAATCTTAGGGACGATCTTGATATGGAAAGGCAGAGGAGGTCCATTGCCGCTAAAAGCAATATGTTGGCGCGTCGTTTTGCGCGGTGCAGTAAAACTGTTAAAATCACCCTATTCGCGGCGTATTGTCAATCGTTCTATACCTGCTACCTGTGGGGCAATTACACCCGGCGAACGTACCACGCTCTTCGCGTGCAGTACAATAATGCGTTCAGAGCAATACTCAACCTGCCGTGGCGGTGTAGTGCTTCTGGCATGTTCGCCGAGATTAGGGTAGATGACTTCCATGCAGTTATGAGAAAGCGGGCCGCTTGCTTTATGGACAGAATTCGAAACACGAAAAATGTTATTATCCAGGCTGTGTATGATGCATGTAAATTTAGTGTAGCTGACATCTAATTAAGTTATTGTAATCATAAAATTAGCACTTTATTTTTAAAATTTATTCTAATTAATAATAATATAGTAGTTTATTAGTCAATTTATTGTTTATTACATTATTAATTTATTTGACATTGAATTTAATTTTATTTGACATTTTCTACCATGGATTTATTTATTTTTATGATTTATGTATTTGATGCGATGTCAACTATAACTTATTGTATAGAATGTTAATGAAAGTATTTACTGTATTTTTTATTCTTTTTTTTTTAATTTGTATTATTTTGCTTGTGTAAAGTTATGGGTCTCACCTGAAATAAATTATTATTATTATTATTATTATTATAAACAGCTGTTTAGAGTAACTGTTAAAAAAAATACATTTTCGGATATTTAAAAAAAATAAAAGATGTTTTCGTGATGCGTCGTGCATCGAGAAATACGCACGTTCTATTAAATCTATACCAACCATTCTCTATTCCATCTACATTTAGAAGCGTAATTTCACAACCCAACCGCGAAGCATGATTGGCTCTGTTCGTCACAATCCCGGTTCGCATTAGACATCCGCGGCGAGCACCAGGTTCGAATCCCACATCCGTTTAGTTTACCTTGCGATTTTCGAAAATGTATATTTTTTACATATTTTCATTTTTTATTATTACTTTTGTTTCCTTTTTTATTTTTATAATGCGCTTTGTCCGTTCTGCATAATTTTTTTGTTTTATAAATAGTAATTTCTAGAAATTTGTAGAAAGAAAATTATAACGAATTGATTTTAAATATTAGTTTGCATTAAAATTGTTACAAAAAGAATATATTTAAAAAGATGGAACAATTACTACAAAAAATACAGAAAATCGGCTAAATTAATAATAATTAAAAAAAAAAAACTATTGCAAATAAGAAATCCAACAAAAAGCATACAACGTAAAGCTGGGGTTTGAACCCGAACACATACAGGTGAAGAAAAATTTGCCACGAAAAAGTAAAAAGAAAGAATAATTACAGAAAAAATCAAATAAAATATCGGCAAAAATACTACAGTAAATTAAAAAGCATTTATTTCAATTAAAACCTACAAAAAGCATATAATGTAAACCTGGGGTTTGAACCCGGGCAAAAACGAAATATGATTATTCATCAACAAACAGACACATAAATATAATTATTTTCTGTGCGAGGACTGCGAGGTAAAGCAAAAACTGACATAGGTCCGTCAAACAGCGCGCCTCAGCGGTCACTGTCGCTAAGCATAGAAGTTAAAGAGAAGGCAATGGACGCCGCGATGGAGCGACGTTTCGTTCACGTTATTTATCATTAAATACATTATTTATTTTAGAATATCTTAGTTAAATCGATAAACAAAAACAATGGTTTCATTTACTATTATATTTTACATCGTTCTTCTCAATTTTATCAAGATTTGATGATTAATAATACAGTTACAACGGTTATAAATTCAATTTTAGTGGTTACTTTAGGATTTTTTTCTATCGAGAAAATTAATTCAAAACGTGTTTTGAAAACAATGGTTTCCTGCTACATATAATCAAGATTAACATATAAATTTTTGGCTGCTCTGAAATGTATACATTTGGCTAAAAAATTGTTTTTTGAAGCCTATTTTTACTGAGCACAGCGCCTTAAAGGCCGTGAGGTAATCTTAGCCACATCCTATCAGGTAAACCATTGGCCTATCTGCTTACCTATATAACCAACTAATACTTATTGTCTCCGCGACTCTTCCTTTTTTCTTTGATACTTTTTCGTCTTTTCTCTAATTATACATTTTATTAAAGGTATATCATCTTCTAAGTCTGACCCATAACAGTGTGGCGGTATATCTGCTACATCTAGACAGCTATTGTTAAGTAAACAATAACTGTCAAGAGTATTATTATAAATTAGTTACGCCTGGTTTGTCCTGCGTGAGTTTCGACGCTGTGGGAATATCAGAATTTAAAGTAATCCTATGCATTAATCCTGATGATAATCTATGTGTGCCAATTTACATCTAATTCGGTTCAGCAATTTTGGTGTGAAAAGTAATAAACACATACACTCACAAACCTTGCCTTTATAATATAACACTATCTTTCCATTTATTAGTTTATTCTTATACTAGCTTTCCGCCCGCGGCTTCGCCCGCGTGGAGTTCGGTTATATCGCGCTTTTTAGGTTTCCCTCGGGAACATCAAACTTTTCCGGGATAAAAGGTAGCCTATGTTCTTTCTCGGGGTCTAAAGATTGTCTGTGCCAAATTTCATCAAAATCGGTTGACAGGTTTAAGCGGGAAAGCGTAACAGACAGACAGACAGACAGACAGACAGACAGACAGACAGACAGACAGAGTTACTTTCGCATTTATAATATTAGTATGGATTTATTATTTTTATGAATCGCTTTGTTTTGTATTAATTTTTGTGTCCTTTACTTTTCCACACCCTGTCTACATCTGTGTTTATTGTCCTATTGCAGGTATGCTGGAAGAGATTTCTATTATTTGATATAAGCATTACCTCTATACCTTTTCTGTTCTATGTTTTCTTGTCTGTTTCTATGTGTGTGTGCATAAATGGTTAAATAAATACAAGTTTGAGAATTGTTATTTCAATAATGCGGTTAACATTATGCTGAACTAAACTAAACACTACAAACACACAGCACATAGCTATAGAACATTTGTGATCAATATAAATTGAATAGATTAAATTCTATATGTATGCCTCTTATTAATATTACTTATTTTGAATTTTCACGATGACCAGCAATTCTCTAGGATACGCGTATTGCGGGTACCATTGACTAGTGCTCGTCGTGCACTTATTTTTTATGAAATAAAAATCATTTTACTTGTAATCATTATCAGTTTCGCGTAAACATTGCTTCCGTATAGACGTTTAGTGCATTGTGTCATCAATTCAATTTCTAATGTAAAGTAGTTATTTATAACTAAAAAATATGATGTCTGGATGTGAGTGAAGCTCGTAGGGACTATGAGATCCGTTTTGTACCCCGGTCCCTTGTGATTGTGTGTTACAACGTCTGTACAATCGAGACTACGTAACGCGCACTGTTAATTAAGCTCATCGCGCTGGTATAGGGAGACCACGCATCCACGATCCGGATATTATTATTATTTGTTTTATTTCTAATAAACTTACAATTAGGTTCGCAATTTGCTTTAGCCGCACAACGAAAACCTCTCAGGGTTTATCTGCGTGTCGGCGAGCCGCTCATAAGTACACTATAAATAATTATTATTTCAAACAATGCAATGCTAACAATTTATAGGTATATTAATAACCAGGTACAGTCGCCCGCACATCAAGGCACTACAACCCGCCAAATTTCCTCAACAGTTTCTCAACTTTATCACCAAGGCATTACGGTTCAAGTTTGATTGAGGAAGCTTGACAGATCCAGGCAGCCCGATCCGCCGGCGTCCGCACCTTATTTAGGTGCATATTATATGAAATTTTGTGAAAAGAAACGCTTAGATTTGCACTTATAACCTTTCGAACTCGTGTTGTATAGCGTTAGCAAGTCTTCTGGGAGTTTGTTGACATAAAAGGGTACCAAATATTCTGCAACCCTCATCCCGTACACATTATTAAATTTTGGTAAGATGTATTTATTTTTAACTTTTATAGTTCTCAGAAAGTCTGGTCTTATTTTTTCGGTTAGCAATTCAGGTCTATTCATTTCTGATAGAATACAGTATTCAACTTTATTGAACACATTCCTAACGTTACAATATTTGAAAAGGTCGTCATCATGGTTTTGGAATTTCTTGTAGGTATATATGTTTTGGCACAATTACTTTTAGTATTCTAAGTTGTAGCTTATAAATATCGGTCAGGTATGTGTGATACGTTCTTCCATAGCTGCTGAGTCCGTAGCTGATAACAGAGTCTGCTAGGGCCATATATAACATTCTGAGTGTTTTGTAAGGCAGCTTATATTTTAGTATGCTGAGCTTACCTAGAATAGACCTCAGTTTGCTGCATACGTAATCTTTATGTGGTCCCCAACAGAATCGGCTATCAACCATTAGGCCGACGTACATGTGCTTATCGACTACTTCTAACGACGGGCACCCGCAAGTCCTTGGGGAGCTATGTAGGAACATAGCATACATAACTGTAGGCTTAGTGGAGAATTTATTATGTGATGAGTGTATGTGAACAATTTTTGTTTTTGTTGCATTTATTACCAAGCCCACATCATGCGCCCACCTACACATTTCGTCAAAGTTACATTGGAGGGTTGCCTCGGCGTCCCAGATTTTTTTATTAGCGACTAATATACACGTGAGACTAATTCCACATTAAAAGCAGGTCGAATTATTCAACGAGGACCCCACTGTGACACGAGAGCTAGGCACTAACCATATGCAAGTGTCATGCATGAGGTCAAGAGAGTTCATGACCGCGCCGCCCAGTGGTGCCATGTAAGCAACCTGTATTTTTTTTAGGTTTTGCCATATTTTGTATGCAGTAGTAGAATCAGTATATCGATACCTAACAACACCTTCACGGATCGGACAGGGTTTACATATTGTATATTATTTAAGTTGTATAGGCCCTCTTTTTTCTCCCCTTATCGTAACCAAACTAGACAAACCAGGTATCAAAATGCACAGAATTTATCAGAGATGCTCGCGTAGTTAACATATAACGTAAATATGCAAGTATGTATACTTATAAGAATACAGCGTTATTTTTTGTTTATGCGAAGCCTAAATATAGTTTGTTCAGAATAAGCAACTGAATCGATTCTAATCATTTTTACACCATGTTATTATTTGTCCCAAATACATTTAGAAAATGTTACAGTGTGGTTACCGAACGCGCCACGCAGATTACGATAGATCATAGTATTGCGCACGCCCGCGCAACAGCTGACGTCAGAGGTCAACCAACGGCTTGCCCGCCCGCGTGTTGAAGCACAGCGAACACACACACGCGCGCACAGCGAAGTAGGATAACAAGCTCATAACTTTGTGGTTATTCATGATATCTTTCTGAAATTTTTTACATATGTAGATTCTTTACTTCAAAATACGGGACACGTGTGTCGGGCTTCGCATAAACAAAAAATTATGTTGTGTAACGCACGCTCTGTGAGTAGCGCAGGCCGCGTATTTTAATCCCGTGTGCAACGACTTCGTTGACTAATCGGAGACGGTATTTTGAGTACCAGAAGCCACTTGCAAAAAGTTTAAAAAAAATTACACAAACAATTATATTAAAACCAAAAGCTAACATTACCATCACTTTGATATTTCTCCATTGGCTCAATACCATCATCTAGTCCGTCAATAACAGCTGGTAATTCTTCTTTGATAGCAGTATTTACCGTTTCACGTACTTCATCGATACTTATGTGGAATATTGGCGAAGTAATTAGCCCAGTACAAAACTCTAATCGGGCTTGGTTTATTAAAGGGTTGAGCTGTGAAAAGAAAACGAAAGATCAGTAGGTTGTGTGTTCAAATCAGGTCAGGGTCACCAGTATAGTAACGTTATGAGTAACAGGCTGTAGAGCTCCCTCACACTAAATAGAATGGGGAGGATTATCCAACCAGACAGATGCTGTGTCTGGTGTCAACACTTGATGTCAGGAAGTTGTGTGTATGCTTGTTACACGGTAAACTCTGTTTATGAAAGGTTTGTGTGATGTCAGTATGACGAGTATTTCGCTTGTGGTGTTGTAGATACCGCTACAATTATTATAATATTGACAAAATCAAAATGAAATTTTAAAAATCATTGAATGTGAATATAAATAAGACAATCACCCAAAACTCCCCTTTCGCCACCTCCTAATGATTTCGCTGGGAAGAAGAGGAGGAACGAACTCCCCAGAGGAGAGCTAAGAGATCTGCTCAGTTGAATAAAAAAATAAACAGACAAGGTTATACAATACTATGAATGTAAACTGACTAACATAAGAAAACACAGAACATAAAATTATTTAACTTATGCAGTTGGCATACCTAAGGTAAATAATTTTATGTAACCATGTATAATGCATAATATACATACCAGCAAAGTAAAAAACAAAAACCATTAAAAATGGAAATGTAAGTAAAACTTATTATATATATAAAAGCCACCAGGCATAAAAAGTACACAAGTTTATCAAAGACCAAGCCCACCAAATGAGTTACGAACAGCAGCCTTCCTGCTAGGCTTAATATGTGTGGTCCACTGAAGTTTGGTATCCAATGTTATATGTATGCCTTAAAAAATTGGCGAGCCCACAGCTTCAAGCACCTCTTGTATCTAAATCTTAAATGATGTTGGGTCCTAGATTCCTATTATTCAGTTAACAAAAATATGCTGCTGATCACAGTCAACAAAAAAAGTAAAATAATAATTTATTTAATTTTTTAATTAGTGTATTAGTGAATTGCTATTTCAGTTATTATTATTTTATTTTTTATTTTGTTTAAGTAAGCTGCCCCCTAATCGGCGAACACATTTTTGTCAAATGAATGCGACTAGTTGGGATCAGTTGGTATCGTTCGGGCCGCCCATTGGTTGGTTCGGCCCAAACGATCCCAACTAGTCGCATTCATTTGACAAAAATGTGTTCGCCGATTAGGGGGCTGATAAGTATTAAGTTTATAGGTAGGTATAACTAGATGTGTAAAGTTTTAAAATACCTTGTTATCGCATTGGGTCTTAATAACCTGTAATGTTAACAGTGAAAGGATTAATAAATAAATAAACATACAGTAGACCTACTACTGTATGTTTATTTATTTATTAATCCTTATAGGTTCAAATCCAAATATGCTTTAGTTTGTGTAAATTATTTCATAACCACTGCTTACAAAGTGGTAAGGTAAACATTGTGAGGAAACCTGCATGTCCTAGCCGAGTACTAAACACTCTGAGACATGCGTCATCTACCAACACACAATAGGCTTGCTTATACAATATATAAAGGAAACCCCGTCCGACCCATAAAGATAATAAAGGTTAGGAAAACACATGACCAAATAAAATATGAAATTTTACATAATCATCATAGTATCAATACTATACTCTGTTTTTTAATCTCGCAGACTAAATTGACACATGCAAATGTCAAATTTACATTATTAATTTTGTATTATTACGTTTTTAATAAGTACCTACACATTATTTCAGGATAACTTATTGTAAAAAAAGATACTTGATTTTATGAACGCTAAGTTTCGGCACTATTGCACCTAATTGCAATAAACTGCCAACACTCGTAATGTCAGTTTAGTCTACGAGATTAAAAAACAGAGTATAATGATTTTTGAAATGTTTTTTTTTTCCACAACTTAATTCCAACTTCCCCAAAATTTGGTAATTTTTAATAAGTGACAACATCTGTATTATTATGAGCAAATATCGCCCGCACTTGTATCACCTACCACACATGTATTAATTCACCTTCTTCTGTGAAATAATATAGGTATGTTTTTAGGGGACTTTTTTTTTTAAGTTTAGCATTCTTTGTAGGCATTAGTAGTATCAGTTATCAATACCTAACAATACCTTCAAGGATCAGACAGGGTTTTCTTTACATATTGTATATGCAAGTATGTATAATTATAAGAATATATGAGTTGAATAATACCTCACCTTCTGATCCTCATTCATCATCTGAGTGAAAAACTTCTCAGCATCTACACATTGTTGCAGGAATCGGTAGCATTGTTTTAATTTAGCACAGCAAAAGACACAAGCTATAATCGGTCTATAGTCTTCAGTTACAAACTGCAACAAATTTCTCTTTTCACTATTTTGATTTAATATAGAAAATACTTCTATTGTATAAAGTGATCTAGTAAAATTTAAACAGCAACAGTTGGTCCGTTCTGGTAACTTGGTATTACAGAAATGGCACAAGCAAAGATCACCAATATTGCTCTCAGTAGAATGGCAGTTTAATATACTATACTTTCTTACTTATTAATAACTTGGTACCTAACAGATTTGAGATACTAGAATAAAAAATATTTTAGCAACCGAATGCTGGTCTAGCATAAAACAGGTCAGAAAACAAAAGTAAAATTTGCTAAATTGCTTATAGTGCTAACACCACTAAAGCTACTAAACTAGATTCTTACTGAATATTTAGATATATTGGTTAACTTACTGCAATATCAGTCAACTTCTCATACAGTTCGTGTAACTTCCTGTTGACCACAATATACATGCGGACATTCTCCGCTAAACATATCCTACACATAGGTAGCTTTTCCATCATCAGACATCAATCATGTAACTCAAAAATTATAAATTACGTTAATAATTAATTTAGATCTACTTTTGCGCTGAACATTATATACTTACTATACTCTTTGCGCTGAACACTGTTCAAGTGTTCACAGTTCTTTTTTTTTTTTTTGGTTCATTTCTTTCCGTTCGGGCGAATGGAAAAGGCAAAGGCATAGTAAGCCATACAGCCAAGTCTTCAGTAATTTTTTTCTCTTCATTAAATATCTATCCTAACTTATCCTAATTTATCCTAACTTATCCTAGCATAACTTAACCTAAATTCCTAAACTCCTTTCGTTTTACGCGTTTGGACGATAAGGAGCGGTTTAGCGTAAAGACATGATGAGACCACTATGCTACAATATTTCACTGTTCTTTTTGAATTATTCACTGAATGCACTTTTTACTACATAAATCACGCGTTTTTATTTAGTAAACTACACTATAAATAATTTTAAAAGTCCAATGAAAAATGAGCGTGACACTCATCTTGACATTCCCGCCAAACCGCCTCAATTCTTTCCGTTCTTCTGAACGGAAAAAGCAAAGGCATAGTACGCCATACAGCCTAGTCTTCAGTAAATATTCTCTTGAGTAAACTTCTATCCTAACATAACCTAAATAATCCTAACTTATCCTAGCTTATCCTAAACTTATCCTAACTAATCTAACTCCTTTCGTTTCCCGCGTTTGGACGATAAGGAGCGGTTTAGCGTAAAGACATGATGCGGTCACTATGCTACAATATTTCACTGTTCTTACATAAATCACGCGTTTTTATTTAGTAAACGACACTATAAATAATTTTAAAAGTCCAATGAAAAATGAGCGTGACACTCATCTTGACATTCCCGCCAAAACCGCAACCACAGACTTCTTTTTTTATTTTATTTTTTTCTTGGTTCAATTATTTCCGTTCTTCTGAACGGAAAAGGCAAAGGCATAGTACGCCATACAGCCTAAACTTCAGTAAGTTTTTTCTTGAGTAAGTTTATAGCCTAACTTATCCTAATTTATCCTAACTTATCCCTTTTTTTTTTGACGCTGTGGGAATGCATTTACGCACCGTACCCCGAAGGGCGTGTATGGGACTCGCCCAGCCGAAGTTGGGAATACCCACTAAAAACCACAGCGGCACTCCGACATCGCCATAGTGGCGGGGGAGTGGGAAACTAGCACAGCCTGCGCTACCTCTCCCCCGCCAGCGAAACCCGCCTAGCACGGCGGCCCCTTATTTGGTGGCTTAGCCACCCACGTGGTGAGCGATGTAAGGCGGGCGTCGGCACCTTTCCCGTGCCTCACGCCCGCCGCTCACCTCAGGGAGGGAGAAAGCGGGCGAAATTCCGCCTTCTCCTGCCCCTACGCCGCCTGCGGAGTGCCGGAGCGAGAGGATCCTCCTCCCGCTCGCGCTCCGCGGCCTCCTTCTGCGACATCACAACCTCGCCTCGCCGCCCAGGCCTCGCGCTCCCCACCATCGCTCTGACGATGGCGGGCAGCGAGAGGTCCCCTCCAACCGCCGCGACAAGATCGCGGCGCGGCACGGCCCACGACGGGCACACCGCGAGGGTGTGTTCCGCCGTGTCCTCCGCCGCGCCACAACCATGGCACGACGGTGTCTGGCAAAACGGTGTCTCCTCTCGTCCTATCCGGTGCAGGTACCTGCCGAAGCAGCCGTGACCGGAGAGTACCTGCACCAGACGGAAGGAGAGGAATCCGTGACGCCTGTCGAGCCAGTCCTTCAGGACCGGCCCGACGGCGTCGAGGGTACGGCGGCCGAACACCGCGGAGGCGAGGTCCCGCGTCCAATGCTGGACGATGGCGTCCCTCGCCTCCCGGCGGACGGCTTCCCTCACTTCTGGGGCCGGACGCTCGCCCAGCGCCCTGCGCCCCGCCGTCCACTCGTACACTCTGGCGAGCACCCACGCCTCGAGCTCCCAAGGCGGGGTGCCCGCCAGAGCGCACGCCGCTGCGAAGCCCACCGTGCGGTAGGCCCGCGATGCCCGCTGGGCGATGGCCCTTTGGGGCGTCCGAAGGGCGGTGAGGTTCTCCCTCCTATTGATGGAGTCCGCCCAAATAGGGGCCCCATAAAGGGCCATACTCCGCAGTATGCCGGCGTATAGACGCCGGCACCGCATGCTGGGCCCCCCCAGGTTTGGCATCAGCCACGAGAGGGCTCCCGCAGCCTTCAGCAGGCGCGTCGACAGCCCGCTGAAATGCGGGCCGAAGCGCCACCTGCTGTCCAACGTGAGGCCCAGATACTTCATCTGGGCCTCGACCCTGATCCTGACGCCCTCCACAAAAATGTGGGCGTCAGGTGGGGGGCGCTGCCGGGGGCCGTGAAAGAACACGGCCTCCGTTTTGTGCAGCGCCACCCTCAAGCCCAGGCGGCGGATCCTTCCCGCCACCAAGGATCCGCCCGCCGACGCTAAACTGGCCGCCTCCCGGAAGGTGCTCCCGCGGGAAGTGAGGAGAGTGTCATCCGCATAGCAGATGACACCCGTGCCTCGAAGGAGGGTTCCCCGCAGGAGCCAGTCATAAACCTAACTTATCCTAACTAATCTAACTCCTTTCATTTCCCGCGTGTGGCACATAAGGAGTGGTTTAGCGTAAAGACATGATGTGGCCACTATGCTACAATATTTCACTGTTCTTTATGAATAATTCACTGAATGCACTTTTAACTACATAAATCACGCGTTTTTATTTAGTAAACGACACTATAAATAATTTAAAAGTCCAATGGAAAATGAGCGTGGCACTCATCATCGCTTTCCCGCCTAAACTCAGTTCACTTTTGTGTTGAACTGTTGACTGTAGTATGTTGTAGTGTACTCTGTGTGTTGTGTTGTGTACTTGTGTAGAACACGAAGTTTTTATTCGCTTTAGTATTCTGTAATCTGTGGCTTTAAGTTGGAAAATGGAAAGGCAACCAGTGGTCTGCTGAGTGCTGATTGATACCTCAAGTAATCAAGGTTAAATTATGAATTTAAAAAAGCCACAAACAATTAGGTACAATTAAACCAAACTATAAACATTAAACAAATCACAGACCGCAGAGCAAGTAATCACTAATTGGTCGGTTGGTCCTCATATTGCATCTGCATCAGCATATTATATTATAGTACTCTGTGGCATCAGCTCACAGCTGTTTGAACAAACCATTTAGTTAGATTCCGACGTTTTCGTTCAGCATTCAAAGAGTTTACTACCAGTAAGATTTCGGAACATGTTTCTAAACTGATTTTAAATAAATTAGCTCCTCCTTTTGTGCCCTTTGATTATCCTTCGTTGCATGTCCCTATTCCGAATAAAACTGGTCTCAATGCTCCTTTCAAAATAATTGAGCTGAAAGGAGTCCTGTCTTATGTTAAAGACTCCGCGCCCGGCTGTGATAACATCCCGTATTCCTTTCTTACACACTTAGGTGACCAAAGTCTTTTATATTTTTTAAATCTTATAAATTCTATTATGTTTAATGGTGACATTCCTCCGACATGGAAATTACAAGAAGTTATACCCATATTAATGTCAAAAAAAACCTCCTGATGATGTCTCATCCTATCGCCCAATTGAGCTGTCATCCGTTTTAGCTAAAATTGCTGAACATCTGGTGAAGAACCGTCTTGAATGGTTTAAAGAAAGTAAAAGCCTTCTTGGAAAAACTCAATATGGTTTCAGGAAAAATAAGAGTACTATGGACAGTATTGGAATACTTACCACTGACATCAGGTTGACGTTTTCCTCTAATCATTCCCTTTTAGCGCCCTTTCTTGACATAGCAGCTGCATATGCTCACGTCCTTTTAAATATCTATACTAATATACAATATGTAAAGAAAACCCTGTCCGACCCATAAGCATAATAAAGGTTAGGTAAACACTTGACCAAATATAATATAAAATTTTACATAATCATCACAGTAACAATAATAATGAATTTTGAAATAATCTTTTTTTCCCGGGTATTAATTCCAATTTCCCCGAAATTTGGTAATTTTTAAAAAACTGACAACACCATTTGTGACGGAGCGAATAGCGATGCGACCACGTGCCGCATGCCCCGCCCCCCTTCACCCGCGCATGTATGCCTATCGGGTTGCCTACCGCACATGCATTAAGTTACCTCGCTTTTTTGAAATAATATTTTTTTTTTTGGGGATTTTTTTTTAAGTTTAGTCCGGCTTTGTAGGCATTATTAGAATCAGTTAACGATACCTAACAATACCTTCACGGATCGGACAGGGTTTTCTTTACATATTGTATAAAGCTGAAGAGTTTGTTTGTTTGTGCGCGCTAATCTCAGAAACTACTGGTTCGATTTAAAAAAATCTTTTTGCATTGAATAGCGCATTAATCCGGGAAGGCTTTAGGCTATTTAACATCACGCTGCGACCAACAGGAGCGGAGCATAATTAATTCCACGCGAACGAAGTCGCTGGCGGCTGCTAGTCTTACATAATAAGCTTCTGGAACTTGAAATCCCTGCAATACTTATTAATTTTATCTGTAATACTAGCGGCCGCCAGCGACTTCGTTCGCGTGGTTTAGTTATGCCCCGTTCCTATTCGTTGCAGCGTGATGTTATATAGCCTAAAGCCTTCCTGGTTTAATGGGCTATCCAACGCAAAAAGAACAAAGTTGGAAGAAGGAAGAAGTTCCAGAGATTAGCGCGTTCAAACAAACAAACAAACATACAAACAAACAAACTCTTCAGCTTTACTCCTTGTCGGAATCAGTGTGGTACCTACAGTTCTGACAGGACCCGACATTAGGGTGGGTCAAAAATTTTTTTTTTCGTTTTTTAAAAAGGCTCAGCGATAAAAAGGTGCTAAATGGTTTACTTAGTTTATATGTAAAATTATATTTCATTATTTTATGTTTAACTGCCTCCGGATTCTAAAAGAAATTTTTGAAAAAGCATAAATTTGACTATATGTATCCAACTCTTTTGTCTAGCTATCGATATCCGGTTTCATACTATACGTATAGTTTTTAATCACTACAAATAAAGGAAGACGTTTGTTTGGCTTAATTCAAGTACACCGGTAAGGAGGGGGCGGGGCGGAGTTACAAGGGACGCTTGATTGACCTGTGAAACAACAGTGTCGCACGTTGTGTTCTAGAGCGTGGTCTTTTTTTTTTTTGCCCATTGTTGTAAGAATGGAACGTACGCGAAATAGTTGGAAGTGTCCCTTGTTTGGTGATCTATGTGATTTAAAAGACAACATTTTGCCCAGCTATGAAGATGTGATGAAGTTTTATGAGTGGACCAGACACAAGGTAAAACATGAGAGGGAAACTAAAAAGGAGCCAACGTATAAAGTAATCGAGGCCATCGTAGTTCCAAAATTGATAGAAATATGGGTGAGATCTTCTATTCCTACTGTAGAACCAAAACGTGTAAAGGTAATGTTACAAACATATCATATAAAGTGCCAAAACTTACTTAAATCTCACCCAAAAATACCCGAAAACAAGTTGCAGGAGTTTCGTCTTGGAATCAAATCAAATAGCACTTTACGTGCTATTTGATATTGCGGCTTGCATGTGTAGAGATTTACTCCAATGTGGTTGTCCTAAAAACAAAAAATACCTCTAAGAGAACACAACTTCATAACAGATCAACGAACAGCTAGGCAAATGATGATAGGTGGCATTGACGTTCGTACAACTAAACAGATTACAAGATCACTAAAAAGAAAGCTATTACGAGAAAAATCTGCAAGCAACCAACGAAAAGTAACCAAAGTATGTACGGAAAAGTTGAGTAGCTCTTCTGGATCGGAATGCACCCAGTCGGATTGCGAAGATCCTATCAAAATTCAGTCGTGAGCTTCAAGTATTAATTCCGAGGGTACGAGCATCAAAACTGCAGTAGATTATGCTTTACTTTCAAAAACGTGCGATAGGTTTGGTGTGTCAGACAGGGCAGGAACATCTATCGCATCTGTAGTTCTGCATGCGTCAACTTCACAAGTAATAGACAAAAATAAGCTGCGCCGAGAAAGGAAAAAAACCAGGGATATCATAACTTTACAACAAAATGTGTCACTAGTACCGGCATTGTACTTCGATGGAAGAAAAGACCAAACCTCGACTATATCTGAGAAAGACGGAAAAAGCATTTCGATTTCAAAGCTAGTCGATTTTGAAAGCTAGGTCACCAAAACCTTAAAGATTGCGTCTGTTTCAGTTGCCAGAGGTGAGCTTTAATGCGTCAACGTATTATGACATTTTAGATTGGCAAGAAAATATCACTGAGCCGCTAATTTTAAAGTCTGTAACCGAAGAAAATCTGCGATTATTTGTTGCTCAAAAAGGAGAAGGCGAATTAAATTTATTACGCCTCCCTTGTCACACACAAGCAGTAGAGAGAGCAGTTAAAGCAGTAACTGAAGCTTCTGTTACTTTATGTAATAGAACAGCAAGAGAAGGATTCATCAAAGCCCAGATAGATTCGAGAAAATCAATGCCGAAATTCGACAGCAAAAAGGATTTTTGCCCCTAATTAAGCTTCGATGATGACCGTACTGTAATGATTATTTTTGATTTTATCAGCAGTTTTAATTATTTGACACGTTAATTTACATTTAATAAACACAATTACTATTGATTTAAGACTTTTATAGCGTTGATCAGTATAACTGTTTTTGTCATATCATTAGGACCTTTCAAACCACATTTTCTTGAATTTCCACGTGAAACCGGAGGCAGAAGATTAATCCCGAATACCATCAAATTTCATAGTCTGTTTACAATTATGATTTGGCACCTTTTTATCACTGTGCCTGAAAAAAAACTAACATTTTTTTTTTTCTCCATACTGATGTGACCCACCCTACCCGACATGCTGCTGCGTCCAGCAGTACCGACGATGCTGCTATATGTGTCCAGACTGCACCACTCTACGAAGGTTGATGATGTTGTTGAAGATGGACGCTAACCTGAGACGATGGTTCATACAACGTGATTAACTTTCTCCACATTTCATTACTCGTGCTGCATGTATGACATTACATGTTCGTCGACCCTCGTGACTATAATTTCTTGCGCTTTATAGTCTTTTTCCTCACTCGCTTCCTTCATTAGAGTTTCCGTACCGGTGACCACGCCGTATAACTTCTTTGCTTTTAAAATGACGGCCATTTGAAATCGCCATGCCGCCCAACTTTTCCCGTTCAGTACAATAAACCTATCTGAACGACCTTCCATACTTCAGCACGTCCCTTTTCGCGCTGATTAAAAACTCTGACCCTGTTTTCCTTTCACCGCCTTTTCCGTCAGCAAAGCACCCCGTTTTGGCATTTACCGCCCAACTAGATTTGCTGTCGTACTTCGTTTTTTAAAAGCTACACACCACTTCTCTACCTGCGTTATCGCGCTTCTCTGGGCCCATAACCTGTTGGCGATCAAGGTTAGAGAAGTGGAAACAACATTTTTATAAGGCAAACATTTATTTGTAGCACTCACACTGCACTGTTACAACTTGAAGACGCCACACGTTGCGTCCCGTGATCCCGTCTCATAATGGCGGAGCCGCGCAACCAACAACCATATAGAGTGATGTTCCACAAACATAGTGATGTACACATTGCTACTTCAACATGAAAAGCATTTAAACATGCTTCGTTGCCTCTCTGGTGTGTGGTGGAGTGCTCATCCCTTTTCATTAAAACTTATCTACAATGCAATTATCAGAAGTACTCTGGATTATGGATTATTTGTTCTGGAACCTGGTAGTTTAATGGCTTTTAAAAAATTGGATCGTATCCAGTCAAAAGCCTTACGTGTTATTACAGGTGCCATGAAGTCGAGTCCCATTAATGCACTCCAAGTTGAATGCGGGGAAGCGCCCTTATATCTAAGAAGACAATTCTTATCTGACAAATACTTATTCCGTATTCTTCAGCTTTCAATTCATCCTCTCTTTCCCAAACTGGACTCGCTAGTGTTGCAGATGGTATATTCTGATTACTGGTCTCATAAACGTGCTCCATGTTTACTAGTTAGCTATAAAAAGTTCCTATCACTTTCTTCACCTGTTCACCGTTCCAATAAACTCCCCATATTTTGCAGTACCTAGTTATGAAAGTTTTTAGTTCAGTCCCATCATAACCTACGATTGTGTAAATAAATCCGATCCCAATTACTGTTCAAAATTTAACTATTTTCTGTCTGAACATTTAGAATACCACCACATTTTTACTGATACTGCCAAACGTGCTCCAACGGGTTGTGTTGGGGTAGGTGTTTACCATTCCCAATTTAAGATCACCCAAAAAATAAAACTACCTCCGGAGACTTCCGTTTTTACAGGGGAATGTTTCGGGATTTTAAAAGCCTTAGAATACATTCGTGTTATAAAACTAAAAAAAAGCAATTATTTTTACAGACTCTCGGAGCGCTCTTTTAGCCATTAATAAATCCCCTTACGAAGACAAGTCGCAGACCTCTATTATTTTGTCTATAAGAGAATTTGCGTTCAGAATGAGCACTGAGGGCATCTCGCTACAATTTGCATGGATTCCGGCCCATGCTGGAATCCAAGGCAATGAAGTGGCTGATGCTCTAGCTGGTAATGCGGTGCATTGTGGGGACTTAGTCCCATATAAAATTTTCACTCATGACCTTTTGATTCTGCCTAAGTGTTTTCTCCGGGACACTTGGAAGGTAGCCTGGGATACCAGTAGTAGATCGAAGGGACATTACTTTTCTCATATTCAACTCGACATTCCGGAAAAACCATGGTTTGGCAGGGCAAAATTTGGCAAAATGGAGACGTCTATTTTAATACGAATGAGACTAGGCAATGTTTGTACCCCATCCCATCTTGCCAAATTTCATATTATTGACGACCCCATCTGCTCATGTGGCACAGATGTGGGCGACCTTAACCTTATCTTTTTCTCCTGTCCTTTGTATGACCGTTCTTCTTTCTTTAGTAACCTATTACTCCTTTTCCTACTTCAATACTGTCTTTACTTTGAACAAATAGTTTTCCTGTATATAAATGTATAGTCTCATTCATCACCTTAAATAATATAAAGTTGTAAAATATATTAACCATTGTAAACTTCACATCATTGTTACAAAAAAACTGGTCTTATATCTCCGTCTCAAAATTCCGTAAAATTATAAATCCGTTTCCCTACCTTTAGTTCCTAACAATCCCAACACACTCGACGTTGGCTGAATGCACAAACCGTGCGAAGCTAAAGAAAAAAAAAAAAAAAAACTGAGTCTAACGTCTGTCATAGAGATGGGCCAACTCGTAATAAACATAACTCGAGTTAACCCGGGTTAAAATCCACGTAACTCGGGTTGAACTCGAGTTACATAACTCGAGGTAACTGGATAGACAAGTAAATGTTTTTTTAACACAACCCAAAAGAAAATCTTTAGTTTGGGATGTTTTCGATTGGTCTTCAGTGAGTGGACGTGTTACGTGTAAGATGTGTTTGGAAACATTCAAATATAGTGGAAATACGACGTTACTTTTAAACCACATCAAAAAGAAGCATACTACCATTGTCGCCGTCGAGGAATTTCAGGGTTCAATAACAACAAATAAAAATAATATGAGTACTTCGGTCGATTCATCTTCATCGCAGTTATTGGTATCGTCAACCACAATGAATGTTGAGCCTGAGCCTACTCAAAAAATCGTTAAGGTACACCCAAAGACGTCCTGATGTGTGAAAAAAAAAATGACGCAAAATTCTGGTGACATATTACTTTTATTTGTTGATAATGAACCCTGAAATTCCTCGACGGCGACAATGGTAGGATGCTTCTTTTTGATGTGGTTTAAAAGTGTGGTCGTATTTCCACTATATTTGAATGTATCCGAACACATCTTACACATAACACGCCCATTCACTGAAGACGAATCAAAAACATCCCAAACTAACGATTTTCTTTTGGGACCCGGCATTTTTCAAAAACAAATATCGCACAACACGCATTTATTAGAGATAACCTCAAATGTTGTTTGTTCTGAACAAATGAATATAGCGACTATATTCATTTCATTAGATCATAACAGACTATATTAAAGTCTCAAACGATCGGCAAACTTCGCTCCATGTCGGTTTTATTCGGTTTTCGAACTCGAGTTAGAGGGAGTTCAACTCGAGTGGATTCGAGTTACGCCCAACTCGAGTTAACTCGAGTTAGCTACTCGAGTTGACCATCACTAGTCTGTCAATATGCGAAGAAATATTTTAATATAACCTATAAAAGAAATATATTATTTTATTTTAATTCGCGCTAAATACTCTCCAGCGTTTGACGGTTTATTAATCGTTCGCACGTGTTCTTGCAAAAATTGTGGCGTCTCTCCCACAAAGGCCATTAATCAAGAATTGATTTATTGCTATTATATAATAACCTGGTGCTTTGTGTTGTACGATAAATAATAAATTAAACCATACTTACGCCTTCATAGTACGGTCGTAGACTACTTGACTCCATCTGCTATGTTCCAAACGTGAATAAAACACAAGTTAAATCTTAAATTGGGTGCCACAGTTATCTAAAACACTTGTGTTGGTAAAAGTTTAGTGATTAATATTTTATGTTGTTTTTTTTTACTAGTAGGGAAAGTTTTTCTTTCAAAAACAATAGTGTTTCTAACTAAATAACGCCTACAAGACGCTGGCAGAATAATCGACGTCGGTTGAGTTGTCAAAGAAGAGACAAAAAACCGCATCTGATTCTTTCTGAGCTAAAAGATGGATAGACTGCAAATGTGTAGGATATGTTTAACGGAGAATGTCCGCCTGAGTATAGTCGCCAACAGAAACTTACACAAACTATATGAGACGCTGACTAATATTCCAGTAAGTTGTTATTTTAAGAGTTGGTATGTTCTTAGGGACCAATAATCTTGATAGTTATGCACCAGTATATAAACTTTAAGACAGCTCTAGCAGTCTTTTTCTTGGATAGTTAATTTATCTACTCATACCTTCACTCCCATTTGTTTAGATAATAAACTGAAGTTAAGCAGGTCCGTATTCCAGAAGGAACTCAAGCATTGATCTCTGTTTAAACATTACTTAAAACTAGTTTCAACCAATCAAATGGCTTGAAATGAGACTTAAATAGAGCTTGAGTTTTGAGTGACGTTCTGTAATACGGTCCTTAGTTACCCAATTAAACATAACACCAGCTTTATTCAGTTATCATGCTCCATCACAGTTTTACTTGTACTCTTCATTTTCTTTTTAAATGTTGCTCTCTGTACTCTGGGTGCCATTACAAATACAAACAATTAAACTCACACATGCAAATAGACAGACCTGCAACAACTACCTGTCATAAAAATTTGTTCTGTATGGGTTCAATTCCCACCCGTGACATGCAGTGAACAAGCGCCACTAAGCCATTACGCCAGTTGTCTTAATTCAAAAGATTCTCATTTCAAGGAATGTTTATGTTTGTAACCAGTGTTTCTCATTCCAACCGACAGCCTGTAGTGACACACTCATTAACATTGGGAACATAGATTGGGGCCAGTTTTGAAAGAAATTGGTTACTCAGTTCTTCGCTTAATATGCTCCCGGAGGGAGGGCTTAAACTCATCATCATCTCAGCGTTAATCCCAGTCGCGTCCGCTTCACCACCGTCGCCCGCTTTACTAAACCTACAGTCTAACTGCTAATTTTGGCTAAACTTCGATATTTTCCGTAAAGCGACTGCCGTCTGACCTCCACAATCCGAAGGCGATATCTAAGCATTGCAGTTAGACCAATTGTTAGACTTTTGAGGGCTTCAACAACCCGTAATGACTGCCACTAGATGTTCGTATGGCAACCGGGACCAACGGCTTAACGTGCTTTCCGAGGCACGACCAGACCAGTGCAAATATTCATATTCATGCATACAAACATTTGCACTGTGCGGGGATCGAACCCGCGCCTCTTTGCGCAACGGCCGCGTTCGCTACCGTTATGCCACGGAGGCTGTCAGGAGGGAGGGCTTAAACTATTCCTAAATAATTTGATCTTGCGCCACACGGCCGACGCTGGGGTGGATGGACTCAGCGAATCACAATATTTCCGCCAACCTTCTGTTTCTCATGTTGAAATGCAATAAGGTTATCCAGGTTCATATTAGAGTTGAAATTCCTTTCTGCCTTATTCCTGGCCCTGATCACGGCAGAGCATTCCCTATCCCACCACAGCGTGGATGGAATTTTGCCCTTGGGCGGTTTTTTTTTGGAGGAAAGCAACCTTCTGCTGTAGAGGATATAGTGTGGGAGAATGATGAAAAACATCCGTGAGCAGTCTCAATGTTAATGGATGGAAGAGAAGAGACTCGTAACTCTAAAATTTTTGAAAATAGGTCCCAATCTCCTGAGTTCAGCTGGTATTTTAACAAAGGGGGAATTTTTTTCAGGGAGGGTCTTGGAAGGGATTTCAATCATGATGGGATAGTGATCACTCCCATAAGTCATATTCAAGCGACTCCAATTAAAAAGACCGACTATATTAGATCAACCCAGCATCCAGCGGAAACCTTGGTTTTTACATGTCCGAAATTGTCCAGAAGAGCTGTTGCTACCTTTTGTAGACTGAGGCTAGGTCACTGTGCAGCCCAGTATTTTTATACAAGATTCGTGTTCGTGACAGTTCCCTGTGCGAATGTGGTCTTGATGATGGTAATCTGGATCATTTATTCTTCTCTTGTCCTTTAAATTCCCAATCTTCCAAAATTAAAATCCATCTTCCTATTAACTTTCATTCCCTGTTGAACCAATTTTCTCCAAAATTAATCCTCCTAAATTTAAATAAGGCCAAATTGTAGTTTGGTGTGTAGTATTAATAACCTTGTAAATAGATAGGTATATATTGTGTTGTCCTTTGTAAATATATAACATATATGTTGGTATTCATGTTGATAGATAGTTATACTATTTTTTTTATTATGTGTAATAGTTACACCTGTGTTGTCCTATTATGCAATATGTAAAGAAAACCCTGTCCGATCCGTGAAGGTATTAGGGGCTATCCATAAAGTACGTCACACGAATTTCATGATTTTTTGAGCCCCCCCTCCGTCCTTGTCACAGGTGTTCACATTTCTGAGACCCCCCCTCCCCCAATGTGACGTCACATGTTTTGCAATTTCACATCGAAAAATTATTAAATTAAAACAGCAGTTCCGAATTTAGTTTTATTTCCATTTAAATAAAGTACTTTTTTATGAAATCAACATTATTTCAATTATTTGAAACAATAACAAAGCAATAAACTATTGAATATAAAGAAAAGAAAGAAATCCAAAGGGCTCGACTGGCGAGTGTCACTAAAGCGAGTATGATCTCGTAAAGAAAACAATTTAAACCGTATTGTCCCAAAGATAGAGTTGGAAATATTTTTTAGTTTATAATTAATATTTCAAATAACGCGATTATTACCTCTAGCTATATTCGATTTTGAAATGTGATGTCACGAAACATAGTACCCCACCCACCCCTTGTCACACCATGTCACACTTTGTCGACACCCCCCTCCCCCCTTTATGTGTGACGTACTTTATGGATGACCCCTTATTAGGTATCGATAACTGATTCTACTAATGCCGACAAAGCCGGACTAAAGTTTAAAAAAAAATCCCCCTGAAAAGTAAATATTATTTCGCAAAAAGAGGTAACTTAATACGTGTGCGGTAGGCAACCCTTCCGCTGGCGACGGGGGGCAGGGCACGCGGCACGTGGTCGAATCGCATAAGTGTACCGTCACAATGATGTTCTCACTTTTTTTTAAATTACCAAATTTCGGGGAATTTGGAATTAAATCGCGGGAAAAAAAGATTATTTCAAAATTCATTAGTATTGTTACTATGATGTTCACGTAAAATTTTATATTACATTTGATCATGAGCTTACCTAACCTTTATTATCCTTATGGGTCGGACAGGGTTTTCTTTACATATTGTTTATACTAGAAAACTACCACGAAGTGCAAAGTTCGACGGCTCGTCTGTCTCCACATGACATTGGCAGAATAGTCGATACCGGCTCAGTTGCTAAATTAAAAAAGAAAAAAGCTCCACTGTATAGTTGGATATTGAGATATTCATGAAAGCACAAGTTTATACCTTAATGATATTTGGTAGCTGTTTGATATGAATAATCCTTATTCTTTTGTATAAATGATAAATAAAATCAAAATAGTAGATACATGACAAAATGTTGTTGCAGTTTATAACTGAAGACAGTAGACCAATGCTTGCTTGTGTCTTCTGCTTTGCTAAATTAAAGCATTGCTATCGATTACTGCGACAATGTTTGAAAGCCGAGGAGCTTTTCGCTCACATGAATGACAAAAATGAGGTAAGATATTCTTTAACAGCAATTTTTTCTTATAAGTTTTAATTACTCTCGTTCTTCTTCTATTATTCCCGAAGAATTGCAACACTAAAGTGGCAGTGGGCTGGACACATTGCCCGTAGGACCGATGCCCGATGGGGCCGACGGGTTCTAGAGTGGCGACCCCGCACCGGATAACGTAGCGTGGGTAGGCCCCCGACAAGGTGGACCGACGACCTGGTGAAGGTCGCGGGAAACCGCTGGATGCGGGAGGCGCAGGATCGGTCGTCGTCGAGAACCTTGGGGGAGGCCTATGTCCAGCAGTGGATTTCCATAATGTGAAAGTTGTACCTCTCAATCTCATACCTATTTTGTTTGGATTTTAAACCAAGTAAACCATTGCATATTGTATAACAATATATAAGCTTTTGTCAAATATATGCATACAATTATTATACATACATTATTAGACATACAATTATTACTTGTTATTCTATGTTACAATAGCTAGTGCCAGTGCTAGTGGTCAGTTAAATTGGTAGCATCCTGGAAGTGTCCTCATCCTCACACAGGGCTCTTTTAAGTGATTTTAGAAACATATGAAGTATTTGCTTCTGACACTGTGATTAGCAGCATATTTTCCTAATAATATAATCATCTCCTTACAGCCCAATCCTGTAGTGAATGAAAAACACTTTGAGATATTTGGAGGGCTTATTAAATCTCCAATAGAACAGATAAATGTTGTTGATTGCATTGCTGTTGGAGAGGAATTATCAGGTGTTTGTGAGCGACCAGATGATGTTATTGAGCCAAAGGAGGAATATAAAAATGATGGTATGTTTTAAAAAGCGAAATAATAATATTATTAGTAAATAATATCATAAACAAAAATATAATTTGTTCACTAGATTTTATATTGATTAGACAATGTTTTGAGTTATTTCAAACCTTTGCCAGTGTTAAGTTTTAATGATTATAATGATAACCACATTGTGTTGTGAAATAAAACGTCACTTCATTGTTTTGTTTACTTACAGAGCTAGAACCCGAAAATTTAGACAGTAGTAGTTTAGGTGTAGCAGATATACCACCACACTGTTCTGAGTCAGATTTAGAAGATGATGTCCCTTTAATTATCTGTAAATTTGAAGTGGAAGACCAAGAAGTATCAAAGAGAAATAGAAGAGCTACAGAAACAGCAAGTAAGTATTAGTTATATGTATAGCTAAGTAGACAGGCGAATGGTTCACCTGATAGGATGTGGCTACTGTTACCTAATAGACCTAAAGAATGTAACTGGTTAAATGGGTAATTTTGAGATCTATACGACCTAACCATACGACTGTTTATAGTACTTTAAGCTTACATTGCGTCGCGTTTACTGGGCAAAAGCATCTGCTTTTTCCATTCAAACCTCTCGATCTCTGGTCATGTGAACCCTGCGCATGTTACCAGATTGGTGGACAGATTAAACTAACAAATTACCATTGTAGCTAAATTTAATTTAATATGTTTATTTTAGACAACAATAATTATAGCACTTTATTTAATTCAATTAAGAGAGTTTATGTTTAAATTTAAGTTAAATTAAAATCAGCAATACACCATTGTCCAGCGTTCCATAAAGAGACGGTCTGAGTCCAACCTTTCAGCAATAAGATGTAGGTGACTGTCACGCAGCCGTCGTGTCATATCCGCATATATTCTGCACACTATCGCCTCGAAACGGTCTACTCGTGCGCCAGCCAGAAGCGCGGGTGAAACGAGTTGTTGTACTAGTATCCAGGAAATTTTTTGCGTGAAATCAGTAAAGCAAGATATCAGTCACTACAATCTGCACTCATTCACGAGTATAACGCTAATATCAGCCTTTATCCTTTCACAGTATAAACATGTACAGTAGAAGTCACTAATCTAGGCCTATTTATTGAAATTGTAACTTCAGCAGAATTAACTTATCATAAAATCAGATAACATCTAAGATCTAAGCTTGACACGTCCGGTGGCCCACAGGGATCGGTACCGCATCTATGATATCAAAGTGATGGTATGTTATAAAAACAAAAAAGAATTGTTAGTAAATAATATCTCACCAAAAACATTCTGTAAAAAACTTGCCAAGTCTTGATGTAGCTGCTTGATTGTTAGTTAAATAAAAAAAAAAAAAGATTAAAAATTAAATCGAATTATCAATTAATTAATTCATCGTAGTTAAATTTAATCTATGACGTTTATTTTAGATAACAATAATTGTAGCGCACCCAACATATACATGTAATTAAGGGAGTTAAAATAGCCACGTAGAACACCAGTCAGACAGCAGAATATTGTTCAGTGTTGCATAAATAGATGATCTTTCACACGCAGTGCGTCCGAGATGCAAACAAATTCAAACGCCAATTGTTTAAATTCATTCTAATCTCCCTATATGTACTTACTAGATTTACTTACAGAGGCCACCGTTGTGAGGAAACCAAAACAGGACACACGAAGATCAAAAGAAAAAGATGCAATAACAGCCGAGCAAACTTCAAAAGACAAATCAGGCTCGAAAGTTATCCCGACAACTCAGAATTGGACGTCCAAGTCTGGCACATATTTCAAAGAGCCTTACGTATTATGTAATCGGATTCGTTCTACCAATGTAAAAGAAAAGTATACATGTCATATTTGTCAGCGTGTCTATACACGAAAGCAAGAGCTAACTATTCATATTCGTACACACAATGGTGAAAAACCTTATAAGTGTGAAAAATGTCAACGTAATTTTAGTGAAAAGGATATTTTAACAAGGCATATGCGTACACACACTGGTAAGCAACCTTATCAGTGTTATGTTTGTCAACGTTATTATAGCGAAAAGAGGAGTTTAGCAGTACATATGCGGAAACACACTGGTGAGGAACCTTACCAGTGTGATATTTGTCAACGTAATTTTAGTGTAAAGGGGAATTTAACAGTGCATATGCGTACACACACTGGTGAAAAACCTTATCAGTGTAATATTTGTCAACGTAATTTTGGTAAAAAGGATACTTTAACACGGCATATGCGTACACACACTGGTGAGGAACCTTATCAGTGTTTTATTTGCCAACGTAATTATAGAGAAAAGAGGAGTTTAACAGTACATATGCGTACACACACTGGTGAAAAACCTTATCAGTGTGATATTTGTCAACGTAATTTTAGTCTAAAGGACCATTTAACAGTGCATATGCGTACACACACTGGTGAGAAACCTTATAAGTGTGATATTTGTCAACGTAATTTTAGTAGAAAGGATAGTTTGAGACTACATATGCGTACACACACTGTTGTAAAAGGTGTAAGAAAATCTTGACTATACAACGTGGTGCCACGTTGTATTATTTTTTCTAATTTTATACTTGTATTATTTTAGACTTGTTAATCATTCACAATGTATTTCTTTCTATTTGTGTCGTCTAGTAATATGTACGCATACTGTGGTTTGTAATTGAAGGAATAGAAGTTTTAAGAATCTTTTTTACTATCGCAAATTCGTATTGTATATGTGTGTATCTTTTGTGATAATGCCATTGTTTATTTGTGGCAATTATTGCGTTACTTGGTTGCCTTAATAATGCTGATAACTCTTATTGGATTTAGTATATTTTGGTGTTTTGTGAAAAAATCTAGAAAATATCTTAATTACTACTACTTCTCTAGAATCTTATAAAGAAACGATTAATAAATTAAAATATAACGAAGTTTCTCCCAAAAGTACTCTAAACCAACTCTTACTACAATTAAATAATATCACAGATACTTCTTAAATCCTGATATCCGAAACTAAATTCTATTTCATACTTGCTAATCTCGAAAGTTCTCTACTAGCATTGTCGTTTCAGCTTGAAGACATAACAAACGCTATCCTGTTGTGTAGTCAAAACATCCTGCATCCAAACATAATAAGTCCAACGCAATTATACTACGAACTCGTTGATAACGACAGGCACCTACCTAGAAACACTGGAATTCCTGTAACGCCAAATGTAGATAATATCCATTTAATAATAAGCATATCTGAAGTCGCTTGTTATTATTATAAGAATAAACTTGTATTTGTATTACAAATTCCTTTAGTTACTAATGATGAATTTATTTTGTTTACCGACCCCTCATGGGTCAGATAATCCTAATACTTTTAGTTTAATTTTACCTTCTTGTTCGTATACAACGTGTAACATAAAGGGTATATACATAACAAAGGCATGGCATCTTTACATGATATCAAACGATATTGGAAGGGTTTTTTAATCCTATCTCTTTATGTTAGGAAGTTATGAGGAAAAACACCGCCTATGATAGGCTACTATCATACTAGTCGCACAGAGATATTAAATACATTTATCGGATTTTGGCAAGTAACGTGACGGGTAACGAGTAGTTATTAACGTATGTAGGGTGCTGCCACGTTTGTTATGATTTAATTTTAAGAAACACACGAAACCGAAAATTTGGTACCAATTTTTTGAGTATTTTATTTTGATTTATCTAGATACTCTAGATAAATGTAAAACAATGTACTCTGAGTTCTTTCTATGTGAGATACCTACGGTATTGTTGACAAGCGTCACTCCTACGTGTGAAAGTGAATTACTAACTAAAACAATTAGTGCTATTCCTACTCAGTGTGAAACCAAAACAATTGTTGGCGAATTGGACATTTGGAAATCGCTTATAAACAATCAATGGATTTTCGTGCAGTCCCGTTCAATCAAAGTGTCAATGGATTGTAATAACTCCGAATTACGTGAAATCATAGTATCCGGAACTGGTATACTATGGATTCCAAATCAGTGTACAGTCTATACAAAAAGTGTAAGACTTATATCGTCAAAAGACTCAATCAATGTAGAAATTCCTATTCCTAGATTAGACTTTAGCATTATAAATAATTCATGTTGTAAATTAGATACTAATTCTACTACTAGTTTGAATAATATCATATCCCCTATTTTTACCCGACTACCGCAAAGCAAAAGGAGGGTTATGATTTTGACAGGCTATGTATGTATGTATGTATGTATGTTCATCTGTTCCCTTGTAACTTCTAAACTACTGATCAGAATTCGACAAATGGTATATCATTAGAAGCGTCTTAATTGTCCGCTGGTTATAGGCTATATGGGGTTTCACAAAATCTACTGTGGCGCCCTCTAGCGGACAAAACATACAGAGTAAAAAAATAAAGTTAAGATAAATATGCCGTGTTTGGTATCATTTGAAAGCGCTTTACTTGTACATTTTGAATATATATATATATATATATATATATATATTGCTAGCATTTGCATGTGACTTTACCTGTATTCATCGGCTGGTTGTATATAATTCACATCTTTTCGTTCATAGCTTCGTTACTACTTATCAGAATAAGACCACTGCAGTACCATTAGAAGGGCCTTGATATTCTGTTAGTTATGAGCTACAAAGCTTGTCACCAAATTTAGTATTGCGCCCTCTAGCGGACAAAAAGTTCTATGTTAATATAAAATTAAAATAAATATACCGTGTATGGTATCACGTGAAAGAGCTTCACGAGTGCTTTATGCTTGTACATAATTACAAGAATGCTTTAATGATGTTAAATATGAGCGATAAGAGTAAAGCGCGGATCACGGGAACTGTGAATCGCTTTATGCAATGTAGAGCAGTGTGAACATTATTAGAATATGTAATGCACTAATGAAAACGACATAAGCTGGGAGTAACTCCACGCGGTGAAGGCGGAAACAGTTTGATAACTGGCTAAATCTCCCATAAAAAGGCCTCTGCACTATATGCCTTCGGGCTTATGTTGTTATATGTGCGTGTAGATGTAATATGTCAAGTACCTAGTTTTTAGTTCATCAGTTTAACTTTTGTTAATAATATGCGCCACAAATACACTTTAACACCAAAATAGTACAAATAAAAAAAAGTTAAAAAACTAAAACCCAACTACGACAAAAAACGACGCTGAAAAAGTATAAAACAAGATTTTCAGAATACTGAACTGAACAAAGTTGCTAATGTAGTTGCAAGTAAATGGACACAGTAGTAATGTCATACAATACTATTCTGAAGTATGCAATATTCACTATGTAGAGATAAATTTTCATGTTTGGAAAGGCGTAGTCACACGTTGTCAAAGTGCTACGGTAGGTAGGTATATGTAACGTATGACTACGCCTTCTAGTAGGCGTAGTCACACGTTAAGTAGTAATCACAGTAAGTATTGTATACCTGTTATACCTTTACAATGTTAATGGAACGGCTTAACAACGCTCAGATGTGCCACGTCAGCATTATGGGTTACAGTACGTCATTCATGAGCCCAGCGAGGCAGTTGGTTCTAAATCTCGGTACGGGTCGGAGGTCCTAACTCTTACTATTTCTAACATATCTGTATTCTAAATCCTGCTAATTAATGAAATCCTATTTTAGCTTAATAGTTTTTTTTTTTAAACAAGATTCCCAAGTCTCGTATAATAGGACGATCCTTTGGCCGTGGGCACTCTGCTGTGCCATGGTCGGGCACTTAACGCACTTGGGCTTGGCGTGGCAATGGGCCTGCGAGTGCCCGTAGAGCTGGCACCTGTGGCATTGGCCAACAGTGCCGCTCTTATGGGGCTTCTCGATGATGATCCCGGTGAGGGAGCAGATGCTCTTCACCAGGAAGATGGGGTGGTGGGTGGATCCTTCCACTGGGTGACAGATCACCAGGATCATGTCATATGCCACGTTACCGCGTGCTTTGTGCATTCGGTGGACTTCTTTTACCGGGATTTCCTGTGAAAGGAGGTCCGCCTTTATGTCTTCGGACGGGATTTCCTTTGGAACGCGGCGGATCACCACGCGGCTGAGGCGTTCCTCAGGAAGGGAGTAGATGTGGAAAGCCACACCTCTCTGACGAAGAAGTTTCGCCAGTTCCCTGAAGTCCCTGGACGTAGGGACTGTGACCTTTATGCCAGTCTGGGTCGACTTGGCACTGGTGAAACCGATCTTTTGATCAGTGCACCAGGAGGAGACGTTGGTCCATTTCCCCTTGTCCTGTATGAAGACAGGCGGGGGAGGGGCAGCTCGGGGGGCCGAGCGGGCGGGGTTAGGCGTCGCGGCACGCGTGGCGGCGGCAGCATTAGAGGGGACAGGGGTGGGGGTGGAAAGGTCGCTAGCGGAAGCAGCGGCCGCCAACTTCGGGGCCTGGTTTGAGGAGGATTTCTTCCTCCTCTTTCCCGAGGCGACGATAAAGCCGTCAGCTTCGTCGTCCGGGGACGAGGGTGATGACTCCTCGGAGGAGTCCGAGGAATCGGGGATGGGCCGTTTGGCCGAGAAGACCTCGGTTTCAGTGGGGGCGGGCTGGGGAACGGAAGTTGTCTGCTACAGAGCAGCGACCTTGTCGCCGTATTTTTCGATGAATAGGGGGTCATTCATGATGACCTTGACTAATAAAAATAAAGCTTCGTCCATGGTGGACAGAAGTTTTTTAGGGGAACCTATCCCCCCGTGTGGATTGGCCCGGGGGTGTGTACCCTCCCTGTCGGGTTTAGACAGGGAGGTGTGTACCTGCGGGTGAGCTCTAAGCTTGTAACCCGTTGCCAATCTTAATGTGCAACGGGTCCCTGACCGGTCTAGCGCGAAGGGCGTAGACACACCCTAAAGGCACTAGGTGTGTAGCTGAAAGGGAAAACTGTACACCAGTTCCGACTAGGAGGCCGGACGTCTGGGACCCGTCCAATTGACTGCCTAGCCCTGAAGGGGTTCGGCGGGTGTAATTGGGTCAACACCCCACTCGGTTTCGTTGACACCGTAAGGTTTCGGCCGAGGACCACGAAATTGTGGTTTTAACCCTGAAGGGGCCTAGCGAATCTAAAAATAAAACACGTCACTACTGTCACTGAAATAGGATAGTCTTGAAAAAGACTGTTGGTAAAATAAGTCAACCAGTGGTCGGGTAAATCAGAGTCTACGAGTGACCGACTAGTTGACTCAAGCCGACGGGGCAACCGAGGCGGTGCGGCACGAGCGGCAGCGCGGCGATGCGGCACAAGCGAGCGCGGCGGAGCGGCGCAAAAGAGTGAGGCGATGCGGCACGAGCGAGCCCGGCGGAGCGACGCAAAAAAGCTCGGCGATGAGGCACGAGCGAGCGCGGCGGTCGTGGCACGAGCGACAGCGCGGCCAGAGCGGAACGACACGTAGCGGAGCGGGGGAAGACGTGCGCTCGGGGCGAGTGCCAGGCGTCGAATGGGGGTTACGTTCGTGGTCCTCTCTGCGACCCCGAGTTGGGGGCGCGAGGAGACGGTTTGGGGGCTCCTTGATGGCCCCATGACCGTGAGATCGGTCTCTCGGCCTCCAAAAATGGAGACCCGTCCTTGGGTTGCACCCTAGGGGTGCTGTTCTATATCTTCGCACACCTAAGTCGACGCCGCGAGGGTGTGCCTTCCCTCCGGCGGTGGACGGTGTGCTTTGTTGTGTGTGGCTGTAGGAGCGCCTGAAGTGTTTCGCGACGCCCGTGCGATCAGACCCCTACCAGGTTGGATCACGGGTTGCCCCCGTGAAGGCCCAGCAAGAGTCGATCAGCGACCGGGCGTCGGCTTTGGTTGGCGCTCCGCTACGGCGGGTGATTACCCCGACCCCCTAACAGCTCAACCAGCTATGTACGGTAGGCTGCGGGGGTACGGGGGGTAGTGTGTGTTACGAGCGGTTTGTAGGTGTGTATTCACCGCTCGTGCGGTATTCTGAGTGTGTACCTGCATGTGGAGTAGTGCATGTGTGTTCGTCGTGCGCATAGCGCCTATATAAATACAGTCCGCAAATGCGCACGGCGGCGTCGTGTTGCGAATGAATAGTGTCTATCCTTGTCTGAGTAGGTCACGTGTATTTGTGTTTGTGACCTACCCGGGTGTCAAGTCCGGTAGCGCGACGTCTGCTATGAGGTCGCGCGGGTATCTCTTCTTGTCGGGAGGCCTCGCGTGCCAGGGCGCGATGTCTTGGTTGTGCTGGAGCTCGGAGGTGCTGGCACGCGAGAACATCCCCTTCGCCAGGCGGATAGCGAAGTCGTCGATGCTCTCGACTCGCAGGTCCCTGCTAATTACCGAGTTCCTCACGGAGCGGGGAGCTTGGACGATCTGACGCAGCGTGATGTTCTGCTGCGTCCGGAGCTTTTTCCTGTGTGTCTCGGCCGTGAGGGCGAGCCAAGCCGGGGCAGCGTATGTGAGCTGCGGCCGCACGTAGGTCTTGTAGATCCCCAGCTTGACTCGCGTGGAGAGGCGTGACGAGAGCACCGGGCGCAATAGGTTTCGGCTTACCTTAACCCGCGCGACGGTGTCGCAGACGTGCGGGCCCATGGTGAGCCGGCTGTCGAGTGTGACCCCCAGGTATTTGGCGGTCTTGGTCCACTCGACCTCGGTCCCCATGAGCTGAAGGTTCGGTGGATGACGTCCGCCTCGTGCCGTGACGATTATAGCCTGCGTCTTACCTGCGTTCACCGACAGTCTCCACTTGCTGAGCCAGTCGGGGAGGTCGTCCAGAACGCGCTGCATTTTGATGGCCGCGTGGTCAGCCGACAGCGACGTGGTGATGTACGCGGCGTCATCTGCGTACAGCGCGAGGGTTGCAGTGTACGTGGCGGGGATGTCGTCGGTGTATACCGAGTACAACGCAGGCGAGACGCAGCTTCCCTGCGGCACGCCCGCTCCAATGGGGCGCGCGCTCGATGACACGTTCTCCACCGAAACCTTGAATGATATGTCCTGCAGGAAGGAGGAGACCACCTGTATCAAGCGACGAGGCGCGGTGGTCTTGGTCAACTTGTAGATAAGGCCGGCGTGCCAGACCCGGTCGAATGCCTTTTCCATGTCGAGGAATACTGCAGCGGCGTACTCCCTCTTGTTCATGGCCGCGGTGAGTGTGTGCAGTACCCTCGACAACTGGAGCGTCGTACTGTGTTCCGCCCGGAAACCAAATTGTTCCGGGCGGGGTGTGGTGTGCGGCAGCAGGTGTTGCAGCAGGAGCGCCTCGAACACCTTGGAGGTTGTGGAGAGGAGCGTGATCGGCCGGTAGCTTTCCGGCTTTGACACGTTCTTCCCGGGCTTGGGCAACATGATCACCTTCCCCTGCTTCCAGCAGTTGGGGAAGGTTCCCGGTGCGGAGTATTCCGTTGTATAGGCGCGCTATTGCCGCCACCGATTTCGGTGGCAGGTGTCGGAGGGCGGTGTTTGTGATTCCGTCCGCACCGGGTGCCTTTCTGGGCTTGGTGCGCCTTATTGCCCCCAGTACTTGGCCCGGGGAGAGGAATATGGGGTCTTCATCTGGAGCTACCGGCGTCTTGAAGTACTCTCCAAGGTGTTGCTCCACTGTTGCGACATGGTCCAGGGCGTCTGTCGGGTTCGGCGTGAACTGACGCTCCAGATGCTCGGCGAATATTTCGGCCCGGTCGGCCGCCGTGTAGCGTAGCGCCCCGTCGCTGTTGCGTAGCGGGCGCACCGGGGCTGGGGTATTCTTTAGGCGTCGGCACAGCCGGTGTACCGACGCCCAGTCGCAACTCGAGATGGTCTCCAAAGCCTAGAGCACAGGCCTTTCGGTGTTCTATAGGATGCATTTTGGGGAGTGTGCGAGGGAATTGCATGATTTAATTCCACCATCGGACGATCTGTCGTACGGCTGGTTTCCACCCTTACGTTGTTAACACTAGGGTTGTAACGGATCTTCGCCTCCGCTTCCGTTACTGCGGAAGTTCCGCAAGAAATCGTATCTTCGCTTCCGCCTCCGCCTCCGCACAATTTTTAGCGGAGTTATAACGGAGGTTTATTTACGTATTTATAAAATAAATAATGCGAAAGCTGCGACGCTCGACAACCGTCCGGCCGCGTTTGAGCGCGAAATGGTCAAGAATCAACTAGTGCGAGGCGGGAATGCGGCAAACACAATTTGTTTCTCCTTAATTTTCATTACAAGGTAATATTTTTTTTTTACCAAGTATACTACTATTAATGTAGGTATTCAAAATAAAATTTTGTTTTAATTAACCATAAATTTCAATTTATTCTTTAAGTACTTTCACCTCCGCCTCCGCCTCCGTTAACCTCCGCATCCGCGGAGGTGAGACTCGTCGCCTCCGCATCCGCCTCCGCCTCCGCTAACAAGCCTCCGTTACAACCCTAGTTAACACCACTACGATCCGGACGGAGCGTTTTGCCTCCTCCTTTATATCGCGTACATCGAGGGACTGGAACAATTTGCCAGCGGCGGTGTTTCCGTCGGACTACAATTTGAGTGTCTACAAGGCTAGAGTGAATAGGCTCTTAATAAACTAGTGCGCTTTACCATCAACGATTGCGTCACTGCTTACCATCAGGCAGGATTGCGGTCAAGCGCTAGTTTATAATATATTTATTAAAAAAAAACCTCCTTTTTGAAGTCCGTTAAAAATGCATTTTTATAAATCTTAACTTGTGAATGAAAATATATACAGTATGTTAACTAACAGAGGGCGTTCCCGTTAACCCGAAATAGTATAGCATACATACATGCTAAAAAAATATTTCCATTCGAAAACAAAATGTTTTAATTTTTTTTCCAATATGAAAATATTGTGTGCGTTCGCGCAGCGGAATGTTGTTGAATTTAAAGATTTTAAATATGCAGATATTTAGTGTATGACGTCGTGTAATTGTGTATGGTAAAAAAAAATTTGTGCGTGCAGCCATTGTGGAGAAATTCACCAAAAACTTATTCCGCTGGGCGAACGTTGTCCTGGCGGAACTTTTTTTAATCCATTGACTTTAGAAAAAAGAGATGTGTCCAAAAATTAGTGTGTATTTGTGTGTAATTGTGTATGTATAAATAAAATTTGTGCATGCATAGACTTCGGAGAAATTCAAGTTTCCGCTGCGCGAACGTTTGGCCATTAGCTAGTTTTCATATAAAGCGCTTACATAGAGAGCTGTAGATTTTTACATACGTTGTTTTGAATTTGTGCATATTTGTGTACAAAACAGATTTAGAAAAATCGTAGGGCTAAAAAGATAAAAATATAAACGTAAAACACGCTTTTTAGGTCGTAGTTCTTAAAGTATGCACTTTGGGGTCTAGATTTTCACGTTTATGCAAACCTTGTAAGTGTCTGCAACATATTGCCAAATATCAATGATGTTCCTTTAGTAATTAAAGAGATATAGGACAATTTACCATGACAAAATCACTGTTTACAAAGCAGTCAAATATCACGACATTCTAAAGGAATTGCATGGTAAAATGTATGCCAATAATTGGTGTATTCATTCAACTATTCACATGCAAAATATCATGTCATTAAATTCAGTAATTAAAGAAAAACAATTAAAATACTGACGAAGCATCGAAAACCTACATAACCCGACCAAGTTCGGATAGCTATAAAAAAGCGGCCGTGCCATATATCTTAAGAACGTTCTTAACCTTCCAATATAATATTTATTAATATGGCACAGTTGCGTACACAAGCGTTAGGAAAAAATAAAACAATTGCATTTCTTGAATGAAAAATGTTTTTTTTTATAATAACGCCACTATCTACGACGAAAATAAATCTTCAATTAACAAGTACTTCTCTATTTAAATATCCGTGTACAAAAATATTTTTAATTACATATAATGCTTAATTATGTAATTATAATAACGTTAACAAACGCTTGCCACGGCAGCAATAGACTTAAATGTGTTTTACTAAAATAGGTTTAATAAACTATTATGAATTTATAGACGTAAAATATTTCGAGCTTCAATAAAAATTAAAATCACATCAGACAACTGGACTATTCAGTCGTATTATATTTGATCAACATTAAAAAAGTGCTTATAAACTAAAATATTTGTATAAAAAAGGTATTTTCAAGAAATATTTTAAATGAGTAGCAAATACAGTAAATAACCTCAACATTTCTAAGTATACCTAATATTTTCTAGTTCCAATATTAAAATTACAGATTAACAATCACAGATCAATAAAGTAGACTATTCAGTTGTTTAGGTTTGAGAGTCTGCCTAATATAAAAATAAATCAACATTTAAAAACAGTAGTACTTACTTGTGGTAATTATTTAATTTCCCTGGGGGTCTATAGTAAAAATCCGGATCCGTGAAATATTCAATAAAAATTAGCTGTATGAATTTTATTTGCCTAAATTAATATAGTTATTTATATCTCAGGTCTCAAGCGCATACCTAAAATAAAGTAACTATGTAAATAGTACCTACTTTGTCATAGTCAAATACATTTAAAAAGTAGATGTACAAAAATAAATGACCTTTATATTATATCGAAACAATTGTGTTATCACCTATACCAATTCAATACCGGTATTATACTGTTACGGGCTAGGGGTACTTAAACGCCGGTTAAGGGTTACGAAGTTTATTGGCAACGAAGGTACAGTCGATTGTAGGCAATGACAAGTAGAATGTCGCTGACGTTGCACTGAAGTCTTCTCTTACGTCCACGAAGTCCGTGTCGTAATCACACAATAACAGTACAGATGTTACCTCACGTAGTACTCACAGTTCTCTTTACAGTTGTCGCAGTAGGTATTCTCAAAGATTGCTTCTTAACTGTCGCTGTTTTCGTATCGCTAGTCGAGTGTAGACTGACTCTCCGCCGGCGTCACGGTGCTTTATATAGTCCAGCTGATCGAACATTCCAGATTCCTCTAGACGTAATAATAATAGCACATAACTTCGAGGTCACTCGGAAGTACCTACGGTAATTCCCGGAAACGGGTTTCTAGAAATTTCGATGTCGACACTTTGTTGACAAAACTGTTGAGACCTGTACCATTCGATAGGCCGTCCTAAGTCTAGTAATGCGTTTTATTATTGTACCTAGAAAATGTCTAGATCTGGAGGAATAGGACTTAAAAGTGACACACTGCATGTCACGCGATATTGAACCTTATGCCATCGACATAAGGTCCATTCGTAACATTGCCCCCTTCTTAGTCATGCTCGTCTCCGAGCATGATTTGATCCATAATAGAGAGCTAGGCGGTCTACGTGTACGATCTTCAGCTTCCCTCTAGGCCCTTTCTTAATCCTGTAGGTGACATCGTTTATTCTGGTTACTATCGTGTACGGACCCTCCCATTTGGCTTGAAATTTCGGACTCTTTCCTTTTCTCCTTATGGGATTATGTAACCATACCAAAGTTCCCTCTTCAAATCCGGGCACGTTAGCTTTGCGGTCGTATCGGATCTTCATTTTCTCACTGGTTTTCAGACCATTCTCTCTCACTAGCTCATGTATTCCATCTAATTTACGCCGCAGGTCGGCCACATAGTCGACAGCTAGGATAGGAGTATCGGGAGGTGTTCCGGTTAGTGCATCTATGGGTAGTCTAATTTCTCGGCCGAAGTTGACTTTCGCCGGTGTGCAGTTTGTGCTATCATGTGTTGCTGAGCGGTATGACATTAAAAAGAGTGGAATGTATTGGTCCCAATTCCTGTGGTGTTCTTTCACTACTTTGGCCAAATGATTCTCCAACGTCTGATTGAATCTTTCGACCATTCCATCTGACTGTGGGTGATACGGTGTTGTACGAGTCTTATGTATCCCGAGTAGTTGGCAAACCTCTTGAAATAGTGAAGACTCGAAGTTTCTACCCTGGTCAGAGTGTAACTCCAAGGGAACGCCAAATCGACAGAACACCTCGTGAACTAGGTTTTTGGCGACTGTATGAGCTTCCTGGTTAGGTACTGCAAAAGCTTCTGGCCATTTGCTGAAATAGTCTTGCATGACGATGATATACCTATTCCCTTCTTCAGTAACAGGGAATGGCCCAGCTATATCGACAGCAACTCTTTCCCATGGTGCACCTACATTGTACACTTTAAGTCGACCTCTGGCCCTTGTTTGCGGTCCCTTTACTGAGGAGCAGGCTACACATTTTCTACACCAGTCCTCTACGTCTTCGCGGCAATGCACCCAATAGAATCTTTTTCTCACCTTTTCCAGGGTTTTCTTTACTCCAAGATGTCCTCCGAATACTCCGTCGTGCACCTGTCGTAGCACTGACGCGACTTTATCACCGGGAACAACTATCTGTAAGGTGACCTCCTGTCCACTGGGTGATTCCCATTTCCTCTTGAGAACTCCATTATCAATTATCAGGCTGTCCCACTGAGCCCAGTAACTTTTTACTGCTGGGCTAAGCGCTGATATTTCACTCCAAGCGGGCCTCTGGCCACGTTGTTTCCATTCGATTACTGTCTTCAAGTCACTGTCTTCCTTTTGTGCGTCTTCCAATGATTGATTGTCCCAGTCTTCGTCCAAAGCGTTCACCTGGATAATCCTTACGTTCTCTTTCTTTTCCTGTTTGGCACAATGTCGGCAAGATTCTTCGCAAGGTCGTCTAGACAAAGCATCAGCATTATTGTGTGACTTGCCTTTTCGATGTTCAGTGACAAAGTCAAATTCTTGCAGCTGCTCTATCCACCTTGCTACTTGTCCTTCTGGGTCTTTGAATTGGAGGAGCCACTGTAAGGCGGCGTGATCGGTACGAAGTGTAAACTGTCTCCCAATCAAATATTTCTTGAAGTGTTGTAAGGTCTTAACAACGGCTAGAAGTTTGTAAGGTCTTAACAACGGCTAGAAGTTCTCGGCGGGTAACACAGTAATTTCTTTCTGGCTTGGAAAGGCATTTGCTGAAATATGCGATAACGACCTGCCTATCTCCTTGTGTTTGAGAGAGAACTCCTCCAATACCAACATTGCTGGCATCCGTGTCTACCAAAAATCGACCTTCCCGACTAGGGTAACCTAATACAGGAGCCTCACACAAGTGAGTTTTCAGTAGCGCAAATGCCTGTTCGCAGTCAGAGTTCCATTCAAATTGACCCTTTTCCTCTGTTAAACGATGCAACGGCTTCGCTAACTCGGAGAAGTTCTTCACAAACCGACGGTAATATGCACACAGACCCAAGAAAGAGCGTACCTCAGTTTTATTACGAGGCGTAGGCCACTTTGACACGGCTTTTATTTTTTCAGGGTCTGTTCGAATTCCTTGCGCCGAAATAATGTGTCCCAAGTATCCAACCTCTTTCTGGAATAGTGTACACTTACTAGGACTGAGTTTTAAATTCGCTTCACGCAGTTTCTGAAAGACTTTCTCCAAATTGCGTAGGTGCTCTGCGAAGTTTCGTCCCATAATGATGATGTCATCCAAATAGACCAGGCATGCATTACCAAGCAACCCCACCAAGATGCGCTCCATTAGGCGCTCAAATGTAGCTGGAGCATTGCACAGTCCAAAAGGCATGACATTGAATTGCCAGAGACCGTTCCCAGGACCAGTGGTGAAAGCGGTCTTTTCTTTATCCTGCTGACAGATTTCCACCTGCCAGTATCCACTTTTAAGGTCAACTGTGGAGAACCATTTCATGCCACTTAGCAAGTCCAAAGTGTCATCTATACGTGGCAGGGGATAACTGTCCTTTTTCGTGGCATCATTCAACATCCTGTAGTCAACGCAAAACCTTGTACTGCCATCCTTTTTCTTGACTAGGACAACTGGAGATGACCAAGGGCCAGGGCCGGGTTATGCCTGTCGGGGCCCCTAGGCAATGCTCATCCAGGGCCCCCTACCCTCTTCTAATTTTTACGTTAACACAACAAAATTCAAAATTACACCGTTTTTTACTAACCTGGGTATATCATCATATTATTCAATAAAAATGTTGAATCAAATGAACAGAATGTTTATTTATGCATTTAAAAAAAACATACATAGCTTAAATATTAACTCTTCTAAATTTTTTTGATACAAAATCGTTCAAGATATCCTGAAAGGTAATCTTCTCCAACACGTCATTTTCAATTGCCATTATAGCCAATGAATTTAAACGGTTTTGAGACATCGTTGAACGAAGACAGTTTTTAATTAATTTCAATTTGGAAAAGTTTCGTTCACCAGTGGCATTTGTAATCATTAGACTTCTATATATTTGCAAAGCTGTCATTACATTCGGGAAAGTTGACTGTGCCATGTTACCAATAATCAGTTTGTAAGACTCCTCGGCTGGCATATTTTTTTGTCCGGCGTCATCTAATTGTAAGATGAAGTATTTATACTGCACCATTTCGTCTATAAACTCAGGCTCAATGTCCTCGAAATAATGATCCTTAAATTTTGTACAAGCCTGTCTAATTTCAGCGTCCGATTTTGTCGAGAAATCTGTTAGAAACCCAAACAGATCATTTATTTCCCGGTAAGCTTCTAGGCGCCGCGACAGTTCTGTAAATAACATGTCTAGTACTGGCAAATATGTATCAACTTTTAACTTCTCTTTTCCTCTGAGCACAACTTCTTCTGCTGATCCGTCATCGTGATGCCTTTTCCTTTTTCGCTCACGCTGATTCTCATCACTGTATTGAGTATCAGTTTTCTCATTTGCCTTAGTCTCGTAGTCGTCAAATAAATCTCTCTGTGAAATTAAAAAATCTAAAAGCGATTTTAAAAGATCGACTGCCGTTCGTAGTTCAATTGTTTTCTTTTGTAAAGATATGCTGACACCATTGATCCGATCTAGTATGGCAGCCCAGAATACGGCCATTACAGCATTTTCTTTTTTTCTTAAGTCATTCAATAGACATTTAGCTTCGTGAATCGCTTGTGATGTCTGAGTCTCATCGCTAGCAATAGACTGCAAAGCTTTCTGAAAACTGTTGTAACCAGTTGCCAAAGCCTTAGTAGCATCGGCCCTTGCACACCATCTTGTATCGGATACACTTTTCAGAACCAATGACGAATTATGCTTACGTTCATCACGTTTTTCAAGATTTTCGAGCATAATTGCCCAGCGATGAGTTGATGCCGAAAAAAAGTTGT
The DNA here is from genome assembly GCA_017933935.1 of Sesamia nonagrioides. Taxonomy (NCBI): domain Eukaryota; kingdom Metazoa; phylum Arthropoda; class Insecta; order Lepidoptera; family Noctuidae; genus Sesamia; species Sesamia nonagrioides. The sequence continues at coordinate 108,387 of JADWQK010001571.1, forward strand.
ATATTGCCTGTACAAATCCGAAGAATGAGATTGCTCCAACGCAGCTTTCCGCTGCACGTACTCCAACCAAATTCAGTGAGTGCGCTGCACAGGGAACGTAGTGTGCGAGGTGATTTATTTTCTTTATATGCGCCTGGAGACCATTGTAACGACCAGACATATTCGACGCATTATCATAAGACTGACCTCTCAAATTTCTTACATCAATATTATATTGGCTTAAAAAATTTAATATTTCGGTGGCTAGTTCTTCCCCTTTGTGGTTCTGTATGAGAAGAAATTTAAGAAAACGTTCAGCCACTTCTCCATTCGACGTAACATATCTCAGCACTACAGTCAACTGATCAGTGTGTGATATATCAGGTGTCGAATCGACACTTATTGAGAAGTATTTGGCTTCAATAATTTCATTAACAATATATTTTAAAACCTTATTTCCCAATATTTCAATAAGTTCCTCACAAATCGTTGCAGATAAATACGATTGTTTTCCTTTGCCTTCATTACCATATTTTGCTAAATGCGAACTAAGAAAAGGATCGTACTCTGCGATTAACTCTAAAATTCCCAAATAATTGCCATTATGTTGAGAACCGAGAATTTCATTGTCACCACGAAATGCTAATCCACGGGATGATAAAAATTTTATCACAGAGACTATTCTTTCTAAAACTTTTTTCCAATATTCTTTTTCTTTATTAAATGTAATCTCTAAAGAAGTGTCGATTCTTCCGTGAATGCGTCGTCTACTTATGAGTGTCTGTACACATACTCGGTGAGTTGCATTATTCTCATGCGATTGGATTCGGTGCAACGCATTTTTCCAATCAGAAAATCCAGTTTGAAATTGTGATCGGTTTTGTGCTTCACCAAAAAGGATACATGGAAAACAGTATACTTTTCCAGTAGACGGAGAATACATGAGCCACTCCCGTTTGATTTTACCACCACTGATGTGTTTCCGAAAAAACATAGACTGAGAAAAAAATCTTTTACTGTCGTCGTACTGTCGGGCCGAAGCAGAAAAATTACAATCAAAGTGTTGACATTCGTTAGGGTCTCTAGTACACCAAAAATCTTGCATTTCGTTGGTAATATTTTGCCATAAGCCAATGTCATTCTGGTATTCCACCCCTAGATGAACTACGTTTTGATGTATGACCCCTGTCTCGGCCTCACCTTCCTCTGCACTGACTAACGTAGGTGTTTCTTGATCCTGGCCAATCTGTTCAAAAGGCTCGCAAGGAACCTCTACTGGGTCTACTTCCATCTTGTGGCTGGTAGAAGACGTACTTGGAGTGTCATGAGGTTGATGTTCCTTTAATTCGCGACTAAATCCGAGTTCGAAAAGGTTTTGTGTCTTCTTTAATTGTTCATTAAGTTTATTTTGTTGCTCTTGCCGCTTTTTACGTTTTTCGGAACCACTTTGATGCTTTTTCTTTACGGGTACCTCCGACATTTTGTTCCTGAAAGGAATAATCTTTTGTTTTAAAACAGTAAAGAAAATTTCACCTTAGCAGCTCAAACAATATAATAATAATAATAGTTTCCTGCTTAATATTAATAAACACCCAAAGTAAAAATATTTAATAACATAGAAATTAATTAAAATATCCAATTGAATAATAAAACGACACTTCACATTTGTCAAATCCTGTATCAGGTAATAAAATATATAAAAAATAATAAAACTTACGTAAAGTAATTTTAACTTCAGTTAATGAAACTTTAGTTTCCACTACACTGTTTTTAACCCGTCGTTTCACCGATTTTCACAAAGCCTGAAGCACTTCTGCAGTCTTTATAAATAAATATCCAACACTTATCCTTAAATTCGTAATTTTTAAAACACAAATTGTAAAACTCTCTTTTTATTCACAGCCGTGAAACTTGCAAACGAATTGCACGAAGTAAAAATTGAACGATTTAATTGAAAATGGTTCGAAAATAATGTCTATGACACATCATACAATACGTATTTAACGACTCGGGGAATTCCCCGGTCATGCCAACGAACCAGTACTGCCAACCTTATGAAAGTAGCTTGGCCATAGAATATACATACTTGGTAGGTACCAGTATAGTAAGTGTGCATTCACAACAAAGAGTTTTGAGCGTTTTTAATTAAATTACCGCGATAAAATTGCTTGCAATTATATTACTGCGTTATAAACTTTTAAACTATCATAATAATCATAATAATAATATCTAATAAGGAATGCGTTCCGAAATGTACTAAAATAGCGTCGATGTAATGTACAGAGCAAATTTTCAAATTAATTTTTTACTGTTTAAGAAATATTGCCTATTCTTTTCCCTGTAGCACAGGGGCCCCTGAACGTGGCAGGGCCCCTAGGCAGTTGCCTATAATGCCTAATGGATAAAACGGCACTGCCAAGGGCTGGTAGACGCTTCGATAATCCGATTTTTCTCCATATCTCTTAACATTTTCGACACTTCCTGTTCTCTTGCAAAGGGGATACGACGTGGTCTCTGTCTTATCGGCTGTGTATCGCCCGTATCTATATGGTGTTTGACGAGCCCGGTCCTTCCCACGTCACTGTCGGTCTTAGAGAAGATGTCATGAAATTTATACAACAGTTGCTTAACTTTGTGACTTTCGAACTTGTTTAAATTGCCCTTACAATTTTCGAGTAGTGTCGATACATGTTCCTGCCACTGCTTATCACGTTCCTTTTCGTGCGCCTCTGTTTTTCTCAACGATGCTACATGGTCGCACACACCCACGATGCAATTCTTTTCAAGAATTATTTCTTTGTTACTAACGTTGATAATGCGCACTTTTGGTTTATCGGAAATCATCATCAGTGTCCTTGCTGTTATCCAGTCTGGGTGATCTCCAGAATCTTCAATTATAATGCAACGTTTCCGGCATCCTATTGGTGATAGTCTAATATCTACTAAGGTTTCTGATCTTGGTGGTAATACCGTTCTCCTTAAACAGTACACTGACCCTTGTTTTCCACCTTGAAGAAATACTTCTTGTTCTGGGAAACTCAATACTCCTTTTGCTACATTAAGGATGCACTGTTGTTTCTTCAAAAAGTCCAGTCCTATTATGCAATCATCTGTAATATTTGCTACTAAAACAGGGTGCGTAAATGTCTTATCACCCATTTTCAAGGTCACATTCGTTTCACCAAGGACGAGTACTGGTTGGCCGGTGGCGGTTTGTAATCGGCATTGTGAAAACCCTCTTTTCCATGCTATGGTCCGAGGACATAGCTCCGGTCGTGCAATAGTTCTTGATGCACCAGTATCCAACGTGAAACTGCATGACTTACCATTCAGTTCTCCTTCTATAATAAGACTGTTTCCATCGCCCACTTGTGATACTGTTATAATGGGGGCTTCAGGTCGACCAGCCAGTACTCGCCCCATAGCCCTGGCTGTTCTTAGTTTAAATCCTCGGCTTCCACCTGTGTCCCAGAAGTACTTCTTCCCTTAGACTTCCTGGGACAATTGATCCGAATATGCCCTTTTTCACCGCACTCGTAGCATGTTGGCCCTTGTCGGGGTTTCATTTGTGCGGTTACCTCACGAATACGGTGGTGTGGTCGGCCGTCTTGGCGTACTGCTTCCACCTCCAGAGCGTGTGTCAGTGCTGCCTTCAGAGTCTGATGGTGCCCCAGACGAACCGCGGCCCTGACTTCCGCATCTCGGATTCCATCAGTAAAAGCTTGCACCGTAGTAGCATCAATTACTCCCGGCGTTGAAGCATATGCCCTCCGAACAGTACGTTCTATTTCCGATGCCCATTGTTGCAAACCCTCACTGCTTTTCTGTGTGCGGTCGCGGAGTTGAGCCCTGTAGACATGTTCCAGGTGCTTCTCCCCATATCTAGACTCTAACGCTTCCAACAAACAGGCTAGGGTATTACAATCGCCGGAAATATTTTCGAGGATTTGGACCGCCTCACCACGCAGAGCAAGCGTAAGGGCGGTTACAGCTTGATCGTCGTCCCAATTGTTGCCTTTTGCGACTTTTTCAAACTGTAGACGGAAGGCCACCCATGACGTTGTTCCATCAAAATGAGGTACCTTGAAAGTCGGCAAAGCACTGGGTACCGGTACCACACCTTTAATAACACCTTTCTGTACCTTCTCCTGCAAAAATTCTACTTCCTTCCCAAACTCCATGATGGTACTGTTTAATTTCTCCATACGCGCATCTTGTTTGCCTATGCGCGTATCTTGCTGGTCCATACGCGCATCTTGTTTGTCTATGCGCGTGTCTTGATGGTCCAGACGGGCATCTTGTTGAACTGTTTTTATTCTAAGTTCATTGACCTCTTCTTTGGTTTTTTCCCATTTTTCGTTTAATCCTAATACCAGCTGCTGGGATTCCTTTATTTGTGCCTGGGTTTCTGCCTGGGATTTATCTATTTTTGCTTGGGTTTCTGCTTGGGATTGTTTTATTTCTGCCTGGGATTCTGCTATACATTTAATCTGTGCCTGGGTTGCTGCCTGGGATTGTTCTATACTCAGCTTTATTTGCGCCGTCAAGTGAGCCAGTAACGCCGAAAAGTCGGATCCGCTGGCTCCGGGAATAGTGGTGGTAGTAGGCGCACTCACATTCGTCGGTGTTACGACGGCCGCATCTTCTACGGGTGCAGGGACACCAAGTGATACTTCCTCTTGACGCGCCAAATCCATCGCTGCTTGTCGTCGCGTGCGAACTCTTTCGTCTTCCCTTGGCGTGACCGGCATGCCGCTTCTGACACCAATTGTTACGGGCTAGGGGTACTTAAACGCCGGTTAAGGGTTACGAAGTTTATTGGCAACGAAGGTACAGTCGATTGTAGGCAATGACAAGTAGAATGTCGCTGACGTTGCACTGAAGTCTTCTCTTACGTCCACGAAGTCCGTGTCGTAATCACACAATAACAGTACAGATGTTACCTCACGTAGTACTCACAGTTCTCTTTACAGTTGTCGCAGTAGGTATTCTCAAAGATTGCTTCTTAACTGTCGCTCTTTTCGTATCGCTAGTCGAGTGTAGACTGACTCTCCGCCGGCGTCACGGTGCTTTATATAGTCCAGCTGATCGAACATTCCAGATTCCTCTAGACGTAATAATAATAGCACATAACTTCGAGGTCACTCGGAAGTACCTACGGTAATTCCCGGAAACAGGTTTCTAGAAATTTCGATGTCGACACTTTGTTGACAAAACTGTTGAGACCTGTACCATTCGATAGGCCGTCCTGAGTCTAGTAATGCGTTTTATTATTGTACCTAGAAAATGTCTAGATCTGGAGGAATAGGGCTCAAAAGTGACACACTGCATGTCACGCGATATTGAACCTTATGCCATCGACATAAGGTCCATTCGTAACAATACTGTAAATTTTGGGATGTTACCTAAATATATTGCACGGCCGCTTTTTTATAGCTATCCGAACTTGGTCGGGTTATGTAGGTTTTCGATGCTTCGTCAGTATTTTAATTGTTTTTCTTTAATTACTGAATTTAATGACATGAAATTTTGCATGTGAATAGTTGAATGAATACACTAATTATTGGCATACATTTTACTATGCAATTCCTTTAGAATGTCGTGATATTTGACTGCTTTGTAAACAGTGATTTTGTCATGGTAAATTCTCCTATATCTCTTTAATTACTGAAGGAACATCATTGATATTTGGCAATATGTTGCAGACACTTACAAGGTTTGTATAAACGTGAAAATCTAGACCCCAAAGTGCATACTTTATGAACTATGACCTAAAAAGCGTGTTTTACGTTTATATTTTTATCTTTTTAGCCCTACGATTTTTTCTAAATCTGTTTTGTACACAAATATGCACAAATTCAAAACAACGTATGTAAAAATCTACAGCTCTCTATGTAAGCGCTTTATATGAAAACTAGCTAATGGCCAAACGTTCGCGCAGCGGAAACTTGAATTTCTCCGAAGTCTATGCATGCACAAATTTTATTTATACATACACAATTACACACAAATACACACTAATTTTTGGACACATCTCTTTTTTCTAAAGTCAATGGATTAAAAAAAGTTCCGCCAGGACAACGTTCGCCCAGCGGAATCAGTTTTTGGTGAATTTCTCCACAATGGCTGCACGCACAAATTTTTTTTTACCATACACAATTACACGACGTCATACACTAAATATCTGCATATTTAAAATCCTTAAATTCGACAACATTCCGCTGCGCGAACGCACACGAAAATATTCAATAAAAATTTTAAATTGACATGTAAAAGAAACACACTGTACACGCGAACATAAAGACGGCAACGTCGCAATTTATTTATACATTACGACTACTATTTTGATTTAAAACAGGAGGTTTCAAATTTATTTCCAATTAGAATTTTTTTTTATTCGGATTTTTTTATGCTTATTTTTCTATGCTGATATTTTTATTTTAATCTATTAATGATATATATTAACGAGTTTAAGGGAACGCCCTCTGTTATTTAACATACTGTATTAATTGGACATAGGATTTGTAAAGTATGCTGTCTGTTACGCTTTCCCGCTTAAACCTCTCAACCGATTTTGATGAAATTTGGCACATACAAACTTTAGACCCTGAGGAAGGACATAGGCTGCCTTTCATCCCGGAAAAAAATTGATATTCCCGAGGGAAATCTAAAAAGCGCGATATAACCGAACTCCACGCTGGCGAAGCCGCGGGCGGAAAGCTAGTTGTTAATAAACTTACTTTGAATATAGAGCAGTCGTGAGGCGATCATCGCGCAGTCGTATAGTAAAAAGGTCTTCCCTGTTCCTAACGAAAAACTGAACCGATTTGATGACACGTGCGCCGATCTCCTCCTGCCAGTACCTCGGTAGCTTCCTCCGATGACACATGTCGCTTGTGCAAATATTGCTATATCTATCCTGTACACTGTATCTATATATCTTCACGCTTATTCTTCTTCTCACTATTGCTGTTATCTACTCCTGCTTCTGTTTGTGCTTGTGCAAAAAATAAACTATGTGGTGCAACTGTGCGTTTGGACTATCATTGCAAGTTCCCGCAACCTATAGTGCACCGGCAGAAACAACCACCTAATAATAATGCTACACCATTATCATCACAGCGTTAATCCCAGTCGCATCCGAAGCCTTTTCAGCTTTGGAGTCTGGGGTCCGCTTTACCAGTCCAGTCTGATATGGCTAAACTTCGACATTTTCCGTGAAGCGACTGCCGTCTGACCTCCACAACCCGAAGGCGACATCGAAGCATTGCAGTTAGACTAATTGTTTGACTTTTGAGGGCTCCAACAACCCGTAACGGCTGCCACTAGATGTTCGTATGGCAACCGGGACCAACGGCTTAACGTGCTTTCCGAGGCACGACCAGACCCGAGCAAATATTCATATTCATGCATACAAATAATTGCACTGTGCGGGGATTGAACCCGCACCACCTTGCGCAGCGGCCGCATCCGCTACCGCTACGCCACGGAGGCTGTCAATGCTACATCATCATCATCAACATTTTTATCGTCCCACTGCTGGGCACAGGTCTCCTCTCATACAGAGAAGGATTGAGCGTTATCACCACGCTTGCTCAATGCGGGTTGGTGAGTTCAGACTTATAAAGTTCAGGTTTCCTCAAGATGTTTCCTTCATATTTGTTATAAATTATTTATTTTAAGTTTTCCAATTATATCTCATGCCACTCCCATTCCTCATTTTTACACATGTAGCTTGAGCTTCTCCGTCACCATACTCCCCGTCTTTGCATCAGGTTAAATGGTAGGTGATGCGTGGCTTTCATATGAGCATTGAAACTTGCACCAAATATGTACGTCGCTGTTGGAGGACCCAAAAAAAAACAAAATGATTTTAAACTAGATTTAATTAATGTAAAAATTACAATATATAAATTATAACTAAACTATTACAATGAATTAATCCTACTCTGATCGATGTTAGATACAGAATGCTTATTTAATATATTATAATTATTTCGCAAAAGACGCATCCGGTAAACAGGGGCATCGAGTGACGAGCGCTCCTAGCGTTGTCAGCGGTTTCGGTTTCTCACGTGAACGGTGTTGCTTCATACTTTATCGAGGTCGGTGCAAGCTTGCATTCCACTTAATACTATATGCTATAACACACCTGTAAACAAACAAATACTATAAACAAATAAATAAAATAAATAGGTATATACGGACAAATCACACAGATTGAGCTAGCCCCAAGGTACGTTCGAGACTTGTGTTATGGGACACTAACTCAACGATACTATATTTATAATAGATACATATATAGATAGACAGCCTCCGTGGCGTAGCGGTAGCGGACGCGGCCGCTGCGCAAGGTGGCGCGGGTTCGATCCCCGCACAGTGCAAGTATTTGTATGCATGAATATGAATATTTGTACTGGTCTGGTCGTGCCTCAAAAAGCACGTTAAGCCGTTGGTCCCGGTTGCCCTACGAACATCTAGTGGCAGTGGTTACGGGTTGTTGGAGCCCTCAAAAGTCCTACAATTGGTCTAACTGCAGTGCTTCGATGTCGCCTTCGAACCCCGTACTCCAAAGCTGAAAAGGCTTCGGATGCGACTGGGAACAGCGATCTGGGATGATGATGACATATATAGATAAACATCCAAGACCCAGGCCAATCAGTAAAAGATCGTTTTCCATCATGACCTGTCCGGGGATCGAACCCGGGGCCTCCACGTCGCAGGCAGGCGTGTTGACCGCTGCGCCACGGAGGACGTCAATAAATACTATGTAGTTACTTTTTAAAAGATACTCTACCCAGTTGCAAGGGCAGAAATCCATACTAATATTATAAATGCGAAAGTAACTCTGTCTGTCTGTCTGTTACGCTTTCCCGCTTAAACCTCTCAACCGATTTTGATGAAATTTGGCACAGGCAATCTTTAGACCCTGAGAAAGAACATAGGCTACCCTTTATCCCGGAAAAATTTGATGTTCCCGAGGGAAATCTAAAAAACGCGATATAACCGAACTCCACGCGGGCGAAGCCATGGGCGGAAAGCTAGTAAGGAATATAAAATAGACAAGAATGTACAACATATATGTATTCCTCATCATCATTCTCATTCTCCTGCCCTTATCCCAATTTATTTGGGGTCGGCGCAACATGTCTTTTTCTTCCATGCATCCCTATCAGAAACCATCTCGGCAGTCACCCCCTTCTTAGCCATATCATCCTTCACACATTCCATCCATCGTTTCTTTGGTCTTCCCCTACTCTTATAACCATCAATTGATTTGTATTCCTAACATATGAAATAATCTATAATAATTTGTATTCCTAACATATTTGATTTGTATTCCTAACATATGAAATAATAAGATTGATATGTATTCCTAACATATGAAATAAATGTTAACAAGCATTAAGGGCATGAATTTACTTATAAGCATATCTTGTAATTGTCTCGTTTTTTTCTTATGTAATACACAAATGGTCTCCAGGTATCAAGACACATACATATTATGTATACCTATAGGTTCATATTGAGAAGTAATAAACACAAGTGCAATATTATGCAGCTGACAAATAGAGGCTCTGTTTGTTTTTTTATTTTATTTCAAACTGATCACCTTTTGATTATACTGAAGGTGATGTGCGGGAATGATAGGTTTTAAGTAAAGAGGACGACCAACTAAAAAGTAGAGGAATGTGCTTAGTGAAACTTACTATCACTGACGTGCTATTATAGGGTCCCTTGCAAGAGGCTTTAAAAAAAAAAGAATTATTTTAATTAAAATAAAGTTTATTAGAGTAAACTTATTTAAGGGACCCTTATGCAACCGATCGCCAAGAAGGTTGGGAATAGACTAACCTAGGCTGCTAATGAATATTGCTGCCTGTGAGATTACTGAGCCTTATCATGATTGACTCATCGTTTTGGGGTTCAGTGTCTGCTTATAACACCTCCCCTCTTAGTGTGAACTTCGGGGAGAAATACCGAAGTTTACTCTAAAAGGACGTTCTTAGTGCTGGAGCAGGAATTTCTGATAAGTTCTGATCCAGTTCTATAGAACCCGATTTAGATTTGGATTTATTGCTTTTGCGGAAAATATATTTGCTAAGGTTGCAACTGGGCTTACAAAAAACTAAAACCTTATAAACCGAATACAAAATTATAAAGCATACAATTAAACTTATAACTATTGAATAGTGTGTCCCATATTTAATCATGTGAGGAATTTCTTGAGTTTTATCAGTCTCTGATAAAAGTTTGTCCGTTAATATACTGATTTGATTCATATCATCTAAGTTAATGTTCTTTAAGTGAATAGGGGAAATACTGTTCGTTAGGTTATCTATTCTACAACAATTACTAGTTATCAAATTAAAATCTGGCAGGTTAATAGGTGAGGTTAAGCTTAAAACGTTGTTATATTTAGGTAATAATGTGGTACCTTTACAATAGCCAATACAATTTCTTGGTATAGATAAGATACCTATGCCGAACATGTCTAGTTCCTGTATCTGATTAAGACCTTGACAATCTAGTGAAAGTTTGGTAAGCTCGGATTGAATATATATAAATCTATTACCACTAAGCATTTTAAATGTACTTATTTTACCATGTATAATCTTGGTATTACATTGTATAGGGATATCCGTAATTGTTTTAGATAACAGCTCACTTTCGCAACAAGGATTCGAATCAGTTTTAAAGGTTATGGGGATTTCACATAAATATTCTGCTGGGCTTAATAGTTTACAGTTTTCCAATGATTCTAATTTACAATAATTAGACTTGTCTTTCGTTATGGCAATGTATTTGCTGTTTGGTAAAATTAAACCAAAAGTGTGTGGCTGATTGATATCATGAGGGGTTGGTAGTGCGATATTATTATACAATAAGTATTCATGATTAGATACTAGGGGGACACGCAAAATAAACACTAACTTATAGTTAAAGTAATAACATAGTAAAACTGACGTTCTTATAATAGTATGTATTGAACTTATGTCTAAGTGTACAGGTAAGTTTAGATTGTCAGGCAAGTGCCTCACGTTATCAGCCAATTCCCGGTACACGCCGGTAGGCGAGATAACTGAAGGATGTAATATGTTTTGACTACAGAGTATTATTGCATTTGTTATGTCTTCAAGTTGAAATGCTAGGGTGACTATGGATGTTTCCAGACTATTAAGTACAAAATCTAGAGTTAGTCTTAATTCTAAATTATTCGTTATTCTAGATAAATTCTGGATATTACTTGAAAGTTGATTAACAGCATCATTTAATTTAGCTTCGTTTTGTTTCAATTTTTGAAGTGTGTTATTATATGTAATCATAACGGATTTAGTAATTAAGATATTTTGTCTAATCAACGACAGGTGTTTATCCTGACTATGTTGCAGTGATTCAATTGCTTGATCATACTTGATAGCATCGTTTTCGTCTAAAGTGCCAAAAACTTGTTTGAGAATAGTACCAATTCCTCCGATCCAGGCTCGTTTGGATCTATGGTCTCCATTGTCAGTCAGATAAGAAATGGAACTCAATAATTTTATTATGTTACGTTTTGAACTACTAGTGGCTCTACTATATTGTGGCATTCTGGGTAGGGTAGGCTGGATTGTTTACATAAGTGTACGACTGTTTCTAAGGCTGAATCTATATTTTCTACATGAGATTTAAAATGTGAGACGTCCATTGGCATGATGATATTTAGGATGCCATTATTAATTTTCAGTTTTCCTATGTAATCGAAATATATCCCAGGACTCGCAGTTATTGCATGGACGTACTCGTTGGGTGCTTGGGGCTCTGCTGAAGCGCTGTAAGTACATATACTTGTATCATAAGTGATAATGTGTCTCGCTTATTGTTATTAACCTAACTACACCTATAGAGTTAAGATTATATAACTAAGATTATTTTATATCTAGTATATTAATTCTAATTTATAAACTTTATGTTTACAGGTTGCTGCCGATTTCAGCCAGCTTTATCTCGTCATAATGATGACGGACGTGGCGTCTGTTTATTAATAGTGTCAATGTGTTATTGCCGTGAACCTTTATGACTTTATATGGTCCTTTCCAGATGGGGGACAAGGCCTTTCTCAGTCTAAGGTGGTTCTTTAAATAAACATAGTCGCCAATTTTATATTTTACGGGTCGACTATGGGAATCGTAATAGGTCTTAGACGATTCCTTAGATTTATGAATGTAGTCAAGGGCTTTATCACGGGAATATTTTAAGCGGTTTTGTAACATACGAACATAATCGGGATACGTGGTTCCAAGGGGCTCGTCGCATATGGAGTTTGGTATAAACGGTTCATTACCGAACACTAATTCGTACGGAGTGTAGTGTGTTGTGGAGTGAACGGAAGTGTTATAGGTTAGCATGGCTGTATACACATAACGGGGCCAATTCGTTTGTTCGTCATTAACGAATGATTTGAGGTATTCTTTTAGGGTTGAATGGCTCCGTTCAAGGGCGCCTTGTGTTTGTGGGTGATACGGGGTTGACCATAGCTGTTTAATTTTAAAAAACTCACATGTTCTTTTAAATAGATCCGATGTGAAGTTACTTCCCTGGTCAGTTAAGATCATTTTCGGGGGCCAAATATTGATATGAAATGTAATAAGCATTCGCTTGTTTCCTCGGCAGTTGTGTTACGAAGGGGATAAGCGGTGGAAAACTTTGTGAGGTCATCCTGTAGTGTTAATATGAATTTCAATTTTGCTGGTCCGGATTCTGGAAGGGGTCCTACTATGTCTAATGATATGCGCTCCCATGGTTTACATGATGTACTTGTTATTTGCATGGGTGCGCGATTTATCTTACGCAAAGCTTTATTTTCCTGACACAATTTACAACTTCTTACATAAGACTCTATGTCGTTGCGCATACCTTTCCAATAATATAATTGTCTTAATCTATTATACAAACGACTGACACCAAGGTGACCAGCTATAGGTAAGTCATGATTATCATGGAGGATTTTTTTTATTTCGGAAGGTGAAGGATAGGTTACACTATTATGATATATATTTATTTGTATATCTGTGTTATGGAATACGTAGTTTAAAATATTATATATTTTAATAAAACTATGTTTATCAAATGGATCACGGAAGTCAGATATAGCAATTTCCCTAGTCTGTTCGACAATTACTATTTCATCACGAACTGATTTGAGAGTTTCGAATATTTCACAATACGACGTTTGGTCAAAATGATGTACTTTTATATATAAAAGGTAATAATCTTTGTTGCCTGATTGGACCTTAGAAAAGGTGTGTAATTGCTTTTCTTTGTTTAGAATTAAGTCCCGATCTTCCAGGTTGCTTAATATTTCTTCAATATATGGATTTGAGTCATCGAGATCGATTGCTGTGGGCACTAAGATGACTTTACAGGTAGTTTTCAGTAAGCTATCATTATGTTCAATGATATTTGTGTTAAACGATTTATTTTTATCAGCGGTTTGCTTCAGGAAATCTGAATAGCCGTCAGTAGGCAAGTCAGGGTCGGGACTGAGGTGAGTATGTTGGGTTATTGGGTCCTCAGATGGTTGAGGCGGTCCAGAAGACGAGGGGTGCCGTGGGATATCTGTTGGGTTAAAATTTGGAGAAGCTACGTTTAAAAGTTCTGGGGTAGGTATTTCTAAGAGGTAATCAGGATCAAGTTCGTCTGACGGAAAGGAAGTTGGTGACGTAATTAGGTCAAATAAATCTCTGTCTGAATTGTCTAGATTTTCAGCTGCGTTATTAAGGTTAGGATTTGAAACATTGGGTGTTGGTGCTTTATCAGTAGCAGGCTGGACAGGATTTACGGGAAATCTGGATAGGGCGTCTGCGTTAGAGTTTATTTTTCCCTTTTTGTACTGTATATCATATTCAAATTCTTCTAATTTTAACCTCCAGCGTATAAGTCTGGAACCGGGATCTTTACAGTTAAATAGCCACTGAAGGGGCTTATGGTCCGTAATAATGGTAAAACGTCGACCATATAAGTATGGTCGGAAGGTTTTGGTTCCAAATACTATTGCTAAACATTCTTTTTCGGTGACGCTATAGTTACATTCGGCTTTATTTAAGGTACGAGACGCATATGCAATGGGTAAATCACTTCCGATGGGACCTTGAGACAAGATAGCTGATATGGCATAATTAGACGCATCACAAGTTAGTAAAAAGGGTTTGTTGAAATCGGGATAGGATAGAATAGGTGCTTCGACCAGTTTCATTTTCAGAGTCTCGAAGCCAAGCTGTTGTTCATTGGTCCAATTAAATGGGACATCCTTTTTTAGGAGTGAGGTAAGGGATTTGGCTAGCTTCGAAAAATTGGGGATAAAACGCCTGTAGTATGACACAAGGCCTAAAAAGGATTTTATGTCTTTGGGAGACTTTGGGACGGGATACTGAGTTACGGCCTTGACCTTTTCTGGGTTTGGCTTTACGCCGTTTTGGGTAATGATATGACCTAGGTAAGTTACTTCCTTTCGGAGAAATTCACATTTTCCTGGTTGTAATTTAAGATTAAACTGTCGAAGTCTATCAAAGATGGCCTTGAGATCTTGGATTGCTGATTTTAGATCAAATGCATACTGGACAATATCGTCTAAATAAACAAAACACCGATAGCCTTGTAGTCCTGTAAGGCAGTTATTCATAAGTTTTTGAAAGGTACTTGGAGCATTTTTTAAGCCAAATGGCATTCTATTGAATTGAAAATGGCCTTGAGGTACAGAAAAGGCTGTTTTGGGTGCGTCTTCTGGCGTAATCATGATCTGATGAAAGCCTGATGATAGGTCTAAGGTGGTGAAATATTGGCTCTTACCTAATTGGTCGAGGATCTCAGTAATTTGAGGGATAGGATAAATTTCGCCTACTGTGATGTCGTTTAGTTTCCTGTAGTCGATTACAATGCGCCATTTCTTTTGCCCGGAGGCATCAGCTTTTTTAGGTACAATCCATATGGGAGAAGACCAGGGAGAAGATGAAGGTTTAATAATATCCTGATCCAACATTTTGTTTATTTGGGTTTCTACTTCTTTCTTATGACACTCAGGGAATCGGTATGATTTTGTATTAGTAGGAGTATTACTTGTAGTTTTAATATCGTGTTGGATGGCTGATGTGAATGATAAGGGTTCATCTGGTAAGTGGAAAATGTCAGAATAATCTGAGCATAAATTTAATAGAGCTTCGGCTTCTTCACCGTTTAAGTGGGAGGTCCTCAGAGAATTAAGGACTTGTTTAGTTCGCTCAGCTACGTTTTCACTTTGTGAGTTCGTCTGAACAGGGTAAGCATCGATTTTGTCTAATCTAAGGTTAAGGTTATGTTTAATTTTCGTGGCTTTATTAGAAATATTAATAACGGATATGTTGATTCTATTGTTATCTTTAACCTTCACTAAACAGTTGGCTACTAAGAGAGTTTCAGAAAGGTGTTGATCTAGTATTACGCCCTCCTTTAACTCTGGATTTATGACAGAACATTCTATCACCGTTTCTGTTCGTGGTGGTATTATGTAGCATGAATCGAAGAAATGAATATTAATTTCATTGTGATTTATTTTCAGAACGTCACGACAGTAGTCTATGTTGCAGCTGTTAGTTGTAAGGAAATCGTTACCTATAATACCGTCATAAGGTAGATTAATGTCTTTGATCACATGAAACTTATGGCTCACTGATTTAGTGCTGGAAACCTTGAATTTTAAATTGAAATGACCTACGGTCTGAGTGGTTTCCTCGCCAGGATCAATACCTTTAATGTTTATAGGTTTGGGAGTGATTTTAGGTTTGATTAGTATGCTTGATTCTTTCAACAAGCAGATTGCAGAACCTGAGTCTACAAGAAGAGTGAGTGGGATGTCAGACACCTGTGACTCCACTAGCACATGGGGTAATAGCTTTTTCGAGGTATCAATGTTAATCTCGTAAATTTTGCTATCAGAATTAAGGTTTCCGTTTTGGGACTGGTTACCCTGGTGTATAACCTTAGAAGGGATGAGGTTTCCGTTTTGGGGCTGGTTACCCTGGTGTATAACCTCGGAAGGGATGAGGTTTCCGTTTTGGGGCTGGTTACCCTGATGTATAACCTCGGAGGGGTTAAGGTTTCCGTTTTGGGGCTGGTTACCCTGGTGTATAACCTTAGAAGGGATGAGGTTTCCGTTTTGGGGCTGGTTACCCTGATGTATAACCTCGGAGGGGTTAAGGTTTCCGTTTTGGGGCTGGTTACCCTGGTGTATAACCTTAGGATCTATGCCGACTTTGACCTTACGTCCTGTGCGGCATGGTTGCAGGACATTCGTTAGTTTAAATCCCCATCACCGGCATCTTTGCCTTCTTCATCGCAGACGGACTCATCGGAATCGTCACAGTCATCGACGAAGTTGACTTGAGAGGGGTTAGGAACGGGTTGGAACCCGGAAGATCTACTGGAATCTTTTTGAGATTGAGGATTAGGATATCGTTTCTGCCGTTTTTGACAGTTATTGATATCATGACCGACCTCTTTGCAATATCTGCATGATAGGTGCGGGTCATGTTTAGGATTGCTTCCCGACGTACTCGGTTGCGAGGATGATTTCTGCGCGATCTTACTGCTACTTTGAGCAGAGGCTTTCGATTTGAATTGATTTTCTTTAGCCTGTTTTTCCTGATGTGAGCTGTGATTGCGCTTGTATAAGGTTTCTAGTATCCTTTCTTCGGAGATAGCTAAGTTCACGGCTTCGTTAAAAGATTTAGGCATTCTACATCTCACTATATTTAAAACGCGGGGATTTAAACCCATAAGGAAATGGTGGAGTGTTAAGTCCTCCATGGCTGCTGTGCGACCCGGTATTTCTTTCACTTTATAATTAGAAAGTGATATTTCAGTTAATAACTGTGAGAGATGAGTCTCCATTCGAAGGGCGAATTGTCCAACATTTTCTGAGGAAGTCTGTTTGGCTTCTTGGAGATCAGTAAATGTGTGTAGTGTTTCCTTTCCGAAAATTGAGTTTTTAGAAATTCTTTTAGTTGTTCCCAAGACGTGAATTCTTTTATTGAGCAGGCAGTTTCTGCCTTGCCTGTAAGTTGGCACAATATGTATTTAAACAAGATTGATTTTTGTGGTTCAGTCGCTAGCTCGTAAGCATTGTTGCAATTATTAAGGAATGAATTTAGTTGTTCGCGACTGCCATCATATGGTTTTACAAACTTTAATAAAATATTAAGGTCCATTTCTACTGCTGTTTGCCTAGTTATCCTGGGTGATAGGATCGGAGATTTTAGTTCCGGAAGGTCTGATGGAATTTCGATTTGCAGCTTACTGTCTTCAGTTTTAGGCACTTTAGGAGGCATAACATAAATTAGACATTCAATGACTTAAACAGTAAAACAACTAGTAGATATCAAATAGCACAGGAAGTTACAATTAGCAAACGTTCAATAACTTACAGGAACGCGTAGGCGGCGATAAGGGTTAGCATTGGGAATAGCTGCATAGTGACGCTCACACGCAGATAACTCAATTTACACTTAACTCCACTGGACACTGATAAGCACTGTACGAAACACTCAAGAGATGCTCGGGGGTCGGCACATGGGGTGCCTGGAGGATTTGATGCGTGAAGAACTCGCAGGATACGTGAAGGACTTGCAGGACTCGCAGGATGCCCGCAGGATGCTCGCAGGATGCTCGCAGGATAGTAGTAGGCTGCGCTTACTATGCGCTCAGGGTGATAGAGTCACGCAGAATCACGACGTGTTACACATAGAACACTTATTGGTTTTTACCATTTTTATTTTATAAGGTTGCAGGATACGGAGAGTCTATGCACTTGTTTTAAGTAAATGTATTTTACGCGAATCGGCACTGGGGATTTCCGTATCCCACCGCTGCCACCAAATATTATAGGGTCCCTTGCAAGAGGCTTTTTAAAAAAAAGAATTATTTTAATTAAAATAAAGTTTATTAGAGTAAACTTATTTAAGGGACCCTTATGCAACCGATCGCCAAGAAGGTTGGGAATAGACTAACCTAGGCTGCTAATGAATATTGCTGCCTGTGAGATTACTGAGCCTTATCATGATTGACTCATCGTTTTGGGGTTCAGTGTCTGCTTATAACAGTGCGAACATTAGTTCGGCTGGCTTTCTGTTGTCTTGTGTTAATTTTATTTCATAATCATAGCTAGTCAAAAATAAAGCGTATCTGTATATATATATTTAATGGACTAATTATATACAAGTGACCCCATTTGGAATGAATATCCTGTAATCATTTGCTAACCCAAAGAAGTGTTTAAATAATACATTACTAAGAACTTTGATATTTGACATTACTGTTACTTTATCCCAAGATGTGTGTTGTATAGTCCCTTATGAAGATCATTACCTTGCAGAGCATAAGGAAGTAGGTTGATTTTTTACTAGCTGATAAGTCTTTCTTTTTCATGTTGCGCTAGTAGTACTCCTGGCAGACGTATCGCCGCTTGTATGCCATGTATTCTTCTTGTTTACCTCTCACAAACCCTTCAGTGTGAACCCTTCGTGTGAAGTGGTTCAAAGTTCCCACTCCTGGGACACAGGCCTCCCCTTGGTGAGTGGGAATGGGCCGTAATCTACCACATGGGCCCTGTGTGAGTTAGTAGAAGTCACATGTCTTTGAAGTTTTGCCTCTACGACGTGCCGGTTTCCTTACGATGTACTCTTTCACCGTTTTGAAAGCAGTCTGTGGTAATGAAATAATTTACACAAAGTAAAGCACCTGACGGGGTTCGAACCTACGACACACTATTTGTAAGCCGCGGCCGATACCACTAGGCTACCGATGCTCGCATACATATGCAGCAACAAAAGTGAAATCAATTATTTTTGAAGAGTTGCAAACTAATTATATTTCTAGTAATAGTCTAAGGAGCGGACTTCGGGCTCCAACGTGAAGGCCACGGTTGCAACCGGGACTGAACGCTGCGATGATGATGATGTCTAAGAAGTTGTAGGAAGGACGATTTTATTTATAAATATGAAATGTTGTTAGCTATATTTTTTATTAACCAATAGTGCCACGACTGGTTCACAGATAATTTAATTGGTCAATGTATGTATAAAAACTTTTTTGTTTTTATAAGTTATAAACTAGCGCTTGACCGCAATCCCGCCTGATGATAAGCAGTGATGCGATCATTGATGGTAAAGCGAGCTAGTTTATTAAGAGCCTATCCACTCTAGCCTTGAAGACACTCAAATTGTAGTGTGACGGAAACACCGCCGCTGGCAAATTGTTCCAGTCCCTCGATGTACGCGGAATAAAAGAGGAAGCAAAACGCTTCGTCCGGAGCGTAGTGGTGTTAACAACGTGAGGGTGGAAAGTCGCCGTACACCGTATGGAACGGAGATGGGGGAATTAAATCATGCAATTCCCTTGCACACTCACCAGAATGCATCCTATAGAAGACCGAAAGGCTGGCTACTCTACGCCTGTGCTCCAGGCTTTGGAAACCGTTTCGAGTTAAATTTGGGTCCTCAATCAGCCTCTTCGCACGCCTCTCCATTGAATCCAAAGTAGCCAGGTGACATTTCGCAGCACCAGCCCAAATTTAGCTGCAGTACTCCACACACGAGCGGATCTGTGCTTTGTACAACATTAGAAGCTGCCTCGGTGTGAAGTACCGCCGGACCTTTGCGATGTCGCCAAGTTTTCTGGCAGGCACCTTGGCCTTGGACTCAATGAACCGCCCAAAGTTGAGGTTCGAGAAAAACAAAACACCCAAAAGCTGAGGGCGGTCGGTGCACTCCAAGGATACATTCTGAAAAGTAGGAGCCAAGGTGAACGGACTCGTTTTGGCGATGAAAAGACACGCTTGTGTTTTGGCGGCGTTGAATGCTACAAGATTGGCTTTACCCCATTCGGAGACTGCCTGAAGTGCAGCACTCGTACGCTCTACCATGGCCTCTCATTCGGACCGGATTGATTCCTTACTATCCCGAGCTTCCGGCAGATATCTCTCCACAACTGTGCTGTCATCTGCATACCCATAGATACCGGGCACCAGTAGATCGTTAATATGCAGCAGGAACAGAGTTGCAGAGAGAACAGACTCCTGAGGAACACCGGCATTGGTCCACATGGGCTCCGATGAACAACCGTCGACAACAACTCGGTGGGACCGTTCAGACAGGAAGTCTTTTACCCGGCCAGTCACGCCAGCGGAAATGCCGTACGCTGGAAGCTTACTCAAAAGGCTAGCGTGCAATACCCGGTCGAAGGCTAACGTGGGTTTGTAATATATTATTTATGTATAACTAGGTAAACATTTTCTTTCCTATTCGAGTTGTGTAAATATAATTATTATGGATATTAGCCGCGGGCATCATAAAAGCGAAGAGAAATTACATAAAATCTCAATTAATTAGTATTTGTTAAGTGTCAACCCACCTTACGGTTACTGCGTAAGTTACGTATATGGTCCATTTAAATATTCGCAAAATAATATTACAAATCAATTTATTAACAGTCGTGATGTGCCAGCATAAGAGAGCTGGATAAATGACGTCAATAATGTTCAATTTCGCGTACAATGCTATAAAGCAGTCAAAATTGAGGGCTACAATAATCCGAGATTAATCAAGAACTTGCTCTCTGAATATTTTGCAAAGTCAAGAGAATTTAATAGTAGATTAGTAGCCAAGGGCTGTAAGGCATCAATTGCAGCCTGAGATATTTAAGCGCACGAGCACAGCGAGGGCGGAATTAATGCTCACACTCCGGCTAACTACTCTGCTTTACATATCGTTTGTGAGGTAAGTAGAAAAAAACTGTTATTACAAGAATAGAATCTTTTAGTTATTTTTTCAAGAACGAAATTGAGCTTCACCGTTTGATATATAAAATTTATGACTATTATACTCATAGGAAGATAAGGCTGAATAGCGAAGCGATCTCTTTTGTCATTTGGCTGAATGCATGATGTCTATTGCCAGTATGATGGTTAGATGTACGCGAACTTTGTGAAAGAGTGAAGAGTTTTATTTTTATTACTTATCACCCTAGGGCTTTTCTAGCTACATTATTATCCTAGAGCTCTAATTGGTCACCTGCAAGCCCTATTTGGGGATAATAAGGACCTACTTACCGAATATGAGAGATGTAAAGCGTATTTAAGGAAGTTAGAAGTTCGAAGTCAATGGCGCGTCGTGTTTCACGCGCGCCTCAAAGAGATTTCAGCACATCGTGACGGGGTCCACGAAGACCGTTGTCTCCTGGGTCAGGGTTGCGGGTTGGTTAAAAAAGAAAGCGTGGCCCTGGTCGTCCCACAGGCAAGTGAAGAAACACGGGTGGGTTTTAGTCAGTAAAAGTCTAACACGCCCTTCCGCTCCGCCCAGAGTGGGAGAAGCCATTTGATGATTTCCCATCCAAACAAAAAAAAGGAAGTTCGATTCATTCATTCATTCGTTTTATGTTTATTGCTGCTCTGTATTCCAAAATGGCAAAGTTTTGGGTCAAGAATATAATATAATAATAAGAATTCAAAAGTGCCCTGAAATGAAAAATAAGAACACGACCGCACTGCAAACTAATCCAACCGGTGGGTAGTTGTTATTATTAATCAGCATGTGGTCTCAATTCGTGTCCGATCGCTTGAAGTCGGTACAAATACGTGGTACAAATACTAGGAGCACATGGACTTCAGAAGAGTGCTTCAGAAATTTTATGATCGTAATAACGCAACAAGTATTGCCCCAATTCTGTAGGAAATTCCGTTTTAATGACTTTGACTTAAAGTCTACCTTTGCTTGCATACTGTAATCACTTTGATACTTTAGTCAGATAATCCACCTAACCTTTTCTGTTTTTTTAGCAGTTTTCTTGTAAATTTTGACAGTAAACTTCGACCTATTAATATAGAAATGATACGTTACAAAATAACGAACAAATTACAGTAAATTCTGTCTCTATAAAGCGTATCGTTCAGTCTATATTTGTATAATTAACCGAGTGCAACATCTCGCAATAGGTCAGTTCAGGGGCAGGTTGATATTTGTTGGCAAATATTTGACGAAAAATAACAGGATTGCAATATGAAAAGACTTTTAATTTGAACAGACTTAAAAAGTAAATAAAATGACATAGTTTTTAATTCGAAAACGTATTTATTTAAGTTGCAATTTAGATTTTTATCACCGAGTGGCAGCAAACTGCATATATGTAGCGTACTTCACTCTAGTTGCGCCGTTGTCATGGAAACCACTGGCGTGCCACGTGCTCGGGAGAACGTATTGATCCATCCAGACCGTACAGTATTCAAAGCACGAGGATTTCATATAACTCAAAGAGGTTTTGTGGAATGTTATTTTGAAAGTTGTAATATTCGCGCTCTAAAAGTATGGCATCAACATTTAAAAAAGAGCGAGCCCTTTTCTATGTGATATGGTAATTTGCCCGGGAATCTAGATTATTGTTATTCGTAAAATTTATTTTATGTTGACTTGTGAACGCATAAACTAAAGTTCGTATGATTGCTTTTATTCGTTACAGTTTCATTCTAGTAAACTATTATTATATCCTTCTCTGTATGAGAGGAGACCTGTGCCCAGCAGTGGGACGATAAAAAGGTTGAAAGGGAAGGTACAATAATAGGAAAGAGATAAAACTTCAACATAGAGTTTTACTTCATTCAATTACTATACTAACTAAGTACTACAGGATTTATTTATTGTTTTGTTACATAGAAAATTACCTTTATTCTATTCTCTCTTCTTGTATCTATTGTTAGTTTCTTTAAGGCATGTACCTGCAAATTTTATATGTACGTTTTTTGCTCAATAAAGTAATTATTATTATTATTCTTTTATTCCATTATATACACTTATAAATTATATTTTTAAATATTTCTACATAAAAAAAATATATAAAAAACATTTAAAAATATAAAAAATAGTAGCCCACCGGTATCGGGAACAGGGTCCAAGCTACCGGCGGTCAGGGCTCCAGAGAGAGGAACTTCCTGACGATGCGAGCCGTGTCCAGCAGTACCGCTTTCTGAATCAAGCCCTTGATCCAGCTGCCTAACGAGAGCCTCCTGAGGTGTTGGTCGAGGCTCTTGGCTATTAAGCCATTAGCTGTCACGACTATCGGTACAATGATTGCTGAATCCACTTCCCACATGTCGACAACCTCGTGAGCTAAGTCAAGATACTTGATTTGTTTATCTTTCTCGGCTTTCACGAGGTTCTCATCATGCGGGATGGTTATGTCAACAATCATTGCACGCCGCTCTGATCGATCCACCATCACTATATCAGGCTTATTGGCAACAATAGTCCTGTCAGTGATGATGGATCGATCCCAGTATAATGTGATATGGCCATTTTCGAGAACTGGGTCGGGCATATACCTGTAGTACGGCACCTCCGATTCCACAAGGTTGTATTTAAGAGCAAGTTGCTGATGAATTATCCTGGCTACAAGGTTGTGTCTATGCAAGTACTCTCCGTTAGCTAGACGAGAACACCCGGATATGATATGCCTTATTGATTCCCCCGGCCGGTGACATGCCCGACAGATGTCAACTGTGCCGTCTTTCACAATAAATCTCCGGTAATTGTTCGTCATCATAACTTCGTCCATAATTGCACATACAAAACCTTCGGTTTCCCCAAAAAGGTCACCGAATCGTAGCCAGGCTACGGACGCTTGTAAGTCTACATCGGGCCCGTGAAGGGCTCGGAAAAAGCGTCCGTGAAGCTCTTTGCTCTTACATACCTCCATGCGATCATTTGTGTCAAGCACTACTGGTTTACGCCAGTTCTCTTTAGCCAAGGAGAGCGGAGTGAGGCCCTTGTCAACCGCGACCACATCCCGATGCATCCCCACGTCGGTTTCTAGAAAATATTCTCTGAGACTGCATATCTCGCGATTATGGAGGGTCTTGGCGTTTAAAAAGCCACGACCTCCACATTTTCGCGGGATATACAACCTCATAACCGATGACCGTGGGTGATGCAATCGATTTGCAGTCAGTAGCGTACGGACTCTCTGATCCAGGGCGTCAAGTTCGGTCTGAGTCCATTTGAGTATGCCGAAAGAGTACATCAAAACCGGCATGACCCAACCGTTGAAAGCGCGCACCTTGTTACCGCCTGATAGAAGACTATTAAGTACTTTTTTCAAGCGGCCAAAGAAGCGTTCCTTCAACGATTGCTTCATATCGGTAACATTGATACCCAACGCTTCCGACATACCCAAATACTTATAGGTTTCGGATGCAGAGAGGGCTCTAAGGTTTATGGAACTCGTGAGTTGGGTCCCCACGGATTCCACAATCTCTCCTCGCTTTATATGCATGACCGCACATTTGTCCACACCAAATTCCATCCTGATGGCGCTACTGAAAGTTTCAGTAATTTTCAGTAGCTCCTTCAGTTGTAAATTGTTGGGAGCAAAAAGTTTCAAGTCATCCATATAGAGGAGGTGCGAAATAACCTGACCACCTCTCCTCAACCGATAGCCTAGACCTGAATCCTCCAACAGTGTGCTTAGAGGATTCAGTGCTAAGCAAAACCAAAGCGGACTCAAACTATCGCCCTGAAATATACCTCGCTCGATCCTTATCGGTTCGCTATTCCTCTGGATATTTCGACATCCTGGATAGCGAAGGACTGTCCTCCATTGCCCCATACACGTCATCAGGAAGGTGCGTAGAGTTGTATCCACTTTATACAACTCCAGCACCCGCATGAGCCAAGTATGCGGCACTGAGTCATAGGCCTTCTTATAATCTATCCAACATGTCGATAGATCCTTTCGGGAACGACGAACTTGTTGGCTAATGGCCATATCAATGAGGAGTAGCTCCTTAGTACCGCGGGACCCACTTCTACATCCATTTTGAGAGACAGACATGATCGAGTTGCTGTCAATGTGATTGTTAATTTTGGCTTTCAAAATGGATGTAAGAACTTTATAGACCGTCGGTAAACAGGTGATCGGCCTATAATTTTTGGGTTCCGCGGTGCTACCTGATTTATGGAGCAGGTGGGTTATTCCAGTAGTAAGGAACTGAGGTAACGAACCAGACACTAAAGCAGTCTGGAATTGAGATGCCAAGCTAGCATGCGACCTTGGAAACCATTTTATCCAAAAGTTATGCAGCCCGTCCGGTCCTGGAGACTTCCAGTTAGGTAACGGACGGACTGCACGAGCTATATCTTGGGGGCAGATGGTAATAGCCCCCATTTCAGGTATTGGATCGCAGGCTCGCTCGACATCCCGAGCCCATTCACCTTCAGTGTGACTGACAGGCACCGACCATATACTGCGCCAGAATGAACACATGGCATCATCATCATTATTATTATTATTATTAATCGTACGGTAACTGGTAAACATTGAGGCGTTAAGGATAAAACTAAATTAAGTAACAGCAAAACCATTTATAAGAAGTAACCATATTTATTTTTTTAAGAGTACCCTTGGAGTTGCTTGTTGGCTCTTCTCCATAGGAAACGACCGATTGAAACCGCACCTAGCCTCTGAAGTTTCATAAGTGAGCATGTTAGTTTATGTGAAACAAAATATTTTCTACTGAACATTTGAACTGAATATTTTCTGCTGACCTCAAGGATGATGAAGATATAGAACGAGAGAGGAGGGCGTTGTCGGTTAGAGCAAATATGTTGGCTCGTAGATTTACACGTTGTTCTGTATCAGTGAAAATTACTTTGTTTCGGGCGTATTGCACCTCCTTCTACACGTGTAGTCTGTGGGCTAATTATACTCAGAAATCGTACAATGCCCTTCGTGTGCAATACAACAATGCGTTCCGGGTGTTGTTGGGGTTGCCCCGATACTGTAGCGCTTCAGGGATGTTTGTAGTAAAAAGATGCGCGTCCCTGGTACGGCGGGTGCGGGCCAGCTCCAATAATATTCTGACATGTATTGCGAGCAGACTCGACTGTGGTTATCTAAATCGCTGCTTCAAGATTTCCACCTCAGTTGTAAGCCTGTAGCACCAGTGATTGTTCTTTTATCTGTTTCGCTTTGTGCTGTGCTTTGTGTTTATAATCTCGTGTATTTATTATGTTTTGTATTTATATTGTGCTATGTGTGTAATATTTTTTGCTTTTGTATTATTTTGTGTGTGCCATGTTTTTGTATTTATATTGTTTTAAGTACCTATTTATGTGTTGTAGAATTTAGTAAGCTAACATAGTAGTAAGTTTAAAATTGTTACTAACAAAATGAGTCACTGATACTCGAATAAATAAAAAATTATTATTGTTATTTATTATTATTAAGCTAGATGACATTACCCCCGACCCCCGAAGAAAACCTTTACTTATTTTTCGTATAAAATAGCAATTATAAACTATAAAGTAATAAAATATTATGTTACGGAATGAAGCAATAACTCTTATGTAGTAAATACGCTAGCTAACATATAGAATAGAATACTCTTTATTATGTACACCATATAGATTACAAAAACCTAAATATAAAGATTTTGCAAAGGGTGACACAATGGGCGGTCTTACCGCTGAGAGCGATCTTTTACAGACAACCTTTAGATGGGAAGGAACGAGAAATAATGTAGGTAGTCTATAGTATACTATTTACATAGTTTATATAATAAATATGTACGTAAAGTGTATCATACTAGTCTAATAAATATATACATCTAATTAATAAACATCATACAAAAGCAATTAAAAAATCATGACATGTTTGAAGAGAGAAGAAATGCTTTTTACCCCATAGTTTTAAAAGTGGACAGAATTTGAGCACGCCTTACGGACACGGCAAGTCATTCCATAGCAGAACTGCTTGTACAGTAAAGGATTTACCGCAAAAACTAGTGGAATGCACCGGCATGTCTAATATCAGGTTTTCCGATGACCTCCGATATCGATTATGTGTCATGAAAGAACTTGAAACGTTCTTTAAGATAAGAGGGGGTTTTGGGATTAAACAAAGTGCTGTAGAGCTAAAATAGGATATGAGAATTCCGGCGAAGACGTATGAGAAGTTACATAATCTTTGTACGAAATTTAGATATTATGAACATATTTGCGCAAGCTAAATATAAATGTTATGCAAAAGTTTTGAATTCGGTCAAGCTTATCTAGTTGTACCTTAGTAAAATCTGGATAACTGAGATCTGCCTAGTCAAGGATGGGAAGTAAAAGTGTTTGTGCGAGCGCAGTTTTAGTGGCAGTAGGAAGAAAATTCCGTAACCGTCTCAAGACTTACCAACAATTTTGCGACTCACATCCTGTAGCTGTGGATCCCAGGAAAGATACTTGTCGATCCAAAGCCCAAGGTTCTTAACCTTCTCACTGAAAGGTATAGCAGTTCCGTTAAATTGAACTTGGGGAAGTTGCGACCTCGTAACGGCAGCATATATCGCTTCTCGAGTCATAATTAAGTATAACTTCAAATATTCCGTGCGTCCTCATTGATAAAATATGAAATAGATACGTCACTAGCCCACTGAAAATGAAGCGTACAAAAGAACGTAAATACTGCAAGTCGCTTTAGTCACTCCCGATACTCTTGTTCCGTACGCGCGTGTGTCCTTGGTGGCTAAGAAAATCTTTTTCGCATTCAAAATGGCGTTTTGTGTACTGCGTAAATGCACGAATTATGGTAGAAAAGCCAACAAAAGTCATGGATTCACATATCATAAATAAGTATTCCAAAATATTTAGATAAATAATATAGTTTCAATTATTTTGTCAAACATTCTTACTGCTAATGCTTAGGCGGCCATTGTAAGTAAAGAAAGAGAGAGCTAATTGGATTTCTTGCGAGTGTGACAAAGACGGAACGCATATGACATAGATTAGTTGCACAGAAGCGATAATGTTTATGGTGACTTTTATACCTACAATTATAGTTCTGTTTCACTTTATTTTCGCGCCTGTGTCCTTAGTTACAATTTATTAACATCTTATTGCAACAGTTAAGTAAAACATTGTTAAAATTACGAGTTTATTTTGCGTTGCTAAGTAATAGAGTCAAATGACATAAAATTATTAAATGGGACAGTGTGAGTCGATATTAAATGAACATGAAGTATACAATAATATAAATAAATATTACCTACGCTCACAACAATTAGCCTAGTATATAAAAATATATACAGAATGTTTGCATAATGATTTACATTTGAAAAATTAAAATAGGATTTGAAATATAGTAAATATAGATTAAACCGAATTAATTTCACTAATTACTATGGTTTGTAATTGTTTATTTTATTGCATTAGGTTTCCTTTAATCACAGTCACAAAATATTAAATAGGTACACTTCAATCAAGTATTACAAAACTTTAATGTTTAAATAAAACACGATACTTACGTGTTTGTGAAATATAACAGAGTAGTAGGTAATTTGGTAGGTACCAAATTACTTACCACTCTGTTATATTTCCTATCTGCATTCTTGTTATTCTTTAGCAATCAGTCAATGTCAGTGTGTGCAAAGTGTCAGTGATTGGTTGGCAAACGTCTTTTTTCCATTTAAGCGCAAACGACAATCACTAACCATCTTTTTCTTTTTTATGTTTTAGTTGCGCCCCATCTCATTCACACTGTACCAATGTAGTTAAATGTACGCAGTATAAAAAATATGCATGTGTGCCTCTGCTGCGTTCGGACACATTTTTTTCGGTTAGTTTCTTAGCATATATCAAATCTGTCTAATATTATATCAATGTGCGTCCTCATGAAAAGCATTAACAGCCATCACATCATAATTGAGTAAATGGTGTTTGCTTTTTTCAAAACTGGCACACTGAACATGTGCTGGCGTGGCGTTCGACACCCATTAGTGATATACTGTAAACAAATTTAGTTATTACTTACTATGTCTTGTTCGTATGTCTGTTATTTTACAATTATAGAAAAAAAAAAAGACTTTTCTGTGCAGCGTCCCGGCGCGTACAAACGTTCGTTGTCATGGAAACGCAACACGTGCATATCACCAGTGCAACAGGAATCCGTAGGAGTTGTCATTCAAGATTTTCCACCTGTTGAATATAGCCGAGATTATCTAGCTACATCTTTGCGACGCTTCATAAATATGTATTTTCTAGGAAATAGATAAAACTCGAAATTCCTCAGAATTCATAAACCATTAAATCTATAAAAATTAAAATATTATATAATTGTTTGGCCATAGAACGACTCAGTCTCTGGTTCCATGAAGGTTCGATCAGCCACCGAGCAATTTATTTAAAAAGGAGGCGCGCATTCGGTTCTTAAGACCCACACTGCTCAAAGCTGTAGCACAATAGACAGAGAACAGTAAAACATCTTCATATAAACCAGCCGCTCTCGGTTTGAATGTATGCGTGCGCGCCGAGCGCCGTGTCGGTACGCGATTTCACGCACACGCTGGCATAATATAGGATGGTATAGGATGGCGGCAATACGGGCTGTGCCGCGTGACTGTGAGCACGCGCGTAAATTACATGACCGCTCGCGTTCGTCAATTCTCGCCGGCCACTTACCATCATGCCTTCAAAAGGGGGAAAAAAATATTGTAGTGTTTTCGGGTGCCTCAATAATGATTTCGCAAATCCGGATTTATCATTCTTCATACTTCCTACTGAACCAGAAATGTAAGTAAAACTTAAATCTTATTAGAAAATGTGATCTAAGTATGGTTTGTTTCACAGTTTATTTGCTTTATTAAGAGCGTACCCGAGTCGCATTTTTCCATATAATTGTATTCTCAGATTTACTTCCTGAATACTACGCTTAAAGTTATGTTTATTTTAAGAGGCCCAGTTTTACTATAAAACAGAGTATTGAATACGAAATATCTTTTAAGTAAACGTATTTGTCGCGTATAGTGTAATAAGGGCAATTTCACAATAATCAATATTGCAAATGACTATTATTTTTTTTCTATTGTCTTATGTGTTGTTTGATCCAAATATGGCGTCTTAATCATAATATTAAGTTAATAAAATTATAGTAAAATGTGACCGACTGACGCTTAGGGTTGCGTAGAATTTTAGTTATAACATTATAACCTTTAATCCCTCCGACGCGCGCGTCGACAACAGCAACGCGGGGTACTCTTAATAGCGCGCGGCGCCTTTGTTGCATTTGAGCTAGCTGATGCTATCCGATTATATAAACAAACATTACACAGTACCCATATAAACAATCATTATAATTGTACCTCAGAAACTAATGAGGCTAAAAAGGGTTTTGCGGTTTTATTAAAGTAAGGTATCATTTGTTAAATAGTCGCTACCCATACATAATCTTAGCTTTACTAATGTCTACTTTTTCATAAGAACTACATATTTATTGTTTACGTTCTCATGTTTTATATCATTTAAGCATTAGTTATAAGCTTGTGAATATTATTGTGTTAGTGTTACATTTAAGTACTCATCACTTACAATCTTCTCTGATAGGAACCAGTTATATCGATTTCCCATATCACACATCACTTAAAATTTATCATTATTTACGAGCTTTAGAATATAATTTAGTGTTACACTTAAGTACCTAGTCTTAAAAATTTTGTCGGTATCAAATTTGTAACTTAATATAATAAATGTTATGTGAATAAAGGCTTTTATTTTTACTAAATTTATAAATTGGTAAAATATTCAATCATAATATGCTTTTTATTCCATAAATTTAGATCAAAGTGACAACCCTAGGGTTCAACGCAAGAGTAGGCAAATAACTCTGCGGGCGGCCTTAGATAATCTACTGTTCTCTGTCTACTGTGGCTGTAGATTAATAATAGGTTTCTGGTTTGTGGTTAAAGTTATAGTTTATCCCTCCAGATTACCTAATTATCCACAATTACACGTAACTTAGTCCTCATTCCGCAATAGACTTATAAATGTGGATATTTACATAATTACATTAACTAATTTTATTTTTGATTAACTTTTAAAGATAGTAATCTGGTTGGAGTGTCAATATGGTGATCTCACTCATGCTACTTTTGTCTATACTATACAGTTTGCAATAGTATAGAGGAAAACTAGAAGTTAAATGACAATAGCTGTTTGTTTACCAATTTTTTTACTCTCTCTTTTAATGAAACGCGTAACTGGTCTCTATCATGCTAGAACGTCAGTAACCACGGCAACGGATCACGTACAAATTACCAGCATAACAGAAGTAATATTAATTAAGTAATGCAAACGGAATAGAAATAAAATGTGAAAACTAACATACCATAAATAATTAGGAGGTCTAACGCGGCATCCTAGGTGGGCGGTTCAAAGCGAATGCGAGCGGTGAGACGCAGCGGCTATGTCCTACGTACAATGCGAATCGTCTGGCACAGCCGCAACCGACGATGCCGCCGTTCAGTGGGGAGGGAAACAAATATTATTGGGAAATTCATTTCTTAAGTATTAAGTACTCAAAAAGTGTTTGCGGCGAACAAAGTATATAGTATAGTCCCATAATACAGGACGTTCTTGGATAGCATTAATTAAAATTTCTATATCCGACATTATCCAAACCCGACGACACCGCATCCAGTTCGCGCGAAAACTGATCGCGTTCGCTTCATTTCGCCCGCTCCGCACGCAAGCCAATTACTTTTTTTTTTCTTTTCTTTTTTTTTGATACGGCATCTCGTAGTTCACCTTGTTCGGTCACGCAGGACGTCGCGTAGAATGTTTTAACGCGGCGTCCTAGGTGGGCGATTCAAAGGGAACGCGAGTATGAAGCTGTGACACGCGAATTCAATACGATGCGGTGCGACGCGGGGGCTATGTCTTACATACGTACACGCGAATCGACATTATCCAAACGAAAACACGACGGCACCGCATCCAGTTCGCGCGAAAATATCATGCCAACAAGCCAACAAAGGCGTGACTTTTTCTTTTATAATTATAAACTAGCGCTTGACTGCAATCCCGCCGGTTGGTAAGCAGTGATGCAATCGTTGATGGTAAAGCGCGCTAGTTTATTCAGCCCATTCACTTAAAAAACCTTAGTAAATAGGAATGAAGACGGCAGTTGAGCGATGTGGTGCAATGTTAACCCAACAACACGACCAACGATGCTGCGCCAGAGGGAGATTGATGTGGAGACCCTCCACGACCAAATTCCCGACACAATAACATTTGACGCATCGTACTCGGCACACATCGCAACACAACTGCTCAGATCCGTCCTCAGTTCGGCTTCACCAGACATCATGCCGGAACACGACGAATCGCTTGGCGGCAAGACTCAGAAAAGAGTCAGAGGGTCAGAGAGGAAGTAGTATCTTAAATAAACTGGAATAGGCACAAAAAAAAATAACAAAGTAACCGAAAACACTTCTTAGTCGTCGCTCAGTGGCGAGCCATGCGAAGTGAGAACGTTATAAAATTTATGTTTAGGCAAATTAATATGTACCAAATATTATTACATCGTCGTTACGACGTAACGAATGCTAAGTTTTGCAAGTATGAGGAGAGGTGAATGGTGAATTTAAAAATAATAATCCATACTAATATTATAAATACGAAAGTAACTCTGTCTGTCTGTCTGTCTGTCTGTCTGTCTGTCTGTCTGTCTGTCTGTTACGCTTTCCCGCTTAAACCTCTCAACCGATTTTGATGAAATTTGGCACAGACAATCTTTAGACCCCGAGAAAGAACATAGGCTACTTTTTATCCCGGAAAAATTTGATGTTCCCGAGGGAAACCTAAAAAGCGCGATATAACCGAACTCCACGCGGGCGAAGCCGCGGGCGGAAAGCTAGTAATTAATAATAGGCTCAGTAGCAGTATTTGTTGACTACTGAAAATGAAAGGTTCGTTAAGTTCGCTTTTTTATCCATACTAATTCATACTAATATTATAAATGCGAAAGTAACTCTGTCAGTCCGTCTGTCTGTCTGTCTGTCTGTCTGTTACGCTTTCTCGCTTAAACCTCTCAACCGATTTTGATGAAATTTGGCACAGACAATCTTTAGACCCTGAGAAAGAACATAGGCTACCTTTTATCCCGCAAAAAATTGATGTTCCCGAGGGAAATTAAAAAGCGCGATATAACCGAACTCCACGCGGGCGAAGCCGCGGGCGGAAAGCTAGTATATTATAAACCAATGCTTGACCGCAATCCCGCCTGATGGTAAGCAGTGATGCGATCGTTGATGGTAAAGCGCGCTAGTTTATTAAGAGCCTCACTCTCACTCTAGCTTTGAAGACACTCAAATTGTAGTCCGACGGAAACACCGCCGCTGGCAAGTTGTTACAGTCCCTTGATGTACGCGGTATAAAGGAGGAGGCGAAACTACTAATGAATACCTCATAGATGACATCTTTATTGCCTACATCCAGATGGTTAATAAGATTATCGGTGTCAATCGGTATGTCAGTTATTGGCAACATAAATCTTCGTATTTAAACAAACACTGACATTAAATACCTTGAGTATACTAGCTTTCCGCCCTCGGCTTCGCTTGCGTGGAGTTCGGTTATATCGGGCTTTTTAGATTTCCCTCGGGAACATCAAATTTTTCCGGGATAAAAGGTACCCTATGTTCTTTCTCAGGGTCTATAGATTGTCCGTGCCAAATTTCATCAAAATCGGTTGAGAGGTTTAAGCGGGAAAGCGTAATAGACAGACAGACAGACAGAGTTACTTTCGCATTTATAATATAAGTATGGATTAGTAATTAAATGAAATAGAGGAATTCATAATAATACTCATTCTTATCCATAACAAAAATAATATCAAAGTTTGGTTTTTGGGCGCCTAGAGATTTGTTTTTCGAATTAAAAATACATAAATCTTTCTAGCTAATAGCAAAAGTTGTATTAGAACAAAACTCAATTCTAATAACGTCCCTTTACATAAACATATAACTGTATAGGTATTTTCAGCAACATTCACATGTACACCAAAACCAGTGACATTCATAATGTTAACACCAGAAATATGGACAAACTGCGACCCCCCTTTTACCTACTTCAAAGGGTTCATATTCATTACTCTTTTGTTGGGCTTGGTATAACTTTTTATAACAAGATACTCTGTGCTTTGCTAGACTTGCCTTACTTATTTATTTTTTTATTTATTATGGCACACCAACGACATATTTACTGTACGGTGCAACCGTACATCAGCATAGCATCGTCAGCATTTACGCCTCGCATTCATTTTACTTTATAATAATCATCAGTTCGCGTTGAGCCATCAAGCGGTCGTCGCGTTCTCATTACGGCCAGCAAAGGCCACGTCACTCATTTCACACACATCAGTCCATTAGCTCATTTACCTATAACTTTGGAACAATACAGTAGTTTATATAAATTTATCATCTTTTATTGTATTCTGCCCACATCATCTAAAAGTAGTGTGTGATCTAGCAAAAGATCATACATCTTTTTGGTCCTTTGAGCCGATCTTAACCAGCGACCTATGGAACACATCATCATCATCAAACATTCTCTTTGGTCCTTCGATTAAGCTTCGCACGCTATAAAGTCCATTCGCGCGCGTGGATATTGTAGCGGGAAGCTATCCAGTGAATCAAACGTGTGTTGTGATCAGTGACTATCAAACTTTGAGACTAACAAGTGTCTCACGGATCATCAAGGATCCGTAAACTATCAGTGAAGGCATATTAGAGTTTGGGACTAACAGGTGTCTCAAGGTTTGTTGTGCCGTCAGGAGGTGAGACTAGCAGGTGTCTCAAGCAATCATCAAGAAGCAGTAAGCAGTCATCAAGGACATTCAAGTAAGATCTTTCCAATTATTTCTTACTTCAACCGGTTCTCACCATGGAGGCCCTACATGCAAATCAGGATGAGCTTTACATAGCCATCCAAAAGTTAGCAACTAATATCAAAAAGGATCCAGCAGATCGGAAAACTGCTGACTATTTCAAACGAAGGTTAGATACCTTAAATCAATATTGGTCGGATTATCAATACAATCACGACCGCCTTCTTACGGAGGAAAGCAAGTCTCATTCGTATTTTAGTAGCCGTAAATACGAACGAACAGAGGAGATATATATTTCGACCAAGGCCCTCATTAATCAGCAATTTCAAGTTTTGTTGACAAAGATGAAGGATTCTCAGCAAGGAGAATCCACTCAGGAAGCACAAGGCCCTGCATGGTCGAAGCAAGAAGATCTTGCAGGACGCCAATCGCCGCCCGTTGAAGTATGCTCCAGAGGTACATCTAGCAAAATTGATGACCTATTAAAGAAGCAAGCAAGCAGTTTCAGAGCCCTGCAGCGCACTGTTGCAGGGATCAATTTGGATATTATGTCCGAAAAGTGGGAGTTGAAAGAAGCCTTACGTACTCTACAAACTCG
This sequence comes from Sesamia nonagrioides, assembly GCA_017933935.1. Lineage (NCBI taxonomy): Eukaryota > Metazoa > Arthropoda > Insecta > Lepidoptera > Noctuidae > Sesamia > Sesamia nonagrioides. The sequence goes on from JADWQK010001571.1 coordinate 143,665, forward strand.
ATGGTCTATCATAGATTCCATACATTGGGAATTGGACAGCGAATTGGAAGGTACGAATCAGGAATATGAGGCGTCTTATACTAGGCATGAAACTATTTACAATAAATTGAACAATGCAATTAACAAGAAACTAGGGTCCGTAGTTCACAAGGAAAACTGGACACCAAAAATTGACATCCCTTACTTTAGTGGCAATTATAAAAATTGGGTGTCTTTTAAGGATTTATTTGTTGAAGCTATCCATAGTAATATCTCTTTATCAAATGCTCATAAGATGCAGTTTCTTAAAAGCAAAGTAAGGGGAGAAGCTGAGCGTTTGATACAGCATCTACAAATCTGTTCCGATAATTACACGGTGTGCTGGGAAATATTGAATAACAGGTACAACAACACGTGGTTAATTTTTAAATCACACTTAGACCTCATACTAAATCTTCCAGAAGTTCAACAAGCAAACGTCCATCAGATCAAGAATATGCATGATACAACAATAGAGTGTTTAAACTCGATAAGGAACCTAGGCATTGAGGTAGACAGCTGGGATCCATTCATCGTGCGCATTTTATTACTAAAATTAGATGCGGTTACTCATGACCATTATTTGGAAACTCGGAACATGCCGAGAGATCTACCAAAATTAATGGAGTTTTTAAGCTTCTTAGAGAGCAGATTCACTGCATTGGAATCTTCACGCAAGAAAACGGAAAATTCCAAACCACCATCAAACAAGCAACAAAAATCATCAGCGTCAAATTTCACGAACAAAAATTCAGCAAGTAAGACTTCGGGAAATTATATCGAGCAAATATGCCCGTTATGTAAAGAGTCCCACGGAATATTTTATTGCAGTAAGTTTTTAAATATGACACCAAATGCAAAGCGACAAACAGTTACACGATTGCATTTGTGCAAAAACTGTCTTTATTCGCATGGGGATAAAGAATGCATATCAGAAAAACGCTGCCGTGAATGTCGTGGCAAACATAACACACTTTTACACGAAGCGTTTCACAATAAGTCTTCATGTAATCCAATTACAGACAACAAAACACCTGCAGTTTTTGCAACCAGGACACAAAAACAAGAATCGCAAGAAAATCACGTTTTGCAACAAGGCAACAACGTGATGGAAACCTTATTGGCCACCGCGATGATCAAAGTCCAAGCAAGTGACGGATCATATCATAAATTGCGTGCGCTAATAGATCAAGGCTCTCAAGCCTCCCTTATCTCAGCCAGAGCGGCACAACAGCTAGCTTTATCAAGAAAGTATTGCAGAGCCGTCATCTCCGGCATTGGAGAGAAGGAGAGCAGTAGCAAGGGCGTAACGAGCATAACATTTTGTTCGCATTTTGATAACTTTATATTTCAAACAGACGTGGTAATCATGGACACGCTGATTAATCAATTACCAAGACGCACATTTGTTAAACAAACATGGGCACACCTGGCCGGCATACAGTTAGCCGATCCGGAATACAATGTCAGTCGTCCCATTGACATTTTATTGGGAGCCGATGTTTATGCAAATATCATTTTAGAAGGCATTATCAGGGCTGATCAATCATTACCGGTTGCGCAACAGACACGACTGGGATGGATCTTGTGCGGTAATTTACAGACTTTTCATTGTAACGTAGTCCTGAGTCAGGTGGACGAAGTACAACGATTTTGGGAGATGGAAGACATTACAGAATCACCTAATTTATCCGCAGATGATGTACAATGCATGGAGTATTACAAGAAAACAACAACAAGACGTGAAAATGGCATGTATGAAGTAAGATTACCATTTCAAGAAAACTTTCAGATACAGTTAGGATTATCTAAAAACAAAGCTGTGGCGCAATTTCAACAGTTGGAAAGGAAATTTCATAATAATCAAGAATTAGCAAACCAATACAAGTTATTTATACAAGAATATAAAACGTTAGGACATATGATACTATCGTCTGGTAACATGCAACCCGATTATTATTTACCGCATCACTGCGTATTGCGAAATGATTCGACTACGACAGCACTTCGCGTAGTTTTTAACGCATCTTCAAAAACAACATCAGGATACAGTTTGAATGACGTTATGTTAAAAGGCCCGAATCTGCAGCAAGATCTCCAATCTTTAATCTTAAGGTGGAGACAAAATCGCGTAGCTTTTACGGCAGATATTGAAAAAATGTTTCGTTTTATTTGGTTAAATGAACAGGATCAAAAATTTCAAAAGATCATTTGGAGGGATACTCCAGACATGCATAGCCAGGTATATCAGCTATGCACGGTTACATACGGCACCAAGGCCGCACCGTTTTTGGCCATGATGACTTTAAAACAATTAGCTGAAGATGAGAAACACAATTTCGGCCATATTGCGATAAAGGCATTAGAGCAGTCATTCTACATGGATGATATCCTACACGGAAGTCATTCTGTCGAATCAGCAATTGAATTAAAGCATGATTTAATCAAATTATTAAAATCTGGCGGGTTCAACTTAAGGAAGTGGTCTTCTAACGCATCTCTATTACAAGACAATACAATCGGGGCAAGTAATCAGCCAGATAATTTCGATTTCAAGGAAATGGAGACCTCAAAAACCTTGGGATTACGTTGGAATTCCAAAGCAGACCTATTTACATTTCAATCTAAAATCGAACCATCTACTAAAATACCAACTAAGAGATCCATGTTGTCAGACATATCCAAGTTGTTTGACCCTCTTGGTTGGCTGTCGCCGCTATCAACAAAACTCAAACTATTATTTCAGCAAGTTTGGATGTCACACATTCAGTGGGATGACAAATTACCCGATCAAACTAACAAGGAATGGCTTAACATTAAAGGAAACATGCACAAAATAAATCAATTCAAGTTGGAGCGCTGGCTGGGAACTGGAGAGACCAACACGCTGGAATTGCATGGATTCTGCGACTCCTCGAATAAAGCTTACGCATGCGTCGTTTATTGCAAGACAAAAAACGACTCAAAAACCAAGATATCTTTAGTAGCAGGAAAAGCGAGACTAACTCCGGTTAACAAATCAATTTCATTGCCAAGATTAGAGTTAAGTAGTGCTCTGCTATTGGCAAAATTAATGTCAAAAATTCGACAATGTCTTAGCAATCATAATATCAAGATATACAGCTGGACAGATTCAATGGTAGTCCTAGCCTGGTTACAAGGAGAGCCGGGTAAATGGAGGCCCTTTGTCGCCAACAGGGTGCGACAAATATCAAGCATCATACCTACAAACAGCTGGCGTTACGTCAAGTCAGCTGAAAATCCAGCGGACTGCGCAAGCCGTGGATTGGGGGTCGATCAATTGAAAAACTTTTCACTATGGTGGGAAGGACCATCATGGCTGCGAAACAATGACCCTGGCCAAGAAACTGAACAAGCAGTTTTTACTACAAACGAAGAAGCAAGAAAAATCAAGCAAATCAATCACATATCGCAGCAAGAAAGCGATAACACTTTAGGTGAATTATTAACAAGATATAGTTCACTTGCTAAACTAACAAGAGTTTTAGCATGGATATTGAGATTTATCAAGCAAGCAAGAAACAAGAACAACCGCTTACAAGGTTATTTTACATTACAAGAATTAATCTGTGCTAAGCATAAATTAATTTTATATGTACAACAGAGAGAATTTGCACAAGAAATTCATAATTTACAAGAAAACAAGCCACTATCAGCAAAAAGCAAGTTATTGCAATTAAATCCGTTCCTTGACAATGAGGGGCTTCTCCGAGTTGGAGGAAGATTGAGCAAGGCTAGCATTAATCAAGATATGATGTATCCGATTATCATACCTCACGAAGGACACTTAACAAATTTAATTATCGATCAAACACATGAACTTACCTTCCATGGAGGAGCACGGGTGACATCAGCATTCATTCGCAAAAATTACTGGATCATAGGTGGTAATCGAGCGGTAAAAAAGCGTATACGTACATGCGTTACCTGTCGTAAACACAATCCAAACAAGATGACGCAGTTAATGGGTGATTTACCTACACAGAGATGCAACGTTGCAAAACCATTTGAACACACTGGCGTCGATTTTACCGGACACGTGCTCATAAAGGCTAACAAGGGTCGTGGTATCAAGACCACAAAGGGATACGTGGCGGTATTTGTCTGTATGGTGACCAAGCTTGTCCATATAGAGCTTGTCTCAGACCTCACGTCATCCGCATTCATAGCTGCGTTGCGAAGAATGGCTGCAAGAAAGGGCTCCCCGAAACACTTATACAGTGACAACGGAACAAACTTTGTAGGGGCCAACAAAATTTTACAAGAAGAATTTGAGCAGATACGAGACACATTCGATCAAGATTTCATTAAGGAAATCACAAGCATGGAGATAGAATGGCATTTTAATGCGCCCTCATGGCCCACAGCAGGAGGGCTGTGGGAGGCAGCGGTTAAAAGTTTGAAATATCATTTAAGAAGAGTCGTTGGAGATCAGAAGCTCACCTTTGAAGAGTTCACCACAGTTCTGGCCCAGTTAGAAGCAATACTTAACTCGAGGCCACTTTGTCCTCTGACTGAAGATCCCAACGACTTGGACTTCCTCTCTCCGTCAAGCTTTATCAATCTAAATCAAGGCATGACCATATTAGAAACAGAAACAGATATGCGGACGAGATGGCATTTAACTCAAAAAATAGTACAAGATATTTGGAAACGTTGGCATACAGAATATCTCGCTCAGCTGTCAGCACGAAGCAAGTGGAGACATCCTCAACAAAACATTCAACTAAATGATATTGTTACCATTAACGATGCTAACCTACCCCCCGGGAAGTGGACAGTTGGCCGAGTCGTCCAGCTGCATCCCGGAGCTGATGGCCACACCAGGGTGGTTACATTGAAAACAAAGAATGGATTTATCAAGAGGCCTGTTCTCAAACTGTCTATTCTTCCAGTGAATGACAGAGTCGAAAAACAAGAGTCGCGTGCGAAGGAGGAGAAGGTTCGCAAAACAAACAAAAGAGTTAATTACAGCATCTCAACGCTGGTCATGTTACTTTTGTCTTTCATGAGCATTTTCAGCACAACTAACTGTTCTTACAATGTTACACAGTTAAAAGATAATCAAGGTCTTTATTTTGATAAAATTGCAAATATGCAATTAATTAGAGATGATTGGAAGATAGTAACATATTACGACATGAACTCATTTTGGCAAGGTACAGAAGCATGCAGTAAATACCTAGCCTATTTGGATCAGTTATGTAACAAGTTTCAAGAAACGTCACACTGTGACATCATACAAGTACAATTACAACATGAATTCTCGGAACTTCAGTACTATAACCACCTGTTGCTGAGTCAGCATTCCAGCACGCGCCGCGAACGACACCTGCGCCGGCGCAAGCGAGGCCTTATCAATGGTGTAGGGTATCTCGCAAACAATTTATTCGGTGTACTTGATGAGAGATTTGCCGACCAATATAAACAAGATATTCAATCAATTCAGGACAATGAAAATCATTTGCTTTCACTTATGAAACAACAAACAACGCTCATTGAGGCAGAATACAACGTTTTGAAAAGGAATGAACAAGCAATTAATAAGCAATACAAGATGCTTAATTCACTATCAATGAAATTAGATAAGTTGGAGAACGTTTTATTGGACGAATCAAAGAGAAATCGAATCATGAACGATTTCAGTACTGGAGCTATTGCTACGACTAATGTTTTAAGACACCTGAAAACAATTCAGACAAGTTTATTGGATACCATAACTGATGTTTATCATGGGAGACTCAATTTTCATTTACTATCACCAGAACAACTGAAGAACACCTTAAATACAATATCGGGTCATCTTTCAAAGGATCTTTCATTACCACTTAATAACCTACAAGATAACTTCAGAAATATTTATCATTTGTTATCAGTTAAGGCAAGAATGACCGAAAAATATTTAATTTTTGAATTAAAATTGCCTTTGGTATCCAGGAATTTATTTTCGATCATGAAAATCATTCCAATACCTCAAACTGTAGGTAACTCAAGCATGGCTATTGTAACTCCGATTGCTGAGTATGTTGCAATAAATTTGAAGAAGGACTCGTATTTACCGATGTCTATATACGATGTTCAGACATGTTTACGTGACGATGACAATACATATCTATGTCATATAGAGAAGCCGATTTATCATCTCAAGAATGATGAAAAATTATGCCAAGTCGAACCTGATACCAGCAACTGCCAGATCAGCATTACGAGTTGTTCGAATCAATGGACAACACTTCATAAAGGAAATAACTATGCATTTTTCTGCTGCAGCCACTGCCAAATAAGAATTCTATGTGACGATCAGGTTTCGCCGGGGCAGTTAGTAAAAGCAGGTATATTGGGAGTTGCACACGATTGCCTTATAAAAACCGAAAGTTTTACGGTTTACTCACACAATGAAGGTCTCAGCACTTTAAATGTAAAACCTTCCTATAAGCTGCCTGAGATAGAACCCATCAATCATATCATAGACGTAGGCATCCCCACTCCACTGATACAAAACCATTCGCTTCTTTCGAGCAACCACGAGCTTGAGGACATCAAAAAACAACTCCATATTCTCAAAGCAAGTGAGAATTTGCCACATGATCTTTCTTATCATGATATCCATCACTATACAGCATTATACATAGTGATCGGAGTTGTGTTGGTGGTTGCTGTAGTCATTATGGTACGTCGGCTGCGTAACAGGCGAGTCGCATCTCTGGAGGTGGCAAGGGCCACATTGGCGAGTCTACCAACCCCGCAACACGAGTCTCCAGTACGAGCAGAGGCTGGGGCCTCTTATACGTCGTCTGCGGTTCAATATAGTGTCAGTGCGCATAATCGGTGTGAGATTCCCTGTGTATCCGATTACAGTGAAATTCCTAAAGTGCATAAAGTGGACAAGTGTACAGTGCCTATGTCTAGGAAAACAGAATTCAAATAGAGACTCTAAACATAGAATAAGGACCGATTGGCATCACCTTGTTAATCATCTAGCATAAGGACCAATTGGCATCATCTTGTCACTCATCTTTTCATGTTCATCTGATATTCATCTTCCCGCTCGGGAGCATGTACGGTGCAACCGTACATCAGCATAGCATCGTCAGCATTTACGCCTCGCATTCATTTTACTTTATAATAATCATCAGTTCGCGTTGAGCCATCAAGCGGTCGTCGCGTTCTCATTACGGCCAGCAAAGGCCACGTCACTCATTTCACACACATCAGTCCATTAGCTCATTTACCTATAACTTTGGAACAATACAGTAGTTTATATAAATTTATCATCTTTTATTGTATTCTGCCCACATCATCTAAAAGTAGTGTGTGATCTAGCAAAAGATCATACATTTACAATAATCATCATCATCCCAGCGTTAATCCCAGTCGCATCCGAAGCCTTTTCAGCTTTGAAGTCTGGGGTCCGCTTTACCAGTCCAACTGCTGATATGGCTAAACTTCAACATTTTCCGTGAAGCGACTGCCGTCTGACCTCCACAACCCGAAGGCGACATCGAAGCATTGCAGTTAGACCAATTGTTGGACTTTGAGGGCTCCAACAACCCGTAACGACTGCCACTAGATGTTCGTATGGCAACCGGGACCAACGGCTTAACGTGCTTTCCGAGGCAAGACCAGACCAGTGCAAATATTCACATTCATGCATACAAATATTTGCACTGTGCGGGGAACGAACCCGCGCCACCTTGTGCAGCGGCCGCGTCCGCTACCGCTACGCCACGGAGGCTGTCAAATAGTACAGAGTCATTTACATGTGTGTGTATGTCAGACATATTTACAATAATAGTAGTATAAAAAGCAATCACAGGTCTTCAGTTTTGTGCAAATACTTCACTTACAGGCATGCACAACACTCACAATAAGTGTGCGTGACAGACATGCAGGAGCATTTAGTGGACGTATGCGGTTGCACTCTGCACGTTCTGATGCACACTCTGTTGCTGGGTTGGTGGAAATAAGTGAGACTTCGGCGTGTAGATGTACTTGGTTCTTCCACAATATTAGCGAGGTCATTAGTTAACTTAACCTACTATTGATTCTTGACTATAACTTCTTGACTGCAGTTCTTGTCTATTGATCCTGTAGAGATCTTGCTGTTGATCTTGACTGTAGCTACTAAACGTACTAAACGTACTCCTAAACGTCGAAGATAAGTATAATTTACTGTAGCTATTGACTTCTCGACGACGAAGACGAATGTGTTCTTACTGTAACTGTTGACTTCTCGAAGACTGTGATGAATGTCTTCTTACTGTGTTGACTGCTCGATATCGAAGACGAATGTTCCTGTAGCTGTTTAATCCTCAACGTCGAAGATGAATGTGTTCTTCTTACTGTAGCTGTTGTCTCCTCAAGCGAAGACGAATGTGTCATGCTGTTCGGGAAATCACGACGCCCCCGTCAGGGGGCGTGGCGAGCGGATCCAGGGCTATGCCCCCCGGCCGCGGAGTCAGTTTAGTTGACCCGTAAATACGGGCCTCTCGTCGGGTTGGCGACAATGGCCTGTCGGTAGTGTCGGTTACGTGCGTGAGTTGCGCACGTCTGTGTAAATGGTTGCTATGTGTTATTCTGTAGGCGCGCCACAGGATCCACTAACGATCCTGCTTTCTTCACGGCACTCCGGCGGTCAGTCCCCGCCAGGTGAGACCCCCAGTTGCACTGAGGGAAGCCCAGCGGAGGACGACCAGCGACAGGTGGTGCCGACTCGACGCTCCTACAGAATAAGGGTGTAATTACCCCCGCCCGTCCAGTCCCCAGCTATGTACGGATTCCTTTCGGGCTAAGGGGTAGTTATGTGTGAGTATGGGCGGCATTGTGTTGTATCTGTAACACCGCCCAGTGTCAACGCGTACCGCTGCCCGCGCTGCGCATACGCGTATGTGTATAGCGTCTGTGGAGTTAAGTGACTGTTCGCCGCGCAACTCGCCTATATTAACCTAGCACGAGCTACGCGACGAGTGTTTGTATATAAGTGTAGGAGTTCAGTGTGCAGGTGGGCTGCGTGTAGCCGTGTGCAGCTCACCTGGGAGTCCAGGTGTCATGCTGTTCAAACGTGGGGCCTATTTATACTACGACAAGGGCGCAAACCGTGGGAAACGACGACAGCGTCGGGTCTCATCAACCATTGTCTTTCGCACGTTCCTGGGCTGCATCCTAAACCTGAAGGTCTCCACTTTATAACGCCCATTACAAGGGTCCATTTTATTGCGCCTATCCCAAAGGTTCTTTTTATGACGCCCACCTTTTTGGCGTTGTTACATTGAGCCAGATGTGGGACAACAATTTCTATTACAATTTTATTATGTCTGTTGCAGTTTATAACAAGGGAGCACTTTATGACGTTTACATTTTTGTTATTGATACTTTGCTAAATGTTCACAGTCATTCCTATCATAATTGTTACCTTGCCAGATGTGTACAACCATTCTTACCACAATGAACGATCGTCCAACTTTGCGCTTTATAAATTCTTATGCACAAATGTTCTATTCTAAGTAATTAATAAAACATCTATACTGTATACACTATTCGTAATTAGTTCGTATACCTATACTATTTAAAACTATTCATTATTAATAATTCTATTCAACAAAACTTAGGAACACCTAACACTTCAGATTACATTGCCAATCCAAGGTAAAATAATAAAATGGAATAATGGAATAATACAGTAACATTAACACACGTAAGTAGCATCACAGTGAGACATTACAACCCCAAAAAATAATCATCATCATCAACCTTTTTTTTATCGGCCCACTGCTGGGCGCAGGTCTCCTCTCATACAGAGAAGGATTGAGCGTAATCACCACGCTTGCTCATTGCCGGTTGGCGATTTCAGACTTAAAGTCCAGGTTTCCTCAAGATGTTTTCCTTCACCTTCAGTCATTGGTGTCCAAGATATACTTAGAAAGCACATTTAACTTTAGAAAAGTTACATTGGTACTTGCCTGACCTGCAATCGAACCCGCGCACTCATACTTGAGAGGGTGGTGTTTTAACCACTAGGCCACCACGACTTTCAAAAAATAATAATAAAAAATAATTCCTCCTAAGGTAGACTGGCACATAATGAAGGGACGAAACAAAAAATCATAGAAATGACGGAATACAATGCACTTACAATGCATTTAAATCACAAATCAAATCTAAGCATTGTTCAAAGGCATATTATTCCGGTAATGATTTTTTAAATGATAAGAATAGCTATAGTTGAGCCAAATTCGATAAAGAATAGAGGTAAATAAACCGTTGCTAGGCAACGAGTAGTTTATGCCTTAAAGACAGATGTTAACAACCTCTTCAACATAGATGATTTTCATAAAAGTAGGTAATAATCCTACTTCCTACTAATCTAAACAGTTTATGTTTAGATATTTATGATTTGCATAAAACGCTTAACCGAATTAATGAAATATGACACACATGTAAGCTAATTTCCTAATAGGTTAAATTTTTTGATACATAAATATAATTAGTCCGTACTTCAAAGTATTACAATGCATGTGTTATGCAGTTGATTAAGTAATTAAAATACGCAAAATTGTATTAACAAATGCCTCAACTTTATTCATTGGTTGAATTCGACAAAATGTGTTTAATACCTGGATTTCATCCATCTTTCTTTTATTGTAGGGCTCTCACGTAAAATTAATGTCGACTTTTTAATGATTTTTCGAAATACCAAGTTATTATGCATGTTATTTTAGTGATTCTATTGAAATATGCTGCAATATGAACTGTTAATAAATAGCTAGCATGTAAAAGTCTATAATCATGTAAATAACAGGAGATTTGTAAAACGTGAGTTGTGATAACCCTAAATTGGTTTGTTTACCTCTATTCTTTAAGGAGCTAGGCGATGGTATAACTGGTCGCACTGGTTACCTCAAGACAATGGCGCCGATTCTGTTGTCCACAAACTAAGCTATTAAGTTCTATGCATATTTTTCCTTCTATTTTAAGAAAAGGACAGAATGTAAATAATTTCATCGTCCTTGTGTTTTCTGTGTTCTTTACTGAGCCTACATAGTCCATACTAATATTATAAATGCGAAAGTAACTCTGTCTGTCTGTCTGTCTGTTACGCTTTCCCGCTTAAACCTCTCAACCGATTTTGATAAAATTTGGCACAGACAATCTTTAGACCCTGAGAAAGAACATAGGCTACCTTTTATCCCGGAAAAAAAATGATGTTTCCTAGGGAAATCTAAAAAGCGCGATATAACTGTCCACCACGCGGGCGAAGCCGCGGGCGGAAAACTAGTCCATACTAATATTATAAATGCGAAAGTAACTCTGTCTGTCTGTCTGTCTATCTGTCTGTCTGTCTGTGTGTCTGTTACGCTTTCCCGCCTAAACCTCTCAACCGATTTTGATGAAATTTGGCATAAACAATCTTTAGACCCTGAGAAAGAACGTAGGCTACCGTTTATCCCGGAAAAAAATGATGTTCCCGATGGAAATCTAAAAAGCGCGATATAACTGACCACCACGCGGGCGAAGCCGCGGGCGGAAAGCTAGTCCATACTAATATTATAAATGCGAAAGTAACTCTGTCTGTCTATCTGTATGTCTGTCTGTCTGTCTGTTACGCTTTCCCCCTAAACCTCTCAACCGATTTTGATGAAATTTGGCATAGACAATCTTTAGACCCTGAGAAAGAACATAGACTACCTTTTATCCCGGAAAAATGTGATGTTCCCGAGGGAAATCTAAAAAGCGCGATATAACTGACCACCACGCGGGCGAATCCGCGGGCGGAAAGCTAGTATTTTATAAAGTCACATGTTTTTTTTTTACGTAGGTACTTTTTATTAGCTTCACTTGTATTATTATTTATTTTCTTAATCTCCACGCGTACAATACATTGGGATAAATGCTATGCCCCGCAAAACCGTTTTCACGGTTTGTCTGCGGGAACGGAACAAACAGTGTATCAGCAATAATTAAATATGCAACAATATTACAAAAAGTTACATCAACAATATCAAGTCTTACAAAATTGCTTACAGACTACTGAGTAAGAACATTTTAAGTGCTCTGGCAAATTTTCTTTTTGTTTTCTGACCTCTTATCATCATCATCATCATCCCAGCGTTAATCCCAGTCGCATCCAAAGCCTTCAGCTTTGGAGTCTGGGGTCCGCTTTACCAGTCCAACTGCTGGTATGGCTAAACTCCGACATTTTCCGTGAAGCGACTGCCGTCTGACCTCCACAACCCGAAGGCGACATCGAAGCATTGCAGTTAGACCAATTGTTGGACTTTTGAGGGCTACAACAGCCCGTAACGACTGCCACTAGATGTTCGTATGGCAACCGGGACCAACGGCTTAACGTGCTTTCCGAGGCACGACCAGACCAGTGCAAATATTCATATTCATGCATACAAATACTTGCACTGTGCGGGGATCGAACCCGCGCCACCTTGCGCAGCGGCCGCGTCTGCTACCGCTACGCCACGGAGGCTGTTTTCTGACCTCTTATGTCAGCAGGCAATTGGTTGAGCCAGTATGGTACTCTTTTGTCCAGCGTTCGGTCGCCAAAATAATTACTAACTCTTGGTACATTAAATTTACCTGCTGACACCATCTTAGTTGCGTAGTTATGGGTTATTAGCAAGTGACGCTCCCAGCTACCATAACTCAACAGTTATGGTAGCTGGGAGCGTCACTCGAAAAAAAAAAAGGAAAAATTCTTCCTGTCAGCATAAATATCTACTAGATATTTATGCTTTAGGCTGACAGGAAGAATTTTACAAATTTTAAACAACTTATTGTAATCACTTGCTTACTATTAGTATTAAAAATCTGGTTTGCTGAGCTTCTAATTTTTGCTTGCTTGCTTGTTTGTTTGTCCGTCTCTAACTCATTGGACTACGAGTTAGCGGCTCATTACTGTAAAATGTTCCACCGTTTTCAATACGTTCGTTCGTTCGTTTTTTTTTTATAGCTAATACTTAGTAATTTCTTGATTTTTTATCAACTTACTCTTTTCACAGAACAGTATGTAATCCGTATCTCTTTTGTTCTTCATTCCCGTAGGTCGGCTCATTGTTATACCTTACCATAAAACAATTTATCTACTCTTTGTACCTACAAGCTTTTGTTACGGCCTCCTAAATTGTTTTGTTTTCTAAGTAAAATTGCAATGCGAGGGACCACCTATTGTGTTAGAATAATCTTCATATTTATATTCTGTAATTTAGTGGTGTACACAATTAAGAGTATTCTATTCCTATATTGAGGCTAGGGTTGCCAGATAGGAAGTTACCAAATCCGGGACAGTCGTCGACAGAGACACTCGGAAAAAAAATAACGTCTAAAAAAAGCTCATTCGAAATGAAATGAAATCCGGGACAGAAAAATAACGTCTAAAAAAAAAAAGGTCATTCGAAATCCGGACGCTGGTAAAATCTTTCTCTAACAACTCTTACAAAATTAATAACTTTTTAAAATCCGGGAAAATTACCGCTCATTCCGGGACAAGAGGCAAGATTCCGGGACAATCCCGGATTTCCCGGCCGTCTGGCAACCCTAATTGAGGCTGAGGAGAACTCCTATTAACAATACAGAAATCCTGTGCATGCTTATAATATAGTTTCACCTACCAGGGTCTCTTTAAGAGTATTTGTTTTATCGAGCCACGCTACCTAAGTGGCTCGTTGTTAACTAAGCCTGTCGCAGTTACAGCTGGTAGATACCTCTCCTTATACACCGAATATAGGGGTTGCTAACATTTTTTCGGTTTTGATAGTCATAAATCTTAAAACATAAGGAATTTCGTTTCTTCACGTGTTAGTCACACGAATAAAGATTATTGAGTATTCATTCAAAATTAGTTTTATGTAAACTTACTTATAACTATACTTTATTACAAAATTTACTGCACATAACATATCATTTTGTTTTCGATATTATTAAAGAAGAAACGCAGTCAAAATCGTACCTAACTAAAAATCGACACGTGGCCGCCCGTGGTCTGCAGATTTTCGTAAAATACAAGACATTTGGGACGGAGACGGAACATTTTTTTTTTTTAGTTATCTGTCCTATTTTTTTAGAATACGAAACAAAACATCATAAACCTAAAACTTTATTACGGTTTCAAACTAAATCATTTGTCAGTATTTTTTTGTTTTGCAAATTGGGGAGGGGAGGGTCTACGAACATTGTATTGTCCGGTTTTTTTACCTGCGGGGTCTGCAGGCTCCGGAATGTTCAGTTGCATTTTGAATATTTTAACGTACGGTCGACGTGTGCGCTATGGCTGCCAGGGTTTTTCTTCTCGTTCAGTGGTTGGATGACAGTTATATTTTACCTTCTTATGGTGTAGTGGACGTGGACAACTTGTCGTTCTGTGAAGCCGACCTGGAACCTGAGAGTTTGATTTGCATACGTATTTCACAAGAAAATGCTCGTCAAGCAAAAATTATACAGATATCAGGTATGTTTACATTACTGTGTCTTTTATTTTTATTCATACATAATCACACTAAGTTTCCAACATTTATGAATATCGTAACGCTATTGTTTGCGGACTCATCCAATTTCGTATAATATTATACTGAGATTTATATAACCTTGATTCAGTTGTAACGCGTTTTGTCTAATGTGCTAATTTCATATTTCGAAATCGAATTATCCTCTATGCTTTTTTATTATTTTATTATATTTGTTGGTCTATCTACGCCATCATGTCATCATCATATTATTATCCACACTAATATTATAAATGCGAAAGTAACTCTGTCTGTCTGTTACGCCTTCCCGCTTAAACCTCTCAATCAATTTTGATGAAATTTGGCACAGACAATCTTTAGACCCTGAGAAAGGACATAGGCTATCTTTTATTGAAAAATAAATTGATATACCCGAGGGAAATTTAAAAAGCGTGATATAACCGAATTCCACGCCGGCGAAGCCACGGGCGGAAAGCCAGTATTATATATTTTAACGTGTAAATTTCCTTCCAACCTTATAATAGTAATATGCTTGGTTCCCGACTGTATGTAAAAAGACGATTTTTTTTTTAATTACAGCAAGTAAATCGTATGTAATAGGACAGATAAGGATATTGAGGCGTCAAGATCTGATGGTTAACGATATCCTGCCGTTTTGTATGCATGGACTTACACTCGAGAACTCGGTAAGTAGAAACACTGTTTACCTCGTTATAATGATGCTCACGCATCTAACCGTCTAATAATGTGTTGATCATGAGACTGCGAATTATTACATTTCCACTCTTCAATTCCCGTCCTTCGTACATCCGCAGAACCTTTTTTTTTTTGTTCATTCCTAATTCGTTTCGTTCGTTTAGTTTCTTTAACGTCACATGGTGAATTTCGGTGTTAGTGACTCAAAATAAAACAATCATAAATATGAAACCCATTTTTGTATCTCATTTCTCTGTATACAACGTGTAACAAAAAGGGTATATACATACCAAGGGCATGGCATCTTTAGATGATATCAAACGATATCGGCAGGGTTTCAACTCAAAATAAAATACTCAAAAAATTGGTACCAAATTTCAGTTTCGTGTGTTTCTTAAAATAAAATCATAACAAACGTGGCAGCACACTACATACGTTAATAACTACTCGTTACCGGTCACGTTACTTGCCAAAATCTGATAAATGTCTTCAATATCTCTGTGCGACTAGTATGATAGTAGCCTATCACAGGCGGTGTTTTTCCTCATAACTTCCTAACATAAAGAAATAGGATTAAAAAACCCTTCCAATATCGTTTGGTATCATGTAAAGATGCCATGCCTTTGTTATGTATATACCCTTTATGTTACACGTTGTATAGACTTCTAAAAACTTTGGATGGATAAATGTCCCATAATCATAACCAGTTTATCTGTTTCTTAAAATGATGTTGTTCAATTTTAGTTTAACCCACAACAACAAACAAGTCATAACCCTTTGCATAATGTGATGGTTGCACAAAATTACAACTTCAACAGCTTCGCCGATTCAGTGGTGAGTTTTAATTAAGTATTGCTCTTAGCAACCGTTGCCCCATTATATCCATTACTTTTCCATTTATAAACATATTTTTGTTTTTCAGATGAACTTCCACAGAGTTATCGATATTAACAATAACGAAGATAACAGTGGGACTACAAATAATGTCGAGATCGTAAATAATGTTGACCTGGTAATTATGAATTTTGGATTATGCATTTTACATTCATGCATTCTTGGACAGTAAGGTCTGTAGAGAGCGTAACGATCGTTCATTGTACAGATGACATTGAAGACTCGTTATTTTAACTATCTATACAATATGTAAAGAAAACCCTTTCCGACCCATAAGGATAATAAAGGTTAGGTAAACACAAAAAATATTAAATTCTACATAATCATTATAGTAACAATACGAATGAATTTTGAAATAATCTTTTTTTTTCGTGAATTAATTCCAATTTCCCCAAATAAATGGTATTTTTAAGAAAGTGACAACTTGATTTTGGCGGTAGGTATTATTATGAGCGAATAGCGATGTGACCTCATGCCGCGTGTTCTGCCCCCCTTCGCCCGCGCATGTTTTAAGTGTTATTGCGAAATATTATTTAATTTTTAGAGGATTTTTTTTTAATCTTCCGGCTTTATAGGCATTAGTAGAAGATCGATACCTAACAATGCCTTCACGGATCGGACAGGGTTTTCTTTACATATTGTATAAATGTATATTATATTTTACTTTTGTTGTTAAATGGAAAACTAACAAAAGAATATAGAATGCACTGACGACTATTCCATTTTGTATTTCCAGGCACACCAAATTAATGAAATCTTTCACTTAGCAGTAATTAAAATAATCAAAATTTCCTTTCAGATACCGGTTCATAATACCAACGCTAAAATTCCTGCAAGACTACTAAATAACCAGGACTGCAGCTATTGTGCATGCATTAACAGGCGATTAAGGCAGTCGAGGCGCCCGCGCATGTAAGTATTGAACAATATTCATAACAATAATTTATATTTACACAAAAAAAAAACAGCTTTTCTGATTTAACAAATCATTATTTACTGAACACGTCATGCAGAAATTCACATTGTTAGAATCCTTTATAATACATAATTTCTTAAAAAATCGGGTTAGTGTACTTACAAATAAGTTATTGAATTGAAAGATTCTAACAATTCATATTCAGGTTTTGGTATGCTAATGGGTAAACCTTCCTTGCAGCGTTTTTAAAGAGACCTAATTTTCCTTTCCGTATTTGTTCACAATTTGTGAAGACAGTTAGGGTAAGTTATTATCAAATTATGACGTATCAAAGAATTCCGTGAAAAAATTATTCAGTTCCAATAATCATAATTCAAGTACTTCTCTCTCATCCCTTCTTAATACCGTTCCAAAGTGATATCTAGCGAAAAGTTGAGCAATAATTTCTTATACCTTTTTCTTTTGTGAATTTTACAGAAGGCTTTATACAACAACTGACATATATGGAATAAAGTTATATCATGGTAGTCGGCAAGAATTTAATAGAGCTCGCCAGAGTATTCTTCAAATTGACGAGTTTATGAATTCGTCGGACGAATACGAGAGCTTGTCGGACGAAAACGAGAACTTGTCGGACGAAAACCTTTACTCGTCGGACGAAGAGACGCTGTTATGAAATAATTTTATGCCTCTATTTTAATTTAATGTTAATATAATATTCTTCCTAAAGTAAATAACAACCGTTAAATGGCTACTGTTTTCATGATTTTTGTACTCACGAGTTATGTTAATAAATAAGTAAAAATAATTTTCTCGTACATAAACATTTGCTTTTTATGTGATCATTCGGTAAGTTTTCTTCCTTATGCACTAATTTTAGTGTCGATTATCCCAGTTTACTGTTACACAAAGTATCTAGCACACAAATATTTACAATTTTTGTATGTGTTTATTTAGACTTTTTCATACAATTATATGTACATTATACAGTATGTTAAATAACAGAGGGCGTTCCCTTAAACTCGTTAATATATATCATTAATAGATTAAAATAAAAATATCAGCATAGAAAAATAAGCATTAAAAAATCCGAATAAAAAAAAATCTAATTGGAAATAAATTTGAAACCTCCTGTTTTAAATCAAAATAGTAGTCGTCATGTATAAATAAATTGCGACGTTGCCGTCTTTCATGTTCGCGTGTACAGTGTGTTTCTTTTACATGTCAATTTAAAATTTTTATTGAATATTTTCTTATTGGAAAAAAATTTAAAACGTTTTGTTTTCGAATGGAAATATTTTTTTAGCATGTATGTATGCTATACTATTTCGGGTTAACGGGAACGCCCTCTGTTAGTTAACATACTGTATGTCAGCGTAGTGAGATAATAATTTTATTACCTACCAATTACGCCGGTTTCGTTTAATGTGGTACAATTTATATTTCAAGAAATATTCACTTAGTAGGGTTATAATTGTGACCTTGGAATATTGATTAATTCTGTAAAGTCTATGGCGGCTACCGGTGAAAGCCAGCGTTGTGGCTCTATCTTATACAGAGTGGTGCTGATAATACGACAATAAATGAAAACACAGACAATGCTGGTTCATAGGAATAATCCTAAACCATAGAAAAAAATATAGCATCGAAAATAAAAAAATGAAAATTTCAAACAAACTAAATCGCATAATATTGCAAACGGTATAGAACATCCTTTAAAAATATTGGTTCACTGACCTCCGATCATCGATAGCGTGATCCTGTAGCGACTTGTTTTTTTTCGCGCCACTATTATTAAAGTTTGGTACCGCAGGATGCGGCGGTCATTAGCAAGCAAGCGCTTCCTTATCAACATGTACATCATGTAGAAAAAGTGAAAAAAGAAAAACAATTGCCTGTGACTAAACAAATGGACATATTTATATGGTGTTTTATGGGTAGACTGAGAATGTGTTGAGGTACATGATGTTCAATTTATTGTCGTATTGTCGGCACCACTCTGTATAGTATCTCTTATCATTTATAATACTGCGCGATAGCCGTTTTATTTTATATTATTTTATTTATTAATAACGGTACACCAACAGCTTCTGTATAAAAATTAACAAATTGAGTAGATATGAGTAAAAGGCTTATACAGTTGCCAAAAACAGGTGAACCAACATTCACCAACATGAGTGATAACTTAAACTAAATAAATGTAAGTACTAATATTAACTAGATACCTATAAACTATACAAAGACAATAACAAGGTTAGACTAGTACTTAAGTAAAAAAAAAGGAATACAAAGCAAAGTTAAACTAAGAAACTTACAAAATTAAATACAGGGAATAACTTAAAATAAACAAGAAAAAGATTGCAAATGTATAGGAACAAACAGACAAAACCATTATTTAAGAGCTTTTTGACTTAGAATAAACCGCCGTTTACCGTGTATGTGACGCATGTTACCCCTAAACTAGGGTTGTAACGGAGCTTCGCCTCCGCTTCCGTTACTGCGGAAGTTCCGCAAGAAATCGTATCTTCGCTTCCGCCTCCGCCTCCGCACAATTTTTGCGGAGTTATAACGGAGGTTTATTTACGTATTTATAAAATAAATAACGCGCAAGCTGCGACGGTCAACAACCGTCCGGCAGCGTTTGAGCTCGAAATGGGCAAGAATCAACTAGTGCGAGGCGGGAATGTGGTAAACACAATTTGTTTCTCCTTAATTTTCATTACAAGAACTGTCACGACACCCAAGTCAAGATATAAAAAATGACGTCATTTTCGTGATCAGCACCCCCGGAAACCCCTTTTCACGACACCCATGTCAAAATATCATTAAATTGGTGTCGGCCATCTTGGATTTCAAAAATGACGTCATTATCGTGATCAGCACACCCGAAAACCCCTATCACGACACCCAAGTCAAAATATCATGAAATTTTATTTCGGCCATCTTGGATTTCAACAATGACGTAATTTTCGTGATCAGCACCCCTGAAAACCCCTTTCACGACACCCATATCAAAATATCATAAAATTGGTGTCGGCCATCTTGGATTTAAAAAGTGACGTCATTTTCGTGATCAGCACCCCCGAAAACTCCTTTCGCGACACCCATGTCAAAATATCATAAAATTGGTGTCGGCCATCTTGGATTTCAAAAATTAATTCAATTTCCAATTTTTTCTATATGTACTTTCACCTCCGCCTCCGCCTCCGTTAACCTCCGCATCCGCGGAGGTGAGACTCGTCGCCTCCGCATCCGCCACCGCCTCCGCTAACAAGCCTCCGTTACAACCCTACCCTAAACCCTTATAACTTGTTATATTTTTGTATTCTTTTCTACTCACCATGTTTGTACAAATAAATGTATTTTCCTTCTATTATTTTTTCTTTACCTATAAATTGCAAGAAACCCACGTAAAATATACTTTTTTACCCTGAGATTTTTTTTTTGTGTGTGGGCGCGCCTTTTTTCATGGAAGAACTTTCACAGTCTAATGTCAGTTTCAACGTTTCCTTACATTTTTAACAAGATTTTAACATTGTCTCCTGAGAAAAATGAAGTTTTTTGGTAAATAAACAAATAAAAATTTTACTAGTTAGACTTTCTATTATGTTTTAAAGTCCTTATACAAGGACTTTAAATTTTTTTATGATTCAAAAATTGATTCAATTTATTAGACAAGAAAAGGAACAGGGCAGGAAGTAACTGGGCAGAAATAGCCCCTTAATATTAATGTTGCATTTGGAGAGGGGTCTTCTTTTTTATTATAAAGTAGTGCTTTATCGCAATCCGCCGAAGGTAAGCAGTGATGCAATCGATGATGGTAAAGTGCGCTAGTTTATTAAGATAAGAAACTCGAGATTTCGACTTGAAGAACGAGCCACGAAGAAGACCGCACACAGGTGAATAGCGAAGAATTAAGCGAGATGATAGAAGCAGATCCTAGACAATTTTTTTTATTAAGTTTCTAGTTATTATACAGTATGTTAAATAACAGAGGGCGTTCCCTTAAACTCGTTAATATATATCATTTATGTCGGCGCATGACGTATGCGCGTGATTGGCCGCGCGGACGGCGCGGGGTGCGGGGCAGCGAGCTCGGTACGCGCCGCCAGCGCGGTCGTCGCGCCTCGCCACTAGCTCACAGACGCGCTCCGCCATCGGGCATTTCCATCGTTCTTTGTTGTTAATTGCACAAATACACCTATTTTTAATACAGTCCGCTTATCTTATTTGCACCACTGAGCCCAATCATTGGTCCTTCGAGTGCAAAATAATAAACCGTATAACCGTAATTAACGTCTTCAAAATCGTCGATCGTCGTGTTAAAATTTGCGGACTTTGACCGTTCGCGACCACCACGCGGTACGACCACACGAAGAAAAGAGCATAGAAATCGTTCCCGAGGCAGCCTGCATCGTCATCGTGGGAGCTGATGTCATTCTTGGGAGTATATTACTGTATTTGAGTGAGTCCGTTCCAATTAGTGAATTTCCTGCTTTCATTTTTTTTTTTTACCGAAAATATAGATCATCTTTCTATCTTTCAGCATATCATACGACGTGCTTCAATCAGAGTGCTTTAATAGTGTTTTCTGCTTGTTAAAATATGCACATTTCGTATCGAAAACGCGTGCACATTTCCAAATTCACACTTTGTTAACGTGTCCGGTTTGACCTTGACATCGATTCTCGATCTTTCTCTTTAACGCATAGCTGTTTTGCTGTTTTATCTATCATATTCATTAATCGCTGAGTCGTCTAGCTGTTATTTTACTTCTTTACAATGGCAGATAGCTTAAAAACATTAATAAAGAAACGTAGTTCTATTAAATCGAAGCTTACTATTTACAGCAGCTATTTAAATTTAATAAAAAGTAGTTCCGCAATATCAGAGTTGCAACGATTAGATTTAGAGGAGCGTTTTAATAAATTTAAAACCTTACACACCGACTTTGATACCTTACAGACACAAATCGAAGTGAGTTCCGATGACGACGAGTCGGCGTTGGCTGAACGTGATAACTTCGACCGCCAGTTCTTCAACCTGGTGGCACTCACGCGCAGCTTGCTGGGTGTCTCGGCCAACGGTGTTGCATCGGAGGCTGACTTCAAAGATGCTGACTCAGGTGCACATGTTTCATTTAGGAATTCTTTTGTTCGTTTGCCTAAAATTGATTTGCCTCATTTCGATGGGAACTACCAATACTGGCTTGAGTTTAGGGATACCTTTGGGTTATTGATTCACGACAATTCCAGCATAAGTGACATTAATAAGTTCCACTACTTACGGGCTTCACTTCAGGGAAATGCCGCTTTAATAATTAAAAACATAAATTTTAAAGCTGACCAGTACATTCTCGCATGGGACTTGTTGTGCGAACGATACAATAATAACAGACTTCTTGTGAACAATCATTTACAGGCTTTATTCGATATTGAACCCATCACAAAAGAGTCAAGTGTTTCCATTAGAAACCTTGTTGATGTTGTTAACAAAAATATTAGGGCTCTAACTACATTAAAAAAGCCCACTCATTATTGGGACGATATTATTATTTATTTAATGGTTAAAAAATTAGATTCAGTTACAAGTCGGGACTGGGAAGAACATAGAAATAATATGTTCAAAGATGATCCTACTCTAATACAATTTTGTTCCTTTTTAAGCAGGAAAGCGGACTGGTTAGAATCAGTGGAGTCTAATCATAGCTCTTCTGAAATGAATATGATTGTCGCTTTAAATAACAGTCACACAAATAAAACTGATTCTAAACACGATAAAACAAATATAAAATTAAATAACATTAAAAACAGTAAATGTCCACTTTGCTCCCAAGCACATACATTATTTAAATGTGAATCTTTTAGAAGTTTGTCTATAGCTAATCGCTTACAAAAAGCAATTGAATTTAATGTTTGCTTAAATTGCTTACGCTTTGGACATAACTTTAAGAAATGCAGATTTTCACATTGCAAATATTGCAAAACAAAACACAACACGCTTTTGCATTTAGAAAGCAACGAGCCCAAACTTGCTTCCAATCCATTGCCTTCTGCACTGCCTTCTGCTTCACCTCCTTCAAATGTTGTGCTTTCAGCCGATTCCATGCAGCTTGCTACTTCTGCGCATGTTTTACTGTCCACAGCTATGGTGAACGTGACTGGCGTGGCGGGTAAGAGGTACACTGCGCGCCTACTGCTGGACAACGGCAGTACGGCGAACTTTGTTACGCAGAGTTTCACAGAGAAGCTGGGTTTGTTACGACGCGGTACGAGCACCAAGGTAACGGGTATTAATAATAACATATCCACCAGTACACAGTCTTGTCACCTAACAATTGAGTCTTTATGCTGTGCCTTTACTGTAGATATCGAGTGTCATATTTTGCCTGAAATCACAAAGGTTCTACCGTCTTCATTCGTGCACATTAATCACGTCCCTATTCCTTCAGGTCTTATGCTAGCAGACCCAAACTTCAATGTTCCGTCGGTCGTAGACATCCTGGTAGGGGCTGAAGTTTTCTGGAATGTCTTAGGTAGCAAAACAATAGACTTAGGGAAAAACCTACCTAAATTATGCGAGACCAAGTTAGGATGGTTAGTTTCAGGTAGTATTTCGCACCAATCATGTTTTTCCGCTAATAATTTTTGCCATCATTCCAAC
The DNA here is from genome assembly GCA_017933935.1 of Sesamia nonagrioides. Lineage (NCBI taxonomy): Eukaryota > Metazoa > Arthropoda > Insecta > Lepidoptera > Noctuidae > Sesamia > Sesamia nonagrioides. The sequence continues at coordinate 167,344 of JADWQK010001571.1, forward strand.
GTCACTCCCGACCTCACTAAATTTTGGGAGCTTGACAACGTCGCTTCAAAACATACACTCTCACTTGAGGAGAGAATGTGTGAGCAGTCTTTTGCTCAAACCACCGTTCGTAAAAATGGTGAGGGATTCGTCGTCACAATGCCATTAAAAGGGGAACCTAGTACATTAGGTAATTCCTTTAGGAATGCTAGGAATCGTTTTCTTTCTCTTGAACGGCGATTTAAACGCGATCCCTTATTTCACTATAAATATAATGAATTTATGAAAGAGTATGAATGCCTAGGTCATATGACTTTAGATTCAGACTGTACATCATCACCAGAAAACTCCATGAGTACATATTACATTCCGCACCATGGAGTCGTTCGCAGTTCAAGCACCACTACACAACTACGCGTAGTATTCGATGCATCAGCTTCTACCAGTTCGGGGGTATCACTTAACGACATTCAGATGGTCGGTCCCGTAGTTCAAGACGATCTGTTTTCTATTTTAACGCGTTTTCGTCAGCATAGGTATGTGGTCACAGGTGATGTGGAGAAAATGTACAGGGCCATAGAATTAAATCCAGTCCAACGACCTCTTCAAAAAATAATTTACAGGTTTGAACCTTCAGAACCTCTTAAGACCTACACTTTAAATACAATCACCTATGGTACAGCGTCTGCACCCTATTTAGCTACTAAGTGTCTAGTAAGTCTGGCTGACAACATTGAAGATAATCGAGTCCAATGTGCCATACGACGTGACTTCTACGTTGATGACTTTCTTAGTGGAGGGGATACCATAGCTGAAACTGTTGACATCACTAAAAAGGTACATTCGGTTCTGTCATCCGCAAAATTCAATTTACGTAAATGGCGGTCAAATAATTCTCAAATTCTTAAAGAAATTACAAATAGTGACAAGTTACATAATACTTTCAGCTTTTCTGAGCAAGGTCCAAACTTATCTCAATCAAAGGCTTTAGGACTTAACTGGGTTTGTGACTCGGACTCACTTACTTATAGTATAAATATCACCCCCACTACGAATGTCACGAAACGTCATGTTCTTTCAGTCATCAGTCAAATCTTTGACCCACTAGGCCTCGTAGGTCCGTGCATTGTCGAAGCCAAGATTATCATGCAGCGTCTATGGCTCGATAAGTACGGCTGGGATGATGAAGTATCGCACGAAGTCCTAGAACTATGGTCTACATTTAAAGGCACAATAACAGCATTAAATAACTTAAAAATTCCTCGTTGGGTTTTGTTTGAAAGCTCTATTAGGCATGAAGTACACGTCTTTACCGACGCGTCCGAGAGGGCGTATGGCGCTTGTGTGTATATTCGGTCTAGTAATGATACTCAATCTATAAGCGTACAACTTCTAGTCTCTAGAAACCGCGTAGCGCCCATTAAACCAACGACGATACCGAGACTTGAACTTTGTGGAGCTTTGTTGGGTGCAAGGCTGTGTACTAAGGTTCTGGAATCGCTTACCATGCCCATTCATAGATGTAGATTATGGTGCGACTCAACCATAGTTCTGGGTTGGCTCTCTACTCCTTCTAACCAACTTAAACCTTTTGTTAGAAACAGAGTTAACGAAATACAAGAAAGTACCTGTGGTCATACCTGGAGCTACGTACCGTCGAAAGACAACCCGGCGGATCTTGTTTCCCGTGGTCTCAGGGCCGACGTTATTATAGACACACCTCTGTGGTGGTCTGGACCCTCATTCTTACAGCACAGTGAAAATGAGTGGCCCACCATGCCAACGGGAAAGATAAGCTGCCGGAAGTAGTGACTCATTTCATTGCTAGTGATAGTGACAATCACTCATTAAGTAGTTATCATTCTAACGTAAATAATAATTCATCAATCGTTCACGATTTACTGTTAAAGTATTCAACATTAACAAAAATTCTAAATATATTTACATATGTACAACGCTTTATTTACAATTTAACAAATAAGCATAAATTGCGTGGTCATTTTTCTACAACTGAACTAGAAAACTCGTTAAATATAATTATACATCATTCACAGCTTGAAATGTTTCCAGAAGAGTATAATTTTTTAAGTACTGGAAAAAAATTACCATGCAAAAGTAGATTGCTTCCTTTGACACCGTTCATAGACAATCATAACCTCATTCGCGTGGGCGGGAGGCTCGATAACTCCCCCTACGATTTTAGTGTGAAACATCCTATTATTTTATGTAGTAAGCACATACTTACAAAACTCATCTTTCAAATGCAACATTTAAAGCTTCTGCATGCTGGTCCACAGTTGTTATTGTCCCATATAAGACAAACTTATTGGCCTCTAGGTGGCAGAAACCTGTCTAGATATGTCGTGAATAAATGTCTTAAGTGTTTCAAACATAAAGCTCAGAATATACAACCTATAATGGGTCAACTACCAAGCTCAAGAACAAATCTTGAGTTTCCTTTTTTAAATAGTTACGTTGACTATGCTGGGCCAGTATTGGTGGCCAATCGTAGGGGCCGAGGATGCAAACTTGCAAAATCCTATATGTGCATCTTTGTTTGCTCAGCAGTAAAAGCCGTACATTTGGAGCTTGTCACCGACCTTACCACTGAAGCCTACATGGCAGCTCTAAATCGTTTCGTGTCGCGTCGTGGCAAGCCTCAAAGCATTACGTCCGATAACGGGACTAACTTTGTGGGCGCATCAAACGAGATGTATAGGTTCTTGCAATCATCGAGTGTTGCATCTGAAATGGCGCAGCAGGGTATCGAATTTATTTTCACGCCTGCATACAGCCCTCATTTTAATTCATTAGCTGAAGCGGCTGTAAAGTCATGTAAGCATCATTTAAAACGGCTACTGCATCTTACTCATTTCACCTTCGAAGAGATGGCTACTTGTCTCATTCACATAGAGGCGGTTCTTAACTCACGCCCTCTTACTCCTCTTTCTTCAGACCCTAATGATTTTTCGGTACTCACTCCATTCCACTTCCTAATTGGACGGCCATTCTTATCAGTACCACATCCTCAGGTGACTGAAGCCAACATCACGCGCTTGGATCGTTGGAAGAGAATCCAGCACATCAGGCAGCATTTCTGGCGACGATTTCATAACGAATACACTTCTCTGCTGCAGGCCAAATCCAAGTGGTTTCATTCCAGAGGTGAAGTGAAGCCGGGATCCTTAGTCCTGATAAAGGACAAAGCGACGCCGCCTCTGCTCTGGTCCCTGGGACGGGTCACGAAGACCTATCCTGGCGTCGACGGGGTCACGAGAGTGGCTGAACTGAGAACAAGGCGGGGCACCATTCGTCATGCCTTCAACTGCATCTGCCCCCTTCCAGTCGAAGATTGAAGAGTTCTCTTCAACCCGGGGAATATGTCGGCGCATGACGTATGGCGCGTGATTGGCCGCGCGGACGGCGCGGGGTGCGGGGCAGCGAGCTCGGTACGCGCCGCCAGCGCGGTCGTCGCACCTCGCCACTAGCTCACAGACGCGCTCCGCCATCGGGCATTTCCATCGTTCTTTGTTGTTAATTGCACAAATACACCTATTTTTAATACAGTCCGCTTATCTTATTTGCACCACTGAGCCCAATCAAATAGATTAAAATAAAAATATCAGCATAGAAAAATAAGCATAAAAAAATCCGAATAAAAAAAATTCTAATTGGAAATAAATTTGAAACCTCCTGTTTTAAATCAAAATAGTAGTCGTCATGTATAAATAAATTGCGACGTTGCCGTCTTTCATGTTCGCGTGTACAGTGTGTTTCTTTTACATGTCAATTTAAAATTTTTATTGAATATTTTCATATTGGAAAAATTTTTAAAACATTTTGTTTTCGAATGGAAATATTTTTTTAGCATGTATGTATGCTATACTATTTCGGGTTAACGGGAACGCCCTCTGTTAGTTAACATACTGTATATATATATATATATATATATATATATATATATATATATATACAATATGTAAAGAAAACCCTGTCCGATCCGTGAAGGTATTGTTAGGTATCGTTAACTGATTCTAATAATGCCTACAAAGCTGGGCTAAACTTAAAAAAAAATCCCCCAAAAAAAATAAATATTATTTCGAAAAAGCGAGGTAACTTAATGCATGTGCGGTAGACAACCCGATAGCCCCGCCCCCCTTCACCCGCGCATGTATACGCGGGTGAAGGGGGGCGGGGCATGCGACACGTGGTCGCATCGCTATTCGCTCCGTCACAAATGGTGTTGTCAGTTTTTTAAAAATGACCAAATTTCGGGGAAATTGGGATTAATACCCGGGAAAAAAAGATTATTTCAAAATTCATTATTATTGTTACTGTGATGATTATGTAAAATTTTATATTATATTTGGTCAAGTGTTTACCTAACCTTTATTATCCTTATGGGTCGGACAGGGTTTTCTTTACATATTGTATATGCAAAATAGTTATTCTCATTAATTAGAATAACTTTTATCACCTAAAGATTATGTGAGTTTATGTATGGGTTTAAGTGTTATTTTTTATCTTGCTATTAGGTACCTTAATGATTTAAAAAATTAAAATTTTTACATACATTTTAATACATAATCACCTCAATACTTAATCATATAGTATTATAGCTAATATAGTACACGCCACACTTCGCCTAGTTATCAACTTTTTAGAAAGATTTCCTGAACATGTAGGCGTTGCAACTTTCTTCTTAAGGGGATAGATACCCTCGAGCGGCCAAAAACGCCCATCTTTCAAAGTTTATTCCTCCAGAATGCCTTGATCAAAAATTTTGAAAAAAATATATTATAATCATAGATTCAAGCACAACATATTTAGTGTTTATTATTTTCTATACGGCCTATATTTACGTCAAAAGAAAATTATTTCTACACGGCGTTTTTTAACTTTTAAATCGATATTTCTCTTAAAGCGCTTAGACTTTTTTAAATATTCTTACTCGCAGTAACGTGTATCTGTAAGAGCTATATAATCATAGTTCTATTTTAAAATTGATGAAATATTTAATAAGAAAAGTAATAAAAATGAGTGTCCGTACGAGTTTCCGCCTTGCGAGGTTCAGAGGGGCTCTATGCAGGACGCGGGCGCGGGTCGGCCGGCAGTCTCGCGCCAGCGCTCGTGAGAGGAGGCTGTGTCACTTTTTGCTCCGTGCACCCTTGGATACTAATGTAAAGACATGCTTCAGAAGCGTAGAAAATAATAACGACGTAGTATGATCCAGTACAAGTCTGTTTAATTAATGATCAACAGCACAGACATCAGTAAATTTTATACACCATCGAGTCAAAACACTAACGAATAGTCACAAAACTAATAGACAACGGAAACGGAAATTATCAGGTATTGAATAAAATTAAGAAAAAGTTAATAGTAACGCTAGTAATTGTCAATAATTGTGTACAGATATTTGGATTAACCTAAAATATCGAAAGTTGTTTATATTTATTTATTTGAACAATGCTTGATTCAATAAATAAATATCCGATGGGCGGGAAGACTAATGCTCGAGAGGAATTTATAATAAAAGTTGGCGGTAATCGGAAGTTGCATCAATAATTCTAAAATTAATAAAATAATTGCCGAAAGACCGGAAGTGTACTTCCAAGTGTGATTTTAGAATAAACTAAGGTTTTAAAATCCTCCCAAGTAATTTAAAGTAATCATAATAAATTTAAATTAACATAAATAATTACGCAACTACGATCAATATAAAATAATTATGAAACTAAGTATAGCTTCATAGATGGGCGGGAAGCGCAAGCTATAACACTAAGTACTTCGAGTGCAACGAAGTATTTTTAGTGATTTTGTGTATAATTATTGAATGTTTGCATTTATTGCCGCGCTGGGACGCTTTACGTGATTTTATATGATGATTTATTTTGATACTAGCTTTCCGCCCGCGGCTTCGCCCGCGTGGTGTTCGATTATATCGTGCTTTTCAGATTTCCTTCGGGAACACCAAATTTTTCCGGGATAAGAAGTACCCTATCATTTAATCCGGATTTCTAACTTTACGTCTACAAAATTTCAAAGCAATCGGTTCAGTAGTTACAGTGTGAAAGCAGAACAAACAAACTCACTTTCCCATTTATAATATTAGTATGATTCGGTTATATCGCGCTTCTAGATTCCTTCGGGTTAAAGTTATTTCTAAGTAGGGCATGCAATACCGGTTTACTGGTTTTCATTTTTACCGCCTTTTCTCCTTTCGTCTTTTTTCGTAACTATAAAATTACCGGTAAAAAATATAAAACCGGTAATTTACCGGTTTTATGTTTTGGGCAAAGTTGTTCATTTATTCACGCATACGTCAAACTTTCCATTATATGTAATGTTTGACACTTAAAAGTAGCTTTGACGTAAGCATTTGTGACGATTCGTGTCATTCATTAGTTTGTATTGTCCGTGTCAACTCTCAGTTGACATGACCTTGATCCTTAAATTGCCCATGTCAACTCCCAGTTGACATGGCGCGCGCCTGCGCGCCGTCGACTATTTTATTGATTTTTGTCGTCTCTGTTTGTCTACCGTCATTTGTAGATATCTATCTCGCTTCTCGGTGAAATTGTCTACCATCTTAAGCCAAAACATTAACCCGCGTAATGAAAAAATTTTTAAAAAAAGCCGTTAAGATAACGCGCTTTCAAACCGTGAGTGGGCGAATACGAGTTACGCGGGCGATTTGGCTTTTGTTTATAAAATACGTGTAATATTTACGTGGTGCTTTGTTATTTACATGATAAGTTATCTATTAATACAAAGACAATAATATTTCAGGATGATACGCAAAAAAATTAGACTTTTTTGAACCAGATACGTTTGGTGGTACGTCTGGTACTTGCTTTGCTAAAAACGTAATCCTTTTTGTTTATTAAATGATTTCGGTTAGGTTTTTGTAAAATAAACAAGAATATTAGTCTACACTTCTGTTGTATAACTTTAATTTTAGGCCTTACTAAGATATTTACGCATCTGTGACACGTCAAATTTTTTTTTTAATTTTTTAATTTTTCTTTTCAAAATTGAATGGGTTTAAATAAATTATTTTGTATGGACACGTTTAAAGTTTTACTTCTTATCCTAATCTATATAGTTTAAACAATTTAATTAAAAAAAAAAAACCATATGTCATCGCTTCGCTTTTCGAAATATGATCGTTTAAACATTGAAGTGCGCAAAAACGCGTTATCTCTGTGTTTATCTTATCAGAAATCTGAACCGTAGTCGAATACTTATAAACAAAACACTTAATAAAATAGCTTCATTCATACTCAACATAAAAACATAACACTTGTTAGTGTTTCAATAGCAACTTGAGTCACAATGACTGTGTTTATGACACTTGAGCCGGCGCGCCGGGCGGTCGTTAAGTGGGTAATAAATTACGAACACTTCAAGTGGGCGTGTCACGTGACTCCGGACAACCAAGGGGTTAACTGTACTGTACAACGACTATCGAACTCATGTAAAATTTTCCAATGACTCCAGAGCTAGACGAACGTAACCAGTCTTACTAGCTTGGCAGTGCAGGATTGAATACCGTATTGGTGGGGCCAGAACACTTATCGGTAAACTAATCTGCTTCAGGGAATGTGATACTCGTCCTAGAGTGATACGCTTTGTAAGGCGGGTATTTTCAGGTACAAATACCAACCTACCTAACCAACCTAACCTGTCAGGGAGCACATCGACTTCCTGAAGTAGAAAATGTACGGTACACCCAGAATCGCACTTTCTAAAACAATGAATGGTGGGTTTATCGACCAGACCAAGGTGGCTGACACTTACCTACTGGATGACGATGCCATGTGTTCATTCTGGCGCAGTATCTGTTTGGTGCCTATCGCTTTTTTGGATCAAATGGTTTTCAATGTTGCACGCTCGCTTGAGTCTGGTTCGCTACCTCAGTTCCTAACAACTAGAGTAACCCACCTGCTCCGTAAATCAGGTAGCACTGCGGAACCCAAAAATTATTGGCCGATCACTTGTTTACCGACCATCTTTAAAGTTCTTACATCCAATTTTAAAGTTAAAATTAACAAACATATTGACAGCAACTCATCATGTCTGCCTCTCAAAATGGATGTAGGAGCGGCTCCCGCGGTACTAAGGAGCTACTCCTTAATAACATGGCCATTACCCAACAAGTTCGTCGTTCCCAAAAGGATCTATCGACATGTTAAATAGTTTTTTTTTTTTTATATTGCCTTTCACGGACACCAGCTCCTCACATATGTAACAAATACTAGACTGAGTAATTGTACGGTTTTAGCTATAAACAAAACATTGTGAGGAGAAATAAATGAATAATAATAATTATTATTATATAATAAGGCCTATTATGACTTGGTGCCACATACAAGGCTCATGCGGGTGATGGAGTTCTATAAAGTTGATGCAACTCTGCACACCATCTTGATGACGTGTATGGCTAATGGAGGACGGTCCTTCGCTATCCTGGATATCGAGATATTCATAGGAATAGCGATCCGAGCCAGGTCTATTCCAGGGCGATACTTTGAGTCAACTTTGATTTTGCTTAGCCTTGAATCCTCTAAGTACACTGCTGGAGAATACACGTCTAGACTATCGGCTGAGGAGAGGTGGTCAGGTTATATCGCACTTCCTTTACATGAGTGACTTAAAATTCATTGCTCCCCACAAATTTCAACTGAAGGAGCTAATGAAAATTACTGAAACTTTCAGTAGCGTTATCAGGATGGAATTTTGTGTGGATAAATGTGTGGTCATGCATGTAAAGCGAGGAGAGATTGCGGCATCCATGGGAACCCAACTCACGTTCCGTAAACCTCTCTGCATCTGAAACCTATAAATATTGGGTATGTCGAATGCTTTATACCAGTAACATTGATACCCAACGTATCAATGTTACTGGTATGAAGCAATCGCTGAAGAAACGTTTTGCATCTCATATTCATCTTCGCGTCGCTGAAAAAAGTAATAAATAGTCTTCTATTAAGCGGAAATAAGGTACGAGCCTTCAACGGTTGGATCATCCCGATTTTATGTACTCTTTCAGCATACTAAAATGGACTCGGACCGAAGTCGACACCCTGGATAGGAGGGTCCGTTCGGTGCTGACTACAATTCAATTGCATCACCCTGACATCGGTTATGAGGCTGTATTAGTTTATACCCCGCGAAAAAGAGAAAGTTGAAGCTTTTTAAATGGTAAGACCCCCCACAATCGCGAGATATGCAGTCTCAGGGAATATTTCCTAAAAACCGACGTGGGAATGCATCGAGATGTGGTCGCGGTTGACAAGGGAATCACTCCGCTCTCCTTGCCTTGGCTAAAAAGAACTGGTGCAAGCCAGTATACCTACTTGACACTGAAGATCGCATTGAGGTTTAGCAAGCTACATTGAGGTTATTTCCGGGTTCTAAACGGGCTTGATGTAGATTTACCAGCATTCGTTGGCTGGCTGCGTTTTGAAAATGAAAATTGTCTAAATTAATCTAAAGGTGCTACATTTACGCTTGACTGCGCCAAAGAAAAGGTCATGGTTTTAAAAATTGTGTTTATATGCTCATTTTAACCCTCTCGCTCCGGACGTACACACATGTGTGCTCTCTTAATCATACTACCTTCCACTCGCACGTACACACATGTGTGTACGTGTCGTCAAGTCAAACATCGGGTTATAATAATGTTTTGTCTTTTTCTTGACATATGATGTCTATGAGAAAGAAAAGGAGAAAATATCGCTCTTGAATTTAGTACCTGGACCCCGTACTCAAGCCAGTAAAAAAACAAAGAAATCTGTCTACAAAGTTTGTCCTTGGAATCGTGTGAACCAAAATTTCGGTGCTCTTGTGTTTTTGGGGTATTTTTGAGGATAAAAAGGTATGTATTGTTATTTTATTATAGTTTATAACCAGAAGAAGCATACAAATATATAATTTATGGTGTAAAAGTAAAGGCAAGTAAATAAAATGTGTTCGAAATTGTTACTGGGCTTTCGTGCTGAGAATTATAATTGGTATCTTGTGTACGCCATTTATGTAAGCTATTGTATTTATTTCGCAATCAGTAAAAAAAAATGCATTCCTTGTTTATTCCTCAACAAAACCTGAAAGTTACAATGAAAAATAGTGCCCCATAACATAATAGGAGGGAAAAGTCCAAACTATTGCGATTTCGGTTATTTCTGCCGCTGCCATGTTCGCGAGCGAAAGGGAGTACGTCAATGTGAACATCTGCGAGCGGGAGGGTTAAGCAATATGTAACATGTTCACTACCATTGTACCTTGTGTACTTATTTATTTTCTGCTTTAAGACTACCCAATCACATAATTAATATTTTGGAAAAAAAATATAAATTTACCGTTTTTACCGGTTTACCGGTAAAAATATTTCAATTACCGTTTTTTTACCGGTAAAACAAAAATTACGCTAATTGTATGCCCTATTTCTAAGGCCACACCTGTTCATTCCTCCAATAAAAATTAAGAACATCTCAAAAAAAAAAAATCGTCAAATTTTTGCTAAGTACAAAACAATAATATTTTCCTTCCCTAAAAAATATATAACTGATACTTGTAATTTAATCCATATGAAACTTGATTAAATTTCCCCAATTTTTTTTTCTAGTAGATAAATTAAAACAATTTCTTTTTTTCATTCTTTAAGTTCATTAGTCTCAGGTGTTCATTACCTAAAATTTGGTCAGCAAAATTTTTTAAACAATATGTATTCTAAATAATATGCACCTATTTTAGTCTGACCTGTGAGTTTTATTTAGATGATGGAGTTTCCGGGATTTTTTTTTAAGTCCTGGTAAGTATCAATGGGAATTATACCAAAAACGCTAAATGCTATATAATAACTATAAATAAAAAAGAATAAACCGGTTCCCATTTTGCATTAATCATTTTTATAAATTAATATTTGATTTCCCTTTCTTAAATAAAAAAATCCCTGCAACGCAGTATTGAAAACAACATAATAAAAGTAATTACCTAATATGTTTCACTTTAGGGCATGAGTTTTGATACCACGTAATTCTATATTAGGTACTTTTTAGACAGAATAGTATACTTTATAAACATGGTATGGCATTCTACGTTTGTCGCGAGACGTCCGCGCTCGAAGCAAGCGAGTAGGGAACGTGTACGTAAATATGATGCGGGGTGCGCGGGGGTTTCTGCCTAGCCCCGCCCAGATGCGCAAGGTCATCGTCGTTACTAATCGCCTTAACCATGAACTCCTAGTAATTGCGTAACAATTCGTTCAGCTTTCATGGTACCGGGACCTGATATTTAAAAATAACCAAGTATTTTTGAAGTTTGTTCGTCAGTTGTTCGCAATGATAGGTCTTGGGTAAAACGAGACACAGAGAATAGATAAAAAGATATTTTACAGCGGTCAATTGAGTAATGTACTTACTTAATGCGAACAAAAGTGAACGTCTTACCAAATTATAACTCAAATAGGTCTAAATCAAAAACTTGATGGCCAGAAATTAACCCCCTTATTCATAAAAGGTGTTTAAAGTTAACTAGTGATTAGCGATTCTTTAACCATACATTTTAGAAGTTTGCATGTCAGCCAACTTTAATTATCGTTTATGAATAAACACACCAGTGTCTAAGGGGTTTATTTATATACGATGATTAAAGTTAAGTGGCGTGCAAACGTCTAAAATGTATGGTCACTACAAACTATATTGTAATATATGTATATGTAAAAAACTGTATTCAGGTTTCGCGTAAACAAAAAATAATGTTTTAAATGCATCTGACCGACCAACATTGCGTTTTATAGAGCTAAACATATTGTGTTCATGATATGTTTCCTTTAAAAAATCACACACACTGAGATCAGACGTAGATCTGGGCCTGTAACCACGTGATTTGTCGCGTCGCGTGGTCAATCGTTCCCGCCATTGGTTGGTTTGGTATTCGATTTCGCTTCGCTACGAAGCGATGTTACATTGGCTAGGGCCGCAGGTGTGTAAACTGTAATGACCGTTGTGGTAAGTACCTACCAAGGAAAAACAGCTCACTCCGAGCAAATAATATAAATATATACAGTTTCCGTAAAGCATTACAAACTTCTGTCAATGTCACTAGGGGGTTAACGCCAGGACGTTAACCTCGGGAAATATACAATGAGGGTCAGGCCCTGTCAAACCTGATGCTGGCTGTGATGACTCCCCTAGTATGTAAGACTGAATAAGAAATATATGGTTAACCAGCGTAAGAGCGGGAAATAAATACACGAGTCGTCAGTGTCACTAATCTTTTCGTAGCATTTTGCACTTTAACATACAGTATCAGCAAAGTCGTTGTAGTATACGCACGTCACATGCTCTGAGGCTCAAATACGTTCATACAATTGTCTTTGATTTGAATTTCAATTAAATGTAACAATAAAACTTGAATACAATAGGAATAAATAGCATGGGAAAGTGACAGTGTTGTGTCATCATTTTTTTCATTATCAACCTTTTTACTGTCCCACTGCTGGGCACAGGTCTCCTCTCATACAGAGAAGGATTGAGCGTAATCACCACGCTTGCTCAATGCGGGTTGGTGATTTCAGACTTAAAGTCCAGGTTTCCTCAAGATGTTTTCCTTCACCTTTAGTCATTGGTGTCCAAGATATACTTAGAAAGTACATATAACTTTAGAAAAGTTACATTGGTACTTGCCTGACCTGAAATCGAACCCGCACACTCATACTTGAGAGGCTGGTGTTTTAACCACTAGGCCACCACGACTTGTGTTGACTGTTGTGTATTTCACCGGAATAAGACTTATGTAGATATAGTGTAGTAGTGTCTGTTCTCGGGAGGCATTAGTTATACTCTGTAAAAATAAAATAAGTGTTTGATGTTTGTTAATTTAACAAACTTGACGTGAAGGTAAACAGTGTGGTAAGTGAACCTTGCAAAAAAAAAGTGAATCTTGTATAAATTCTCATGCTACTTACATAGTACAGTTGGAGCATTGACTATTGACATACTTTGAAAAAACATGGAAAAAAAATCAGTTGATAATATTACGAATTGTAGTAAAACTGTGTAAATATTTTTAAGTTATAGTTATTTCTTTAGGCTTAGTCTTTACCACAGGCTACCGGCCATGCTAACGACAGATATTACCCCGTTTACAATAATATCGGTACTGGGCAGCCAGATCATTTAAAAATGTACTTATGTATATTACTAATAACTTATAATTATCAGCTTAAAGCGAATGATGTCCCTAATTAATTCATTGTAAAGCTTTGGATTCCCGAGAAAGCGGTGTCACCCTGGGTGAGATTAAACGGTTGTAATTGTCGCTTTTTCTGAGCCACATAATTAATGAGGATAATGGTAATAGCGATCCCACCAATTTTATATCTGTCGTCATCTGGAAAACTTATAATAATTTTTTCCAATCATTAAATAAATCTGGTCACATTCCATGCAAAAAATTTGCCTTCATGATGAAAAAAATTGTTTCCCCCAATTGTGAGGAATGTGGAGTTATCGAGGACCTACAACATCTATTGATGGAATGTGTCCAATATGAGTCCAGTAGAAATAATTTAGTGAGATCATTGAATTTGAACAGAACTGATGTCGGTATGTTCCATACAATTCTATCTCAACCAAATGGTGACGATGCAAAAGTGTTGTTCAAATTCATGGCCCACGTGTTGTGAAAGTGTTTAGGTTACGATGGGACTGACATACGCTATGCGTAAAAGTCCCTTTAATAAATAAAGAAAAAAAAATCATTAAATAAATAAATATATACGGACAAATCACACAGATTGAGCTAGCCCCAAAGTAAGTTCAAGACTGTAAGTGGAGAAGCTTGGGGCCGTAAATTATGAAACTAAAAAAAACTAAATAAATCAGTCTCATTGTGTCAGAAATTACTTAAGTAATAATGAGTTAACAGTCAGTCTTTTAATTTTTTGAGTAAAAATTAATCCTAATTCCTAATAACAAACAATTAAAGTTTCATTTGCTGCAATGCAAAGTGTTAGTGAATAATTAATTCTTAGTCTGAAAAAAAGCTATCTAAGAAAACAGATGGTATTGGTTGTATTGTCTCCTAATCTGCTTCGGATAGACTGATAGAGCTACAAATGTAGCTTGCGGCTGAAAAGGCACCTTCAGCCTTAATGCTGGTTGGCCTAATCGCCATTAAATAAATATAAATCAGAGTAAGTACTTTCCCTTTATTCCTTCTGCTTCATATGAAGTCATTACTTTTTTAATTATTTTGTCGTAGTCTGTTTCCTTTTCATTATTTTTAACTTTCCTATAAGTAGGTACACTGTTTTTTTAAACGACTTCAAAAAGGAGGAGGTTACTCAATTCGACCGTATGTTTTTTTTTTATGTTTGTTCGCGCATAACTTCGTCGTTTATGAACCGATTTTGATCATTCTTTTTTGTTGTAAAGAAGACATTCCCAAGGTGGTCCCATGATAAGGACATCAGTGTTTGAAGGTGGAAGACCAGAGATATCAAGGGGAACTTTCAAAAATTGTAGGAACGGCTAGTGCATTTGTAAGTTTTTGTTAGGTATTTTAAAGCACTGCAATTTAATAAGGGTCTGGACTAGATCTGGTGATGGAACCGGGAGACAGGTGAGGGAACTCCTCAATGATTCACGGCAGCAACCTTGTGTTTGTGCTTGAATAATTTGTGTTGATAAGAACCTTACACCTATATTTGAGCCAAAGTCGATAAAGAATAGAGGTAAATAAACCGTTGCTAGGCAACGAGTAGTTTATGCCTAAAAGACAGATGTTAACAACTTCTTCAACATAGATGATTTTCATAAAAGTAGGTAATAATCCTACTTCCTACTAATCTAAACAGTTTATTTATGTTTAGATATTTATGATTTGCATAAAACGCTTAACCGAATTAATGAAATTTGACACACATGTAAGCTAATTTCCTAATACTTAGGTTAAATTTTTTGATACATAGGTAAATATAATTAGTCCGTACTTCAAAGTATTACAATGCATGTGTTATGAAGTTGATTAAGTAATTAAAATACGCAAAATTGTATCAACAAATACCTCAACTTTATTCATTGGTTGAATTCAAAAAATGTGTTTAATACCTGGATTCCATCCATCTTTCTTTTATTGTAGGGCTATCACGTAAAATTAATGTCGACTTTTTAATGGTTTTTCGAAATGCCAAGTTATTATGCGTGTTATTTTAGTGATTCTATTGAAATTTGCTACAATATAAACTGTTAATAAATAGCTAGCATGTAAAAGTCTATAATCATGTAAATAACAGGAGTTTTGTAAAACATGAGTTGTGATAACCCTAAATTGGTTTGTTTACCTCTATTCTTTAAGGAGCTAGGCGATGGTATAGATGGGTGGAGACTGTCATTAGGGAGCTGACGATGAAGACAAAGGTCAGTTCAGGGAACTCCACAACGATTTACAGTAGTTACCTTGTGTTTGGACTCAATTCATTTATATTAATGAGAACTTTGCATCCATATGGGTTAAAATGAAGGTCTGCAGTAGATCTGATGATGTAGCCGAGAGACAGTCGAGGGAACTCCTCAACGATCCACGGCAGCTACGTTATGTTCGTGCTTGATTAATTTGAATTGATAAGAACCTTACGCCTAGATAGGTTGTGACTGTCATTAGGGAGCTGATGATGAAGACAAAGGTCAGTTCAGGGCACCCCTCAACAATTTACAGTAATTACCTACCTTGTGTTTCAATTCATTTATATTGATGAGAAGTTTGCATCCACGTAGGTTTTAACGATAGTCTGCAGTAGAACTAATCAAAATCAAAGCATTTATTTCAAATGCCTAAACCAGTTACAGGCACTTTTGAATTGTCAGAAGGTCGGTCAGTCAATAAGATGAAGCTAGTCACCCATTCCAAAGAGTAGGTACCTTAGGAGAAGAACGGGTAAGAAACTCCATGGACACTCTTTTAAATGATAATAAAGACCATAGACAGTCGAGGGAAGTCCTCAACAATTTACAGCATTGAATTTTAACGTAGGACAACCACTAACCACTGCTACTCGCCATGCTGATGCCACATTCAAAAAAATCAAGAGACTAAAATTAAGTCGCGTAATCGTGTCATCTCTAGCAATGCTCACGTACTACATTCACTCCGGTCTCAGAGAAATTTTATAAAAATCGGTTCTGTAGTTTGGTATTTAAATCAAAATTACGGGTAAAAAATCAAATAAAAATAAGGCGTCGTTTGCTTGCTAGCCTAGTTCCAACTACACACATCAAAAGTGTCTAGGGATCAACATATATTTTTGCAATAACTTTTCTCCTGATTGATATTAATTAAAATTTTCTTTAAGGATTCATCAAATAAAGTGTTTTCGTTTGTCACAGTAACGATAAACCAAGTCACCTTTGCATTAATAAAGAAATTTGCCATTTTCCTAATAAAGGGATATTTGACATTTGAACCACTAACACAAAAGTTCGAAAAAAAGACTGAAATAACAGTTTTCTCTAAAATTTTATTGGGTAACTTAAACAATTAATAATCCGTGTTTCTACCGCGAACACTAACAACACAAGAACATCGGTTTGGCATACTCAAAATGAGTTCATCCAAATCACGCTGTGGAATGGCCGCCCATGTTCGTTGCAACAACAAAAAAAGGTCTTCTTGCGACTGGATACCCTCCATATTCGGCAGAGCTCTTCTCTGTAGCATATCCCATGCATGCTCAATCGGGTTCAAGTCTGGCGACTGAGCAGGCCAGGGCAGGACATTGATGTTAGCTGCGGCGAGAGTCTGTCTTACAACTCTTGCGGTGTGCGGTCGTGCATTATCATGCATTAACTGAAATAAGGGACCGATTTGCACTTGTAGAGGAACGATGACGTCTGATACAATCGTTTCAGCATAAATTTGAGCGTTGAGGTTGCCTCTGATCCAAATCAACTCAGTTCTTCCGCCGATCCAAATACCCGCCCATACCATGATGGTTCCACCACTATAAGGATGGACTTCCTGGCAGGATTTTAATCGCTGTTGGCGTCCAGGGGTTCTCCAGTGTCGTATACGTCTTGTATCCGGTCTCATACCAAAACGAGACTCATCAGAAAAGCACACGAAACGCCATTGTTCTTCTGCCCAATTTCTGTGTTCAAGAGCCCATTGATATCGAATCCTACGATTGTGCATTGCTATAGGTGGTACCCGTAGCGGTCTTCGGGAATGAAGGTTCACTTCATGCAAGCGGTTTCTGACTGTTTGGTCGCTAATTAAGTTCCCTGAAGAGTGATGAAGCCTCACGGCTAACATCATGGCGGTTATTGTTGGAGCTCTTCGAGTTAAGATTTGAATGTATCGGTCTTGTCTCCGTGTGGTGCAGCGATACCGTCCTCCATGGCGCTCAGCCACGGTACCAGTGCTTCGGTAACGTGTCCAAAGTCGACTGATAACACTCTGACTTGTATTCAGAGCTAAAGCCACAGTACGTTGCCGGGAACCAGCTTCTATCATTCCCACGGCTCTGAGCATTTCTTCCCTGCTTAAATGACGTCGCCGCTCCATAATAACGTTGGTTTTAATCAGTAGTAGGGAAACAGTAGCACTAATAATGTCTTCAATGCGTTGTATAAAAACTTATAGGGAAAATATTGACAGCTGATTTTCATGTTTTACTCGAATTTGATTCACAGTTCCTGATTCAAATTATGAAATGCACCAAAAAGGATCCATATAAATTTATAAAATCATAAATTTATTACAAAGCCACATCTCAATCTCAAGAAATCCGCATAAAAATGCTTGATCCCTAGACACTTTTGATGTGTGTATGTTGGCGGCAGCGTCCAGTCTGACAGGATGCAGCTAAACAGTACTTTTTGCAACTAAAAATTGTAAAATAAAAACTTTTAACAAAAAAACAAACCTCCCTCCCGTCCTTTTTATTGTAATATTTTGTTCTATTGGCAATAATGAGACGGAGTTATAATCGGAATTGTTATCGTCTTTTCTTACAGCACGTTATTCGAATTTTGATGTGCTTTTTGCACTTCTTTTGTTTTACCGGATCCGATGCCAGCTGATCGAACATTCCAGATTCCTCTAGACGTAATAATAATAGCACATAACTTCGAGGTCACTCGGAAGTACCTACGGTAATTCCCGGAAACGGGTTTCTAGAAATTTCGATGTCGACACTTTGTTGACAAAACTGTTGAGACCTGTACCATTCGATAGGCCGTCCTAAGTCTAGCAATGCGTTTTATTATCGTACCTAAAAAATGTCTAGATCTGAAGAAATAGGGCTTAAAAGTGACTCACTGCATGTCACGCGATATTGAACCTTATGCCATCGACATAAGGTCCATTGGTAACAATATATAATTTTGTTAGTAAATCTGATCCCCGTGTTCAATTAAAATTCAACTGATTAATATCTGAGCAGTTTATTGATTTCCATTGCATTTACACTGATGCTTCTAAACCTGCTGCGATTGACAGTGTAGGTGTAGGGGTCAACCGCGTGCTCCTGACCGGCACAAGCAGGAGCTGCGTGTCACGGAGATGAATATGCTGCGGTGGATGTGTGGAGTTACACGGAAAGACCGCATCAGAAACTCCCGCATCCGGGGCAGCCTTCGTGTCCGTGACATTGCAGACAAACTGCAGGAGGGTCGCCTACGCTGGTACGGCCACGTCTTACGCAAACGTGGTCTTACGTGGGTAACAAATGTCTTGCCATGGCGCCTCCGCCGGGCCGGAACAAGCGGGATAGACCAAAGAAGTGCTGGCTTGACGTTGTAAGAGATGACATGCGTGCCAACGAGCTCTTACCACAGGATGCTAAAGATCGTGCGAAATGGAGGAGATTGTGCAGGAAAGCGGACCCCGGGCTCCAACACGAAACTGCGGATGCAACCGGGATAAACGCTGAGATGATGATGATGATGATGAGAATGGCAAATGTCCAAGACTATCCTATTGAGACACTACAGAAACAGTATTGAGAAGTTGTGTATTTTACAAAATTGGGCCCTGGTACCCCAAGGGGTCACGACTTGAAGAGGGATGGTAAATCAAACACTGGACTTGAATACTAAGCACGTATAATATAAAGATACAGTGATATGACTTGCTGCTCACAAAAAGTGCAAAGTAAAAAATATTAAATACTTATACTTTCGGCGGTAACGAAACCATAGCGAGATGCAAATCGACGCCAACGCCATACATTGAGCTCAGCGATACTAAACTACTAAACATCATCATCATCATCAACAACCTTTTCATCGTCCCACTGCACAGGTCTCCTCTCATACAGAGAAGGATTGAGCGTAATCACCACGCTTGCTCAATATAAAGTCCAGGTTTCCTCAAGATGTTTTCTTTCACCTTCAGTCATTGGTGTCCAATTAGAGATTAGAAAGTACATATAACTTTAGAAAAGTTACATTGGTACTTGCCTGACCTGGAATCGAACCCGCGCACTCATACTTGAGAAGCTGGTGTTTTAACCACTAGGCCACCACGACAACAACTACTAAACATTGCTTTATAAATCGCGCTATGATTTCGTTACTTGTAATTACATGAACATTTACATATATTGATGAAACTAAAACTGACCATTTATTTAAAAAATCAAAAATTTGCATTGAATGTAAAAAAACATTAGAAAAGGATAGTGAAGAAACATACTTTGGAATACTTAACGCTTATTACTTTTTTAAAAAAAACGATCAAATGTATTCTTCACTATCCCAACAAATATTTTTCTCGGTGGTAGGCCATAACATCGGCTGCCGGCAGCAGTTACCACCCACCAGACAAAGTCTTGCCGCCAAGCGATTCGTCGTGTTCCGGCATGATGTCTGGTGAAGCCGTACGGAGGACGGGTCTGAGCAGTAGTGTTGCGATGTGTGCAGAGTACGATGCGTCAAATGTTGTTGTGTCTGAGGTTTGGTCGTGGAGGGTCTCCACATCAATCTCCCTCTGGCGCAGCATCGTTGGTCGTGTTGTTGGGTTTAACATTGCACCACCTCGCTGCCGTCATCCTTCCTGTTCATTAAAATTTTTAAGTGAATGGGTTTAATAAACTAGCGCGCTTTACGGTCAACGATTGCATGACTGCTTACCATCAGGCGGGATTGGCAGTCAAACGCTAGTTTATAATTATATACAATATGTTAAGAAAACCCTGTCCGACCCGTGAAGGTATTGTTAGGTATCGATAACTGATTCTACTAATGCCTGCAAAACCTGGCTAAACTTAAAAAAAAAATACCCCCTAAAAAATAAATAACTTAAATAAAATAAATAGGTAATTTCATGGCAACACAGGCACAGGTCATGACCGCAGTTGACCTCATGCTTGTAGGTATAGGTAGCTAGTCCACGTTTATCGACTCTCGAAAGAAACAATGATACTTAGGCAGCTCGAGAAAAGAACTTTTTTTAAGTAGGAAGGTCGTCTGACTCTCCGAATGTATCATTTCATTGGATGAGCACAATGGCTGTGGCGGAGATGTTCCATATTTCGACGCACGAGATTAGCACGGATATGCATACAAATAAAAATCAAGTGGTGTCAAATCCGCGCTGGCCACAGTTGGCCCCTACCAATCCACTGCTCGCCGAACTGACAATGGACAATAATGATAATGTACTCACGTACAGGTCGGCAAAAATATCGTGAGGCACCGTCATGCTGGAACCCTCGTGCATTGACCGATAAGTACCCACTTCCAAATCGTCTAACACATGATCACATCACAGCTAATTGCAGTTACTACCTCCATCAGCATGTTACATTACTCTACGTTAGAAAACGACATGATCACACAATACACGAATAGTGTACACCAGCAATGTTTACGCGCAACTAATAATTTAAAGTAAAATTATTTTTCTTTTTTAAAGATAGGTACTTAGGCGGCGGCATGCTTTGGTAGAGATGTGTAAGTAATCAAAATATTCTTTTTTTATCGATTGATACTCGTCTATTTTTGGTATCGATTTAGTATTGTAGTTTCTCATTCTTATTCTCGATTCAACATCGCATGGAATTGTTTAGAACTTTTACAAAACTCAAATTAGCGGGGTACACTGCTGTAAATGAAAATCATGCCCAAGTTTCAATTTCAGTTTCTGTCTCAATATCGATGATATTGACCGATAAAATATTTGTAAAACTTTACTAAAATTGTGTTTCATAAGTCTTTCTCGTTTCTGTTTACTAATATTTGTGTTATAATAATGTCATTAGTAATTAATCGGTAAACAAACAAAATTACTTCCATTGGGTAATCTGTGTTTTTACAACAAATCCTTCAACCAGATACAAGTTTCGATTAATAGCGATAAAAAAACGTTATTACGCAAAAAATATTACATCCCTAGTTTCACCTACTTTTTCCTTTGACGACACCGACAAACTCGCCGCGCGCCGGGATCACAGACGAGACCGCCAAATATTGAACATAAATTTATACATTTAATATCCAACAATAAATCAAACGATGATAGCGCCGAAAATGGTGTTGTCACATTTTAAAAATTTACCTAATTTTGGGGAAGTTCGCGCGAAAAAAAGATAATTTCAAAATTCACTAGTATTGTTACTATGATGATTATGTAAAATTTCATATTTTATTTGGCCATGTGTTTACCTAACCTTTATTATCCTTACGGGTCAGACAGGGTTTTCTTAACATATTGTATAATAAAAACAAAAAAAAAATGCTGGAAATGTGTAATGAATATAGAAATTATTACAATTGAAATTTTGAAAACGAAATGTGAATCTAATGATAATATAGAACTAGCGGCCGCCAGCGACTTCGTTCGCGTGGAGTTATGCTCCGCTTCTATTGGTCGCAGTGTGATGTTATATAGCCTTCCTGGATTAATGGGCTATTCAACGCAAAAAGAATTATTCAAATCGGACCACTGGTTCCTGAGATTAGCGCGTTCAAACAAACTCTTCAACTTTATACAGGGTGTATCTGACATCGTAACGCAAACTTCGCGAAAAAGCTAGACCGCATGCCACTAATAAAATTATGATAGTCATTTATGTCGTTAATGAACGGTTACAGAATACACACTATTTTAAAAAAAGTGTCGGCTTGGCTTTTGAACGTTGCAAGCGTGCCGCCGTGTGGGTTTGTAGGTATGGCGTTGATCCCCGATGTGAACTCTATTAAATCAGCTGATAAGATAGTTTTTCGGGTTTTGTTTTCATTGCGCTTTTTTATGTAATTAGCGAATTATTTAATTTTTACTTTAAAATATTATTGGGTTATAAAAGTATAGCAATTATGAACGGTCTAAAGTGAAAAAAAAAACTACATATATTTTTTTTTTATCATGAAAAAGCTGACGAAAATTCCACCACTGGGGGGCTCAGAATCATGTACTGGATCCATGGTACGCGTTTGTGCGTCGATGTCAGATACATCCTTTATATTAGTCTAGATTGGTAACCACCACGCTTGTTTCACTCGAATTTATTAAATGCGATCAACATAAGTGAAATTAAAAGAAGTTCTTTTAAAAAAGCATACTGCTAATAATATTTTTCAAAAACATATTTTATGATGAGACTGATGAAATCAAGCAATTAGCACACAATTACTATGTACGCCATAAAATAAATACTTTCTTGAAAAAAACTGGTTTCTTTCATAAAATTTCTCGTAACCTATTGTGTATTTAAAAATAAGCAGTTTTAATTTAATTATGTTTGTAAAATACAGCACATAAACGGTAACTACTCATCATCATCCCAGCGTTAATCCCATTCGCATCCGAAGCCTTTTTCAGCTTTTGGAGTCTGGGGTCCGCTTTACCAGTCCAACTGCTGATATGGCTAAACTTCGACATTTTCCGTGAAGCGACTGCCGTCTGACCTCAACAACTTAAAGGCGACATCAAAGCATTGCAGTTAGACCAATTGTTGGACTTATGAGGGCTCCAACAACCCGTAACGACTGCCACTAGATGTTCGTATGTCAACCGGGACCAACGGCTTAACGTGCTTTCCGAGGCACGACCAGACCAGTGCAAATATTCATATCCATGCATACAAATACTTGCACTGTGCGGGGATCGAACCCGCGCCACCTTGCGCAGCGGCCGCGTCTGCTACCGCTACACCACGGAGGCTGTCGATAAACGGTAACTACTGGCTATTCTTATTGAGTACACAATATGTAGCACCTTTGAAAGTAACATAGGTATTGGATATATGTTACCGTATTTGTTTGATATCTCCGTTCCACCATCGGACGACCCGTCGTACGGCGAGTTTCCACCCTTACGTAGTTAACACTACTAAGTACGATCCGGACGAAGCGTTTCGCCTCCTATTTTTGTTAATTTTTTTCGATAAGCCAAAAAAAGAGTTACTGGCCATCTAAACGTTAGTTAGTACATATACTCATTTATGTGACAAACATACAGTCTGTCTATAAAGTCAAGAAAATAAATGAGGGTGCATATAGCAACCCTGTTAGTGTGACTGAATTCATTTTGATACTAGCATATTATTTTGTACTGGAAGCAAACCTGGTTTTAATGAACACTACGCCTTTTTTAACTGGATAGAAAATACATAGGTGTTAAGTCCGTAGATCTTATTAAATACAGAAAGCATAGATAATGATGACCTTCATTATAAATGATAATACCAGTTTATTACTGATAAAAGTTGAGCAGTTGTTACTGCTGGGCAAATGCCTCTTCTCTACTGAGAAGGCACGAGCATTGGTCATGGTCACCACGCCTGTTCAAGACGGGTTTACGATTTCAGACTTATAGGTATTAATACTAAGACCAGGTTTCACGAGCGGTTTTCTTTCCGAACTCCATTAGATGCATAAACGAGTCCATGCATAAACGATCAGATAGCACAAATCTATGGTATCTGATGTTCAAATAAAAAAGGTAAAACAAAAAACATTATTACATGTGTAAACGTTTTTTTTACCAATGAAAAGTATTCCAAAACAATAAATACTTTCATCATCTGATTCTAATTATTCTTCGTTAAAAAGTATTTTTATTCAGCTGCGTCGCTATCAACATCTTCGCTGCCGCTGTCATCAGCCTGCTATCTTCGCTAAAGCGAATATTAACACGTATATCTCGATAACACTCACGTTTTCCTGAAAGATTAAAAAATAACAATATGTTTTCTATCACAAGATGAATAGCATTCTTTTTAATTTCGAACATGATATAATTCATTTTTAAAATCAGCGGTAAATTTAATCACTCAAAGTACTACAATATGGTCTACTTATATTTGAAATCTAACCTATAAATGCGCAATGTAAACAATCCTCATTTTAGTCTTCAAATCGTATACTTAGTAAATTTGAAACTTCTAAGTAGTAGATAAAAACAAACAGTAACACGATTACATACCTGTCTTAGCAACTGTTCGAGAATAAATATCATCCAAATTTGATAAAAAATTGTGCGGCTTGGTGTGCTAACAAACATTGATGATACACTTTAAAAATGTTTCCCCAAGCTCCACTCCGATTTGTTCTTCTCATATTTAACACATTTCTTGGATTTTTTGTCACTGTAAAAAAAGAGTATAAATGTCATATTTGTCAGTGTGTGTATACACGAAGGGAAAGGCTAACTATTCATATTCGTACACACACTGGTTAAAAACCTTTTAAGTGTGATGTATGCCAACATAATTTTTATCAAAAGCATATTTTTAAAAAGCATATGAGTACACACACTGGTGAGAAACCTTATAAGTGTGATGTATGTGCACGTAATTTTTGTGTAGAAGGCAATTTAACAATGCATATGCGTACACACACTGGTGAAAAACCTTATAAGTGTGATATTTGTCAACGTAATTTTAGTAGAAAGGGCAGTTTAACAGTGCATGTGCATACACACACTGGTGAGATATCTTTTAAATAAATTCTATGTTTGCGTAATTTTAGTATAGAGGGCAATTTAAAATGCATATGCGTACACACACTGGTGAGAAACCGTATAAGTGTTATCTATGTAAAAATAATTTTATCCAAAGGAGTGATTTAAAAATGCATATACGTACACACTGGCGAAAAACCTTATCAGTGTGATATTTGTCAACGTAATTTAAGTAGAAAGGGAAGTTTAATAGTGCATATGCGTACTCACACTTATAAGTGTGATATATGCATTATACAATTGAAAAATATCAACATAATTTTTTTTTTGTAAATCAAACCCCTGTGCAACTCGGGGCCTAAACTTGGCATTCCTCTTTGTAAACTTCAAGAAATATGACTGTTAGGTTGTTTGTATGTAATGCACGCACGTGTAAAAGCTCATGATTGAGCAATCAGCTCAATCATAAGTTTTTACACCCACGTGTGTATGAATAGGCTGTATTAAATTGATATTTTTACTAAAAGTACGTGAACATATATCACACTTATAAGTGTGTGTACGCATATGCACTATTAAACTCCCCTTTCTACTTAAATCACGTTGACAAATATCACACTGATAAGGTTTTTCGCCAGTGTGTGTACGCATATGCAATTTTAAATCACTTCTTTGGATTAAAATATTTTTACATAGATAACACTTATAAGGTTTCTCACCAGTGTGTCTACGCATATGCATTTTAAATTGCCTTCTATACTAAAATTACGCGAACATAGAATACATTTAAAAGTTTTCTCATCAGTGTGTGTATGCATATGCACTGTTAAACTCCCCTTTCTACTAAAATTACTTTGACAAATATCACACTGATAAGGTTTTTCACCAGTGTGTGTACGCATGTGCATTGTTGAACTGCCTTCTATACTAAAATTACGTGCACATACATCACACTTATAAGGCTTCTCACCAGTGTGTGTACGCATATACTTTTTTAAAATATGCTTTTGATTACAATTACGTTGGCATACAGCATACTTAAAAGGTTTTTCACCAGTGTGTGTACGAATATGAATGGTTAGCCTTGCTCTTCGTGTATACACACGCTGACAAATATGAAATTTATACTTTTTTTTTACATTGGTAGAACTGCTCCGATTACATATGTAAGGCTCTTTGAAGTGTGCCAGGTTTGGACGTCCATTTCTGATTTGTTCGGATAACTAATAACAGCCGAACAAACTACAAAAGACAAATCAGACTCGAATTTGTCTTTTGTAATTTGATCGGCTGTTATTGCATCTTTTTCTTTTGTTCTTCGTATGTCCCGTTTTGGTTGCCTCACAACGGTCGTCTCTGTAAGTAAATTAAGTAACTACATATAGGTAGACTATTACTATGCAGACGCATCAAAATAATTTACACAAGCGCTTTGTACATTTAGAATCAAAAAGGTTGTTGTAGGTTATTATTTCAAAACCAGCTGTAGATTTTCAATTCCATCTCACTATCGGTTTTCGTACCCTTAAAGCTTAGAAAATGACACTCAAGGCGAAAAATATATCTTGTCGGGGCTGCAGGTTGTTCGAAAGAGATACCGTAGCCCCGGCGCATAGACAGGTGAAGAAACACGGGTGGGTTTTGATCAGTAAAAGTATGACACGCCTTTCCTTTCTTGCCGCCCAGAGCGAGAGACGTCATTTAATGATTTCCTATCCATAAAAAAGAAGTCGAAAAATACATAATTTGCGTAGCAGCCATCATGGATTTTCTTTTCGACTTCACTATGGGCGTTAACATCCTCGAAAATCGAAATGACACAAATGACGAAAAATTGCAACCGACATGTTGGATTTATATTTTAACCGAAGAAAGACGGAAGTGGCCTAACATGTATAAACACTTTTCGCGTGACGATCTGTTCCAGCCTAGGGATGGTCCGATACTATCAAAGTAGTGACACCTACTAGTACATTTCGATAGTACTCAAATCTTTTTTCGATACTACCTAAACAAATACTCCTAAATAAAAAATGTATCGATATCAATTAGGAAAATAGGTCCTAACTCCAAGACTAACGATGTCGCTATCTCGACAGCCCACATGTCCTTTCGTATCTACACGACAGCAGTAAAACTATTAAATCTAATAATTTCTATGCTTTCTATCAAAACGTTCGCGGTCTGAAAACCAAGCTTTCTACGTGGCGCAATAACTCCCAATAAAGTAGAAGTTGAAGAATACAGGCCCATTGCAATATTATCCTCACCAGCAAAAGTATTATCATCCTCCACAAATTAATATAAGCTCAAGTAGAAAAACATCTAAGAGAAGCTCAACATGGTTTCACTCTCGCTTGCGAGTTCTTTGTGGGTAGTCACGTTTGTGTGATTGCGCGCTAGTGTCCGTTGATACGATTAAGTGTGCGAACTGTAATGTGGTGATATCGGAAGTCCTAGCGTTTATTCGTAATAAACATGACGTGATGGACAATGAAAGCCTAATAAGAATATGTGTGTCGGCGTTTTCCGAGAAGGAAATTGATGTAGCAAAGAAATTGTTATGCAGTACGACGAAGATTGCTAAACGATTGAAGTCAAGGCGAAAAGACAAGAAAGTAAAGGATCTAGAAGACATGATAGCGGTTTTCAAAACTATAGACCCTGATCAACTGCCGGTTTTTGTCGCCTACGAGTTACATAAACTGCCCCCTGTGTGTTTCGACCATGTTGATGTCACGAAATTACTTAAGGATTTGTTAATTTTGCGTGCGGAGTTAAGTGATATAAAAGATAAATTTGTCACTAAAAACGATCTAAAAGAGGCCCTGAAGGATAAGAATAATATAGAATATGGCAATCAGTTATCGAATCCGATATTTAACACTAATATAAATAAAATTAGAGGTGGAGGGTATAACGTAGACAGCGGGCCGTTTAGAATGTCGCCGCATCCACCCTCATCTCATTCACAGCTGGTCGATTCGGACTCACAGTCGCTAACGCAGAAAACAAATGACGGAGACGAACTGAAGTATCGCTCTCTCATTCACTCCCATGCTAAAGTGCTACCGGCTGTCGTTGAATCTGCTACCACTCCGGTTAACTCGACGTTCTTAGAAACCAAGGATGACACGAATACAGATCCTTTACCATCAACACAGAGTAATAAAACTATGGTGGAAGTATTAATGCAAGGTGTATGGCCTAAAAAGTCTAATAAGGATGATTGGACTCTGGTACAAAATAAAACGTCAAAGAATCGGTTTGAGGGAAAAACGGGTACCGCAAGTCCTAATGCCAACTTCAAATTCAAGGCTGCCGATTTGAAAATTCCGCTTTTTATTACTAATGTTGACAAAGAGACTTCTGAAAAAGATATTTGTGATTATATACAAAATAAGACGCAAGAAATAGTACAGCTTCAGAAAGTCACTATGAAATCTGAAAGACCCTACAATGCCTTTAAATTGTTTGTCTCAAAATACAAAATTAATACTTTTCTGGATGACAAATTATGGCCTGAGGGTTTCGACAGATTCGATTTAGACAGTTTATTTATTTTAAGAAAAACTCAACAAAAATAAATAAACAGCACAGTCTTGAAAACCTAACTAAGATAATATAATGGGTTGTATGTCGAACGTAAAACTATGTACATTCAATTGTAAAAATATAACTCGATCAGCTGATTGCGTGCGTCAATTATGTGCACAAGCTGACGTGATAGCGTTACAGGAGACTTGGCTTTCTTAGCGTGACGTGCCCTTCTTAGCGACCATTGATGGTGACTTCACGTACACTGGGAAATCTGCGGTAGACATATCTACCGGTGTTCTGGTTGGAAGACCATTTGGAGGTGTGGCGTTGTTGTGGAGGAAGTCGTTATTTGCGACGGTTTCGGTTATAAATTGTGCTAGTGATCGTATCGTGTGTATTAAAATAACGCAGGGCGAGCGATCGTTCCTGATATTTAGTGTGTACATGCCCACTGATTGTGCTGAAAATTTGACAGAGTTTACAAGTTGCTTAAGTGAGATTATCTCAGTGGTTGAGAGCAGTGAAGTGGAGTCGGTTTTTGTGCTGGGAGACTTTAATGCGCACCCAGGGACACGATTCTCACGTGAGTTACTTTCAACGTGTACCGATCAGTCTTGATCGTGCATTGATACTGAACTGTTGCCACGAGACTCGCATACGTTTACTAGCTCCGCGAATGGTTCGCTCCGCTGGCTGGATCATTGTGTTGTCACAGAGGCCGCTAGACATTTAGTGAATAATGCGTCAATTTTGTATGGTGTGTATATAAGTCAGACCATATTCCGTTAGTAATTGAGTGTAACATTAATTTAATTAAACCTAAGATTATTGAAGCCTACAATTATTGTAATAAAGTTGTATGGGGTGAGAGAAATTCAGTTCAGATAAATAATTAATTATTTAGATTACTGTAATAGCAAGTTAAAAGAAATTGATTTTCCTCCAATATTTCAAATTTGTGCTGATAATATGTGTCGCAAAACTGAACACTGGTCCGTCATAGATAGGTTGTATAATGAAATTATTTCTATTCTGAAAAAAGGAGCCGTAGGTACTCTCCCATGCAGCTTCCATTAAAAAGCGTTATAAAGGAAAGTATGTAGTTGGTTGGAACAAACACTTTCGTGAGGCTCATCGCGATGCCCGACTATGTTATCAAATGTGGCTGTTTTTTAATAAACCTACCTCCGGAGTTATTTATGAAAATATGTGTAAATCGCGAAATCTGTTTAAAAGTTAAAATATTGTCAAAACAACCAGGAGAAAATTAAAATGGATATGTTAGCGTCTTGTCATGAAAGTAAACAATTTAATAAGTTTTGGAAATTAACTAATAAATTAAAACATAAGTTGGGTGTACCGATGAGCATCGCGGGCTTGAGCGACCCCACTGAAATAGCTAACGCTTTTCACAAACATTTTAAGGTGTGCTCGCGTTTAGGTAACTATGGCGAGTCGTCTAAAAATGCCACTGGGGCGGTCGTGACTGGGGTCGACCGGGTTCACCCTGTCAGGTTCTCCGGTAAGGAAGTTGCGAGAAGTATACAGAACATGGTGAGGGGTAAGTCTCCCGGTCACGACGGCCTCAGTGTCGAACATCTTAAACACGCTGGGGTACACTTACCGCGAGTGCTGGCTATGTTTTTTAACCTTTGTCTGAGTCATAGTTACTTACCTGCCCAACTTACTAAAACGATCGTTGTGCCAGTAATAAAGAATAAGACAGGCGATGTTTCCGATATCTCCAATTACAGGCCGATATCACTTGCTACTGTATGTGCTAAGGTATTGGATAGTCTGCTTGATAAAATACTGGCTAAACATATCATTCTCGAGGATGGTCAGTTTGGTTTCAGACCAAACTTGTCGACAGATAGTGCAATTTTGAGCCTTAAGCAGACTGTCCAATATTATACTGACAGAAAGACTCCTGTAATAACTTCTTTCTTGGATTTATCGAGGGCCTTCGACCTGGTCAATTATGACCTGCTCTGGCATAAGCTCACTCACGACACTACTGTTCCAGCTGACGTTATATCACTGTACAGTTTTTGGTATAGAAGTCAAAAGAATACGGTAAGGTGGGCAGGCTCTTACTCTGAGATGTATGGGTTGGACTGTGGGGTAAGACAGGGAGGTCTGAGCTCCCCTCGTCTTTTTAATCTGTACATAAACAAGCTGATAGGTGAGCTCAGCAGTACCAAAATCGGCTGTCATGTGGACGGTGTTTGCGTGAACAATATTAGTTACGCTGATGACATGGTGCTGCTTAGTCCATCTATCGGTGCTTTAAGAAAACTCCTTGAAATATGTGAAAGTTATGCAGTGACTCGTGGACTCAAATACAACACCGATAAGAGTGAGTGGTTGGTCTTTAAATCAGGTACCATGACCTATGAACAGCTGCCTGAAATCTCTCTCTCTGGGTCTCCTTTAGGGCGGGTTGCAAAGTTCAAGTATTTGGGTCACTGGGTCACTGACGACTTAAAGTATAATCTGGATATTGATAGGGAGCGCAGGTCGCTGGCTGTCCGTTGCAACATGCTGGCCCGCAGGTTTGTGCGCTGTTCTAAGGCTGTTAAGATTACGCTTTTTAAGGCCTTCTGCCAGTCATTTTACACGTGCAGCCTGTGGGCCACGTATACCCAGCGGGCATACAGCGACTTGTGCGTACAGTATAATAATGCATTCAGGGTTCTCTTGGGGTTGCCGTGGCGCTGTAGCGCGTCAGGGATGTTCGCGGAGGCGAGGGTCGACTGGTTCGCCGCGATCATGCGAAAACGTTGTGCTTCCATGATGGCGCGCTTGCGCACCTCCTCCAATGGCATACTGAATGTGTTTTCGGATCGGTGGGACTCGCCCCTCTTACGTAGGTGGATAGGAGTCCAGACCCACTTTAGTTAATTCATTACTAACATTAGGCTAAGCTTTATTTGTACTAACACTATATGGATGTTTTTTACCCCGAAATAAAATTTTTAATTTGAATTTGAATTTAGACGCAGGAGATCAGTAGAGACTAACTTGTTGACTTTAACTGAATATATTACTGTGCAACTTGACGAGCGACGCCAAGTGGATGTGTTGTACTTTGATTTTCAAAAATCGTTTGATCGAGTAAATAATGACATCTTGTTTGTAAAGCTTAGCGCCATAGGATTTTGTCCTGGCCTTCTGCAGCCGCTGGCTCATTCGCGATCGCCAGCAGTATGTTAGGTTAGAAATTTATGAGTCCAGTGCCTACCACACTCGGTCGGGTGTAAGTTAGGGATCAATCCTCGGGCCGTTATTGTTTCTTCTTATGATTAATGATTTGCCGACAGTTTGTTAGGTTAGAAATTTACGAGTCCAGTGCCTACCACACTCGGTCGGGTGTAAGTTAGGGATCAATCCTCGGGCCGTTATTGTTTCTTCTTATGATTAATGATTTGCCGACTGTTCCCAAAAATGCTAAATGTCTTCTGTATGCAGATGACCTAAAACTGTACGCTTCTGTCAACACTATCGGATTAGGAGGCTATTCAAAGGGACAGATGCGGTTTACAATTGGGGAGTTTCTAATAAGACGGCAAACAATTCTTTTAGTGTTATTCATGACTTTTGGCCGAATTCGACATCCAATTAACTTTGAATATAAAATAAATGGCACTATTATAACAAGGGCAACAACAATAAAAGATCTGGGTGTCGTATTTGACCGGAAGATGACTTTTTACGATCATATCGGCACCGTTGCTATAGAGTCCTTTACCAGGCTTGGATTTGTCCTCAGAAACTCGCGCGATTTTCGAAACGGACATGTCGTACGACTCTTGTACGGCACTCTTGTCAGAAGCAACTTGGAGGCGAGCTCCTGCTTCTGGAATCCACACGAGGCTACTTACGCACTATTATTTGAAAAAGTTCAAAAGGCATGTCTCTGACATCGACGCACAAACAAATACCATGGATCCAGTACATGATTCTGAACCCCCCAGTGGTGGAATTATTCGTCGACTTTTCCTGATTTGATCAAAAAAATATGCAGTTTTTTCACTTTGGACCGTTCATAATTGCTATACTTTTGTAACCCAATAAGATTTTAAAGTAAAAATTAATTAATTTGCTAATTACTCAAAAAAGCGCAATGAGAACAAAAGTGGAAAAACTATCGTATCAGCTGATTCGATGAGTTCACTTCAGGGGTCAACGTCATACCTACAAAAACGCGCGCGGCGGCACATTTACAACATTCAAAGGCCGAGCCGACACTTTTTTGCTTTTTATTACCTACCGCCAAAGCGTCGGTTTCTTTGCCGCGAAATGCGGTATTGTCAAAGGATTGGATCTCAAAGAGAAATCAGAAGGTCAAAATGGAATCATGAAAAAAGAACAGTTATAAACGAATGCAACTGCAAAATGCCATTCTGTCTAGTTTAATTTGATTGAAATTGGTTTTTTTTTTTTCAACAAGATAATAAACTAAATTCTTTTTCTTGATAATTTATGAGTAATAATTAGTAAGTATTTTAATCCATACTAATATTATAAATGCGAAAGTATCTCTGTCTGTCTGTCCGGCTTTCACGCCAAAACTACTGAACCGATTGTAATGAAATTTGGTACACAGATAGTCTAGAGCCGGAGAAAGGACATAGGCTATAAAACATCCCGCTATGCCCAACAGGAACAGAGCAGGGGCAAAAAATGTTGCGGAAACGGGAGCAAACGCGGAAGTACTACATTTTGCTCCCATTATTTTAACAGGCGCTTATTTTATATCAACTGAGCTCATTCGGCTAGAAGTTTACGCGGGTGAAACCGCGGGGCACAGCTAGTAAATAATAAAATCTCTTGTTTAACATTATGATTTTTTACTTTGATGTGGCCTATATTTTGGCCAACAATGTGTCCTGTGTAGGTACATTCCCTTGTAATTCCCCGATTTTTAAGGATTTTTGATTTTGTCATTTTTTTTGCGAATTTTTGTGTTGATAATCGGAACAATTTCTGTGTGTTTGTTGAGTGTGTGTGATTTTAAAAATCTCTGTGTTGTGGGTATATGTTTGTAATGTGTAGTAAGTAATGTTCACCTACCAACATTAGATAATAAAGCAGTTCCATCTTGATCGCGGTGTTTCAATACGTTACATGGTGACAGCGGTTAAAACAAATAATAGCTCGTACTTAATCTATTATCAGTGTCGTAATATAATCAAATTATATGTAGTAGTGTTAATAAAGTATGGAACACGCGCGACCACCGTCGGAATTATGTTTGCAAGGCAGCTCCGTCAGCCGGGCTGACGCGTGGAAGAAATGGAAAACGCAATTTATGTTATTTCTAAAAGCATCTGGGGTGCATAAAGAAGAAGATGGTGTACAGGCCAGTTTACTGATCAATCTTATTGGATCCGAGGGGTTCGATGTGTATGAGACCTTTACCTTCGTTCAAGAAAGTGACAAGGATGACGTCACTTGGTTAATAAAGAAGTTTGATGAATATTTTGGCGTGAGACAAAATATTACACTGGCCAGATACAATTTTTTTAGTAGGAATCAAGAGACTGGCGAATCGATCGATCAATATGTAACTGCATTGAAACTTCTGAGTAAATATTGCTGTTTTAAAGATTTAGAAGAGGAGCTTATACGTGATCGCATTGTTTGTGGCATAGCAAGTTCGATTGTACGTGAGTTTTGTTTTTTAATATGGCATCTCGTAGTTGACCTTGAGAGGTCGGTACTACTTAACCGGACTATCCTGTGGCTGCCTTAAGTGAATTTAAAGCCTCCAGCCAGGGCTACTAAAAGCTAAGCGACTACACGCTAAGGGCACCCCCTGTGGGGTACGAACCTCGGCTTAGGGTGTCGCTAGAAGAACAGCAAGGGACGGCTGGATCGAATTTTTATTTTTATTTCGGCTTGATGACCGCGGCGTTTCCTAGTACTAGCTCTGAGAAGAAACGTCCGAAACAAACTCAGAGGTCATAGTTGGGAATTTATATTTACTGGCTTAGCTGCGGCGCGGGCTGGCCTACATCGGACAAGGATTGTACGTGATCGATTGCTGAGAACAGAAGATTTCACATTGAAAAAAGCTATTAAGATCGTACAAGTCAATGAAATATCAACAGACAGCGGTCGCTTGTTGGAGACCCGCGGTGCGGTAGGCGCCGGGGAGTCAACGTCGTCGGCGCACGTTAACGTGGTTGGCGTGCGCGGCGCAGGCAACCGAGCAGGCTGGCGCGGGCGCGGTGGCCGCCGAGCACCCGGTGCGGCCGGGGCCGCCTCCGGCAGCAGCGCGGTGCGGCAGGCGGGCGCATCGGGCCACCGTCTCAGGTGTGGAGGTCAATGTACGGAGCCGGGCTCGTGTCCAGCTACGTCTGTGCTACGTATGTGAAAACCATGGGCATTTCGCTAGAATGTGCAAACTAAAAAAAAGTGTTAAAAAAGTGCATGATATAGTAACCTTTATTATCCTTCCTGCCCCCTAATCGGCGAACACATTTTTGTCAAATGATTGCGACTAGTTGGGATCGTTTGGACCGAACAGACCAATGGGCGGCCCGAACGATCCCAACTGATGCCGACTAGTCGCAATCATTTGACAAAAATGTGTTCGCCGATTAGGGGGCGGGTTGGACAGGGTTTTCATAACATATTGTATATTTATTACTAGCTGCGCCGCAGTTTCACAGCCTAAGTTTTGAATCCATGGGAATACTGGGATGAAAAGGTCCATATGGTATATGGTAATCCTGGTTATAAGACTTCCTCCAAATCCGTGCAAAACTTTGAGCGTTGAAAAGTATCCCACATAAGAAACAACACACACAAACGTACATGCCTTGCCTGTGCGCCAGGGTCCGCTGTATTTCTTTCGAACATCCGGTGCTCTGGCAGGCATCGGTCCTAGTGGACCCTATCACTACGTGCTGCATATATTAGTGGCGCGCGTGGAACACAATGTGCCGTCGAACCGGGTCAGCATGCCTAGTATGAGTTTTCATTACGAGACTCGATCGTCGATATCGAGCGCGTTTGGCGCTCTCATTGGTTGATAATTCTTACAACCTTGAAGCGGGCCAATCGATGAGCCAAACGCGCTCGATATCGACGATCGAGTTTCGTAATGAAAAGACATACTAGGCCTACTGGTCTTTAATAGGCGGCTCGGGCTCGCCCAGCCCACGTCTACTTTACACTATACCAAACTATTTACACTGAGGCCGATAGGGAGGTCGGCGCAGAGCACCCAGTCGTACCCGACATCCCACAGATGCAGCCCCAAAACCGATGCCTGTGGGACATCGCTAGAGTCAACCTTAGGAGTTATATGTTTTTAGGTTTTATACTATGTAACTTTTAACGTTCTTTCTACTCGTAAACGAGGTAAGTGGCGACATCTAGTGGCAAATGGGAATAAATTATAATTAGTCCCATGTAAGTTCAAATAGATGGCGTTGCTTACAAATCGATTTCTTTTAAAATAGTCATTTAACCCTTTAACCGCCATGTCACTGATCCCTTTAACGTACCTCCAGCGCCACGTCACTTCAGGTATAAGTTGGAACAGTGTTGGGAATACTCAATATCGATGCATAAATTCTTTATTTATTCACAATTTTAACCTTTCGACAATATTTACTTTTATACTGCTCATACATACATAGAGGCATTATTATGAAAATATAGGTATATACCTAAACGTAATAACACTACAAAATCTGTTGTTATTACCCTACCTACCGAGGTACCTTCTTAGTATTACGTAATTGCAGTCTATGAACCTATTATTTAAATTTTCGGTTAGTATCCATGATGAAACTTAGTAGGTATGTTACAAACAAAGACAATTACTTGTCAAATTAAAATATCGATTTAAAAAATAAATTTAACTTATCAAATCAACATCACTTTCTATGTTGAGAACTGTCGTAGCTTCGCAATTCATGGTTGCAAAATATTTAATAACTTTTCGTCTTCACGAAACACGAAAAAGGCCTACAACACTAGTTGCACTGAGCGATAAAGCTTTCCCGTGATTTGACGGGGATGGCGCTGAGGCAACTCACAATACAGCGCGATTTAACCTTGAAGCTCCTTGGCCGCACGTAATATAACGGTGACGGCTACCGGCGAATGTCTGCACTAGTGAGGTACCGTCTAATGAGATTTTTATATTTTTGTCGCAAAAATTAAACAATATTAAACTTAAATACATTTTATTGTGTACAGATTTTTGTATCAGAGTAACTCTATGGTTATTTTGTGGTGAAAGTACCCACTTTCATTGCAAATAGAGATAGTAATTTCTAAAGAGCCTTGTTTATTGTTAAACAACCTATAAAATATTTTACGAATTTGCCCCATCCCTAGTACTCGTAAAATTACGTGACTGGAGATACAGGTAAGGCGACCAGTGATCACGATGTATTTAAATCTCAATATTCACAATATTTATCATTCAAAACATTGAAAAATGTCAATAACAAAAACGATTATACCCTATTTCTTATAGTTGACACATTTTATAAGGAGTTTGTGTACTATTAAGAACTTATTAGATAAAATAACGTAATTATAAGTGTTGGCGGTTCGGGCACAGATTTCAGAGCCCGTAATATTACGTTGTTGGCGGTTAAAGGGTTAAATTGGAGGAAATGTATTAATTAAATTTAAAATAACTAAAATAAGCTTTTCTAGATATGCAATTAAAGTTGTAATTTAATATTGTGAAAAGAAAAGAAGTCTATGGTCAAAGGTTGGTCATGACATTTGAAGGAAGCTTAGCGTAGGTAGTTTTTCTTTAGAAACGCTAACAATCCATACTAATATTATAAATGCGAAAGTAACTCTGTCTGTCTGTCTGTCTGTTACGCTTTCCCGCTTAAACCTCTCAACCGATTTTGATGAAATTTGGCACAGACAATCTTTAGACCCTGAGAAAGAACATAGGCTACCTTTTATCCCGGAAAAATTTAATGTTTCCGAGGGAAATCTTAAAAGTGCGATATAACCAAACTCCACGCGGGCGAAGCCGCGGGCGGAAAGCTAGTTATAATATAATATGTAGTTTTATGTTTTTGTTTGTTTCAGTCCAGTACTAAACCCTCAAGATCTACAAAGGTCAACTGTAGCATCGAAAGTTTTGATTTTAATTATTCCTTTTTCTTTTTTTTTTTTACATACACTCTTGCTTTTCAAACCACTTGACATTGGCAGAATAGTCGACACCCATCGATTTTAGCTGCCATAATAAAGAATAGAATAGAATAGAGAGTCTCCGTAACCTGTTTGTTTGGAGAAGCCAATTAGAAATTAAATATTGAATGTCGCGCAAGAGGCGAGGAATCAGAGTCAAGATGAAAACCTGTGATTAGTATTTAAGCACGGATGTGTACGTATTAAATTGATTTAACATTTAAGACCTCGCGGTCGCAAACATATAGATTGA
This sequence comes from Sesamia nonagrioides, assembly GCA_017933935.1. Classification (NCBI taxonomy): domain Eukaryota; kingdom Metazoa; phylum Arthropoda; class Insecta; order Lepidoptera; family Noctuidae; genus Sesamia; species Sesamia nonagrioides. The sequence goes on from JADWQK010001571.1 coordinate 205,214, forward strand.
GAAACTCATATTGTCTTTCATTGTTAACAGGCTTCAATAGCCTATTTTAATTCTTAAAATACTTAAAAAAGGTCTCCTCAAGAAAGGCATATAGCTGCGTAAAGGGCCTTTGATAGGACGAATTTTTAAAGCAAGCCATCTGGATCTGAACACACGTGGACAGGAGGTCTGGTTGCGACGGCAGGTCCAAGGACTGACCTAATTTAGGGTAATGTGACATACCCATTGTAAGTGTTCACAATTACTTAATATTTGATGCCAGGATCTTGGAAACCGCTGCATCATGGTATAACACGCGTGAGCGCGAAGTTTTTAATTGAAAGCAGCTCAAGAACGCTCGCTTCGACCGCATTACCTATATTGGCAACAAGTTATCTGCAAAGCCATCCGGTAGCAGATCTTTTTGGTCCCTAGCCAAATCGATTGACGCGAAATTCTGTCTCTTTGCCCATAATTCGCGTCTTGATACTGGCAGGGCTACTCCACCTAATTTACCTCATTGCGGAGATTCAATGCCTGAGGTTCGCATTAGGAACAAGGAGGTTCTGAGAGTACTGTGTCGTCTGGACGTGAATAAGGCTAGTGGTCCGGATGGTATACCAGCGATTGTTCTTAAAGCATGTGCGCCCGAGTTGTCTCCTGTATTGACGCGCTTGTATCGCCTCTCATTTAGGACTGGTATAGTGCCCAAGTCCTGTGCGCTTTACCATCAACGATTGCGTCACTGCTTACCATCAGGCGGGATTGCGGTCAAGCGCTAGTTTATCAATACATAGTATAAAACAAAGTCGCTTTCGCTGTATGTCCGTATGTATGCTTAGATCTTTAAAACTACGCAACGGATTTTGACGCGGTTTTTTTTAATAGATAGAGTGATTCTTAAGGAAGGTTTGTATGTATAATAAATGCATAATGTAGTAGAGAAACACTGATAAATTTAAAGGTTTCTAATGTGATGTCGTAAATAAGCACGTTTTTTTGCGCTTATATTGCAAACGCTGCCTGAACCCTACGAGATAGACCAAAATAATGTACTACAGTATTGTTCACCTTAAAAAGTTCAACAAAAAAGTCCGCGATGGTATATGTCTATCTCTTAGGGATAACCCAGCATAACCATTTTTATTCAGTCAAGAACATAAGCTACCTTTTATCCAGGGAAAAATTAGATGTTCCCGAGGGAAATCTAAAAAGCGCGATATAACCGAACTCCACGCGGGCGAAGCCGCGGGCGGAAAGCTAGTAATTTATAAAAAAAAAAACCCTTGAGAAGACTGAATCACCTTTGTTTTATTCCAATCAATACTTCATGCACAACATTCCCTAGTCTCATGAATCGTTGCCGCTGTCGGTGGTAAGTGACCAATAGACGATTACAACTGTGAAGTAGTAATGGCTGGCATCTTGCTTTATCAATTTCAAGTAAACTAAAGTGTTGGAATACCCCACGAATCTAGTATAAAAACTAGTTCTAGTTTTCTCGGTGGTAGGCAACAACATCAGCCGCCGGCATAAGTTACCACCCACCAGACAAAGTCTTGCCGCCAAGCGATTCGTCGTGTTCCGGCATGATGTCTGGTGAAGCCGTACGGAGAACGGGTCTGAGCAGTTGTGTTGCGATGTGTGCCGGGTACGATGTGCCTAATGTTGTTGTGTCGGGAGTTTGGTCGTGAAGGCTCTCCAGATCATCCTCTGGCGCAGCATCGTTGGTCGTGTTGTTGGGTTAAACATTGCATCACCTCGCTCAACTGCCGTCTTCCTTCCTATTCACTCAGTTTTTTTGAGTGAATAGGCTTAATAAGCTAGTGTGCTTTACCATCAACGATTGCATCACTGCTTACCATCAGGCGGGATTGCAGTCAAGCACTAGTTTATAACTACTAAAAAAAAAAAAAAGTTTCACCGCGCTATTCAGTTAGCTCTTTAGGTCCGTTTACGCTAGCCACATCCTATCAGGTGAACCATTGGCCTGTTTGCTTAGCTATATAACTAACTAATACTTACGTAATGTCTCCGTGGCTCTTCCTTTTTTCTTTGATACTTTTTCGTCTTCTACTTCTGTTTTACAGTTCTTCAAAGGTATATCATCTTCTAAGTCAGACTCATAATAATGTGGTGGTTTATCTGCTACATCTAGACAACTATTGTCTCCGGGTTCTAGCTCTGTAAGTAAACAAAGACAGTGAAGAGTATTATTTGTAATATTTCACAACACAATGTGGTTACAGTTATGTTGATTAACTTAACACTGGCAAAGGTTTGAAGAAACTCAAAACTTTTTCTAATCAATATAAAAAGAACAGATATTTTTTTTGATGAAGATATTATTTGCTGACAATATTTTTTTTGTTTTTAAAACATACCATCACTGATGCGGTCCCAGTACCGAGCCCTGTGGGTCACCGGACGTGTCAAGCTTACATCTTAGATGTGATCTAATTTACGTTAAGGCGCTTCCATGGGCAAAACACAGCGCAAGCCATTTTAATGTAGTTTTTCGGAGCTATCTACTCATTATCCAAAAGAAATATAAACTTATTAATAATAATAATAAAGCCCTTTATTCCGAAAGAAAATAACAGTATACATAAAGACATTTTTACAATATGTCCCTAACTTCGGCGTGCCTTCTGGCAAAGGCCTCCTCCAACATTTTCCATTGTTGTCTGTCCTGGGTAACCCTTCTCCAGTTAGGGAGTATATTTTATTTATAGTTATAAACTTATTAAAAATACATAAATTTTCTCCCTAATCTTGGCTCCAAAATTATAGCTTTTTTTTTTTGTTTTAATAAGTATATCTAATGTTTAAATAAAGTAAAATGTTAAAATAATTGGATAGCCTCCGTGGCGTAGCGCTAGCGGACACGCCCGCTGCACAAGGTGGCGCGGGATCGATCCCCGCACAGTGCAAGTATTTGTATGCATGAATATGAACACTTGCACTGGTCTGATCGTGCCTAGGAAGGCACGTTAAGCCGTTGGTCCCGGTTGCCATACGAACATCTAGTGGCAGTCGTTACGGGTTATTGGAGCCCTCAAAAGTCTAGCAATTAGTCTAACTGCAATGCTTCGATATCGCCTTCGGGTTGTGGAGGTCAGACGGCAGTCGCTTCACGGAAAATGTCACAGTTTAGCCAAAATCAGCAGTTAGACTGGTAAAGCGGACCCCAGACTTCAGAGCTGAAAAGCTACGGATGCGACTGGGATTAACGCTGAGATGATGATGATGTTTTTTTTTTTTGTTTTTAAAACATACCATCACTGATGCGGTCCCAGTACCGAGCCCTGTGGGCCACCGGACGTGTCAAGCTTAGATCTTAGATTTTATCTGATTTTACTTTAAGTTGATTGTGCTGCCAATGGGCCTTATAAGAAGGCTCTAAGTCACACCCGTAGCGACTGCCACTAGATGTTCGTATGGCAACCGGGACCGACGGCTTACCCGAGGCACGACCAGACCAGTGCAAATATTCATATTCATGCATACAAATATTTGCACTGTGCGGGGATCGAACCCGCGCCTCCTTGCGCAGCGGCCGCGTCCACTACCGCCACGGAGGCTGTCAACTTAAAACTACTGAGATATAGCGTATTAAAGTTACAGAGTGGGGGCTAATTACGACACGCCGTGGTGTATTTTGTACCACGGTGTGACGTCATGCGACATTTCAAATCAATATATCTTCCTATATATTAGAACTAGCTTTCCGCCCGCGGCTTCGCCTGCGTTGAGGTCGGTTATATCGCGCTTTTTTAATTTCCATCGGGAACATCAAATTTTTCCGGGATAAAAGATAGCCTATGTTCTTTCTCAGGGTCTAAAGATTGTCTGTGCCAAATTTCATCAAAATCGGTTGAGAGGTTTAGGCGGGAAAGCGTAACAGACAGACAGACAGACAGACAGACAGACAGACAAATAGACAGACAGACAGACAGAGTTACTTTCGCATTTATAATACTAGCTTTCCGCCCGCGGCTTCGCCCGCGTGGAGTTCGGTTATATCGCGCTTTTTAGATTTCCCTCGGCAACATCAAATTTTTTCGGGATAAAAGGTAGCCTATGTTCTTCCTCAGTGTCCAAAGATTGTCTGTGCCAAATTTCATCAAAATCGGTTGAGAGGTTTAAGCGGGAAAGCGTAACAGACAGACAGACAGACAGACAGACAGACAGACAGACAGACCGACAGACAGACAGACAGAGTTACTTTCGCATTTATAATATTAGTATGGATAGTATGGATTAGTATGGATGAAAGAAAAAATAAAAAATACGTGTTCAATATATTTTATAAATCTATCTGATGCACATTAAATAATTTTTAGGATACAACCCAATTATTGTTGCCTAAGATAAACAAATTAAATTTAGCTACAATGGTAATCTGTTAGTTTAATCTGTCCACCAATCTGGTAACATGCGCAGGGCTCGCATGACCAGAGATTGAGAGGTTTGGATGGAAAAAGCAGAAGCGGTTGTCCAGGAAAGGGACACATCATCATTATCAACCTTTTTATCGTCCCACTGCTGGGCACAGGTCTCCTCTCATACAGAGAAGGATTGAGCGTAATCACCACGCTTGCTCAATGCGGGTTGGCGATTTCAGACTTAAAGTCCAGGTTTCCTGAAGATGTTTTCCTTCACCTTCAGTCATTGGTGTCCAAGATATACTTAGAAAGTACATATAACTTTAGAAAAGTTACATTGGTACTTGCCTAACCTGGAATAGAACCCGCGCACTCATACTTGAGAGGCTGGTGTTTTAACCACTAGGCCACCACGACTTAAAGGAGAAAGAGACACAGAGAAGGGAAAGGGACACAATGTAAGCTAATAAAAAGTACTTGAAACAGTCCTGTGGATAGAACTCAAAGTTACCCATTTAACCACTTACGTTCTTTAGGTCTATTAGGTATCACTAGCCCCATCCCATCAGGTGAACCATTCGCTTGTGCACTTAGCTATATAACTAACTATTACTTACGTATAGTCTCAGTAGCTCTTTTCTTTTTCTTTGATACTTCTTCGTCTTCCACTTCAAATTTACAGCACATTAAAGGGACATCATCTTCTAAATCTGACTCAGAACAGTGTGGTGGTATATCTGCTACATCTAAACAACTAATGTCTAAATTTTCAGGTTCTAGCTCTGTAAGTAAACAAAACAAAGAAGTGTATTATTTGTTTTATTTCACGACACAATGTGGTTATCATTATGATGATTAAAAGTTAACAATGGGAAAGGTTTGAAGTAACTCGTACAGCGAAGGACTGGAACAATTTGCCATAGTATTCGTATTATATTATACTAGCTATCCGCCCGCGGCTTCGCCCGCGTGGAGTTCGGTTTTATCGCGCTTTTTAGATTTCTCAGTGTTTCTCTACTATATTATGCATTTATTATACATACAAACCTTCCTTAAGAATCACTCTATCTATTAAAAAAAACCGCGTCAAAATCCGTTGCGTATTTTTAAAGATCTAAGCATACATACGGACATACAGCGAAAGCGACTTTGTTTTATACTATGTATTGATTTAACAGTCGTGGTGGCCTAGTGGTTAAAACACCAGCCTCTCAAGTATGAGTGCGCGGGTTCTATTCCAGGTCAGGCAAGTACCAATGTAACTTTTCTAAAGTTATATGTACTTTCTCAGTATATCTTGGACACCAATGACTGAAGGTGAAGGAAAACATCTTGAGGAAACCTGGACTTTATTAATCTGAAATCGCCAACCCGCATTGAGCAAGCGTGGTCATTACCCTCAATCCTTCTCTGTATGAGAGGAGACCTGTGCCCAGCTGTGGGACGATAAAAAGGTTGATGATGATGCAACATGCAATGGTTTAAAATCTAACCAATATAGGTGTGAGAAATTACAAGAATAAATGGCTGTTAAAGAATATCTTACCTCATATTTGTCACTCATATGCTGAGCGAAAAGCTCGTCGGATTTCAGACATTGTCGCAGTAATCAATGACGTATGAAGTCTCCATTGGTGTAGCTCGCTGTAATTTTTTTTTACGAATTAAAGTAACAGTCTAAGTGTATCAGAATCTATTTAATAGTGAACATAGTCGCAAATAGCATTACATAGTTTAAAGTGAGTCATAATTAGTGCGTCTAAGGGCAATAAAACAAAAAACTGGCCAAGTGAGTGTCGGACTCACGCACAAAGGGATCCATACCATTGATTTATGATTTTTTTTTTTTTTTTTTTATAAGTTATAAACAAGCGCTTGACCGCAATCCCGCCTGATGGTAAGCAGTGATGCGATCATTGATGGTAAAGCGCGCTAGTTTATTAAGAGCCTATTCACTCTAGCCTTGAAGACACTCAAATTGTAATGTGACGGAAACACCGTCGCTGGCAAATTGTTTCAGTCCCTCGATGTACGCGGTTTATAAGAGGAAGCGAAACGCTTCGTCCGGGTCGCAGTGGTATCAACAACGTAAGGGTGGAACCTCGCCGTACGACGGGTCGTCCGATGGTGGAACGGTGATGGGGGAATTAAGTAATGCAATTCCCTTGCACACTCACCAGAATGCAACCTATAGAAGGATTTAAGTTATTTGTATAAGTATATAAGCGGTTTACGATTTACGAGGTATTAAAAAAAGCTACTTACTAGATCTTGTTCAAAACAATTTTCGTTGGTAGTTTTTATAGTAACGTACATCATATGTTTGTTTTAGATTTTTCATTTTCTTATTTTAGAAGTTAGAGGGTAGGGGGGGGGGGGGCAACAACAACGGCGAGGAACAAAAAAGCTCAAAAGACCTGTAGCTAGCCAAGCACCAATACGTAAAAGCGACAACTCATGGGCCAAAAGTGACCTTGAAAAAGCAAAAACCTTCGACAAACACATGAGTGAAGTATTTACTACCAACAATGCTCAAGGATCACGGGAATTGCGTAGTGAAATAACATCATACATAAACATACCAAACAATAAAAAGGAAACATACTAACTCGACTTGCACTTGGAAAAAGTTTCAAAAAATGAAGTAAAGACTAGTATATAGAGTATCAATAAACTAAATTAACACAAAGCAGCTGATTATGATTTAACTAAAGCAATAATATTAAAAGAACTACCCAAAGCAGGTCTTAAATTTCTCACAGCTCTTTATAACACAGTGCTTTGAAGGGGTACATTCCTCCACAATGGAAAGTGGCCCAAATAATCATGATTGCTAAGCCAGGAAAGTGTCCCAGTGATGTGAAATCTTACTGGCCCATTAGCTTATTATCAATTCCATCAAAATGACTTGAAACTTTGTTTCTTAATAGACTAAGACCACTTATCCACCAAAACTCACTCTTACTTGACCACCAATTTCGGGTTTAGACAAAGACATGGAACAATAGAACAAATACATTGGCTTGGGGAAAAAATCATTTAACTTATGAACGGAAACAATACTGCTCGGCTGCTTTCCTAGACATTTCTCAGGCTTTCGATCGTGTTTAGCTCAGAATTTATAACACTATCATAAAGCCCATTTGGGCATATGGGATACGGCTGTGGGGAACGACAACAAATAGCAACATAAAGATAATGCAGAGGTTCCAATCAAAAATGCTGTGAATAATTACTAACGCACTGTGGTACATCACCAACGATAACTTGCACAGGGACTTGAAAATAAAAAGCGTAAATGAGGAAATCACACAAGCCGTAAGAGCTTACAAGAACAGGATCACGAACCCTCCCAACAAACTAATGAAAACCTTTAGGAGGCTTAGACCTAGGCTTAGCACGCCAGACTAGACACTGTGACAAAATATTATAAAACGGATTGAAGTAGGTGCACCACTGGGTGCATACCAAGCATAACATTATTTTTGAACACAACAGACACTGAGGTCCGTATTCCAGAAGGAAACTTAAGCACTGGTCTCTGCTTAAGCATTACTTAAAACTAGTTTCAACCAATCAAATGGCTTGAAACGAGACATAAGTAAAGCTTGAGTTTTGAGTGACGTTCTGTAATACGCACCTGAATGTCAATGAGTGGACAGATTGCATCAGAAAAAAGAGAAAAAAAAAGGAATTGCTGGCTCCACTATGCCTAATACTCCTGAGAAAAGTTTAATGTTCAGTATTGACACAACTCATAAGTAGCACTATTAATATGAGAAGCTCACCTGGTGACAATCTAGCTACATATACGGTCTTCATTCTGTGGTTGGCCCACAAAACACGCTGCAGCATAGAACGGCAGCATTCAGAGGCAGTTTCAAGTTTGCAGCCACACACTGTTGATCTTCTACCACTAATGCAGGCCTTAAAAACAATAGGATCTTTTAAATGTTAAATGTAACTAAAAAAGTTATTATTACAGGCACACATTTTGGATAAATAAATAATATGATTTTTCTTGACTCACCTCATACATTATGGCCTGCAGTGCTTGGTATTGGATTTCCACTTGTCACTTGGGAATGTACAGCACTGTGGTATGGCATTCGGCCTATTATTCACTGGGAGTTCTAGCAGCATTGTTCCTGCCCACTTTCTATTCATATTGATAACCTCATCATCATCATTTTCCTGTCCCATACCATTTTATTATTTGACATTCTCATCATCATTCTCCTGCCCTTATCCCAATTTATTTAGGGTCGGCGCAACATGTCTTTTTCTTCCATGCATCCCTATCAGAAACCATCTCGGCAGTCACCCCCTTCTTAGCCATATCATCCTTCACACATTCCATCCATCGTTTCTTTGGTCTTCCCCTACTCTTATAGCCATCAACATTCATAATTAAGACTCTCCTCACGACATTCTCCTCAGTTCTCCGTAACACATGCCCGTACCATGACAACCGATTTCCACACAACTTTTCAGCTACCGGTGCCACTTTCAGACTTCCTCTTATGTTATATTATTTGACATTCTATTTATTAAAAATATTTTCGTAGTCTAATTTCTAGTAAAATTCCAATAATCGTATTATAGGTACCTAGGTACCTATTTGTGCTGTTTTTACATTATTATCTTTTTCTTTTATTTGACCGTATATCTATTCGTGACTCTTGACATCCGTATTATCATACCTTCCTGTTTCTAGAGCACCAAAGCTCCATAAAAGGTGTGTAGCATGTCAGGTCATCCCCCAGTTTCCAGTTCCAGGGTCTCATGCATAAAACACTGACACATAACTTTTCGTAACATTATACATATCAATGGACATTTTGTAAATCAATTAAGTATTACATAACTACGTATTATTAACTACAGTAAACTTTTAAAGCATGCTGGACTAGCGTGCGACTACGTCAATGGCGACAAACCATAAACTAGGTTAGAAAATACTGTCATTTGTCAGTAGTAGTATTCTTCTTTTTCACATAAGGAAAGGCAACGGTACGGAGCCTAATCATTAATTTAATTTGTATTATTTTTTTATATTAAATTGGTAGGTCGTGCTAATTGCTGCCATTAAATTGGTAGGTCGTGCTAAATGCTGCAATTAAATTGGTAGATCGTGCTAATTGCTGACATTAAATTGGTAGGTCATGCTAAATGCTGCCATTAAATTGGTAGGTCGTGCTAATTGCTGCCATTAAATTGGTATACCGTGACAAATACTGCCATTAAGTTGGTAGGTCGTGCTAAATGCTGCCATTAAATTGGCAAATTAAATTGGTAGGTCGTGCTAAATGCTGTCATTAAATTGGTAGATCGTGCTAATTGCTGACATTAAATTGGTAGGTCATGCTAAATGCTGCCATTAAATTGGTAGGTCGTGCTAATTGCTGCCATTAAATTGGTAGGTCGTGCTAAATGCTGCAATTAGGTCGTGCTAAATGCTGCCATTAAATTGGCAGGCTGTGTCAAATGCTGACATTAAATTGGTAGGTCGTGCTAAATGCTGTCATTAAATTGGTAGGCTGTGTCAAAATGGCGTTTTGTGTACTGCGTAAATGCACGAATTATGGTAGAAAAGCCAACAAAAGTCATGTAATCACATATCATAAGTAAGTATTCCAAAATATTTAGATAAATAATATAGTTTCAATTATTTTGTCAAACATTCTTACTGCTAATGCTTAGGCGGCCATTGTAAGTAAAGAAAGAGAGAGAGCTAATTGGATTTCTTGCGAGTGTAACTAATTGCTGCCATTAAATTGGTATACCGTGACAAATACTGCCATTAAGTTGTGACAAATACTGCCATTAAGTTGGTAGGTCGTGCTAAATGCTGCCATTAAATTGGCAGGCTGTGTCAAATGCTGACATTAAATTGGTAGGTCGTGCTAAATGCTGTCATTAAATTGGTAGGCTGTGTCAAAATGGCGTTTTGTGTACTGCGTAAATGCACGAATTATGGTAGAAAAGCCAACAAAAGTCATGTAATCACATATCATAAGTAAGTATTCCAAAATATTTAGATAAATAATATAGTTTCAATTATTTTGTCAAACATTCTTACTGCTAATGCTTAGGCGGCCATTGTAAGTAAAGAAAGAGAGAGAGCTAATTGGATTTCTTGCGAGTGTAACAAAGACGGGAACGCATATGACATAGATTAGTTGCACAGAAGCGATAATGTTTATGGTGACTTTTATACCTACAATTATAGTTCTGTTTCACTTTATTTTCGCGCCTGTGTCCTTAGTTACAATTTATTAACATCTTATTGCAACAGTTAAGTAAAACATTGATAAAATTACGAGTTTATTTTGCGTTGCTAAGTAATAGAGTCAAATAACATGAAATTATTAAATGGGACAGTGTGAGTCGATATTAAATGAACATGAAGTATACAATAATATAAATAAATATTACCTACGCTCACAACAATTAGCCTAGTATATAAAAATATATACAGAATGTTTGCATAATGATTTACATTTGAAAAATTAAAATAGGATTTGAAATATAGTAAATATAGATTAAACCGAATTAATTTCACTAATTACTATGGTTTGTAATTGTTTATTTTATTGCATTAGGTTTCCTTTAAGGGTCCGTCCTGTTAATCTGCTCATTTTGATCAATTTTGTTCCATGATTGTGAGAATATGTTACATAATATTAGTAAAATTATGTATGATATGGATAGTACAACTCTTCATCTAGGTGCTAGCTTGACTACTTTTTTCAAGAAACTTCATAATTAGTAGTAAATCTACAATTTCCAATACTCTTTTTTTCAAATTTCACGTTCGAGTGAAGTTTGACCATAGTTTCTGAAGAAACTACAAGCGATTTTGCCTATAAAAAAGTACTATTCACATCAGCATATAACTATCTTGGTGCTAGCTTGACCACTTTTTCGAGTTTATTTCATAATTCAGCCAAAAAAGAAGACAGAAATTAAGAAATTCAAGGGAAAACTGCAGGCAAACAAGTATGTTTTTTCTATAATAAAGCAACTTTTTTTAAAAATTAAAAAATGCCTCATTAATTTTAAGGTATTTTTATAATAGAAACAAAAGTTTATTTTCTAAAAAAAAATTTTTTTCATCATGAAAATCAATGTCAAAATCTACTATATTTACGAGCGCGCAAACGCCGCCGGCTCAGTGATAACACGGCTAGCGCAAAGAGAGGACGTATCACTTTGTGTCGCCAAGAGCTCGCGAGGTTTACGTAGGTTTATGTAAAAAATGTACTGCGACTACCACAACTTGGTCCTTTAATTATTTTTCTTTCTTAGTAATATTATATTAGTTGTGAATTATATTAGGATATTTACGACTTATCCCTTGGATTGCTTTAACTAATTTTTAACCGACTTTAAAAATGAAGGAGTATTTTTTTTTTGAGTTCGTAGATTTTTCCATCATTTGTTTTTTTTTTTTTATATATATATTATAAACTAGCGCTTGACCGCAATCCTGCCTGATGGTAAGCAGTGACGCAATCGTTGATGGTAAACCAATTTGTGAACCAATTTAAAAATATCTTGGGTTTTTTAGTTCTCTATTAAAGTCAATTCACATAATGCTTTTGTTATACCTAAACTCATTTTTTTTTTTTTAAGATAATGGGGCGAAACAAGGGAGCACATTACCAATGTATCAATAAAAGAAAGAGGAATAGAGAGGGAATGGCAAGAGCCAGACAAGTGCTTAAAGAACGTACTTTTAATCAACTGGATACCACTTCGTCATCTACTATGAGTGTCGAAGTTGATGTAGGCACAGTACGTTTCTGCTATCTCATTTTTTTAATAGCCTACTGTGTCTCCCTCTTCTGGGCAAAGGCCTCCCCTTTTTACTTCCAAACCAACCATAACCTACAACCACCAATACCACAATAACCTACAATTATTTATTAATTTTATTTCACAAGTCTTTCAATCAAATACAGCTTGTTACTGTTTTTTTTTATATATTCATATGCTATTTATTGCAGAGTAAAGAAAATAATCCAAAGGAAGTAAGTTATTTATTTAGAAACATACAATTATAGCACTATTACAGAGCATTCCAATTCAGTGCTATAAGTAAGAATAAATTATACAAAACAAAAAAAAAACATTACATACATAAAGTCAGAATAACTATTAAAGAAACATTTATAATATATTTACATTATATACTTAGACTATAATAAACAGGAACAATACCTATATCATTAATTATTATTAGTTGTTTGGCAACAAATTTATTTTCAAGCGATGTCTTTGAAACTGAGTCAAACAAGGTATGTACTGGATGTACTAACTATGCTGCATTTAATGCACATTAAGTAATAATAATTAATTTAATTCACCAGAAACACACATAAGTTTGAATTTTTGTTGTTTCAGCAGTCACCAGTTTCGTTGTTGGTTATAGAAGGACGAAGAGTAGTTGATTTTCAGTATTTTTTGACCAATTTATTAACATATTAAGTCACAATTCAAAATTTGGATGCAATGCATCAAACCTCGTTATAATTGAAGAAAAATTGCAAGGGTTTTGTTCAACATTTTCATTGTCATGTGCAATGTGTGGAAGTCAATTCCTGCTAAAGACGTGTCAAATTAAAACAAACAAACTGGACGTTAACCAAAGCGCTGTTTCGGGAGTTATAAGTATCGGATGTGGTCGAACCAACTTAAATGAGCTAGCTGCTTCCATAGATTGACCACTTATGAATAAATCCATTTATGAAAAATGTCACGTCAATTTATTTAACTGGTGGAAAACTACAGCCGAAGCCACAATGATAGAAGCTGGTAAGGAAGAGGCTTCTATAGCTCTCGAAAGTGGCAATGTAAGTCCATCAGGTATACCAACTATAGCCGTAACAGCTGATGCTGCTTGGGGAAAACGTTCATATAAAACAAATTTTTCTTCCGCAGCAGGCGCTGGAGCTAGCTAATAGGGGTGAAAACTGGCAAATTATTACATGTTGGTATTAAAAATAAATACTGTGTTACATGTTCCCGTGCAGCTAATAAAAATATTACACCCCTGAAACACCGGTGTAATAAAAATCATACTGGCTCTTCCACTAGTATGGAGAAATCAATAATCGTTGAGGGATTTAGAGAATCTGTGAAAACACATAATTTAGTGTATGCAAAACTTATTGCTGATGGTGACTCAAGTGTGTATAAAAACATATTGGAAAGCAGGCCATATTCAAACGTTACGGTCGAAAAAGTGGAGTGTTCCAATCACTTAATGCGCAATTATAATGGGAAAAATTTAAGTTTGATGAAAGATACGTCCATCCCATTAAACGAACGCAAGCTACTACATTCTGATCGAGTGAACCGATTACGAATTGCTGTGAAAGCAGCAGTAAGATTCCGAGGAACTCAAAATGTTCCATTTACTGAGCAAATCAAAAACTTACAAAAAGACATATCAACAGCCCACAACATATTTATGGAGACCATTCACAATGTGAAAACTATTACTGCACAGACGAAAAACCAACTTTTGCCTATTGCCCGAAATTGTCGATCCAAGAAAATCTCGTTCAATGCCTCTACGAGACACTTCATTTTCAAATAATAGGAGGCTAATGCCGGCAGCTAGGTCCTGAAGTTCATCTAAGAGATTTCTTTAAGGTATTCTTACGGTTGCTTTAAAATTCTTTGTTAAATAATATTTTAAACATGTTTTTGTTTTATATATCGTTTACCTAAATACTGGAAATCTGTCTAACTGGAGGTATCTATCGTAATCCTAAATGCTGCATCCGGTTAGACTGGAAGCCGGTCCGAACATAGTTGGGAAAAAGGCTAGGCAGATGATTATGATATTGTATATGTAGGTACTTACACTACACTTTAATATTGGTATCCATAAACTAATTATTTAGTTATTGCAAAAACTCAAAAGGAAAATTAATTTATTTATATATACTTACTACAGTAGGTAGGACATAGATATCGACGCTTGAAAGGCAATCATATCTTCTTCTTCTTCTACAGCCTATAGGTGTCCACTGCTGGACAAAGGCCTCCCCCAAGGCTTTCCACGCTGACCGGTCTTGTGCTGCCCGCATCCATCGGCTTCCCGCGACCTTCACCAGGTCATCGGTCCACCTTGTTGGGGGCCTCCCTACGCTGCGTCTTCCAGTACGTGGCCGCCACTCCAGAACCTTACTGCCCCATCGGCCATCGGTTCTACGAGCAATGTGCCCTGCCCACTGCCACTTAAGTTTAGCGACTCGCAGAGCTATGTCGGTGACTTTGGTTCTTCTGCGGATCTCCTCATTTCTGATTCGATCACGCACAGAAACTCCTAGCGCTCTTTTCATTGCCCTTTGTGTGACTCTGAGCCTTCGTATGAGGCCCATTGTGAGCGACCACGTTTCAGTTCCGTAAGTCATCACTGGCAACACACACTGGTCAAAGACTTTAGTCTTGAGACACTGTTGTATCTTGGACGACGAGAAGATGTAGCGTAGCTTCCCGAACGCTGCCCAACCGAGCTGGATTCACCGAGACACCTCTTTCTCGAAGTCGATCGGCAATCTTACAGGTGCTGTTTAATAAAGTCTCTGCAACCATATAATGCTTGCAAAGCCCCGGTGCTTCAATGGTGCTTGGTACCCAGACGTTTTATCCTAAACAGGTGCAGTTGACAGCCTCCGTGGCGTAGCGGTAGCGGACGCGGCCGCTGCGCAGGGTGGCGCGGGTTCGATCCCCGCACAGTGCAAGTATTTGTATGCATGAATATGAATATTTGCACTGGTCTGGTCGTGCCTCGGAAAGCACGTTAAGCCGTTGGTCCCGGTTGCCATACGAACATCTAGTGGCAGTCGTTACGGGTTGTTGGAGCCCTCAAAAGTCCAACAATGGTCTAACTGTAGCTTCGACGCCTTCGGGTTGTGGAGGTGACGGCAGTCGCTTCACGGAAAATGTCTTAGCCATCAGCAGTGGACTTCGGATCCAAAGCTGAAAAAGGCTTCGGATGCGACTGAATAACCTGGGATGATGATGATGACCTCTTTCTCGAGGTTGAACCTACCTAGTTGGACTGTTTGTCCCAGGTATACATACTCGTCAACAACTTCGAGTGCAGAGCAACCAACTACAATTGGAGTGGGTGCGACATGAGAGTTCGACATGATCTTCGTCTTATCCATGTTCATTTTTAGACCCACTTGTTGGGAAGCTCTGCTGAGGTCATTGAGCATTTTGCCCAAGTCTTCCAGGGTCTCAGCCATGACCACGATATCATCTGCGAAACGGAGATTAGTGATGTACTCGCCGTTGATGTTGACGCCAAGTCCTTTCCAGTCCAGGAGCTTGAAGACATCTTCCAACGCAGCAGTGAACAATTTAGGAGATATGACATCTCCTTGTCTCACTCCACGCTGCAGTTGGATCGGTTTCGAGTCCTGATCCTGGAGACGGACTGACATGGTGGCGTTTTTGTACAAACACTTTTTCACCTCAATGTATCGATGGTCAATTTGGCACCGCTGGAGAGACTGTAGCACCGCCCAAGTCTCAATCGAATCGAAGGCCTTCTCATAGTCCACAAACGCCAGCATAGTGGTTTGTTATACTCCTCGGACTTCTGTATAACTTGCCGCAGCGTATGAATGTGGTCTATGGTGCTAAAGCCTTTTCGGAAGCCTGCTTGTTTGGGAGGCTGGAAGTCGTCGAACCTGCGAGCGAGACGATTCGTGATGACCCTAGAAATCATATCTAAGCGACAAAAGTTCGTAAATTGAGTTATATACACCATTCGAACCGCCAGATTTTTCTGCGTCGTTTGGTGTATAATTGTATATAACTCAATTTACGAATTTTTGTCGCTTAGATATGATTGCCTTTCAAGCGTCGATATATTATCGCGTAATAATTATGTTAACCCTAAAATTTTGTTAATAGATTTTAGATTGTTTAGGGATTTTAGATTGTTTTTTTTTTGTTTTCTGTCGACCTCCGTGGCGCAGCGGTCAACACGCCTGCCTGCGACGCGGAGGCTCCGGGTTCGATCCCCGGCCATGTCATGATGAAAAACGATCTTTTCCTGATTGACCTGGGTCTTGAATGTTTATCTATATATGTATTTCTTATAAATATAGTATCGTTGAGTTAGTATCCCATATCACAAGTCTCGAACTTACTTTGGGGCTAGCTCAAGCTGTGTGATTTGTCAGTATATATTTATTTATTTATTTTAGATTTCTAGATAATATTATATTAAAGAAGAATATTAAATTAAACTGATTACTTATTCTAATATTTCATTTTACCGTATATGTTTTTATTTCTTAAATTGCCTATGTAATAAACTATCATTACACCATATTTTTTTAATTTCAAAATGTATCAATATTCATCTAAATTGTGATAAATATACAATGTGCACTCGTTTCCGACTATTCACAAATCATACTTTATATAATTTAGAATAATATCTTCTAAAGGATCAAAAATGTTTAAGCGTTCACTAAGCTCGATATTTACGCGCGTGTGCGTCTAGCTGCTAGAACGATGCACACAAAGGTAACATCGCAACGATTTTACCTAAACTGTAGCGAGAGAATTTTGTGCACGGACTCTTAATCACAGTCACAAAATATTAAATAGGTACACTTTAATCAAGTATTACAAAACTTCAATGACAAACATTAAAGTTTTGTAAT
This sequence comes from Sesamia nonagrioides, assembly GCA_017933935.1. NCBI lineage: Eukaryota > Metazoa > Arthropoda > Insecta > Lepidoptera > Noctuidae > Sesamia > Sesamia nonagrioides. Next base: position 222,285 of record JADWQK010001571.1, read on the forward strand.
ACTTGATTGAAGTGTAAAAATGGTAAAAAAAATATATATTCACCAAATTGAGCACCTTCTACCACCTACCAAATTACCTACTACTCTGTTATATTTCCTATCTGCATTCTTGTTATTCTTTGGCAATCAGTCAGTGTCAGTGTCACGTGCAAAGTGCATTGAGATAGAAATATACGGAGATGCTGTTGTCAAGCTATACAATTTTTCATTATACATATATATGTAATTTAGGGTACAAAACCGTAATACATTATTTTGTCTCTTTTTTTCAACAGTACATTTGCATTTGGCAAAAGAGACAAATATATTTTTGTTACTGCGGAATTATGGTAACACTATTAAAATGAACTGACAGTTGTTGGCAGCGTGCCAACGCCGGCCATCTTAGGTGACAATTTCGTGGTAGTTGTGCTGTCAACGGGATACGTAACTTAACGAAAATTAATTTTTTTGATAATATACAAGACATTTTAAAGTGGATTTGTAGTGTACCGTGTGACAAAACTATTACTTAATATGCCTGCGTGCTGTATTGTTATGTGTAGTGCCAGAAACAACAGAAATCAAGCTCAATTGACGTTTCATAGGTTAGTTACCTCTTTTCTAGCTAAATCACCATTTATCATTCTAATTTTCAAACTAAAATGAACCATGATTACTTATTAGTCGTTAAATTACTAAATACACACTTATTTACACTATATAAGCACGTTTCTCTTTATTGTAAATGTTTATTTGTTTACGTAATTTGCTGACATATGTTAGGGTTGTCCAAAATTTTTTTTTAACCGACTTCATAAAAAGGAGGTTTTCATTTCGAACTGTTATGTATGTAATATTTTCAAAAATGCCTTGTTTTCGGATATGTTAGTCTATATCAGCGTTTGAACAAATGTGCCGAATTGTATAAGTGTAGTATGTAAATATGTATGTATGTTTTTATGTTTGTGTTCGCATATCTCTGGAACTATTAGTCCGATTTCGGTATTCTTTTTTATATATTAGACATTGTTCAACTTAGTGAATACTGCAAGTTTCATCAAAATCGGTTCAGTAGTTTTTGAGATAAGGAATTTTAACTATATCGCTTAAAATGAAGAAATAAATTATTTTAAATAAAAATAAAACAGCTTTCAAAGTCGGTGCCAATATGTTAGATGCGCAGGGTGTAGCGGGGACCAACATATGTACTTGGTTTAGCACCGATTTCAATTATCTATTATTGGGTGTGTTTTGAAGGCGGTTTTATTTTTATTTAAAATATTTTTTTTAATTTGTCACTTTAAAGGAAGAAATATGATATTTTAAATAAAAATAATTTAATTATCTATCTACTCAATTATTTTGATAATAGATATTGATTTTATATTTTGTTTATAGATTCAAACAGAAGAAGAACATATAATACATGTTTACCACATGCAAGAACATTGTGCAAGCGGCATGTTACGTGGGTAACAAATGTCTTGCCATGGCGCCTCCGCCGGGCCGGAACAAGTGGGTTAGACCAAAGAAGTGCTGGCTTGACGTTGTAACAGGTGACATGCGTGCCAACAAGCTCTTACCACAAGATGCTAAAGATCGTGCGAAATGAAGGAGAATGTGCAGGAAAGCGGACCCCGGGCTCCAACGCGAAAGCCGCGGATGCAACCGGGATAAACGCTGAGATGATGATGATGATGACGACGGGATACAAATGACGTCATAGATCACCTTTTAAAGGCGGGCGAACCCGCTTATGGAAGCTAGTAGTTTACCAGATATTGCGCCAGAATGAAGACATGGCATCATCATCCGGTAGGCACGTGTCAGTGACACCTTGGTCTGATCGCTCCCAAGCTCTATAGACCCGCCTTTCATCGCTATGGAAATTGCGATTCTGAGAGTACCGCTCCACTCTTCGCCTGTACCGACGAATACGGTTTGCCCATGCATAAATCTTCTGTTTAAAAAAGTCGATGCGCTCTGTGACGCGGAACAAATAGTCAGCGAAACGCCCGCCTCACAAAGCGCATCACTCTAGGGCGTGTATTGCCCTCCCTGAAACTAATAAGCTTGCCAATGAGTGCTCTAGTCTCTCCGATACGACGCTCAATCCTGCACTGCCAAGCTGGTACAGCTGATTTTGGTCGTGTGGCTCTGTCACTGTCTGGGAATTTGACATGAGCCACACGCCATATCGCAACAGCTCCACAGTACAAGATTGAATGTGTATCATTCAGATCTTTGCTGTCCTTTAAATAATTAGACAGCTGAGAGTCTAGAGCATACACCAGCGCCTTGTTTTTTTTATGCATGGGCAATCGAGGTAAACGTGGTCTAAGTTCAGGCGGAATAGAGCGGTACTCACGGAAAGCATCCTCCAAAGCGCTCCTCAATTTTTCATTGCACTGGGGACTCACGGATATAGCCCTATCATCATCCTCTTCATCAACGTGGTTGGGTCGCGGTGAAACACTGTTAAGTTGTACCGCGACCAGTGACGAAGCAGGCGTAACATGACTATTCCGTGACTCGAGGCGTAGGCGATCAAGTACCACATCATCCAACATATGGTTACGCTGGATGACCCGCACCTGATCCGACAGCCGTTGCGCCGACACGTTGACAGCTGGCTCAAGCACCTGAAACAGAGAGAGCATTCGAACACGGTACGCGGTCAGGTTGTTCCCTCCCTCTGTAGCCCCATAGTATGAGCGCATGACATTTTCGTTGATGGATTGTGTCCATCTCATGCGCTGCATACTTCCGCCGGGAGCTGGGACCCTGTCAGAAGCCGATGGGCCTCGAGGTCCTAAGCGGTCCGGCGGCCGGCGTCCTCCCCGTCGGCGAGCAGGTGGTGGCGTCGTCGGCGGAGAGAAGTACTCGTCGCTCGAGCTCGACGCAACTGCCGTGGCCGGGGTTGTCACAGCGCTTGCAGTGGCGCTGGAGACCGGCGGCGACGAGGCGGAGCCGAGCAACGAGTCCGGAGATGGTGGGCGTGCACGTCGAGCGGCAGATCTTGTCAACATCTATTCTTCATATATACATTTCTTTTATTGTTCTCATAGTTATTTGCGTATCGGTGTGGAGGTGACAATGACAAATGTCATTCACAATTTTCCAGGTACATCTTTATTTTTTATTTATGCTATTTTCTGTTATGTATCCGAAATATAATGTTTCTGTTATTTTGTTTTTTATTTCACGTATATATAAATATGAAAACTGCTTTAAATAATTTGATATATATTTTGAATATACAAAAAGGAATCAAAAAGAATGTTGACGTTGACGTTGGTGTTGCCGTTTTTAATTATTATTTCTCCTCCGTTCTAAGTGTTAGTTCCGCGAATCGTGGTTCGCATTGTGAGATAGTGACTAACATTACTGTTGTTTTTCGTGAGACATTGACTCTGAACCAATGATTCTGAACCTATTTATTTTGTAGCTGTTGTGACTTGTGACCAGTTCTGCTATGGGCGCTATGGCAGATGCGATTATGATACAAAATTTATAAAAATTATCATGTAATATATAAAATATTGGCTAAACAATACTTTTATTTCCAATCTCTATTCCCAGATAAAATAAAGGGACTAGAATTGAATCTAGCACGTTGATAACGTTTTACAATTTATGTTATATTGTTATTTCATATGACCGGCCGCACATTGCATTCTGTATGAATGTAATTTGTATGGACGGCGCCCGTTAGATTTTTTTATATTACAAAGTTTTTTTCTCTAAGCTAGATTCATTCTATTTTCCGTTTCTGATACATTCAGATAGGGAGGGTGGTCTCGAGAGGAGGAAAAAATCTCGAGGCTGCACTCCTGGTCTGGATGTGTCTATTAAAATGTTAAAACTTAAAATACAATAGTCATCATGAAGTGGTTTAAATTTCCCGCCCTACTACGCCGACATAGTTTACCTTGGGCTAACTTAAGATGGCAGCACTTCCAAACTAAAATTCGTTCCTACTTTTTTTTGACCTTGACCCTTTTGAGTTGACCTTCTTCTCCGCTAGGACTAGGAGTAATTGTGTTGATGTGTTCTGTGCTCACAACTCACAAAGTCATAAATTAGTCACATATATGAAGTTGGAGCATATAAACCTATCTACAATTATATCAAGCAAACAGTTGGTAAAATTTATTGCAACATCTCAAAAAAACTCAAAAAGTGCCAAGTGAAAATAAGGTCCTTATTACAGAACATCACTCAAAACTCAAGCTCTACTTAAGTCTCGTTACAAGCCATGTGATTGGTTAAAACTAGTTTTATGTAATGCTTAAGCAGAGCTTAATGTTAATCAATGCTTGAGTTTCGTTCTGGAATACGCACCTAAAGTGCCAAGTAATTATATACTTACTATACTCTTTGGTGCCAAGTGAAGTGTTGGTGAAGTGCAAATAAAACATGGTCTTAGAAACCGGGCCATAAAATAATAAAAAAAAAAAAATCACTGTCATTCTCATTGATTAGAAATAGCTAATCAACTACAATAGTTTAATTAATTTATAGTAACGCTAACGTCGCTAACGCCTCTTTAAACTTACTGATTACTCTAACCGCTAACGCCTGTATGACGCTGCCAGAATAATCAACGTCGGCAGAGTTGCCAAAGAAGAGAAAAATCCGTATCTGATACTCTTTGAGCTGAAAGATGGCTGGACTACCAATGTGTAGGATATGTTTAGCGGAGAATGTCCGCCTGTGTATAGTAGCCAACAGAAACTTGCACAAACTATATGAAACATTGACTAATATTCCAGTAAGTTGTTATTTTTAGAGTTATTTTAGTTCCTAGGGCCTATTTATGTTAAGTTGTTTTGCACCAATGTATTAACTTTAGGACAGCTCTAGTACAGTCTTTTTGTTGGACAGTTAACTTATCTACTCTTAGCTTGACTCAGTTTATTTAGATAATAAACTAAAGTTAAGCAAAAAATTACATGACTTACTTGGGTAACTACCCAATTAAACAACACCAGCTCTATTCAGTTGTCATGCTCCATCACAGTTTTACTTGTACTCTTCAATTTTGTTTTAATGTTTCCTCTGTACTGTGTGTATAATTACAAACATTTAAGTTCACATACTCAAACAGAACCAGAACAATTAACGGTAGGCCATACAAATTTGTTCTGTATGGGTTCAATTCCCACCAGTGGCATGTAGTGAACAAGCGCCACTAAGCCATTGCACAAACTATGTTGTCTTGTTGATTAAAAATATTCTCAATTTAAGGATTGTTTATGTTTGTAACCAGTGTATTCTCATTCTAAGTGAATAATTGTATTCTGTTTTTGAGAAATAAATGTTTTAAATTAAACCTAGCTACATTTCACCACTGGTGGTTTCAGAATCATGTAGCTTTGGATGGATCCAGTATCCATGGTACTCGTTTGTGCGTTGTAACAAATTATATGTGGGGTGATTTGTATAACATTTATCCATTCACTAAGTCATATGGTTTTTCTTTAACTTCAGTTTGTTACTTAGTTTATTTAATTTAGAAACTGCCAGTTTCTAAGAATAGTCCTCATACACAGTGTGCCAACAATGAGAAGGTTGAGCAAACTACTGGTTACATTAAATGGAGTTTTGTAGTAGTGATTGTAATCTCTATAAAGACCTAAAGAAGTTATTTATTGTATTAACAATAATGCATACTTGAAAAATGCTCCACTGTATAGTTGCATATTGAGATAGACTCATGATAGCACAAGTTTATACCTTAATGATATTTGGTAGCTGTTTAATATGCATAATCCTTATTCTTTTGTATAAATGATAAATAAATAATAAAAACAAAATAGTAGATACATGACAAATGTTGTTGCAGTATGTAACTGAAGACAGTAGACCACTGCTTGCTTGTGTCTTCTGCTTTGCTAAATTAAAGCAATGCTACCGATTCCTGCGACAATGTCGGAAAGCCGTAGAGCTCTTTGCTCAAAATATGAGTGACAAATATGAGGTAAGATATTCTTTAACAACCGTTTATTCTTATTATTTCTAATTTCAGTATACTGTGGGAGTGATTCCTCTCAAGTTCATACATATTTTGTTTGGATTTTAAACCAAGTAAAACCACTGCATATTGCATAGTAGTATATAAGCTTTTGTCAAATATATGCATATAGGACAGGTCTGACAGTTGTGTTGCGATGTGTGCCGGGTGCGATGCGTCAAATGTTGTTGTGCCGGGAATTTGGTCGTGGAGGGTCTCCACATCAATCTCCCTCTGGCGCAGCATCGTTGGTCGTGTTATTGGGTCTAACATTGCACCACCTCGCTCAACTGCCGTCTTCCTTCCTATTCACTAAGGTTTTTTAAGTGAATGGGCCTAATAAACTAGCGCGCTTTACCATCAACGATTGCATCACTGCTTACCATTAGGCAGGATTGCAGTCAAGCACTAGTTTATAATTAACAAAAAAAAAAATTATTAAGAGAAACCATTTGTTAAGTCGTGGTGGCCTAGTGGTTAAAACACCAGCCCCTCAAGTATGAGTGTGCAAGTTTGATTCCAGGTCAGACAAGTACTGTTGTAACTTTTCTAAGTTTAGAAAGAAATTGCCAACCTGCATTGAGCAATCGTGGTGATTACGCTCAATCCTTCTCTGTATAAGAGGAGACCTGTGCCCAACAGTGGGACGATAAAACAGGTTGATGATGATTCTATGTTACAACAGCTAGTGTAGTTGTCAGTTAAATTGGTAGCATGACCAACTAGCCAGGATACATTGGAACTACTACACCGGAAGTGTTCTCATATAGGGATCTTTTAACAGATATCGCATATCAGCAGCATTATATTCATATTCATAATAATGTAATTGTTTCCTTACAGCCCGATCATGTAATGAATGAAAAACACTTTCAGGTATTTGGAGGGCTTATTAAATCTCCAATAAAACAGATAAATATTGTTGGTTGCATTGCTGTTGGAGAGGAATTATCAGCTGTTTGTGAGGGACCAGATGATGTTATTGAGCCAAAGAAGGAACTCTATAATGATGGTATGTTTTAAATACTAAAATAATATTGTTAGCAAATAATATCTTAAACATAAATATAATTTGTTCACTTGATTAATATATTGACTAGCTTTCCGCCCGCGTCTTCGCCCGCGTGGAATTCGGTTATATCGCGCTTTTTAGATTTCCCTCGGGAACATCAGATTTTTCCGGGATAAAGAGTAGCCTATGTTCTTTCTCAGGATCTAAAGATTGTCTGTGCCAAATTTCATCAAAATCGTTTCAGAGGTTTAAACGGGAAAGCGTAACAGACAGACAGACAGGAAGACAGACAGAACAGACAGAGTTACTTTCGCATTTATAATATTAGTATGGATTAGACAATGTTTTGAGTTATTTCAAACCTTTGTCAGTGTTAAGTTTTAATCATCATAATGATAACCACATTGTGTCGTGAAATAAAACTAATAATACATTTCATTGTTTTGTTTACTTACAGAGCTAGAACCCAAAAATTTGGACAGTAGTTGTTTAGATGTAGCAGATATACCACCACACTGTTCTGAGTCGGATTTAGAATATGAGGTCCCTTTAATGATATGTAAATTTGAAGTGGAAGACGAAGAAGTATCAAAGAAAAAAAGAAGAGTTACGAAGACAATAAGTAAGTATTACACACAGACCAATGGTTCACAAGGATAAGACTAGGGTTACCTAATGGGCCTAAAGAACGTAATTGGTTAAATGGGTAATTCCAAGTTCTATCAATAGGACTGTTTAAAGTATTTTGATTACATCTAAGGTTGACACGTGCGGTGGCCTACAGGGATCGGTACTGGGGCCATATCTGTGATATCAGAGTAAATATCGGTATGTTTTAAAAACAAAAGTAAAATTGTCACTAACTAATATCTTAATCATAAAATATCCGTTGTTTGTAATATAAAGAACGGATATTTTATTAAACGGATAATATATTATATTGATATATTTTCTCGGTGGTAGGCCATAACATCGGCTGCCGGCAGAAGTTACCACCCACCAGACAAAGTCTTGCCGCCAAGCGATTCGTCGTGTTCCGGCATGATGTCTGGTGAAGCCGTATGGAGGACGGGTCTGAGCAGTTGTGTTGCGATGTGTGGCGGGTACGATGCGCCAAATGTTGTTGTGTCGGGAGTTTGGTCGTGGAGAGTCTCCAGATCAATCTCCCTCTAGCGCAGCTTCGTTTGGTCGTGTTGGTCTTGGGTTTAACATTGCATCACCTCGCTCAACTGCCGTCATCCTTCCTATTCCTTAGTTTTTTAAGTGAATAGGCTTAATAAACTAGTGCGCTTTACCATCAACGATTGCATCACTGCTTACCATCAGGCGGGATTGCAGTCAAGCACTAGTTTACAATTATTAAAAAAAAAATGATTAGAAAATGTTTTTGAGTTCCTTCAAACCTTTGCCAGTGTTAAGTTAATCAACATTACTGTAACCACATTGTGTTGTGAAATATAACAAATAATATTCTTCACTGTGTTTGTTTACTTACAGAGCTAGAACCCGGAGACAATAGTTGTCTAGATGTAGCAGATAAACCACCACACTATTATGAGTCAGAGTTATATGATGTACCCTTGAAGAACTGTAAAACAGAAGTGGAAGACGAAAAAGAATCCAAGAAAAAAGGAAGAGTCATGGAGACAATAAGTAAGTATTAGTTGTATAGCTAAGCAAACAGGCCAATGGTTCACCTGATAGGATGTGGCTAGCGTAAACGGACCTAAAGAGCTAACTGAATAGCGCGGTGAAACTAGTTTTTATACTAGATTCACGGGCTATTCTCCAACACTTTAGTTTACTTGAAATCAACAAATCAACATACCACCCATTATCACTCCAAGGTATAAAACCTTAATAATAGATAACATCTAAGGTAGACTCGAGCGATGTCCCACAGGGAACGGTTCTGGGGCCGCATCTGTGGGATATCAGGTACAACTGGGTGCTGTGCGCCTACCTCCCTATCGACCTCAATGTAATTAGTTTGTACGCTGACCACACGCTGGTCCTGGCGCAGATGAGGATCCGGCAATTAGGACTAAGATGGTCTTGTACAAGTCCGAGGACACTTTCCACAGACTTCTAAGGGGTCCAAATGCCTCTTGCCGGAGGTTCTACGCGGGGTCGTTCTGTCCATGGCCCTGTACGAGGACCGGTGTGGGCGCGGTCCGAGTGTGGACGAATCCACTAGTTGATCGCGTCCTAAAAGGTCCAGCTGTCCAGCTAGTCCGGGGATATCGCACGGTATCCACTGAGGCGGCGAGCTTTCTTACTGGATTGCCGCAATGGGATCAGCCCCCTAATCGGCGAACAAATTTTTGTCGAATGATTGCGACTAGTTGGGATCAGTTGGTATCGTTCGGGTCGCCCATTGGTCCGTTTGGCCCAAACGATCCCAACTAGTCGTAATCATTTGACAAAAAAGTGTTCGCTGATTAGGAGGCTGGAAGCCAAGTATTACAAGTATTTGTTTAAGTAGTATCGACTGTCGTTTTATCAGCCGTATCGTTTTGACAGCCTCCGTGGCGTAGCGATAGCGGACGCAGCCGCTGCGCAAGGTGGCGCGTGTTCGATCCCCGCACAGTGCAAGAATTTGTATGCATGAATATTTGTACTGGTCTGGTCGTGCCTCGGAAAGCACGTTAAGCCGTTGGTCCCGGATGCCCTACGAACATCTAGTGGCAGTCGTTACGGGTTGTTGGAGCCCTCAAAAGTCCTACAATTGGTCTAACTGCAATGCTTCGATGTCGCCTTCGGGTTGTGGAGGTCAGACGGCCGTCGCTTCATGGAAAATGTCGAAGTTTAGCCATATCAGCAGTTTGACTGGTAAAGCGAACCCCAGACTCCAAAGCTGAAAAGGCTTCGGATGCGACTGGGATTAACATTGGGATGATGATGATGTTTAAGTAGTATCGAAAAAAGATTTGAGTACTATCGAAATGTACTAGTGGGTATCGATACTTTAATGGTATCAGAACATCCCTAGACTGGAAGAAATCGTCACGCGAAAAGCGTTCATAAATGTTAGGCCCCTTCCGTGTTTCTTCGGTTAAAATATAAATCCAACATGTCGGTTGCAATTTTTCGTCATTTCGATTTTCGAGGATGTTAATGTCCAAAGTGAAGTCAACAACAAAATCCAAGATGGCTGCTACCCAAATTATAGATTTTTCGCCTTCTTTATTATGGATAGGAAATCATCAAATGACTTCTCCCGCTTTGGGCGGCAAGAAAGGAAAGGCTTGTCAGACTGACCAAAACCCACCCGTGTTCCTTCACCTGGCTGTGCGCCGGGGCTACGGTATCTCTTTCGAAAAACCCGCAGGCCCGGCAAGATACATTTTTCGCCTTGAGTGTCATTTTCTGTTTTGAGGGTACGAAAACCGATAGTGAGATGGAATTGAAAATCTACAGTTGATTTTGAATTAATAACCGACAACAACCAGACAACCATAGTCATACACGACTAAAAAAAAGTACACTTTTCAATAAAACCAATGGTCCATTGCATGTATATGGTAAGCATGAACTAATCAAAAAAATATGTTAATACTTAATATCGAGAGACTTGGTGCTCTGAGTCTCAAGTTCTTAACACCAGTTATCTAAGTCGCTGCTGTCTGTTGCGTTTATTGTTCTTCGGTAATATTTTTGATCCTAAATGTACAAAGTACGTATTGTGTAGTATGTATTGTGTAAATTATTTTGATTCGTCTCCATATCAATATTCTTCTCATATGTAGTTACTAAATTCACTTACAGAGGCGACCGTTGTGAGGGGACCACAACAGGACACACGAAGATCAAAAGAAAAGGATGCAATAACAGCCGAGCAAACAACAAAAGACAAATCAGACTCGAAAGTTACTCGGATAACTCAGAAATGGACGTCCAAGCCTGGCACATATTTCAAAGAGCCTTACGTATGTAATCGGAGTAGTTCTACCAATGTAAAAAAAGAGTATAAATGTCATATTTGTCAGCGTGTGTATACACGAAGGCAAAGGCTAACTATTCATATTCGTACACACACTGGTGAAAAACCTTTGAAGTGTGATGTATGCCAACGTAATTTTTATCAAAAGCATATTTTAAAGAAGCACATGCGTACACACACTGGTGAGAAACCTTATAAGTGTGATGTTTGTCGACGTAGTTTTAGTATAGAAGGCAATTTAACAGTGCATAAGCGTACACATACTGGCGAGAAACCTTATAAATGTTATCTATGTAAAAAACAATTTATCCAAAGGAGTAATTTAAAATCGCATATGCGTACACACTCTGGTGAAAAACCTTATCAGTGTGATATTTGTCAACGTAATTTTAGTCAAAAGGGCAATTTAACTATGCATATGCATACACACACTGGTGAAAAACCTTATAAGTGTGACATTTGTCAACGTAATTTTAGCCTAAAGTTTAGTTTGACAAAGCATATGCAAACACACACTGGTGAAAAACCTTTTAAGTGTGATATTTGTCAACGTAATTTTAGTCAAAAGTTTAGTTTGACAAAGCATATGCATACACACACTAATGAAAAAACTTATCAGTGTGATATTTGTCAACGTAATTTTAGTAGAAAGGGGAGTTTCACAAGGCACATGCGTACACACACTGGTGAGAAACCTTAAAAATGTAAAATATGTCCACACGTAATTTTAGTTTAAAAAGCAATTTAATAAGGCATATGCGTACACACACGTATTGAGTCGTGGTGGCCTAATGGTTAAAACACCAGCTTCTCAAGTATGATGGTTCGATTCCAAGTGAGGCAAGTACCAATGTAACTTTTCTAAGTTATATGTACTTTCTGAGTATTATTATATAGTTAAGTATTATTATATTCTGGGATTAACGCTGGGATCATGATGATCTTGGACACCAATGACTGATTACAAGGTGAAGGAAAACATCTTGAGGAAACCTGGACTTTAAGTCTGAAATCGCCAACCCGCGATTTCAGACTTAAAGTCCATTGATTCATTCTAAGTAAAAGAGTAAATAAAGCAGCGTACGCACTTTTCCAAATTGCTAGGAAAATAAATACGGATGCACTACTAGTTGCATATCATGGTGTAGTAGCTTCAATTTTGCGATATGGCATTATTTTTTGGGGAAACTCTTCTGATAAAGACATCATTTTTAAGGTACAAAAAAGATGCATAAGATCAATGTGTGGTCTGAAAAATGACGAAAGCTGTGTACCATTCTTTAAGTCGCTGAAAATTCTAACCTTACCATCATTGTATATCTATGAAATTAGTGCTAGTGTAGTGTCAAGATGAACATAAGGCTGTTTGAAACGGTGTCAACATTACGAGGTGTTATGATTCGTAGTCAATATGCAAATACTTTAAAAAATCAGCGTTGTAATACTGCCTTAGTCATAAATAGTGTTTTAGGTATAGCATCGCGCATCTATAATAAATAAATTACCAGTTGCCATAAAAAATTTGAATGTTACACAATTTAAAACAAAATTAATACAGTTATTAATTGATAAATGTTATTATACGACTGATGAATTTCTGAATGACAGATTAATACAGGGAAACTTTTTTTCGAGTGCGCAATAACAAATGGGTGACTCAGAATCAATAACAGAACAAATCTGCATTATTAGTTTAAAATAAAAAATCAGCAAATGAGAGACACCAATTATTCATATCAATATCGTAGTGTTAGCATATTATGGCCGCGTAGTGAACATACGGGCGGCGCGGGCGCGCGGGGGTCCTGTGATGTTCCAGCCGTCCCCACTCCGCCGACCATGAATGTGACCGCGTGCGGTGACCATAACATCGATTTTATAATAAACATCTTTCGTTATCAATAACTATTTGTTTTGTACTAAAACATACCAAAGTAATAATATTTTTATCTATAAAAATTATTTAGCTATAAGTTGACAAAGTTTGCGCACTGGATAAAATTTTATCCTGTATAGATCTGTTTATTTATTTGACTAGTGAAAAACCTTCGTTTTGTGACATTTATAACTGTTTTCATTTATTTATCATCATTCAATTTCATTTTGATATAATATAATTATTAACTTATGTTTATCTTCAGCATTTGAGTTGACTAAGATTCTTTATGTGTTGCATGCACGTATGAATATTTGTACGCTTCTTGGCATAACTTAGCGACCGATAAAATTTAATTTAATTAAGAACTGTATTCACTACCTATGTTAAACAAATAAAATTGATTTTGATTGTTATTTCTTTATTTTTCTATACCTATGTACATATTATTTTATAATTTTAAATATTTATATAAATACATAAAAAAATATAAAAAAGTAGTAACCCACCGGTATCGGGAACAGGGTCCAAGATACCGGCGGTCAGGGCTCCAGAGAGAGGAACTTCGTGACGATGCGAGCCGTGTCCAGCAGTACCGCTTTCTGAATCAAGCCCTTGATCCAGCTGCCTAACGAGAGCCTCCTGAGGTGTTGGTCGAGACTCTTGGCTATTAAGCCATTGGCTGTCACGACTATCGGTACAATGATTGCTGAATCCACTTCCCAAATGTCGACAACCTCGTGAGCCAAGTCAAGATACTTGATTTGTTTATCTTTCTCAGCTTTCACGAGGTTCTCATCATGTGGGATGGTTATGTCAACTGATTATTATTCCCTTTATTCTTCCATATCTACATATCGCTTTACATTTTTAAATATTTATATAAAAAAAAAACATTTAAAAATATAAAAAAAAGTTTTCCACCGATGACGGGAGCAGGGTTCAAACTACCGGTGGTTAGGGCTCCAGAGACAGGAACCTCCTCACGATGCGGGCCGTATCGAGGAGTACTGCCTTTTGAATCAGGCCCTTGATGCAACTGCCTAACGAGAGCCTCAATAGATGTTGGTCGAGGCCTTGGCTATCAAACCATTGGCCGATACGACAATCGGTACAATGACAGCCGAGTTCACATTCTACATGTCAACAATATCGTGCGCCAAGTCGAGATACTTAATTTGTTTCTCTTTCTCAGCTTTCACGAGATTCCCGTCATGTGGAATGGTAACATCGACAATCATTGCAAGGCGCGCAAATCGATCTATCACTACTATATCAGGCTTATTTGCAACAATAATCCTGTCAGTAATGATAGACCGATCCCAGGACAACGTGACATAGTAATTTTCAAGAACTGGGTCGGGCACATACCTACTTATAATACGGTACCTCAGAATCTACAAGTTTATATTTTAAAGCAAGTTGCTGGTGGATAATCCTAGCTACTTGGTTATGCCTGTACAAATACTCGCTGTTAGCCAGACGAGAGCAACCAGAGATAATATGTCTGATGGACTCACCCGGATGGTGACATGCCTGACACAGGTCAATCGTCCCGTCCTTCATAATATATCTCCGGTAGTTATATGTCAAGATAATTTCGCCCATAATTGCACAGACAAAACCTTCCGTTTCGCTGAAAAGATCACTGAATCGTAGCCAGGATACGGCAGCTAAGAAGTCTACATTGGGCTCGTGAAGAACCCGATAAAATCGCCCGCGAAGTTCCTTGCTTTGTCATACCTTCTGGCTTCTTGCGGTCATCAGTGGTTAGTATTATAGGCTTGTGCCAGTTCTCTTTCGCCATGGATAGCGGGGTGAGCCCCTTGTCTACTGTTACCACATCACGGTGCATACCTACTACGGTTTGTAAAAAATATTCTCTGAGACTGCATATCTCTCGGTTGTGTAGGGTCTTCGCATTTAAAAAGCCTCGACCCCCGCACTTCCGCGGGATATACAGCCTCATCACCGATGATCGTGGGTTAGTGTACGGACCCTTCTGTCTAGGGCGTAGAGTTAGGTCCGAGTCCATTTAAGCATGCCGAAAGAGTACATCAAAACCGGCATGACCCACCTGTTATAAAATTAGAAGGAAAAAAAAATAATATACTCAAGATTGAGCAATCATAATACAAATGCAGGATAAAAATAAAAATAATTATTATTATTTTTCGCTATACCTATATGCATGACCGCACATTTGTCCACACCAAATTCCATCCTGATGGCGCTACTGAAATTTTCAGTAATTTACAGTAGCTCTTCCAGTTGTAAATTGTTGGGAGCAAAAAGTTTCAGGTCATCCATATAGAGGAGGTGCGATATAACCTGACCACCTCTCCTCAACCGATAGCCTAGACCTGAATCCTCCAACAGTGTGCTTAGAGGATTCAATGCTAAGCAAATCCAAAGTGAACTCAAACTATCGCCCTGAAATATACCTCGCTCGATCCTTATCGGTTCCTATTCCTCTGAATATTTCGACATCCTGGATAGCGAAGGACTGCCCTCCATTGCCCCATACAGGTCACCAGGAAGGTGCGTAGAATTGTATCCACTTTATACAACTCCAGCACCCGCATGAGCCAAGTATGTGGCACTAAGTCATAGTCCTTCATATAATCAATCCAACATGTCGATAGATCCTTTCGGGAATGACGAACTTGTTGGCTAATGGCCATGTCAATGTGGAGTAGCTCCTTAGTACCGCGGGACCCACTTCTACATCCATTTTGAGAGACAGACATGATCGAGTTGCTGTTAATGTGATTGTTAATTTTGGCTTTCAAAATGGATGTAAGAACTTTATAGACCGTCGGTAAACAGCTGATCGGCCTATAATTTTTGGGTTCCACGGTGCTACCTGATTTATGGAGCAGGTGGGTTATTCCAGTAGTAAGGAACTGAGGTAAAGAACCAGACACTAAAGCAGTCTGGAATTGAGATGCCAAGCTAGCGTGCGACCTTGGAAACCATTTTATCCAAAAGATATGCAGCCCCTCCGGTCATGGAGACTTCAAGTTAGGTAACGCACGGACTGCACGAGCCACATCTTGGGGGCAGATGGTAATAGCCCCCATTCCAGGTATTGGTTCGCAGGCTCGCTCGACATCCCGAGCCCAGTCACCGACCAGATACTGCGCCAGAATGAACACATGGCATCATAATCTGGTAGGCACGTGTCAGCCACACCTTGTTCTGGTCATTCCCAGTCCCTATAAACCCACCTTTGATTCCTCTGAAAGGTGCGATTCTGGGTGTACCGTTCTACTCGTTGTTTATATCGACGAATACGGTTCGCCTATGCATATACTTTCTGCTTCAGGAAGTCGATGCGCTCCGTGACACGGACCATATAGTTCTGAGGGCTGGTATTTGTAAATGAGAATGCCCGCCTCACAAAGCGCATCACTCTAGGACGAGTATTACCCTCCCTGAAGCATTAGTTTACCGATGAGTGCTCTGGCCCCACCAATACGACGTTCAATCCTGTGCTGCCAAGCTGGTACGACTGGTTTCGTGTAGCTCTACGAGTCACTGGAAAATTTTACATGAGCTATACGACAAGCTGCTACAGTTGTGAAGTACAGAATTGAGTATCGGTGAGGTTCTCGCAGGTATCAAAATAATTTGATAACTGCGCATCCAGAGCAGCCATCAGTGCCCTATTTCTGTTATGCATGGGCAAGCGTGGCAGGCGTGGTCTTAGTTCTGCCGACATAAAACGATATTCCCGAATCGCAGCCTCGAAAGCATTCCCTAGTTCCCCATTGCACTGGGTACTTACATTTGTAGCCCTCTCGTCAGCATAGTTTGTTGGCTGCGGTGGTATCTCCGCAACCTGCGACGGGTGAGCGATGACACGGCTACTCTGCATTTCATTTCGCAGACGATCAAGCATAGTATCATCCAACATAATTTTGATTACGCTGGATAACCCGTACCTGATCCGATAGACGTTGTGCTGTTGACAGCTGGTTCAAGTGCCTGAAACAGAAAGAGCATTCGAACACTGTACGCGGTCAAGTTGTTTCCTCCCTCTGTAGCCCCATAGTATGAGCGCATGACATTTTCATTGATGGATTGTGTCCATCTCATGTGCTGCACACTTCCACCGGGAGCTGGGACCCTGTCAGAAGCCGATGGGCCTCGAGGTCCTAAGCAGTCGCCGGCGTCCTTCCCGTCAACGAACGGCGGAGAGAAATACTCGTCGCTCGAGCTCGACGCAACTGCCGCGGTCTGGGTCGTCACAGCTAGGGCTTCCAATCCGGAGTTCCAGAGTTTCGTAACTCCGGAGTTTCGGAGCGATTTTAAGCATTTTTCAAATCCGGAGTTGAAATAGAACACCGGAGTTGAAACCGATTTTCGTAAACTTTTTTTACAAAACGAGGAATAACGCATTTTAATTCCTGAGCATACATATGTAAGTCGGTTGTTTAATTCCTTATCCTTTTCCTATTCCTTCCTCCCCTTAAGTCCTTAGCACACATAAACAAAGAATACATTAGTACAACACTTCGATATTATTCGGTCGGTCGAATAATATCGAAGTGTTCTACCTACTAATGCAGCAGGCTTTTTCTGTACGAAAGTTATAAGTTCTCTTTCTGACTCATTTTTGAACGCGCTATCTTTTCTCAGAACATTATTATTTTAGTTACTTGCCAAAAAATATTGGTTATTTTTATGACTGTTTTTGTTGATTTTTTAATATGTTATAATGAGTATTGCCTAATTGTCTAATATCACGTCTGCCTGTCAGACAGTACATTTTTAAGGAAAACGACTGATTCTTGCTAAACAAGTGTTTATTTTTTTATGATTGTTGATTGTTTTAACATTTTACAGCGCGTATTAGTTATCTATTTTAATAACGCCTGCTTGTCAGACAGTAAATTTTTAAACAAAAGACTAAATTCTTGCTAAAAAAAATTTTATTTTTATTATTGTTGGTTGTTTTAACATTTTACAATGCGTATTAGTTGTCTATTGCAACATTTGCCTGTCAGATTGTAAATTTTTAAACAAATAGACTGTGTCTTGCTAAACAAATGTTTATTTTTTATGATTGTTTTAATCCTTCCTAATATTATAAATCGGAAAGTGAGGTCGTTTGTTTGTTCCCCTTTCACGCCGTAACTACTTAATCGATTGCTTTGAAATTTTGCAGACATAAAGTTAGAAGTCCGGATTAAATAATAGGGTATTTTAACCAGGAAAAATTTGATATTCCCGAGGGAAAACAAAAATATTGTTAGCTTTATATGTACCCGTACGGTGCTAGATGGCGCTGTGTCGTTTAAAACAATATAATATATTGTAAACGAATATGCACATGTAAACTTAGAAGCTAAATTATACGATAATTAATCCCCGAAAATGAGGAATCTAAAAGCGCGATATAACCGAATTCCACGCGGGCGATGCCTCGAGCGGAAAGCTAGTATTTTATAATCAGTATTAGTTGTCTATTATAACTTGTGTCTGTCAGACAGTACATTTTTAAACAAAAACACTGATTTCATAACAAAAAGTTCTATTGATTAAAATTAAGGGCATTTTTATTCATCTCTAAAAAAGCTGTCGACTCTGGAGCCAACTCCGGAGTTTCGGTTTTGATTGCTCAACATCGTAACTAGCTCCGGAGTTGATAAGTATCCGAGTTTGGATGCCCTAGTCACAGCCTTACAGTGGCGCTGAAGAACGGCGGCGGCGAGGCGGAGCTGAGCAACGAGTCCGGAGATGGTGGGCGTGCACGTCGATCGAACTATTTCTTGTTGTTAGGTGACATGTTCTGTCATCCTGTCATGTTTGTTTTGAATTTTTCGTTTTGTGCATTATAGTTATTTCTGCAATTATTTTTATTGTATGTATATTATTTGTTACTGATATGAGATTTACAGTGGGTATATATACAGAGTGGTGCTGACAATACGACAATAAATGAAAACACAGACCATGCTGGTTCATAGGAAAAATCCTAAACCATAAAAAAAACCTAACACAAAAAAAAAATGAAAATTTCAAACAAACTATATCGCATAAAATTGCAAACGGAATAGAACATCCTTTAAAATAGGTATTGGTTCAATGACCTCGGATCAGCGGGCGACAGCGCGGCCGTATATCGGCTTGCTTTCTCGCGCCATTATTATTAAAGTTTAGTACCGCTGGATGCGACGGTCATTAACCTGTAAGCGCTTCCTTAACCCTAGAAAGATAACGTGCGCCTCAGAGGCGCCCGCAAAATACATATTTCGCCGCAATTTTGTTACCGACGCGTGTACAAGCTTCTGTTTCCTCGCCAATTCAGTCGTTGGTCAACACTTCCAAAAGACGGCTGCTACTGTTCGGTAAGTACCATAGTTTTGCTGTTAGAGCGATGCGTTGCGCTCGGGAGGCGCATGTTTATCTTTTCTGTAACTTTTGCCACTTTCATAGTGAATTTGTTTTTGTTATTTTTACTAATGTAAGGTAAGTAATAAAGGTTGGTTTTTTATTAGTGAATACTCATTGTCATCAATTGTTTTTAGGAATGTTTTAACATCGTGTCCAGCAGAAGAGTGTTGGATGAAAGAGAAATTGTTTTTTTATTGAATAAAGAATATGAAGGCGCTTATCATGGCAGTGACAGTGAGATTGAGGACCATGTCAATGACTAATGTTGATGGCCAAGAAGGAGTGATTATGAATGAAAATTCAAGGGATATTTCATCGCAGAATGCCACTGAAAATACTGAACACGACCAACGCATAGCAATTCCGCCTAATGATGTAATCAGGGGCAAGAATAGGCATGTTTAGTCTACTGCTAAATGACAAAATACCAGAGAAATGTCTGCAATCAATATAGTTCATTCAAATTGTGCCTAGTTGCATGTGTTGAAATATTTTTGCACCGTGTTTGAAAACTACTTTATCAAGATGCTTGAGAGAAAGTATTCAATATCCCCCCACAAAGTAACAGAAACATGTCTGAAGAAGCTGATGAGGAACCACTAACTGAAATTTGACGGTACTGTCGCTTATGTACTAAAAAAAGAAAAGAATTATTCAAAATAACGTGCATAAAATGTAAAAGACATTGTGCGGAGAACATAAAAAAGTTGTTTGCAGCAATTGTCTTTGTATGTTGATTTTTCCAGTATTTTTTTAAATTAGAGACTGATAATATTATAATTAATTAGTTAATAAGAAAAAACACTATAAATTTTGCTTATTTTTTAAAATTTCTATCTAAGTACAGAAGACTTCTTATTTTTGTTCATTTTTGTTAAAGGTTTATAAAATCCTTCAAATTTTAATATCTTAAATAAAAAGTAATGATAATACGTATGTATTTCATTTACTTATTAATAATTCGGCAATTTATAGTAATAAATGAAATAAAAATAATTGACAGTAATCAAAAAAATCGGCTATTAAAACCGTGCGCCTCTGAGGCGCATGTTTATCTTTTCAGTACAAAAAATAACGTTATCTTTCTAGGGTTAATAACATGTACATCATGTAAAAAATGTGAAAAATTAAAAATTATTTCCCGTGACTAATCTAATTGATATACATATTTATATGTTTTTTTATGGGTAGATTGAGAATGTGTTGAGGTACACCATGTTTAATTTATTGTCATATTATCAGCACCACTCTGTATATGCACAATGAACTATTCATTAATTTATTAAATATTATAGTGGTAAATTATATGAATGTGATCCGTTGACGTTGACGGTACCTACTTATGATATTATTATTCCTTTATTTCATTATATACACTTATAAATTACATTTTTAAATATTCTTTAGGTCGAGACTTTATCTATATTGGAATATTACCGGAAATGACGTCTAAAGGATTTTTTTTATGACGTTAGGTCTACGATTACCCCCTGCTACACCGAGGTAGAAGATAGACTTGCGCGTTAGGTCATACCAAAGAGTATAATAATAATAGTGTAAAGAGAGCCCTCTCGAGGGAATTTTGTGCATTTCGTTTGAAAGCGGCCCCTGGTTTTCTGTACGTACATTAACGTCAATATATATGTGGGATAAACATTGTACCTGTTTAAAAGAACGCAGATTACCCAAATGTTAAAATGGAACGCAGCGGATGAAAGAAAGAGAGAAGTATGTGTGCGAGTGAGAAAGGGGTAATGGAGAGAGTGAGTAGTGTACGACGAACAGCCACGGTGAACGCTGATTTTTCTCACAAAGTGTTTAAATAAAAGTTTCAACTCTTTGTGCTCGTTTATTTTGCCTTACAATCCCATAATTTTGGGGGCTCGTCCGGGATTGGCAAAAATAACGACACGGGTTCGAGTTTGAAGACGACGGACGACGGAGACCGGCGGCGGCGCGTGGCGTGGTGCACCGCGGCGGATATAATTCAAAAACTCAACGTACGACGGCATCGGCAACTAAAACATGACGAAAGACGAATCACGTTCGGGCCAAAGCTCGATGTTGTATCTCACGACGGATCTGATACCTAAATTCACCGGTCAAGATAAAACTTATCCGGTTACGCGATGGATTCAGGACGTGGAAGAAAATGGAGAAATATGTGGTTGGACACCGTTACAACAGCTGTTGATGGCACGGAGGTCCCTATCAGGCACCGCACAGCTATGGATGGAAGCTGAACGCCCTCACAAAACATGGGAAGAACTCAAAGCGGCCCTGAGTAAAGAATTCCCTGACACAGTCGACATCAAAGCAATCCACGAGCTTATGAGCCAGCGGAAGAAAAGACGTGACGAGAGTTGTATCGACTATATGATGGTCATGAAGGCGTTAGGGAAAAGAGGAAAGATTCCCGATTATGTGGCCATTAAATACATCGTTGATGGCATAGTGGACCACGAAACCAATAAAATCATGCTTTACGGTGTCACGTCGTATCCTGAACTTAAAGAGAAGTTTAAAATCTACGAGACGATTAAGGAAAAGATGAAACTGGAACATTCTAGAAGTACCTACAGAAACGAAAAACGCGGCAACGTACGGCATGAGAAAACGTCGAAAAGGTGTTATAACTGTGGTGAAGGTGATCATGTGTCGGAAGATTGTCCGCAGAAGGCACAAGGTCCAAAGTGCTTTAACTGCAACGAATATGGTCATATTTCATCGAAATGTCCGCATAAAAATAACAAGGAGGTAGGCGGCCGCAAGGAAGATTCGAGTTCATCAAAATGGTGGCGTAGTTCCGGCGATAGAAAAGGACAAAACAACGAAGCATCGACGAGTGGGAGCGGGAGCGGCGAACGAGTGAGCAAACAAGCAATGTTCGGTCAATCATCGTTCAACGCGGATGATACGTCACACTCACAGAATGACATTGACAAGATGACAGATGACAGGAGTAGCGAATGTCAAAGTCAAACCGAGTATGACATCTACGACGTAAACAAACAATCACAACGGGAAAAACCTTTGAAGATCGTAGAATTATGTGGAAAAACGACAAGTGCGCTTATTGATTCGGGCAGTGACGTGAACTTGATATCTTCTGAGTTTTGTGCTAATGTCAGTAAAGTGATGAACAATAACATAACACTATCCGGACTGGGTTCCACTAAAGTGGAGCCATTAGGTTGTTTAACAAAAAATGTTGTGATCGACGGTACGAAATACGACGATGTGTTATTCTACGTGGTACCTAAAGACTGTATGCCTTTTAATGTAATCATAGGTCACGAATTTCTTAAGAATGTTATAATGGTTATGAATGGTAGTGCTGTGTGGATGAAACCTGTGGAATGGGTGAACGAAATCAATTGTTTCAGTTGCAGTGTTGAGGTTGGTCATGTGAGTAATACTAACCTTAAAGAAGAGGTTGTTCAGATGGTTGAGAGCTATCAACCATGCCAAATCAAAGAAGCTCCTATCCAGCTGAAAATAATTGTAAAAGATGATGTCCCGGTGGTACAACATCCACGACGCATATCACTAAAGGAACAGGTGGTAGTTGAAGAACAAGTTGTGGAGTGGCTGGAGCAAGGAATTGTACGCGTAAGTTACTCTGAATATGCCAGTCCATTAGTTCTAGTTCGCAAAAAAGATGGTGCTATAAGGGTGTGTGTTGACTATAGAAAATTAAATAGTAAAATCATAAAGGATGAGTTTCCATTGCCGATTATCGAGGATTACATTGACAAGTTGGCTGAGGCAAAAGTATTTAGTGTACTGGACTTAAAGAATGGATTTTTCCACCTGAGTGTCAGCAGTGAGTCTGTGAAGTACACTGCATTTCTTACACACCATGGTCAGTTTGAGTTTTTGAAAGCCCCATTTGGCTTGTCTGTTTGCCCAAACTACTTTATGCGATTTGTGACCATTATCTTCAGAGAATTGATATCCAAAGGGATTGTTCTAATATTTGTCGATGATATTCTTATTCCAGCCAAAGACGAACAGGAAGCTGTGGATAGATTAAGAGAAGTATTAAGAGTGGCATCTGAATATGGCTTACAAATAAACTGGAAGAAAGCACAGCTGATATGTCGAAGCATAACTTATTTAGGTCATACAATTGAGGATGGACAAGTAAGGCCTGCCAGCGAAAAGATCGATGCTGTAACGAATTTTCCAGAACCCAAAACAACTAAGCAATTACAAAGTTTTATCGGATTGGCATCGTACTTCAGGAAGTATATTCAGAATTTTGCATCTATAGCACGGCCACTTACAGATTTACTTAAGAAGGATGTTGATTTCAAGTTTAATGATGAGCAACGGTGTGCATTCAATTGTTTGAAGGAACGTTTGACTACTAAACCGGTTTTACGAATATTTAATCCAAGATTAGAGACAGAAATGCATACAGACGCATCACTTCTGGCTTATGCTGCTATACTCATGCAGCGATCTGATGATGACGGCGGACTACATCCCGTATATTTCATGAGTCGTAAAACAAATGATGCAGAAAAAAAGTACACCAGTTATGAGCTCGAAAGTCTAGCTATTATTGAAGGGGTAAAAAAATTTAGACACTACTTGTATGGTATAAAGTTTAAAATCGTCACTGATTGCCAAGCATTCCAGATGACACTTATGAAAAAAGATTTGAGTACGAGGGTTGCAAGATGGGCATTGCTTCTGCAGGAGTTTGACTTTGAGGTTGAACATCGGCCAGGAACGAGGATGAAGCATACTGATGCATTAAGCCGTAACCCATATGTAGCGGTAGTGACACTGCATGATGAGATCAGACGAGCACAGCAGTTGGACGATGGTCTAAAAGCTATATTAGAGATTTTACAGGAGAGAACTTATGGTGACTATTATGTTGATAATGGATTGCTGTACAAAGGAATGGAAAAGCATTTGGTGGTCCCAAAGTCCATGGAAAATGAAATCATCAAAAGGGCTCATGCGAATGGACATTTTTCAAAAAGAAAGATGATTGAATTAATAAGTAAAGATTATTTTATTAAGAACCTTGATAAGAAAATAGAAGAGTTTGTTACAAGTTGCATTCCATGTCTATTAGCTACGCGTAAAGAGGGAAAACAAGAAGGATTCCTAACCCCGATTGAAAAGGAAGATTCACCATTGCACACACTTCATTTGGATCACATTGGTCCAATGACTGAGACGAAGAAGCAGTATAACCATATTCTCACGATTGTAGACGCATTTACTAAGTTTACGTGGATATTTCCCACTAAAAGTACCACCAGTAAAGAAACCATAGAAAAGTTGAAAATCCACCAACAACATTTTGGTAATCCAAGCCGGTTTATTACGGATCGGGGAACGGCCTACACGAGTCGTGACTTCCAAGAGTATTGCAAAGAAGAGAACATACAACACATCAAAATTACGACGGGAGTGCCAAGAGGAAATGGGCAAGTGGAAAGGGTTCATCGTACTATAATTTCTGTTCTTACAAAGATGTGTATTGAAAACCCTACTCTGTGGTACCGGCATATAAGTAAACTACAGCGTGCTCTAAATAGTACTTTTCAGCGAAGCATAAATACTACACCTTATCAACTATTGATTGGGACTAAGATGAGAATGAAGGAAGACACTGAGATTTACAATTTGCTTTTAGAAGAAGGAAGAGAAAGCTATTCAGAGGAGAGAGAAAAACTCAGAGAGAAAGCCAAAGAACAAATTTTACAAGTTCAAGAAGAAAACATAAGAAATTTCAATAGGAAGAGAAAAGAGAGTATGAAATATAATGAAGGAAACTGGGTGGCAATTAAACGCACGCAGTTTGGCACGGGAATGAAGCTGAAAGCCAAATATCTAGGGCCCTATCAGGTTGTAAAAGTAAAGAGGAACGACAGATATGAGGTGAAGAAGCTAGACCCTAACACTGAAGGCCCTGGAGTAACCTCTAGTTCGGCAGACTACATGAAGGTGTGGCCAGGTTTCAACTCCAAAACCTAACAGGTGAGAGTCGCTCAACTTAACTTTGTGTTTGTGTTGTACGTATGAAAGGGTATGTGCAAAGTCTTGTTGACACCATGTATTCTTTGCTTTATCTGATTACTGACATGTGTTTGTAAATGTTACGATGTTAAGTTAGTTATAAGGAGATCTGTACTATGCCTACTGCTGTGTTAATTATCAGCTTGTAAACCTGTTTATTTAAGAATAATAAGTTAAGCAAAATGTTGTATTAGTAGTTAAGTTGAATTTATGTTGAAAGCAAGGGATGAATGTTTGTGTGGATGTCTGAGGACAGACATGGATCAGGATGGCCGACTGTGGGATAAACATTGTACCTGTTTAAAAGAACGCAGATTACCCAAATGTTAAAATGGAACGCAGCGGATGAAAGAAAGAGAGAAGTATGTGTGCGAGTGAGAAAGGGGTAATGGAGAGAGTGAGTAGTGTACGACGAACAGCCACGGTGAACGCTGATTTTTCTCACAAAGTGTTTAAATAAAAGTTTCAACTCTTTGTGCTCGTTTATTTTGCCTTACAATCCCATATATATATATACCTACGCATGTACAATCAAGACCAAAAGTCGAGTTGCAATCTCACAAAACTATGGCCAAGCAATACTAGTTGTAGTTACGACCTTCTTCTATAATAAAGTTTGATACACACTCATACACTTTGCTGCCCGCTTATGATTGTTAGGTACTACTTACTAATTTCAACATTCACAGTAAGTGTTTCAATGGCCTAACGGTTTTCGCCTTGATAGGCGTTCAAGGTGGTTCGAGTTCAAATCTGATAACTTACAAAATCTTTTTTAAATGTTTATTGGTGAGTTATGAATGCTGACAACAAAAATATCTAAAAATACCGATCCGCAACTTAAAGATGATACTTTAAGATTTTTATTTTTTTCGATAAGATTTTTTCTATATTAGAGTCATTATAAAAAGATGACGGTAGACTTGAAAGAATCTGAATCACTCCTTCACAAGAAATATTCCGCTACCTACAATAACTATTATTAGCTACAATAACTCAAATAATATTACTTAGCTGTTGTTAGTTGGTGAACATATAGTTACCAGTTTGTGTTATTAGTTTTACTTTTTTAATCAATATGCAGACATATGCAGCAATATATCTCAAATATCATATGGAACCGGCTTTTGTGTAAGTTGTTTTTATTATTATTTGTGTTAAGGTGCAAACTAATCGCTTGTTGCAAGTCTGTAATAAAATTGTTATTGTTTTAGAGAAATACTGTAAGCCGTTGGAGGTCAAGATCAAGAGGTTGGAGGACGAAGGTAGCTGTCGAGACAAGTGAAACGAAACGACAATATTTACCGTTGAATAAACTTTTAAATCTTGCGAAGAAGGGAGGTTGCATTTGTGGTTTAAAAATAAACTGGCGCGACTGGTGGAGTCTTATCGAGCTAAACAAAAAAAAAAAAAACTATTTATAACAATCACAGTGCAGAAGTGTCCTACAGAGTGTTTTAAATATATACCATTATATATCTTAATAACGGACTCTAAACCATCTCTAAATTAATTTAGCTAAGTGACAGTAATATGTTCGGTTGGCTTAATGGCTAACAGATGTCGCCTTTTGCAATTTCAATACAAATTACTTTTGGTAAATTATAAAAACAATAATTTCGGAATTCGACAAGAAATAAGTTCGTTTACTTTTGAACTAAGAACGCGCTTGAAGATTATAATCTCATGCCATCAAACTCCGAAAAAAGTCACTGCAGGATGACAGCACTAGTACCATGCGATACACGCAAAAAAATTGTAAATGTAATAAGCACTATTTTGTGTTTTAGTATAGATTATTTTATGATTGCAATAATATTCAGGTTAAGCTTCAATCCTCTTTTCTTTAAGAAAATGAATAATTAACCTTTTGAACGCCCATCTATATAATACGCGATGTGTCCTCCTGCGCCACACTACAAATGTATAACGTATCTATAGTAAAACGTAGGGATGGGATTAGTGTCCTATCGACAAATAATATTATACATTTAAAATAATTTTTATTCACCAATCTACGAAGCTAAATAAAAACTGTAATCGTAATTTCATATTTTATTTTATTTCATAAAAAAAACAGTATGAAAACCTGGATATATTCCCCACAATAAAGAAAAGAATTTTAAATTTATTAGACGTGTGTTCTACAAGGCACATCCCTATTTGTCTCCAAATGTAATCCTTCTACTTCATATCAAGTAGTTGGCGCTCGAGGCACGTCAAAATCCTTTCTGTTCTAGGGATGTCTAGATTTCTATGGTATACGTTTTATATTCACTGTGGTCGAGTTACACGTGCATAAACTCAACCGATTCCTGCATAATTTATTTCGTTTACTTACAACAAATACAATTAATAGAAGCTAAATACGTGGTTTTCTACGTTTTAAAAAATAAAATATAATGGAGGTTAAGTGTCTGTTTTACACAAGACCTTTTTTTTAATGGTGTCGCTAAATACTCGCAATTATTTTTCTGGTTTGTAGAAACTAATAGAAAACTGAAGAAAATTCCTGAAACGGAAGTTGACGACTTAACGGAATGTCAAGACGACGAACTATTTCAAAATTCTGATTCAGACTTGAACAACTCGCAATAATTCGTCATATTCACAGTCACAATTTTTTTTATAAGGACACGTGCGCCAACTCAAGATGTAAACATTGCACTACACTAAAATGCACAAGGTCACTATGACCTTGAAACCCGTCCGCTTATGACGTCACAGATTTCCTTCTATACACGTCGGTGGCGTGTACAGACCGACAACTAACTAACTTTGTAGGGATGGGGTTTTTCAAACGGGGTTTCACTATCGACAATGATTAGAAAACCTATTAATTCTTGATTAAGGTAAATAAAACCTAGTTTAAAGTGTACAATATTTATAAAATATTCTATATTTACGTCATTTTCTTGCAATAATAGTATTTATGATCATTTCGACGAGATGAAATATAGCGAGGTTCTTCGTCGTGTCCCATCACTGGCTTACTTGATATCAAGTAATTGGCGCTGGGGGCATTAAAATATTTTCTGGCGTTTTTGTTTCTATTGAAAATTAAACAAATAAGAACTTATTATGCGTGAAAAAGTTAAAAATATGGTTGATAACAGGGCAAATTTCCATAAAAACAAAATAAAAGGTCTTGTAAAAGTCGTAAATTTATTTTATACTGTGATTACTTCTAATCAAGTAGTGGCGCTGAGGGCACGAAAATCTCGAACTTGTATAGAAGTGATTGGCGTTCAAAAGGTTAAGCTATAACCTCTTTAATCATAATATAATTATGTATAATATTATAATTTTCATATCTAACAACCAAAAATGTCATTTGTATTTTTTACCATAACAATATCATAAGTTTGTCAAGGATTACTTTTAAACAAAATATTACAATGCTGCCGTTTCAACGTTTGTTTCATTTGTTAGTATAAGTATATCTATACCGAATAATATATAACTTTATAGTATATTGCATTATAATATGCTTATTGTTTTATTTTTATATATTTTTTTATTATATTACCTCTATAGTAAACTAAAACATATAATAAAAATCTTTTTTGGGATTAATATTCAATAAATTTTCCTATTGGTTTAAATATTATTTGCAAACATTTTTACTTTAAAATACAAATCAATTATCATAATTTTAAATTATATGAAACAACATAAAGATTTGCCTTTATTAAGGATCGAACCCACAATCGCTCGCTTATGATAGCACCATTGTTAAGTGCGGCCGCTAACTTAACTTCAAATGAAGTAACGAAATTTTGCATTACTTTAAAGAAAGACGGAGACTGCGATAAAAAAAATAATGCGGTAGTGTGCGTGGCCGGTTTAGCGCAGGCGACAGTAGTCTATAAGGTGGAAATGGACTTCTACAGCTGATAGTAACATAGCTATAGATAGGTCATCACATACGCCTGTGTAGTCTTCGCACACACCGAGCCCAGTCATATCCATAGGATGCAGACACTCCAAAACCGCTTTCTTCGTAGAGCAACAAACGCCCCTTGGTTCGTCCGAAATGAGATCCTCCATCTAGATCTCAAAATCCCTACTATCCAGCAATTCATGAAACGCCTTTCTAAGCGTTTCTTTGACACAACCGCTAATCATCACAACCCTCTGGTTGTCGCGGCAGCAAAATACACCCCTTCCAAAATTAGTAAGCTTCGCCGACCTAGGCACGCTCTCACCGACCCTGATGACCCCATAACCCTCCTCCAAGAGGCCAAAAGGGCCACTAGCACAAAATACAAAAGACCGACCTACCGACCTCGCCGCCGAGGTCCATCGCGACGCGTTCAACGTAGTAGTCGCCTCCCCCGTCCCTTGTCCGATGAAGACCAGCCCGCGCCGCAACTGAGCCAGTAAATATAAACTCCCGACTACTACCTCTAAGTTGCGGCCGTTTCTTCTCAGAGCTAGTACCAGGAAACGCCGCGGTCATGAAACCGAAAAATAAAATAAAAATTCGATCCAGCCGACCCCTGCTGTTTTCTCTAGCGACACCCTAAGCCGAGGTTCGTACTCCTTAGCGTTCCCTTAGCGAGTAGTCGCTTAATTTTTAGTAGCCCTGGGTGGAGGCTTTAAATTCACCTAAGCCAGTCATTTAACAGGATAGTCCGGTTAAGTAGTCACGACCTCTCAAGGTCAACTACGAGATGCCATATAAAAAAAATAGCTGTAGACAGGTATATTGTATAGTCATATTGATTAGAGGTTATTAATCTTACTTCCTTATAAGCTATTTTGTTTCAGCAAATTACAGAGATTATAAATCATTGAAACAAAATAGCTTTTAGCGGAAGTAACATTAATGTAATGAATATGATAGAAATAAATCCACTTAATAAAATAACAAAATATTTATTTATTATTTTTAAACTTGTCTTATGTTCTTACATCCAAGAGCACAGTGATGCGGCATTTTCTCTATTTTACAAGACACACACACACACACACACAGAACACAAGCGTCTTTTCGCAATTATAAGAGTGTATTTTACAATTTCTTATGGAATCACAATTCACAGCGCACAGGTCAACAACACTGCGAAGGCTGAACTGGTTTCCGGGTAAGACTGATTATCAGGACGGAAGAGGTCCCAAGAGATCTCAACTCGACGTCAATAACACAGAAATCCTCTCGAAAACCAAGAAACATGCGCAAAATGAATACGAAACAAACAAACACGTGCCAGCCGTGACCACAAACCACAGTGCACTGCAGGGGGGGCACACTTAGTACTTCATCAATTTTTACAGTCGACAGCGACACCTGAACTCTTGCGAGTGAACAATTTGGCAGCCATCTTGTCCCTAGGGTCAAATAAAGGTCAATGACAATGCCATATTTTTTCATTTTAATTTCATGAAAGAAGTAAGATGGCGGATAGAGAATCAAACAATTTTATTTTATTTAGACTTGTGTTGAATTAATGTAACAAGTGCACGTGTTAATGCCAAAATTGTGGTGTCTCTTCATGACGACAGGATGCAGATGGATAAATTACCATGGTTATGTGTTATTACAAAATAATAGGTATACTTATAAGTAATCCATACAAACTTTCAACCCCAAACTGTTAATTTGTGACACTTTCGGCTAATTTGTAATATTATTTCTGTGTGTGTCAGCTGTGAAGTTTCCACTCATAAAATAAATGAATTACTGAATACTTTTTTTTATTCATCTGAAAACCCAGACCTTTAATATACATAGCTACGTACGCATAGGTACGTAGCAATAATATACATAGCTACATATGCATAGGTATGTAGCTATAGTATACATAGCTACATATGCATAGCTACCTATATCACTCACTAGTAGTTGTTCACGCACAAAATGTAAGGGGGCAGCACTTTCCATACATGCAAATTTTACCACAGAGTTGTCACTCTTTATTATATACTTACTATACTCTTTGGTGCACTGCTTTATCCACAGACTAGTTAGAAAAGTTAAATTTTATTATAGCGGCACATATCAACAGACCATGGGTACCAATGTTTAGGTATGCTGTTCACGTTTATAGATGTCATTAGTCTCTTTGCTTCAGTTGCTGATGTTCTAAGTGAACCACCCCTGGGTCATACTAACGTTTGATCGTAGTAGGTAGGTAGTAAAATAACAACAAAAAGATTGGGGGAATATTTTATTATTATTTAATATACACGTTTTCGTATTTCAGTAGACCTTATTATAACTTTTTCCAACCCTATGCGTGTGGACTTATATGAGGTCCATGTTTAGCGAAGCTCATATACCATACCAAACACATCGTGTGAGAGCAGCAACCGACGGTTTGTTTAATTATCATATTGAAATATTCACTTCTCATCAAAAAAATCTAAACAGCTTATGAGTTTATGTTATGTAAGGATTATCAGAAAGATATACATATTTAGAAATACACACATCAAAAGTGTCTAGGGATCAAGCATTTTTATGCGGATTTCTTGAGATTGAGATTTGGCTTTGTAATAAATTTATGATTTTATAAATTTATATGGATCCTTTTTGGTGCATTTCATAATTTGAATCAGGAACTGTGAATCAAATTCGAGTAAAAGATGAAAATCAGCTGTCAATATTTTCCCTATAAAAACATACAACGCATTGAAGACATTATTAGTGCTACTGTTTCCCTACTACTGATTAAAACCAACGTTATTATGGAGCGGCGACGTCATTTAAGCAGGAAAGAAATGCTCAGAGCCGTGGGAATGATAGAAGCTGGTTCCCGGCAACGTACTGTGGCTTTAGCTCTGAATACAAGTCAGAGTGTTATCAGTCGACTTTGGACACGTTACCGAAGCGCTGGTACCGTGGCTGAGCGCCATGGAGGACGGTATCGCTGCACCACACGGAGACAAGACCGATACATTCAAATCTTAACTCGAAGAGCTCCAACAATAACCGCCATGATGTTAGCCGTGAGGCTTCATCACTCTTCAGGGAACTTAATTAGCGACCAAACAGTCAGAAACCGCTTGCATGAAGTGAACCTTCATTCCCGAAAACCGCTACGGGTACCACCTATAGCAATGCACAATCGTAGGATTCGATATCAATGGGCTCTTGAACACAGAAATTGGGCAGAAGAACAATGGCGTTTCGTGTGCTTTTCTGATGAGTCTCGTTTTGGTATGAGACCGGATACAAGACGTATACGACGCTGGAGAACCCCTGGACGCCAACAGCGATTAAAATCCTGCCAGGAAGTCCATCCTTATAGTGGTGGAACCATCATGGTATGGGCGGGTATTTGGATCGGCGGAAGAACTGAGTTGATTTGGATCAGAGGCAACCTCAACGCTCAAATTTATGCTGAAACGATTGTATCAGACGTCATCGTTCCTCTACAAGTGCAAATCGGTCACTTATTTCAGTTAATGCATGATAATGCACGACCGCACACCGCAAGAGTTGTAAGACAGACTCTCGCCGCAGCTAACATCAATGTCCTGCCCTGGCCTGCTCAGTCGCCAGACTTGAACCCGATTGAGCATGCATGGGATATGCTACAGAGAAGAGCTCTGCCGAATATGGAGGGTATCCAGTCGCAAGAAGACCTTTTTTGTTGTTGCAACGAACATGGGCGGCCATTCCACAGCGTGATTTGGATGAACTCATTTTTAGTATGCCAAACCGATGTTCTTGTGTTGTTAGTGTTCGCGGTAGAAACACGGATTATTAATTGTTTAAGTTACCCAATAAAATTTTAGAGAAAACTGTTATTTCAGTCTTTTTTTCGAACTTTTGTGTTAGTGGTTCAAATGTCAAATATCCCTTTATTAGGAAAATGGCAAATTTCTTTATTAATGCAAAGGTGACTTGGTTTATCGTTACTGTGACAAACGAAGACACTTTATTTGATGAATCCTTAAAGAAAATTTTAATTAATATCAATCAGGAGAAAAGTTATTGCAAAAATATATGTTGATCCCTAGACACTTTTGATGTGTGTATATATCATATGTCGTTTAATCCATACTAATATTATAAATGCGAAAGTAACTCTGTCTGTCTGTTACGCTTTCCCGTTTAAACCTCTCAACCGATTTTGATGAAATTTGGCACAGACAATCTTTAGACCCTGAGAAAGAACATAGGCTACCTTTTATCCCGGAAAACTTTGATGTTCCCGAGGGAAATCTAAAAGCGCGATATAACCGAACTCCACGAGGGCGAAGCCGCGGGCGGAAAGCTAGTAGTGAATAAACAGAGGTTTTAAAATCCTAATGTTAATGTTCTAAAAAATTAAATTTTCAGAGTAGGTAATTTTCGAGTGGTTTCGGTATCAGAAATCATAGGGGGCAAATGCCCGTCGACTTTCTTGAAAAAGAGGGTCTTTTCTTGATGAATTCGTTCTTCAAGAAACGGCTCCAGCCAAAATGGATGTGGCAGAGCCCCGGTGCTATGACGAAAAATGACGACTTCATCATGACGGACAAAAGGCGGATATTCAGAGATGTCTCCGTGATCAACAGGTTTAAAACCGGAATTGATCACCGATTAGTTCGAGGCGCTCTGAATATCAACTACAAGCTTGAACGTCTCCGTCTGATGAAGTCCACGCGCCGACCCAACCTGAACGAAACCATTGCTCGATCTGAAGCGTTCCAGATAAAACTGGAAAACCGATTCGCAGCCTTGGAAACCACAGTCGACGTTGACATTGACTAGGACCTCGATCGGGTAGTTGGAATCTTGCGAGAAGAAGGCGCCAATTTCAGCAAGATGAAACGAACTGGCAGAGGGTCTAAACTTTCGCAGGAGACTCTCCGGCTTATGAAGGATCGACGAGAAAACCCACCACCAACCTCATCAGAACTCAGGGCCCTCAATAAAAACATCTCAAAAGCGATAAGGCGAGACCTCCGGAGCTTCAACACACGCTCCATAGAGGAAGCGATAAAGCTAAACCGGGGGTCGAAAGTCTAAGTACGAAAGCTTAGGAGGAGCCATCTGACTCTGACGAAGCTGACGACATCGGATGGGAGAGTCGTTACTTTGAAGCCGGAGGTACTTGCGGAAGTTGAAACCTTCTATAGTCAGCTGTATACCTCGCAAGCGCCTAAACCAGTTCCCCGCACCGAAGATTCCAGAGCCACTCTCACACGGCACTACACTGAAGACCTTCCTGAGATCAGCCTAGCCGAGATCGTGGTGGCTCTTGGGCAGCTTAAAAACGGGAAGGCCCCAGGAGAAGACCGGATTACCTCGGAGCTCTTGAAAGCTGCAGGTACGCCTGTGCTAAAAGAGCTTCAGCGTATATTTAATTCTGCTCTTTTTTCGGGGAGAACTCTTAAGGCATGGAACAAAAGCGTAGTGGTTTTGTTTTTCAAGGTGTTAAAACGTTTTCGAGAGTGATCACAAACCGACTAGCACGCAGACTCGACGAATTCCAGGCGCCTGATCAGGCCGGGTTTCCAGGAGAATTTAGTACTATAGACCACATACACACAGTGAGGCAGATTATACAGAAGACCGAAGAGTATAATCAGCCCTCTGGCTAGCATTTGTGGACTATGAGAAGGCCTTTGACCCTATAGAGACCTGGTCTGTTCTGGAATCTTTGCAGCGATGCCAAGTCGATTGGCAACATATACAAGTGATGAGATGTATTTACGATGCCGCCACAATGTCCGTCCAAGTCCAGAACCAGCAGACTAAACATATCCCTATTAAGCCAGGAGTGAGACAAGGGGACGTTATTTCCCCCAAATTGTTCTCCAATGCCCTCGAGGATATGTTTAAGACGCTGGATTGGCAGGGTCGGGCCATTAACATCAATGGCGAGTACATCTCACACTTGCGATTTGCGGACGATATCGTCATCATGGCAGAAACGCAGCAAGAGCTGGAACAGATGCTGACCAACTTAGCTGAATCCTCCCAACGCATCGGTCTCCGGATGAACTTAGACAAGACCAAAATTATGTTCAATGAACGGGTCACTCCGGGACCGGTTGCCGTAAACGGAATGCCGCTCGAAGTTGTTTCAGAATACCTCGGGCAAACGTTGCAATTAGGAAAAAACAACTTCGAGAAGGAGGCAAATAGAAAAATCCATCTGGGATGGGCAGCATTTGGAAAACTTCGTCTAGTATTTTCGTCGCCCATACCCCAATGTTTGAAGACTAAAATCTTCAACCCGTCATGACTTACGGAGCCGAGATGTGGACACTAACGGACAGACTATTCCATAAGTTTAAAGCCGCTCAGCGAGCTATGGAGCGGGCTATGTTGGGCGTCTCTCTGACCGCATTAGAAATGAGGTGATCCGACAGAGGACCAGAGTCATCGACATAACTGAGAGGACTAGCAAGCTTATGTGGCAATGGGCTGGTCACATATGCCGCAGGGCCGACAACCGTTGTAAACGAATCCTCGAGTGGAGACCGCGACTCGGCAAACGTAGCGTAGGACGCCCTTGGGCGAGATGGAGCGACGACATCAAAAAGGTGGCTGGTAGTGGCGGGCGGAGAACTGCTCAGAATGGAGCTTGTTGGTGTGCCATGGAAGAGAGCTATGTCCAGCAGTGGATGATGATGAAAAAAATAGTCTAGTACGGCAAAAGTGGATACGATTTGTCCAGATGGACCGTAGAGAAAAAAATTGGCGTCAGTCTGCTTCTTCGAAATTGAGTCAATTGGCATCAAAGTTCATATATGTTTATGATAAATTATATATTGTACTAGCTTTCCGCCCGTGTGGAGTTAGATTATATCGCGCTTTTTAGATTTCCCTCGGGAATATCAAATTTTTTCGGGATAAAAGGTTTAAGGCCTATGTATTTTCTCAGGGTCTAAAGATTGTCTGTGCCAAATTTCATCAAAATCGGTTGAGAGGTTTAGGCGGGAAAGCGTAACAGACAGAGTTACTTTCGCATTTATAACATTAGTATGGATAATTGTTGATAAACTAGCTTTCAGCCCGCGGCTTCGCCCGCGTGGAGTTCGGTTATATCGCGCTTTTTAGATTTCCCTCGGGAACATTAATTTTTTCCGGGATAAAAGGTAGCCTATGTTCTTTCTCAGTGTCTAAAGATTATCTGTGCCAAATTTCATCAAAATCGGTTGAGAGGTTTAAGCGGGAAAGCGTAACAGACAGACAGACAGAGTTACTTTCGCATTTATAATATTAGTATGGATTTTGCTACATGATGGCAATTTTAGTTATCTGTATGGCAACACTTGAGAATGTTAAGAATATGGGAGCACATTAAATATTTTTATTTTGGTAAATCTGTATGAGAGGAGACCTGTGTCCAGCAGTGGGACGATAAAAAGGTTGATGATGATGAAATTTTACAATCCTGTTCAGCAATTCTTCCTCCATCTCACATCTTCCGATAATTAATGGAAATGTATTTATTTTGGTAAATTATATGATCAAATTCGGCAATTCTTCCTCTATCTCACATCTTTCAATTGACTATGAATTAAGACTGTCACTTGGTTTTTTTCAAAAACATTTTATATACAATATGTTAAGAAAACCCTGTCCGATCCGTGAAGGTATTGTTAGGTATCGATAACTGATTCTACTAATGCCTGCAAAACCTGGCTAAACTTAAAAAAAAATACCCCCTAAAAAATAAATAACTTAAATAAAATAAATAGGTAATTTCATGGCAACACAGGCACAGGTCATGACCGCAGTTGACCTCATGCTTGTAGGTATAGGTAGCTTGTTCACGTTTATCGACTCTCGAAAGAAACAATGATACTTAGGCAGCTCGAGAAAAGAATTTTTTTTTAAGTAGGAAGGTCGTCTGACTCTCCGAATGTATCATTTCATTGGATGAGCACAATGGCTCTGGCAGAGATGTTCCATATTTCGTCGCACGAGATTAGCACGGACATGCACACAAATAAAAATCAAGTGGTGTCAAATCCGCGCTGGCCACAGTTGGCCCCTACCAATCCACTGCTCGCCGAACTGATAATGGACAATAATGATAATGTACTCACGTACAGGTCGGAAAAAATATCGTGAGGCACCGTCATGCTGGATCCCTCGTGCATTGACCGATAAGTGCCCACTTCCAAATCGTCTAACACCTGATCACAACACAGCTAATTGCAGTTACTACCTCCATCAGCATGTTACATTACTCTACGTTAGAAAACAACATGATCACACAATACACGAACAGTGTGTACACCAGCAATGTTTACGTGCAACTAATAATTTAAAGTAAAAATTATTTTTATTTTATAAACATAGGTATCTACGCGGCTGCCGGCGGCATGCTTTGATAGAGATGTGTAAGTAATCAAAATATTGTTTTTTTTATCGATTGATACTCGTCTATTTTTGGTATCGATTTAGTATTGTAGTTTCTCATTCTTATTCTCGATTCAACATCGCATGGAATTGTTTAGAACTTTTACAAAACTCAAATTAGCGAGGTACACTGCTGTAAATGAAAATCATGCCAAAGTATTAATTTCAGTTTCTGTCTGAATATCGATGATATTGACCGATAAAATATTTGTAAAACTTTACTAAAATTGTGTTTCATAAGTCTTTCTCGTTTCTGTTTACTAATACTTGTGTTATAATAATGTTATTAGTAATTAATCGATAAACAAACAAAAGTACTTTTACCATTGGGTAATCTGTGTTTTTACAACAAATCCTTCAACCAGATACAAGTTTCGATTAATAGCGATAAAAAAACGTTATTACGCAAAAAATAGTAAGTACATCCCTAGTTTCACGTACTTTTTTATTTGAAGACACCGACAAATTCGCTGCGCGCACACATCACAAACGGGACCGCCAAATATTGAACATAAATTTATACATTTAATATCCAACAATAAATCAAACGATGATACCGCCGAAAATGGTGTTGTCACATTTTAAAAATTTTCCTATTTTTGGGGAAGTTCGCGGGAAAAAAAGATAATTTCAAAATTCACTAGTATTGTTACTATGATGATTATGTAAAATTTCATATTTTATTTGGTCATGTGTTTACCTAACCTTTATTATCCTTACGGGTCGGACAGGGTTTTCTTAACATATTGTATAGTAGGTACTGAAGATCCGTCCTGTAAAACTTGCCATTGCTCTCTGTAGTTAGCTGCTAGCTGCATTTAAAATCTGTGTCTGAACTTTTGAATAATGTTGATGTTAGCAACGACGCCTGAAATATTGTGCTATGTGCATACGTATCATTTAATAAGTGCTTGTGATAAATAATAACACTGTCAACAAAAGTCTAAGATGCTGTTTTCCTACGACTTTAGTATTTATATCAATATTAAAATAATCAAATTTTCTGAAACTGAATGTACTGGGGTGGCAGTTTATTTTCAAAACTCTAGGATAGCCTTACTTTTCCAATGTCTCTAAGCACGTTGCTGGAGGATTCAGGTCTCGGCTATAGACTGAGGAGAAGTGGTCGGGTTATATCGAACCTCCTCTATATGGATGACCTAAAACTATTTGCTCCCAACGATATTTCCTTAGTTTGCTCATCCATTTTGTCTGCCATCGCTACCAAAGCGTCTAATCTCGACTCTTCACTCACTGACAATACCGCTCGCATTGACACTGGCAGGTGACTCATCCACAGCATGCGTATGGTTTGGTCGGGAAACTTATTGCGACCCAAATCTCTCATCCGCCGCAGTAGATGCGATGGCCGTTGGTCTCCCAGCTCGACGTCGTTGAGCAGCTTCTGGAGTTGCTTGTTTTCGGACTCCTCGTAGGCAGATAATAATCTTTTCTTGAGCTCCTCGTAACTTCCTGTGTTAGGCGGCGACATGATGATATCCCCAACTTGTTCTACGTCTGTCTTCTCTAGTTGAGCAACAGCCAGGCCGAATTTGCTCTCTCCGCTCAATTTCTGTCTGGCAATCATGGTCTTGAAGTGCGCACACCAGAGTCTGGGCTTGTTACGCCAGAACTGAGTTAAGTGAGACTTCACCGAAATGGCTTCCACGTCTTCTCTGTCGAGTAAGATTTTATGGTCGTCGTTCGTTGCCATGGTTTATGCTAGTGTCGGGCACTTTACACTTATCACGTCGGGCCGCTATATTGCATAATAAGCATGATAATGATATAAGCAGCACCAAGAGGTGCAGACACCGGAACTCCCTCCAAATCTTGGATTAGTGCCCCCGATAACGCCTGAGGAAGTCCATACGGCTCTTCGCCGCATGGCGAATCGGAAAGCTGTCGGAGCTGATGGAGTCCCCATTGAGGCCTGGAAGGCGATGGGTCCTCGCGGTGTGGGCATGCTAACTAGCTTTCTGAACCGCGTGCTCCTGACCGGAAAAATCCCGAGCCAATGGAGGCTGAGTATTATTACTCCAGTCTTCAAAGGCAAGGGCTCGGTTCAGGAGAGTGGCAACTATCGCGGTATAAAGGTCATGTCCCACACCATGAAGATCTTTGAGAGGATTATAGACTCCCGGATCCGACAGGAGTGTGCTGTCTCGGAGTGTCAATATGGGTTTCGTCCAGGGTACGGAACCATGGATCCTATCTTTGCACTAAGGATCGCCATGGAGAGATACAGATCGAAGAACACGCCTCTGCATATGCTGTTTCTGATATGCAGAAGGCCTTCGACTGTGTCCCTCGAGGGGTGATCTGGTGGGCACTGAGGTCCAAAGGGGTACCAGAAGCCTATGTTGACATAATTCGAGATATGTACCTCAATTCCGATTCCGTTGTTAGGACCGCTGTTGGTGACACTAAACCCTTCCCCGTCACCGTCGGAGTCCACCAAGGTTCCGTCCTTAGTCCGTTTCTGTTCAGCGTGATATTAGACGTTTTGTCGGATAGCATCAGGGATTCACATGAGCAACCTCCTTGGTTGCTTATGTATGCTGACGATATCGCGCTGGCGGACGCGGACAGGAATCGGCTGGTGCGGCGTGTGAATATGTGGAAGGACTCGCTCGAGAACGGAGGTCTGAAGCTCAATGTGGCGAAGACCGTGTATAAGGCTAGCAACACGACAGACCCCATGTCTGTGCGCATAGGCGGTGACAAGGTCGAGTGCACAGACCAGTTTAAATACTTGGGGTCTGTACTCCACGCGTCCGGCGACATTGATTGCGACGTCAGGGCACGTATTTCCGCAGCTTGGGCAAAATGGCGTGAGGTGACGGGTGGCCCAAAATGCCGGTTAAGCTTAAGGGGCAGGTCTATAAGACCATCATTAGACCTGTTCTCCTCTATGGCAGTGAGGCGTGGCCTGTGCTTGAGCGACACAAGCAGGAGCTGCGTGTCACGGAGATGAATATGCTGCGGTGGATGTGTGGAGTTACGCGGAAGGACCGCATCAGGAACTCCCGCATCCGTGGCAGTCTTCATGTCCGTGACATAGCGGACAAACTGCAGGAGGGTCGCCTACGTTGGTACGGTCACGTCTTACGAAAACCGGTATGTTACGTGGGTCACAAATGTCTTGCCATGGCGCCTCCGCCGGGCCGGAGCAAGCGGGGTAGACCAAAGAAGTGTTGGCTTGACGTTGTAAGAGATGACATGCGTGCCAACAATCTCACACCACAGGATGCTAAAGATCGCGCGAAATGGAGGAAATTAAGTAAGAAAGCGGACCCCGGGCTCCAACGCGAAAGCCGCGGATGCAACCGGGATAAACGCTGAGATGATGATGATGACGTCGGGCCGCTATATTATCACGTCGGGGTGACTACTTTTGGGGATACTTGTAGGATAGTTAAGTGAAACTCGATTGACGATACGCATAAAATATATTCACATGCGACTGCTTATGTACTATTACACTGTATAGGACGTAGTGACAAGAGTGAACAAAACCTTAACATACTGGTCGACCAATCAGTGCTCGCCGTGCGCCGTTTGGTCCGATATTAGCGAGACGTTTTAGTATAAAAGATCATGTGACCTGCGCTCGCGCTCAGTTGTTCGCCAGCCGCTGTGCCGGTATGTTGTTCCTCGCCAATGATTACGTCACTGCGGCCGTTGGGCCGCCGCCGGTGTCGTACGCCATCTCCACTGTCCGTCGTTTGATGCTATGCGTATGAGACCGCTACAATGTCTTAAATTAAACTTAGCAACATTTTTTAAAATTATATGGGCAGATACTTGTAATACATGTGTCCATTAACTAAGTCACATGGTTTTTCTTTAACTTTAGTTTGTTACTTAGTTTATTTAATTTAGAAACTGCTAGTTTTTCTCGGTGGTAGGCAAGAACATTAGCCGCCGGCATAAGTTACCACCCACCAGACAAAGTCTTGCCGCCAAGCGATTCGTCGTGTTCCGGCATGATGTCTGGTGAAGCCGTACGGAGGACGGGTCTGAGCAGTTGTGTTGCGATGTGTACCGGGTACGATGTGCCTAATGTTGTTGTGTCGGGAGTTTGGTCGTGGAGGGTCTCCAGATCATCCTCTGGCGCAGCATCGTTGGTCGTGTTGTTGGGTTAAACATTGCATCACCTCGCTCAACTGCCGTCTTCCTTCCTATTCACTCAGTGTTTTTTAAGTGAATAGGCTTAATAAGCTAGTGCGTTTTACCATCAACGATTGCATCACTGCTTACCATCAGGCGGGATTGCAGTCAAGCACTAGTTTATAATTAACTAGCTTTCCGCCCGCGGCT
Source organism: Sesamia nonagrioides (assembly GCA_017933935.1). Taxonomy (NCBI): domain Eukaryota; kingdom Metazoa; phylum Arthropoda; class Insecta; order Lepidoptera; family Noctuidae; genus Sesamia; species Sesamia nonagrioides. Next base: position 264,200 of record JADWQK010001571.1, read on the forward strand.
TCGCCCGCGTGGAGTTCGGTTATATCGCGCTTTTTAGATTTCCCTCGGGAACATCAATTTTTCCGGGATAAAAGGTAGCCTATGTTCTTTCTCAGGGTCTAAAGATTGTGCCAAATTTCATCAAAATCGGTTGAGAGGTTTAAGCGGGAAAGCGTAACAGACAGACAGACAGACAGACAGAGTTACTTTCGCATTTATAATATGGATGGATAAAAAAAAAAAATGTTTCTGGGAATAGTCTTCATACACAGTGTGCCAACTATGAGAATGGTGAGAAAACTACTGGTTACATTACATGAAGACATGACAGACATGTTCACCCTACATACATTATTTTTTGTTTATGCGAAACCCGAAACACATGTCCAGTATTTTTTCACTAAATTAGTGCGCTCCTGACGCAAATTGGCGTATTTTAGCCGCCATGTTTATAATCGCGTCTAAACTTTTTTTTTTTTAATAATTATAAACTAGTGCTTGACTGCAATCCCGCCTGATGGTAAGCAGTGATGCAATCGTTGAGTGTAAAGCGCACTAGTTTATTAAGCCTATTCACTTAAAAAACTTAGGAATAGGAAGGATGACGGCAGTTGAACGAGGTGATGCAATGTTAAACCCAAGACCAACACGACCAAACGATGCTACGCTAGAGGGAGATTGATCTGGAGACTCTCCACGACCAAATTCCCGAGACAACAACATTTGGCGCATCGTACCCACCACCACCATCGCAACATAACTGCTCAGACCCGTCCTCCGTACGGCTTCACCAGACATCATGCCGGAACACGACGAATCGCTTGGCGGCAAGACTTTGTCTGGTGGGTGGTAACTTCCGCCGGCAGCCGATGTTATGGCCTACCACCGAGAGAAAAAACTGTCTATGGAATATCTTAATTTGACAGGATTAAACTAAAATGTTATCTACTTAGTGTGTGAACAAGAGAATCGGCGCCAGTATTGTGTTTTAGCTTAAATACTAGCGGCGGTCCGCGACTTTAAAAGCTTTTTTTTATATGCTCCGCTCCCGCTGTTAGCAGCGTGATGTTATATAGCCTAAAGCCTTAGAACTAATTGGTTATCCAACGCAAAAATATATTTTCAAATCGAAGTAGTAGTTCCTGAGATTAGCGCGTTCAAACAAACTCTTTAGCCTAGTACTATGATCTAACGTCAGCAGAGTTGTGCGCTCGGTAACCACATTGCAACAATTTCTAAATGTATTTGGGAAAAAATATAATACGGATTCGAATCGACTCGGTTGCTTACTCTGAACAAACTATATTCAGGTTTCAAATAAAGAAAAAATAACTTTGTATATCGTTTAAAGCTAATTTAACACAATAAACCGCTATGTTCCGATTTGAAACTGTGACCGTAGCATAGAAGTTTAACGTTACTCTACCTTAACGATTACTTTCATTTTGTTACTATAACAAAATTGTATTAACGTTCAACTACTTGGCACGTTTCACACCAGTGTGCGTACGCATATGGACTGTTAAATTACTCTTTGTAATAAAATTATGTTGACATATTTCACACTTAAAAGGTTTTTCACCAGTGTGTGTACGCATATGGATTGTTAAATTACACTTTTGAGTAAAATTACGTTGACATACATTACACTCATAAGGTTTCTCACCAGTGTGTGTACGAATATGTTTTGTTAACACACTTTTTCTATTAAAATTACGTTGGCATATGTTACACTCATAAGGCTTCTCACCAGTGTGTGTACGAATATGTCCTTTTAAATTACTCTTGCTGCTGAAACTACACTGGCAAACATTACACTTATAAGGTTTCTCACCAGTGTGTGTACGCACATGCATTGTTAAACTGTTATAATAGCTAAAAGTACGTGGACATGCATCACACTTATAAGGTTTCTCACAAGTGTGTGTACGCATATGCGTTGTTAAATGGTTCTTTTGATTAAAATTACGTAGACATATATCACACACAAAAGGTTTTTCACCAAGGTGTATAAGAATATGTTTTGATAAACTTTCCTTGCGATTAAAACTACGCTGACACACATTACACTTATAACTTTCTTTACCAATGTGTGTACGCATATGCATTTTTAAACTGTTATGGTAACTAAAAGTACGTGGACATACATCACACTTATAAGGTTTCTCGCCAGTGTGTGTACGCATATGGATTATTAAATTGTTCTTTTGATTAAAATTACGTAGACATATGTCACACATAAAAGGTTTTTCACCTGTGTGTATATGAATATGTTTTGATAAACTTTCCTTGCGATTAAAACTACGTTGACACATATTACACTTATAATATTCTTTACCAGTGTGTGTACGAATATGATTAGTTAAAATTTGATTTTCTTTATACATCCGCTGACACTTATACTCTTTTTTTACTATATTAGAACTACTTCGACTATATATGTAAGGCTCCTTGGAATGTGTGCCAGGCTTGGACATCCATTTCTGAGTTGTCCGGATAACGCTCGAGTCTGATTTGTCTTTTCTAGTATGTTCGGCTGTTATTGCATCTTCGGTCGCCCCTGTAAGTGAATTTAGTAAGTATATTTGAGTAATTTACACAAGCATTTTGTACATTTTATAGTAAGATCGAACATCGGAAATTACTGATTGAACAATAAACGCCACAGACAGCAGCACTGGGCAATAGTATCTAGATATTAAGTAGTGACTTATTGTTTCCATTAGTTTGCGGAGGTATGAGGAGCAGCGTGTAAAGCTCACTCATACTCCATAGAAAAGGGAGGACCCTTCAACCAGACTGGGTGCGCTCCCTGGCAGCCGGTCAGTGCGCTGCGCATTGTGACGGCAGCCGCAGTGTGTTATACATTAATTATATAAATATTGCCAGACTTTCGCAAGCAGCAAGTGTACTATTGGCGCCTTGGCGGAAAGTACTTCAGAATACCTGTTACTTATAAGTAATGCCTTCTAAAGTACAGTAACCCGTCGAATAGTACAGGAGAAACATTAACCAGATCCCCCAAGTGGCAAGTGGGATTTATGTTTTTGTAATCTATATGGTGTACATAATAAAGAGTATTCTATTCTATTCTATTCTACATTATTCTCCCCTCACACGATACCATGGTTTCAAATTGCGCGAACCACAATTTGAGTTTGTCTCGCCAGAAAGGAGGTATCCGTGACTTGACGGAGATCATCTCTATGTCTTCCTCGGACAGCATGGCTCGCGGATCTTGACGATACTAGTTTTGAAGAGCGAACTCCAAAACTAGTATTCACGTCGGTCGTTTCGGAATCATGCTCGCGTCCGGCGGAAAGGCACTAAATCCCGGCTTATTGGGAATGGCTATAAGCTGATCTACACGGGTGCACCTAGTGGGAGAAATGGGGTAGCCGTGGTGTTGTCTGACGAGCTCCAGGATGACGTATTGGAAGTGATTCGCATCAGTGATCGGCTGATATCGGTGCGGGTGCTTGTCAATGGGGTTATAACCCCACAATGCACATTGTTCTGGAGCCAGCTCGAATAATACTGGGCGGTGATTTGAACGATCATGTGGGTGAGAAGTGTGACGTTTGAGCATGTTCACGGTGGCTTTGGGCCGCAACGCGAAAGGAGAAAACATTCTCCGAACGTGTGTGGCCGCTGACCTTGCAATCGTGAACACCAACTTCAAAAAGAAGCCGGGGCAACTTGTGGAGCGCGCGATGTGCTACCCAGGTCGATTTTCTACTAACTAGGAGGCACCACATCAGAAAAGTAACCAGCTGCAAAATCATACCCGATGCGAGCCTCACTGCAGAACACCGTCTCCTTGTCATAGATCTTTGCGTAAAGGCCCAACGTAAACGTGTAGAGCACTGCCGGCGCCAGATACGGTGGTGGTGTCGGTTATTGGCGATAAGTGCGCGATGATGCGACCGATGGAGAACCTAGACAAGACCACCGGGATAGGATCCAGACAGCTATTACTGGGGCGAAGCGGGTTGAGCTTAGCGTCTCTAAAGGCGGTCGCAAACGTGACAAGGAGACCTGGTGGTGGGACGACACAGTCCAGAGGGGAAACTAGGGTGAAGAAAGCCCTCTTCATATCGTGGCAAGCGGCCGGATCTCCTGAAGACCCCGACGTATATAAGGTTGCCATACGTGACACTAAAAGAGCTGTAGCCAGAGCCATGCGAGACCATTTGCAACTGTCTGAAAAAGCAAAAGGGGCAAAAGCTCATTTACAAGTAGGCAGGTTCCAGGGTCAAAGCGGCATAGGATATATTCAAGTGCCGTTGCGTTAAAGCCCCTACTGGCAACCTGCTATGCGAGGACCTCGTGGTGAAGGAGAGATGGCGCTCGTACGACGAGCTGCTGAATAAGCAGCACCAAGAGGTGGAGACACCGGAACTTCCTCCAAATCTTGGATTAGTGCCCCCGATAACGCCTGAGGAAGTCCAAATGGCTCTTCGTTGCATGGCGAAACGGAAAGTTGTCAGAGCTGAAAATAGATTACTGTACAAACTGGTATCGTTTGTAGTAAAGTACCTGGCACCCGCATAAGTTTTGAGTCCATGGTTGAGAGAGATGTCGGCACGTGCTGACATCTCTTTAAGGCGCGCGTGGAACTCAATACGCCGTCGACCCGGGCCGGGTCCATACTACGCAAGCCCGCTTCCGCCGTATACTACACCATGTCCTCAGAGCGATCCACACAGTAGTGACACCCTGGCGTTTCCTCCCGCCTTATCCGGAACTGGAAACTCCCGAAAAGCCCTGTCCGGTCAGTACCTGCATAAGGCGAAATTTGAGGGTGCCGTAGCGCCGCTATAACCACTCCTTAAAGAGAGGATTTCTCGCCGCTATTGTGGCGTGCCCAGCACTGGGTTTAAACAATCACACTCTCGCGTGCAGCAGCGGAGTTATACCCGGAGTTTTGCCTCCTCTCGCCACTCCCATAAATGGGGACTTTGGCCTCCAGATTCCATGGCAGCAATCCGGCAAGGAGGCTCACCGCCTCAGCGGATACTGTGCGATATCTCCGGACTAGCTGGACGGCTATAACTCCCTAGGACGCGCTAAACTAGATGAATAGTTCGACCCACGGACCGCGCCCACACCTGTCACCGTAAAGGGCCATAGACTGCACGATCCCGCTTAGCCTCCGGCAAGAGGCATTTGGACCCCCTAGATTGGGGAAGAGCCACCTAAAGGTAGCCCCGGCCCGCTCCAGTCTGGGAGCCAAACGTCAGAAGTGCTCCTCGAAGACGAGTCCCAGGTACTTCATCGTCGACTCGATGCCGATGAGAGCTACCCTTATATGGGAACTCGACGGTGGCACGTCTCGAAAACCACGAAAACACTTGGCCTCGGCCTTGTGGAGGGCCACATCGTCCCAATCCATTCGCCCAGTCCCAATTGCCGGATCCTTGTCTCCTGCGCCAGGACTAGCGTGTGGTCAGCGTAACAAACTACACTGACGTCGATAGGGAGGTCGGTGCAAAGCACCCAATCGTTCCGATGCCCCACAGATGCGGCCCCAGAACCGATGCCTGTGGGACATCGCTCGAGTCAACCTTGGCTGTTATCTGTTTTTAGGTTTTATACTGTGTAGCGACTGATTCACGTTGTAGTGACTGATATCTTGCTTCTTGATTTCAAACGCCCTCTGTTAGTTAACATACTGTATTTATATTATTGGAGTTTATACTGTATTTAGTAAGTAAGATCAATGTAAAGGGAACGATGGGGCTGACATATCCCCATAAAAGCCCCAAAATAGAAACAGATTAAAAAAAAAAAAAAAAGTAAACTAAAAAGTGTTGGAATACCCTACGAATCTATACTAATATATAAAGCTGAAGAGTTTGTTTGTTTGAACGCGCTAATATCGGGATCGGGAACTACTGGCCCGATTTGATAAATTCTTTTTGCGTTGGATAGCTCATTAATCCAGGAAGGATATATAACATCACGCTGCGATCAATGGGAGCGGAACATATAAAAAACGCGAACGACGTCGCGCGTGTCCATAAACACTAGGTTCACCGCGCTATTCAGTTAGCTCTTTAGGTCCGGTTACGCTAGCCACATTCTATTAGGTGAATCATTGGCCTGTTTTCTTAGCTATATAACTAATTGATACTTACTTATTGTCTCAGTGGCTTTTCTTTTTTTCTTTGATACTTTTTCGTCTTCTACTTCTGTTTTACAGCTCTTCAAAGGTACATCATCTTCTATATCTGACTCATAATAGTGTGTTGGTTTATCTGCTACATCTAGACAACTATTGTCTCCGGGTTCTAGCTCTGTAAGTAAACAAAAACAGTGAAGAGTATTATTTGTTATATTCCACAACAAAATTTGGTTACAGTTACGTTGATTAACTTAACACTGGCAGAGGTTTGAAAGGACTTAAAATATTATCTAATCAATATAAAACGAATGAAAATAAGAGAATTAAATTACGAAATTAAGATAAAATTTACTGCCAATATTTTTGTTTTTGTTTTTAAAACATACCATCACTTTGTTATCACAAATGCGGCCCTAGTACAGATCTTAGATGTTATCTCATTTTACGTTCACTTGATTGTGCTGAAGTTATAGGGCGAAAATAAACAAACACTCTAATGGGGCGTAGCGCAGCTGTTAATTTCAACAAATAGGCCTAGTTTAGTGAGTGCAGGGATAATGGCTGATATTAACGTTATACTCGTGAATGAGTGAATTGAAGTGAGTGATATCTTGCTTTACTGATTTCAAGCAAACCAAAAGGTGTTGAAATACCCTGCGAACCTATACAGCGTGGAATTTTAATGGTTGTTTTCCCGCAGCGAAACGGTTTTGTCTTAGTAATACAATCGTTTCATCAACAGAGCCCGTTCGCCTTGGCTCCTACTTTTCAGAATGTATCCTTGGAGTGCACCGACCGCCTTCAGCTTTTGGGAGTTGAGATTTCCTCGAACCTAAACTTTGGGCGGTTCATTGAGTCCAAGGCCAGGGTGGGTGCCAGAAAACTTGGCGTCATCGCAAAGGTCCAGCGGTACTTCACACCGGGGCAGCTTCTGATGTTGTACAAAGCACAGGTCCGTTCGTGTGTGGAGTACTACAGCCACATTTGGGCTGGTGCTGCGAAATGTCACCTGGCTACTTTGGATTCAGTGGAGAGGCAAGCGAAGAGGCTAATTGGTGACCCTGATTTAACTCGAGACGGTCTCCAAAGCCTATAGCACAGGCGTAGAGTAGCCAGCCTTTCGGTGTTCTATAGGGTGCATTTTGGGGAGTGTGCGAGGGAATTGCATGATTTAATTCCCCATCTCCGTTCCACCATCGGACGACCCGTCGTACGGCGAGTTTCCACCCTTACGTTATTAACACTACTACGATCCGGATGAAGCGTTTCGCCTCCTCCTTTATACCGCGTACATCAAGGGACTGGAACAACTTGCCGGCGGCGGTATTTCCGTCGGAATACAATTTGAGTGTCTTCAAGGCTAGAGTGAATAGGCTCTTAATATACTAGCGCGCTTTACCATCAACGATCACATCACTGCTTACCATCAGGCGGGATTGTGGTCAAGCACGGGTTTATAATATTATATATATATATATATATATATATATATATATATATATATATATATATATATGTATAAATGGCAGATTTAATATAGTGATAAACAAAACTGGAAAGTGAGCACGAACTAATAGTAACCTCCTGATATCTACAGCTGAATGGCGCGGGGCCATTGACCCGCGTGCCTCAACTATTCAAATTATTATTATTAAATTATTCAAATTTTCCCTTCATACTTTTACGGGCTTAGGACCATCATAAATACTTTTTAGCTGCAATTTACTGAACACGAAAATAAAATTATTATCTAAGATAATTGTTTAGATACCTAAAAATGTATTTGAGGCGTATTCAAAAAAATTGAATCAACTTATTTACAACAATTCTGATCAGCTAAACTACTTCTAAATGGTCATTATTTACAAAAGTTCGAGTAGGTACTTACACTTCCCGGTAACGAAGTAATTGTTCAAAGTGTAAGCCTCTGCGTTGTATACACAATCGCGCACGTTTTAATTGATTGTCTTTTAATTTAAATAAGGTGTCTCTGACACTACGCACGATATTAAAAGCGTCCACTATCGCAGTCATTAACGAGTCACGAGTTTCATACTCTTCACGATACACTAGGCGCTTAACATCAGAGCACACGAAAAAGTCTAATGGAGTTAGGTCTGGGCTTCTTGGTGGCCATGGTACTGGCCCGCTGCGTCCAATCCAGCTCTGGGGAAATACCGACTTCAGGTGCTCTCGTACAACACGGTGATAATGAGCCGGGCACCCATCGTGCTGATAAAAAAGATTTTCCATTGGCACTGATAATGGAACGTCATCTAATAGGTCCGGGATAAGACCACAACATTTCCAGATAGGTTCCACCTGTTAAATGTCCTGTCACAAAAAGCGGTCCAATGTGATGGCCATTAATTATTCCGGCCCTTACATTAACACTAAAGCGTACTTGATGCGTACACTCACGGATAACATGTGGGTTATTTAAAGCCCAAAAATATTCATTACGCTGGTTACATATTCCAACTCGCGTAAAAGTTGCTTCATCCGTCCATAAAATGTTTTTATCCTGATTGTCGATCAACCACTGACAGAAGGCAATTCGGTTTTGAGGGTCATTTTCACTCAGAGCATGAACGCCGCGATAATGGTAAGGGTGTTGTCCTTCCCCGTTCAGTAATTTCCAGACGTAATAATGATTTACGTTAAACCTTGCCTCGGCCTGAAGCGTACTTCTACGAGGATCCCGTTCGACGTACTCGATGATCTCCTCGTCGAGCGCTGCCGAAATAACGGCCGATCGACCTCTGCCCTGTGCATGTGCTGATGTTTGAAATTGACAATGGTCTAGTAGCCGCTGTGTCGCCGCTACGATGGTCCGTGGCGATGGAATTTGTGGGTTTCGAATCCCGCGAAGACGGAGGGACTACAGGTGTTACTGCTCCGCGTAAAGTCGCCGGGCAGTATGGAAGTCATAATTAGCCCTAGCATAAAATTGCACCATAGCGACATATTGCTGTAGTTGTAATGTCGATCCATGTTGAACTTTTTACTGATAGATAACACGTGCTGTGCGTACGACATTCGCGGGAAAACTACTAGTGTTAAGTAGGTTGTCGCCGCATGGGATACAATTACAATAGATATGGCAATAAAATAAACATTAGACTTTCGAACATTTGTAATTTTTGCGCGCAGGCTACTTTATGTCGTATAACTACAGTCGGGAGCTTATTTTACTTTGATTTATAAAGCGGCATCTCCTTTGAACGGTTAGCGGTATTTTTTTGTATTGGTACATTTTAGTTATTTTATAGGTACCGTATTAACGCACATGAGTTCATGACAGATTTTTTTTGGTTTGAACATTTTTTTCTTTTGTCGGCATGGCGGTGATATTATGGATTGTTGCCTTCAAGCTATTTTACGCCGTATCACGCGCGGGAGCTTATTATGGTTTAAACATTAAATGCATTGCTTTCCTTTGAAGCGGGTGCACGTCCCTTCCGAGTAGTACCTACAAGTTGTATCTAGCGTTTTTCTCACTTTTTCGAGTTGATGATTTTTTTTTTATTATTTTATAACACAAACATTATTATTTTTGTCTTTTACTCTATTCATCGAAAGTACTCCTTAAACCAAATCATAGTGCTGAGGGAAAACAACCATTAAAATTCCAGCGTGTATATCTATTATACAATATGTAAAGAAAACCCTGTCCGACCCGAAAGGATAATAAAGGTTAGGTAAACACTTGACCAAATAAAATATTAAATTTTACATAATCATCATAGTAACAATATTAATGAATTTTAAAATAATCTTTTTTTGTCGCGAATTAATTCCAACTTCCCCATAATTTGATAATTTTTAAAAAGTGACAACTCCATTTGTGACGGAGCGAATAGCGGTGCGACCACGTGCCGCGTCTCCTCTCATACAGATAAGGATTGAGCGTAATCACCACGCTTGCTCAATGCGGGTTGGCGATTTCAGCCTTCGGTCCGTATTACAGAACATCACTCAAAACTCAAGCTCTACTTAAGTCTCGTTTCAAGCCATTTGATTGGTTGAAACTAGTTTTAAGTAATGCTTAAGCAGAGATCAATGCTTGAGTTTCTTTCTGGAATACGCACCTTAAAGTCCAGGTTTCCTCAAGATGTTTTCCTTCACCTTCAGTGGACAGATGGGCTGTGTGGGACACAGCTAATAAAAAATAAGGTGAACAATTGGCTTGTCTGCTTAGGTATGTAACTTACTAATACTTACTTATTGTCTCCGTGGCTCTTCTATTTTTCATTGATACTTCTTCCTCTTCCACTTTAAATTTACAGATCATTAAAGGGACATCATCTTCTAAGTCTGACTCAGAACAGTGTGGTGGTATATCTGCTACATCTAAACAACTACTGTCTAAATATTCAGGTTCTAGCTCTGTAAGTAAACAAAACAATGAAGTGTATTATTTGTTTTATTTCACGACACAATGTGTTATCATTAAGATGATTAAAACTTAACACTGACAAAGGTTTGAAATAACTCAAAACATTGTCTAATCCATATAAAATCAAGTGAACAAATTATATTTTTGTTTAAAGATATTATTTTCCAAGAATATTAATTTAGTTTTTAAAACATACCATCATTTTGATATTCCTCCTTTGGCTCAATAACATCATCTGGTCCCTCACAAACTGCTGACAATTCCTCTCCAACAGAAATGCAATCAACAACATTCATCTGTTCTATTGGAGATTTAATAAGCCCTCCAAATACCTGAAAGTGTTTTTCATTCACTACATGATTGAGCTGTAAGGAAATGATTATATTATTAAGAAAATATGCTGTTCACAGTGTCAGAAGCACAAACTTCTAATATCACTTAAAGATCCCTATATGAGAACACTTCCGGTGTAGTAGTTCCAATGTATGCTGGCTAGTCGGTCATGCTACCAATTTAACTGACAACTACACTAGCTATTGTAACATAAAATCATTATCAATCTTTTTTTATCGTCCCACTTCTGGACACAGGTCTCCTCTGACAAAGAGAAGGATTGAGCATAACCACCACTCTTGCTCAATGCGGGTTGGCAATTTCAGACTTAAAGTCCAGATTTCCTCAAGATGTTTTCCTTCACCTTTTTAATCAATCATTGGTGACCTGGAATCAAACCAGCACACTCATACTTGAGAGGCTAGTGTTTTAACCACAAGGCCACCACGACACAACTGGTCTCTCTTAATAACTTAATAAACATAGAATAACAAGTAATAATTGTATGTCTAATAATGTATGTAAGTATAATAATTGTATGCATATATTTGACAAAAGGTTATGTATTGCTATGCAATACGCAATGGTTTACATGATTTAAAATACAAACAAAATAGGTGTGAGTTTAATAGGAATCAAAGTGCTGATAAAGAATATCTTACCTCATATTTCACACTCATTTTCTGAGTGAAAAGCTCCTCAGCTTTCAGGCATTGTTGCAGTAATTGGTAACATTGCTTTAATTTAGCAAGGCAGAAGTCACAAGCAAGCATTGGTCTGCTGTTTTCAGTTTCAAACTGCAACAATGTTTGTAATGTATCTACTATTTTGATTTTATTATTTATTTATTTTTTTATACAAAAGAATAAAAATTATTCACATTAAACAGCAACCAAATATCATTAAGGGCTAAAGTTGTGCTATATCGAACTATACAGTGGAGCATTTTATATGTATGCATTATTGTTGATACAATTAATAACATCAGCCCCAAATCGGTGAACACATTTTTGTCAAATGATTGCGACTAGTTGGGATCGTTTGGACCACTCATTGGTCCGTTCGGTCTAATAGATCCCAACTAGCAATCATTTGACAAAAATGTGTTCGCCAATTAGGGGGCTGGTCTTTACAGACATAACAATCAATACTGCAGAATACTTTTACACTTTTATATTTTTACTAGCGACCCGCCCCGGGCTTCGCACGGGTGCAATGCTGATACTAAATTAACTACAGAAAACTGAACGTATAAAAAACATAGCGGCCCACCGCCACTCCTGCCGCCCCGGCTTGCTGTTCGGAACAGCAAGCCGGGGCGGCTTTTGTTGCTAAAAATTGCAGGCAGGAACAGCCTGTTCCTGCCCGCAATTTTTAAATCTATAATATCTTCGAAAATATTCATTTAAATCATATACTGTAAAAGGCAATATTAATCTATATCAAATCAACAGTTTATTTAAGGTATTTAATTGAATAAAGATTAATGCTGTATTAGTTAAAATCGCTTCGAAATTTGGCCGGTATTTGTCGCAAAAAGTAAATGACAAAAAAATATTATTGCGGAATATCCATAACAGATAGACATACCATTGCGAACTGTTTTGTACCTTTTCAATGTGTACAATATTTAGTACATTATTTTTATAAATCTCGTAGGTGTTTTGCTGTAACCCGGTTTTTTTTTTTTACTATTTACGACATCACAATAGTAACCTCGTGGTGTCGTGGTGTCGTGGTGTCCTAGTGGTTAAACTACCAGCCTTTCAGCCAGTATGCGTGCGCGGGTTCGATTCCAGGTCAGGCAAGTACCAATCTAACTTTTCTTAAGTTATATGTACTTTCTAAGTATATCTTGGACACCAATGACTGAAGGTGAAGGGAAACATCTTGAGGAAACCCGGACTTTAAGTTTGAAATCGCCAACCCGCATTGAGCTAGCGTGGTGATTACGCTCAATCCTTCTCTGTATGAGAGGAGATCTGTGCCCAGCAGTGGGACAATAAAAAGGTTGATGATGTATGAATAGTAACCTCAAAAATAATAGTATTTTTCCACAATTTAATTGATGTTATTATACATATAAAACATACTCTTATTAATCTCTCTATTAAAACAAATTGCATCAAAATCCGTTCTGAAGTTTTAAAGATTTAATAATACAAAGGGACATAAGGAGAGAGAAAGTGACTTTCTTTTTTTTTATAATATGTAGTGATAGTGATATACAGAGTAGACATGTGTCTCCATTTAATTAATGTAACCAGTACTTTGCACACCATTTTTATTATTGGCACACTGTGTATGAGAACTATTCCCAGAAACTAGCAGTTTCTAAGTTAAGTACCAATGTCCGAAGAGGCCCAGTGTATCTATAGGTTCCTAAAGAGATGTATGAGAGAGAGAAATGATAGAGAGGGGCGGAGAGCGTGAGTGTGAGATTTGAAGATGTTATGTCTGAGATGTATGGTGTGTGATTGTTGAGTGTGTGATGTGTGAGTGTGTGATGTGTGAGTGTGCGATGTGTATGTGTGTGTGGATACACTGGGATTGATCCCATGAGGCTGGCATAGTCACCCTGAGCGCACTGAAGCCTCTAAACACAATAAAAATAAAAAAAAGTTAAATAAACTAAGTAACAAACTAAAATTAAAGAAAAACCATGACTCAGTTAATGGACACATGTAATACAAGTCTCACCCATATAATTTGTTAAAAACGTTGCTAAGTATAATTTAAAACATTTATTTCAAAAACAGAATACAATTATGTATTCACTTTGAATGAGAAACACTGGTTACAAACATAAACATTCCTTGAAATGAGAATCTTTTGAATTAAGACAACAGTTTGTGCAATGGCTTAGTGGCCCTTGTTCATTGCATGTCACGGGTGGAAAATGAACCCACACAGAACAAATTTGTATGGCCTACAGGGAGTTGCTCTGGATCTGTCTGTTTTGAATATGAGTTTAAGGTCCATATTACAGAACGTCACTAAGGTCCGTATTCCAGAAGGAAACTCAAGCATTGATCTCTGCTTAAGCATTACTTAAAACTAGTTTCAACCAATCAAATGGCTTGAAATGAGACTTAAGTAAAGCTTGAGTTTTGATTGACATTCTGTAATACGGACCTAAAAACTCAAGCTCTACTTAAGTCTCGTTTGAAGCCTTTTGAGTGGTTGAAACTAGTTTTAAGTAATGTTTAACAGAGATCAATGCTTGAGTTTCCTTCTGGAATATGGACTTAAATGTTTGTTTGTTGCAGCCACGGAACAGGGATCAAAATTAAAAAAACAATGGAAGAGTACAAGTAAAACTGTGATGGAGCATGACAACTGAATAGAGCTGGTGTTATGTTTATTTGGATAAATGAGTCATATAGTTCTTTGCTTCATCACCATCATCAGCAACCTCTAATCGTCCTACTGCTGGGCACAGGTCTCCTCTCATACAGAGAAGAATTGAGCATTATCACCACACTCCTCAATGCGGGTTGGCGATTTCAGACTTTCATTAAGTCCAGGTTTCCTCAAGATGTTTTCCTTCACCTTGTAACCAGTCATTGGTGCCCAAAATATACCTAGAAAGTACATATAACTTAGAAAAGTTACATTGGTACTTGCCTAACCTGGAATTGAACCTGCACACTCATACTTGAGAGGCTCATGTTTTAACCACCTGGCCACTACAACTTCATTTTTTGCTTAACTTTAGTTCATTATCTAAACAAATGGAGTCATCAAGAGGAGACAAGTTAACTAACCAAGAAAAAGACTGTGCTAGAGCTGTCGTAAAGTTGATACACTGGTACAAAACTATCAACATTATTCGTCCCTAAGAACATAACAACTGTAAAACTACTAACTTACTGGAATATTAGTCAGCATCTCATATAGTTTGTGAAAGTTTCTGTTTACCACTATACTCAGCCGGACATCCTCTGCTAAACATATCCTACACATTGGTAGTCTATCCATCTTTTAGCTAAAAAGAGTACCACTTAAGGATTTTTTTGCTCCTTTGACGTAGGCGTTATTAAAGCAACTAAGTATTTATATTATAAGAGAAACACTACTGTTTTGAAAGATATATGACAGAAAAACGTTTTGTACTAAGAACGCCCGGCTGGTTTTATTCACGTTTGGAGTGTAGCAGATGGAGTTGAGATTGTTGAGAAGTCTACGACCGTAGAAAGGAAGCGTAAGTTTATGAGTACTGTTTAATTTATACTGTACAGTGTACAGCCAGCACAAAAAACAAGTATTTTTATATGTACGATTATGACAAACTACAAAGCAGTGCTGCCAATAAAAAAATCACGATTCCCCGCGTCAGTGTTGTCAATTCCCCGCTTGTTTTGATTAATTCCCCACATATTCCCCGAATTTATATTTTTTAAATAAAAACACTGTTTTATGCAAAAATTATTTAATACTTTATACGAATACGTTAAATATTTGGTGGCCCTTATTTTATTTGGACATATTATTGTACATATTATTTATGCCATATTTTCGCTGTAATCATAGGTAAATCAGGTTCAAATTTTAAAATATTCCCCCCCTTTAACTATACCTTGTTTGGTATGCATTATCTGAGCAATGGTGTCATTGTTGAGGCTCCCACGGTGCTGTGTTCTAGTATTATTTAAGTTGCTGAAAATCCTCTCCACAGACGCGTTTGAAAACGGTAATATTAATAGAAGACCTATTACTTTTTAAAAAAAAAATTAAACAAAAACTTACCGGCCTTATTCTTTAGATTAAAAACCTTAGGCCAGTACTCAACGAGTGGTAGTGATTCTAAACCTAAGCCCTTACATTTCAGCAATGCATGTTCTCGCCATTCGTTGTCAACAGTTTGTTGATCAACATATTTTTTTAAAATGGGGAAACGTGTAAAAACTCCATGCACTCTGCATGGAGTTTTTACACGTTTCCCACGTTTTAATGTTGAAAAGCCTGGGCGTCAGAGGGTTTGACGACAGAAATTAATTCAAACAAAGGATCGCTGAAGTCAAACCTTTTTACAATGTCTGCCGTTAGTTCGATATAGAATTTTAAACAGGATTTATAAAATGCATCCAAATCAGTAGCAGAAATAGTTTGATCCTTGCGTATATTGTTAACACTTTCATTTGGGATATATTTCTCGCAAGGGAAAAGACCTCTCACTCGGCGCGTGCTTAGTCGCACAGTAAGCCTTCCAGTTGTACGTAGTACTTATTACTTCTATGGTTGATAAATACAAAATGGTGTAGAAATGACAGTTGAGCAGGCATTCTTAGTTGTAAAGTATTAGGTACCCAACATAAAATAATTTTAGCCGAATTAGTCTGGATTCCCCGAAATTCCCCGATTTATGTCATTCCCCGAGCTCTCCCCGCGCTCACCCTCAATTCCCCGCAAATCGGGGATTTTCCCCGCGATTGGCAGCGCTGCTACAAAGCCAATTAATGTAATTGTCACTGTCAGAGAACAAAAAAACAGAATCTGACCAGTGTTATCAACTCTCAAAAATATTTATCCCTATAGTTGGTGTCAAAAACCCCTAAAATCGCCTTAATTCATTTGTTTTCCCCCTAAAAAACACATATAAATTCATAATGATTTAGAAATAATATAGGTACTGTAATATGTTTCAATGTGCGGTTGTATAATTCCCAGCATGATGATATGGTGGACGTCCACGTACGTATTATTTTACATTACATTATTATTATACATACATTTAATGTCATTACAGCCTCCGTGGCGTAGCGGTAGCAAACGCGGCCGCTGCGCAAGGTGGCACGGTTTCGATCCCCGCACAGTGCAAATATTCCTATGCATGAATATGAATATTTTCAGTGGTCTGGTCGTGTCTCTGAAAGCACATTAAGCCGTTGCCATACGAACATCTAGTGGCAGTCGTTACGGGTTATTGGAGCCCTCAAAAGTCTAACAATTGGTTTAACTGCACTGCTTAGATATCGCCTTCGGTTTGTGGAGTTCAGACGGCAGTCGCTTCAAGCAAAATATCGAAGTTTAGCCAAAAACAGCAGTTAGACTGGTAAAGCGAACCCCAGACTCCAAAGCTGAAAAAGCTTCGGATGCGACTGGGATTAACGCTGAGATGGTGATGACTGTAATATGTTTCAAAATCTTTATTGCAGGTTATTTAATACATTAAATATTTCATCTTCATCTGAAGATTCAGATTTTTTTAAATCATACATATTCACATTTAATTTTAACATTTTATTGGATGGATTAAATGTTACACAAGATCCATTATTTCGATTTAATTTAAATCGGACCAGCAGTCACTAGGCAAGAAATAAATATTAATATAGTAAATTTCAAAAATAACAAAGTCAAAAAATCCCTGAAAATACCCATAAACTTTTCAAACCCCTAAAAAAATCCCATCTCACTTATTTACCCCCTAAATCTGGGGGGAAAACCCCTAGGTTGGGAACCCTGAATCTGACATTATTTTTTTTTGGTTTGCTTCTTTCCGCTCTTCTGAACGGGAAAGGCAAAGGCATAGTCCGCCATACAGCCTACACTTCAGTATGTTTTTTCTTGAGATATCCTAACTTATACTAGCTTAACTTAAACCTATCTCCTTTCGTTTCCCGCGTGAGGCCGACAAGGAGGAAGTTTGGGTAAGGACATGATATGGCCACTATACTCCTTGCACCGCTCACTACGTGGGAGCCACGGCCCCTCCCCAGGAGGTCCAAATGAGGACCCGCCGCACTAGGCGGGTTTCTCAGGTAGTGGTAACTCAGGCTCGGCTAGTTTCCCACTCTTCCTCCACTATGGCGATGCCGGAGTGCCGCTGGGGTTTTTAGTGGGTATACCGGGAGACTATTTCCCGGGGAGTCCCACATACCCCTCTCGTCCCCCGACGGGCGGGGATGCGTAATTGTCATTTTCCCCAGCGACAAAAAAAAAAGTTACAAAAGAAATCCGTGTGCAGTTTCTGGCCTGCTATCGGGCGCATCCCCAGGTGGCGTATAGAGGATGTTACCGGGAGATAGAGGGGTTACCGGTTTTACCGGTGCGGATCAAAGCCAGACGCGGGGACCGCATCTACGTTCATGCGTGCGGCGGGTCGGCCACTCCAGGTGAGCTGACACGACCCGATCTCCGGGACGCCGTCGGACAACCCGGGCTCCTCACTGAGATGAGCTGGGGGCCCCGCTTGCATACGTTGCCATTTGCCACGCCACGCCTCAATCTTTACACCAAGCATGCAGAGGATCTCTCTAACCTCATAGATGCCCGGCAGTAGGTTCGGCGTCTTTTTGATGACGGCGTGGAAAATACAGCCGGGTTGTCCTTGTCGCGCCTTAATGACGCGAACGTACTCCGGCTCGAGCCCCTGCGCGCGGAGGTCCTCCTCTATGTCTGCAGGCGCCGTGTCCACGGGCAACCCCCGTATGGCCACCTTATGACTCCTCTCCGCAGGCAGTGAGTGGGAGAATCAAGGAATGTTCTCCTCTTTTTCGAGTACCGTCAGATATCTTTGTATCAGACTGTACTCGGAATCTGATTGCGGGGTGAATTTAACCCCCTCGCCAAATGGTCTGGCGTTGGGGGATTGGACCAGCTTCTTGAGGAAAAATGATGCGCCCACTGTGGTAGTTTCGTCACTACCAGTGGAGGGTAACGCTGTTTTTTTTTTGTCACAGATTTTTCGTCGGTTGGTGTTTTTTCCACGTCTACCGACGAAATGTTGTTTTCCTACGCTCGGCCAGGAGGGGCTGAGGGAGGGGGGACTGCGGCGCCTGTCGGTCTTGTAGGGACGTAGGGTCCGCGCGTCACCTCCGCGAATGACTGTAGAGTGTAGTGACTCACCTGTACATTGTCTTTTAGCTTCTTCCTCCTGTTCGTCCGGGCTACGCTGTCTGCGTGGAGCGGCGCGGGCGGGGAGGGTGGTCTTGGGTGGTAAATACTTTGAGTCACTTACCCCGCGGGTTCCGGCTGTTGCCAGGTTTGGCAGTGACGCGCTGGGTCCTCGGCGCTCCAGGCTGGGTCGGGTCGTCTGGGTGATGTCATCCTCTTCGTCGTAGCTGGTTCCGTCCGACGACACCTCTGATACGTCCGCGTAGGGCGAGAACAGCGACCGTGAAGAGGGCGATGTTGACGCGGAGCCTCGGGAGGCTGCGACCGCCCTATATAAAAATGTACTCTGTGGCGACCGCTGTACTGGGCCGCTCTTCGCGTGCGCCGTCAAGGTCACACACACTTGGCGCGCGGTTGTGCGCAGTCTCCCTCTGCAGTCTCGCCGGCGCTCCGTTGCCTCTTGAGACTTGTTGTTGCGCCGGCGTTGGGTTTGTTTTCATGCCACCCACACTTTTTTCATTGTTGCCGAGTTTCGCTGGATGGGTTTGCGAAACTTGGGCTTTCGATGCCGTCGGGTGCTTGGGTGGTCCGGGCTGGTTCCCCGCGGCTTGGGCTGGAGATTGCAGGGCTCTCGATGCTCTGAGCCTGCTGTCTTCTTTGGGCGCTCTGGATGTTGTTGGCGTCGGTAAGGCGGGCTTCCCTTCTTCATCGTCCTCCTCGCTATGGTGTTTTTCATGGTGTAGTTCGCGGGGAGGGGATTTGGGTCGAATCCCTGGCTGGGGCATTCCGCTGGGAGCGCGCGGCTGTCGCGACCCTGGCGTTGTTCAACGCCGGACTCTCGGGGGACTCCGTGCGATGATTTATTTATTTTTATCTATAATATTTCTAGGTTGAGGCGGTACTCGAAAAACACAAGTTGCTCTACGACACTAGTTACGGTTTGTGGAAGAGCGCGTGGCTGTCCTACCACCTAAAATTAAGTGACGTTTGCACGTCACTTAATTTTAATCATCGTTTATGAACAAACACACCAATGTTTAATGGGTTTATCCATAAACGATGATTAAAGTTAAGTGACATACAAATGTCCAAAATGTATGGTTAAAGAATCGCTAATCACTAGTTAACTTTAAACATCGTTTATGAATAAGGGGGTTAATGTTTCCGACATTAAATACACATCACCGAAAGTGATCTCAAACCTACCGATTTTTCGGTATTTCTACTGATATGGGCTTTGTTCTACTGAAATGCAGCTGTTTTTCTATGATTTCAGAGTATACACAAGGAACTTATATCTAAACTGGAATGTGCACTATCGATCAAAACGCGGTCTGAAGGAGATAGCTTCACAGTGTAGACCTCTGTCCTTGTTGTGTAGGGTGACTATTATAATGGAATTTATGAGGAATGTACGCAAATTATTTGTTTTTCACTTATGTTACCTGAGTTTTAATGAATATTTAGGTATTGATGCGATCTTTTTAATTTTATTATTGAATTTAAAAATGGATGAATAAATTGATGATGTACGGACGACAGAAGGTCAATCTACCCGAATCTGAACCTTTAGATAAATTAAATACCTACAAGAAATCGGAATTTAATGTCATTGTAAATACTTAATAAAAGTTACTTACTTATTATGCACACAATGACTAAGTGCACATTTATTAATTATCCCGAAATTTATGGTCACCCTACATACAAACAAAATAACTTGTATATGATTACCGCAAAAAACTTACCTAAAGAAGAATAATAGAGATTAAGAATGCCTCACTATTGCAGCGATTAATGACACCCTATTTCACCATATCTTTTCTAATCGAAATTCTTGGTTTAAATTTTTTTTACAAAATATACATACGGGTAACACTTACACAGAAAGAGATAGAGGGCTACTGGGACGCTTCCTCCCTCGGACCGTTATTTCTTCAAATAAAGTTTAATTTCCGATTGACGATTGGCCATAATGCTCTTGCAATAGAGTTTTCTTTTAAATAAGAAACTTATGCAAGTTCACATTCTAGTTCAGATATAATTTCCGTCGAATATACAACAGGATATATGGAAATTCTCCCGATTTTTCTACCGATTTTACATTTTTGACAGGGCAACCTCTTTTGTTTCTGTTAAAAATATGACGGGGCTATATAATTATGTTATTATAAAGCATTAGAAGAATAATCCCAAATATAATAGAAAAGCAAAAAAAAAGGTTGTCTGTAAAAGATCTTCGCTCTTAGCGATAAGACCGCCCATTGTGACACCCTTTGTAAAATGTATTTATTTATGTTCTGTAATTTGGTGTACATAATAAAGAGTATTCTATTCTATTCTTTAAAAGCTTCGAGCAACACAAGGTGTTGCTCGAAGCTCTGCATAAAAGACCAGTAACCAGAACTTAAAGTCCCCAAAAAAATATTGTTGTAGTTTTTTCTATAATTACCACTGGCTGTTCCGTAAGTTTGACAGCTATATTTTTGTGCCTATTTGAAGCGCCACCATTGAGTGTCCACGGAACTAATTTTGACGTATATTGTAAATAGGGACACGGTATCGAATAGAAAGTATCGGTACTTTACTCATGAGTAGTATCGATAAAAAAGTATCGTAGTACTCGTAAAAGTATCGGTACAAAAGTATCGATACCTCAAAGTATTGAATACTTTTCTCAAGCAGGGGTCTACGCCATAGATACGTTACTAGGGACACGGCATCAAATAGAAAGTACCGATCAAGAGTTATCGATATATTTTGTTCGCTGATGTCGACATCACTAGTTTTAGTACCACGGACACTCGTTACGTTCGACAGCGCCAAAATGGCGATTAACAAACGGGCACAAAAACACTTTGACAGTCGCCTGTCCAGTGACAATTAATAGAGGTCAGTGAGTTTTTTCATTTTTGAGTTTTGCTAGGGATGTGACATTAATGGAAAATAATCGATTTAATAAAAATCGATTTTTCTGTATTCAATATTAATCGATTTGTTAATAATCGATTTTAATGAAAATAAAAAATCGATTTTTTCTATAATTTAAAATCCTACATGCTTTTCATTTTCTAATAATAAACCGACGACATTCCTGTTAATAATTCGTCCTATTAAAATCAAATGAAAGAATATTAATTGAAAAATAACCAATTCAAACTAAAAAATAATTTTTGAGTATCATTAAACGAGTTATTATTATAATAAAAAAGAAATGAACAACCCAACAAAATGGCAACCTTAGGTCCGTATTACAGAACGTCACTCAAACTCAAGCTCTACTTAAGTCTTGTTTCAAGCCTTTTGATTGGTTGAAAGTAGTCTTAAGTAATGCTTAAACAGAGATCAATGCTTGAGTAAAGTTCTGTAATAGGGACCTTAGTATCTCAGAAACTAAAATATAAATCAAATAAAAAAAAAAAAATCTCACAAATGTCCAATCTTATTTTACATGTGACTGGTTGTCTTCGCACATGCCAAGCCACGTCATGTCCATAGGATGCAAGTAGTCCAAAACCGATTCCTCTGTAAAGCCACAAACGCCCCTTGGTTCGTCCGAAATGATATCCTCCATCTTG
Source organism: Sesamia nonagrioides (assembly GCA_017933935.1). Taxonomy (NCBI): domain Eukaryota; kingdom Metazoa; phylum Arthropoda; class Insecta; order Lepidoptera; family Noctuidae; genus Sesamia; species Sesamia nonagrioides. The sequence continues at coordinate 286,455 of JADWQK010001571.1, forward strand.
ATCTCAAAATCCCCACCATCCAGCAGTTCATGAAACGCCTTTCCAAGCGTTTCTTTGACACTGCTGCCAAGCACCGCAATCCTCTTATAGCAGCGGCCGCCAATTACACTCCCTCCACCATCTCCCGACTTCACCGCCCTCGGCATGCTCTCTCAGACCCCGATGACCCCATTACCCTCCTCCAAGAGGCCAATAGGGCCACCAGCACATTACACAAACACAGACCGACCTACCGACCTCGCCGCCGAGGTCCACCGCGACGCGCTCCACGTAGTAATCCCTTCCCCCGTCCCTTGTCCGATGAAGGCCAGCCCGCGCCGCAGCTGAGCCAGTAATATCATAATGTCCCAACAATAACCTCTGAGTTTGTTTCGGCGTTTCTTCTCAGAGCTAGTACTAGCAAACGCTGCGGTCATCAAACCATTAAGTATAACTTTCGATCCAGCCGTCCCCTGCTGTCCTCTCTAGCGACGCCCTAAGCCGAGGTTCGTGCCCCACAGGGGGTGCCCATAATGCGTAGTCGCCTAATTTTAAGTTAGTTTTAAGTGCCCCTGGCTGGAGGCTTTAATTTTTAATTAAGGCATCCACAGGAAAGTCCGGTTAAGTAGTTACGGTCTCTAATGTCCACCTACGAGATGCCATATAAAAAAAAAAAACATGTGACTGGTACGGCATAACGACGTTATGGTCTCAAAAACAAAAATATAATATTTTTGCCAGCCGATTTTAGGTCTTTTACGGTTCGAAGACATTTTTATTGTTGACCAACAACCACAGAGTACTTTAATATAAAACTAACAATTACAGTGTGACTGTATGTGTAGTGATATCTGATATAACCCGCGCAGATAAAGAAAAGGTCTGTAAATGTCGTCCGCTCACATGCGTTCTCACTCACTCTCTATCGCTGTCTATACTCACACAGTGAAGTAAGCGCTGCAAAAAAAAAATCATCGATCAGGAATTCAGGATTCGCTTTCCAAGCTACTTTGATGCACTCCGAGTTATCATTAATTTCGTTCCGCTAAAGTCTCTGTTATTTTGTTGTTTTTGTTGATATTGCTGTTTTTGTTGAGTTTGAACAATGAAACTCAACAAAAACAACAATAAAAACAAACACAACAACAAACAAGTAAAATGTCAAATTTACGTGGTAAATACCAAAATTTACAACGTAAATTTGACATTTTATTATCTTAGCATTTGGTTTGTGATTGTAAAATGGCATGTTTTGTCAACCGTACCATAAGTATCCGCCGCCATTTTCAGATTTTTTCTTTATCTGCGCGGGTTATACAGTATGTTAAATAACAGAGGGCGTTCCCTTAAACTCGTTAATATATATCATTAATAGATTAAAATAAAAATATCAGCATAGAAAAATAAGCATAAAAAAATCCGAATAAAAAAAATTCTAATTGGAAATAAATTTGAAACCTCCTGTTTTAAATCAAAATAGTAGCGTAGTATCATAAACAAATTGCGACCTTGCCGTCTTTCAAGTTCGCGTGTACAGTGTGTTTCTTTTACATGTCAATTTTAAAAACATTTTGTTTTCGAATGGAAATATTTTTTTTTAGCATGTATGTATCCTATACTATTTCGGGTTAACGGGAACGCCCTCTGTTAGTTAACATACTGTATAACAATATCAGATCTCACTCACCACTCACGTACTGAAACTACACGCATACATGCATAAAGATGTCGTCGCTTTTCATTTAATCAACTTGTAAGTAATACATAATGAACTTACTTCGAGTTTTTTATTCGGCGCATCGTGATTTATTTAATCGATGTATAAAAAAACGTTTAATATAATTTTGAAAATCGATTTTTAAAAATCGATTATACGAAAAATCGTTTATTTTTTAACATCCCTAGTTTTTGCCAGTTGTTTGTTGCTCTCGATTAGAGATGGGCCAACTCGGAATAAACATAACTCGAGTTAACCCGGGTTAAAATCCACGTAACTCGGGTTGAACTCGAGCTAACTGGATGGACAAGTAAATGTTTTTTTTAACACAACCCAAAAGAAAATCGTTAGTTTGGGATGTTTTCGATTGGTCTTCAGTGAGTGGACGTGTTACGTGTAAGGTGTGTTTGGAAACATTCAAATATAGTGGAAATACGACCACACTTTTAAACCACATCAAAAAGAGGCATACTACCATTGTCGTCGTCGAGGAATTTCAGGGTTCATTATCAACAAATAAAAGTAATATGAGTACTTCGGTCGATTCATCTTCATTGCAGTTATTGGTATCGTCAACCACAATGAATGTTGAGCCTGAGCCTACTCAAAAAACGTTAAGGTACACCCAAACACGTCTTGCTGTGTCAAAAAAAAAAATAACGCAAAATTCTGGTGACATATTACTTTTATTTGTTGATAATGAACCCTGAAATTCCTCGACGGCGACAATGGTAGGAATTAGGATGCTTCTTTTTGATGTGGTTTAAAAGTGTGGTCGTATTTCCACTATATTTGAATGTATCCGAACACATCTTACACATAACACGTCCACTCACTGAAGACGAATCAAAAACATCCCAAACTAACGATTTTCTTTTGAGACCCGGCATTTTTCAAAAACAAATATCGCTCAACACGCATTTATTAGAGATAACCTCAAATGTTGTTTGTTCTGAACAAATGAATATAGCGACTATATTCATTTCATTAGCTCTTAGCAGACTATATTAAAGTCTCAAACGATCGGCAAACTTCGCTCCATGTCGGTTCTATTCGGTTTTCGAACTCGAGTTAGAGGGAGTTCAACTCGAGTGGATTCGAGTTACGCCCAACTCGAGTTAACTCGAGTTAGCTACTCGAGTTGACCATCACTACTCTCGATCATGGCTTATTTTTTAATCGTTTAATTTAATTTCTTGCTTTTTGATTTTGTGCTGTATGGTAATTAATAAATTAAACCGTATTCATAAACTTACGCATCAAATCAAAGGGTATAGTAAGTGTTACGCATTCTTAATATGGTTGTAAACAGACTATTCGACTACATCTGCTACGTTACAAACGTGAATAAAACAAGCCGGGTATTATTATTACGAAACCCTTTTCTTTAATCTTTCTTGTGTTTCTTTTATATTATAAATATACAAGACACTGGCAGAATAATCGACGTCGGCCAAGTTGGCAAAGAAGAGAAAAATCCGTACTCATAGTTACTCATCACAGATAAAAGATGGATAGACTACCAATGTGTAGGATATGTTTAGCGGAGAATGTCCGCCTGTGTATAGTGGGCAATAGAAACTTGCACAAACTTTATGAGACGTTGACTAGTATTCAGGTAAGTTGTTATTTTTACAGTTATTTTAGTTCCTAGGGGCTAATAAGTTATCTTGTTTTGCATCAGTGTATCAACTTTAAGACAGCTCTAGCAGTCTTTTTTCTTAGATAGTTAACTCATCTACTCTTAACTTGTCTCCATTTGATTAGCTAATAAACTTAAGCAAAAAACTACATGACTTAGTTACCCATTTAAATATAACACCTCTATTCAGTTGTCATGCTCCTTCACAGTTTTATTTGTATTCTTCAATATTTTATTTAATGTTGCCCCTGTTCTGTGGGTGCAATTACAAAAATTTGTAGTTACATACTCAAACAACTACCTATCAACATCATCATCATCAACCTTTTATTGTCCCACTGCTGGGCACAGGTCTCCTCTCATACAAAGAAGGATTGATCGTAATCAACACACTTGCTTAATGCAGGTTGGCGATTTCAGACCAGTCCAGGTTTCCTCAAGATGTTTTCCTTCACCTTCGGTCATTGGTGTCCAAGATATACTTAGAAAATACATATAACTTTAGAAAGGTTACATTGGTACTTGGCTGACCTGGAATCGAACCTGCACACTCATATTTGAGAGGCTGGTGTTTTAACCACAAGGCCACCACAACATTAACAACTACCTATAGGCCATACAAATTAGTTCAGTGTGGGTAAATTTTCCACCTGTGAAATTCAGTGAACAAGGGCCACTAAGCCATTGCACAAACTGTGTTGTCTTTATTCAAAAGGAGAATCTTTTGAATTAAGACAACATAAACATTTCAAGAAATGTTTATGTTTGTAACCAGTGTTTCTCATTCAAAGTGAATACATAATTGTATTCTGTGTTTGTGAAATGTTTTAAATTATAAGTTAATAGCTTTCCGCCCGCGGCTTCGCCCACATGGAGTTCGGTTATATAGCGCTTTTTAGATATAATAGCCTATGTTGCGGACCCCGGGCTCCAACACGAAAGCCGCGGATGCAACCGGGATAAACGCTGAGATGATGATGATGATGGCCTATGTTCTTTTTCAGGGTCTAAAGATTGTCTGTGCCAAATTTCATCAAAATTGGTGTAGAGGTTTAAGCGGGAAAGCGTAACAGACAGACAGACAGAGTTACTTTCGCATTTATAATATGGATCTATTTCTCAGCTTTGTACAAATTTTTCATAACATTTTGCTTAATTCTAAATAGTACTGATGTATAATTTGCCTGAACTAGGTGGAACTTGTGCTTCAGGCGTAAAAGTTCTTACTATAAATTTTTATTTTGCAATAAATTAACAATAAAATTTGGTAGTACGTAAAAATCTTAATTTAATGATTAATTCTAAATTTGTTTATATTCTGTAAGTAGGTACAAAGTGTAAACTTGCTGTGTAATGTGTAATGAAATTAGAGCTAAATATAATCTAGTGTTTGGCGCTCTTAGGCACCTTCATAATCTACGGAGCTGATATACCTGAATTCCGCAGCCTTTCTAGCTGGGCAATCCGGATCTCCCGTCTTGTGGTTCCTGGGTTTTTTATAGCGCTTGCAGGTTGCACATTTCGGCGGACCATCTTTCAAAGTGCATTCTTGCACAATTAAATTTAGAAACATTTTTAACAAATTATATGGGTAGTCTTGTATTACACATGTCCATTAACTGAGTCATATGGTTTTTTTTAAACTTTAGTTTATAGGTAACTGCTTATTTAAATTAGAAACAGACAGTTTTTGAGAATAGTCTTCATACACAGTGCGCCAACAATGAGAGTGGTGAGCAAGCTACTGCGGCGTAATTACCTAACACAGTATCAGTAGCAATGGGTTTCATATTGACAGTTCAACAATTTAGAAACTGCTAGTTTTTGGGAATAGTCTTCATACACAGTGCGCCAACAATGAGAGTGGTGAGCGATGAGAGGTTTTTCTTACACAATTCCCACATGTCCCGCTCTGAGAAAAGAAATAAATGGTCACATACGAAATGCTCCAATGTATAGTTCAACTTTACCCCTTAATGATATTTATTAGCTGTTTAATAATGTAATATAAATGTAATGATAAAAAAATAATATACTCAACCGGAATATGACAAATGTTGTTGCAGTTTATAACTGAAGACAGTAGACCAATATTTGCTTGTGTGTTCTGCTTTGCTAAATTAAAGCAATGCTACCGATTACTGCAACAATGTCTGGCAGCCGAGAAGATTCTCGCTCAGAAGATGAATGACAAATATGAGGTAAGATATCCCTTAACAACCATTTATTCTTATAATTTCTAATTGCAGTATACTGTGGGAGTGATTCCTCTCATAACTATTTTGTTTGGATTTTAAACCACTTGTACCATTGTGTATTGCCAGCCTACATTTGACAGCCTCCGTGGCGTAGTGGTAGCGAACGCGGGCGCTGTGCAAAGAGGCACGGGTTCGAACCTCGCGCAGTGCAAATATTTGTATGCATGAATATGAATATTTGCACTGGTCTGGTCGTGCCTCGGAAAGCACGTTAAGCCGTTAGTACCGGTTGCCATACGAACATCTAGTGGCAGTTGTTACGGGTTGTTGGAGCCCTCAAAAGTTGAACAATTGGTCTAACTGCAATGCTTCGATATCGCCTTCGGGTTGTGGAGGTCAGACGGCAGTCGCTTCACGGAAAATGTCGAAGTTTAGCCAAAATCAGCAGTTAGACTGGTAAAGCGGACCCCAGGCTCCAAAGCTGAAAAAGCTGCGGATGCGACTCGGATTAACGCTGAGATGATGATGATGATGACCATTGTGTATTGCATAGCAATATTTGTCAAATATATGCATACAATTATTATACAGACAATTATTACATGTTATTCTGTTTCAATAGCTAGTGCAGTGGTCAGGTAAATTGGTAGCACTGGCGACTAGCCAGGATACATTGAAACTAGGGTTGTAACGGAGCTTCGCCTCCGCTTCCGTTAATGCGGAAGTTCCGCAAGAAATCGTATCTTCGCTTCCGCCTCCGCACAAGTTTTGCGGAGTTATAACGGAGGTTTATTTACGTATTTATAAAGTAAATAACGCGCAAGCTGCGACGCTCGACAACCGTCCGGCCACGTTTGAGCGCGAAATGGTCAATAATCAACTAGTGCGAGGCGCGAAAGCGGCAAACGCAATTTGTTTCTCCTTAATTTTCATTACAAGAAGGTAATATTTTTTTTTACCAAGTATACTACTATCAATGTACGTATTTAAAATAAAAATTTTGTTTTAATTAACCATAAATTTCATCTTTTTCTGTATGTACTTTCACCTCCGCCTCCGTTAACCTCCGAGGTGAGACTAGGGTTGCCAGACCGGCGGGAAATCCGGGATTTTCCCGGAATGACCTCTTGTCCCGGAATGAGCGGTAATTGTCCCGGATTTTCAATTTTTTTTTTTTTTTTTTTTTTTTTAAGCCGTTCTTCCTCCGGCTCTGCCGGCTTTTTAGCCGTTCTTTTTCCTCTCTGTCGACGACTGTCCCGGATTTTGTAACTTCCTATCTGGCAACCCTAGGTGAGACTCGTCGCCTCCGCTAACAAGCCTCCGTTACAACCCTAATTGAAACTACTAAACTGGAGGTGTCCTCAAATAGGGCTATTTTAAGTGATTAAAGAAACATAAGTTTGTGCTTCTGAAACTGATCAGCATATTATATAATCATCTCCTTACAGACCAATCCTTTAGTGAACGAAAAACACTTTGAGATATTTGGAGGGCTTATTAAATCTCCGATAGTACAAATAAATGTTGTTGATTGCATTGCTGTAGGAGACGAATTATCAGGTGTCTATGAGGGACCAGATGATGTTATTGAGCCAAAGGAGGAACACCAAACTGATGGTATGTTTTAAAAACTAAAATAATATTGTTAGTAAATAATATCATAAACAAAAATATAATTTGCTCACTTTTTTTTTTATAAATTATAACTAGCGCTTGACCGCATTCCCGCCTGATGGTAAGCAGTGCCGCAATCGTTGATGGTAAAGCGCGCTAGTTCATTAAGAGCCTATTCATTCTAGCCTTGAAGACACTCAAATCGTAGACCGACGGAAACACCGCCGCTGGCAAATTGTTCCAGTCCCTCGTGACTATGTACGCGGTATACAGGAGGAGGCGAAACGCTTCGTCCGAATCGTAGTGGTGTTAACAACGTAAGGGTGGAAACTAGCCGTACGACGGGTCGTCCGATTTTATGGAATTAAATCATGCAATTCCGTCGCACACTCCCCAAAATGCATCCTATAGAATACCGAAAGGCTGGCTACTCTACGCCTATGCTCTAGGCTTTGGAGACCATTTCGAGTTAAATCAGGGTCACCAATCAGCCTCTTCGCACGCCTCTCCACTGAATCTAAAGTGGCCAGGTGACACTTAGTAGCACTACTTGATTTTATATTGATTAGAAAATGTTTTGAGTTATTTCAAAGCTTTGTCAGTGCTAAGTTTTAATCATCATAATGATACCACATTGTGTCGTGAAATAAAACAAATAATACACTTCATTGTTTTGTTTACTTACAGAGCTAGAACCCGAAAATTTAGACAGTAGTTGTTTAGATGTAGCAGATATACCACCACACTGTTCTGAGTCAGAATTAGAAGATGATGTCCCTTTAATGTTCTGTAAATTTGAAGTGGAAGATGAAGAAGTATCAAAGAAAAAGAAGAGAGCTATTGAGACTATACGTAAGTAATAGTTAGTTATATAGCTAAGTGCACAAGCCAATGGTTCACCTGATAGGATGGGGCTAGTGATACCTAATAGACCTAAAGAACGTAAGTGGTTAAACGGATAATTTTGAATTCTATACATAGGACTGGTTAAAGTACTTTTATTAGCTTACACTGTGTCGCCTTTACGTACTGGACAAAAGCAAAGTCAAAGTTTTTTATTTGATGTATCACTATGTTTTGCCTTGCAAGGCGTACAAATTATTTAAGAACTAAATACACACATCAAAAGTGTCTAGGGATCAACATATATTTTTGCAATAACTTTTCTCCTGATTGATATTAATTAAAATTTTCTTTAAGGATTCATCAAATAAAGTGTTTTCGTTTGTCACAGTAACGATAAACCAAGTCACCTTTGCATTAATAAAGAAATTTGCCATTTTCCTAATAAAGGGACATTTGACATTTGAACCACTAACACAAAAGTTCGAAAAAAAGACTGAAATAACAGTTTTCTCTAAAATTTTATTGGGTAACTTAAACAATTAATAATCCGTGTTTCTACCGCGAACACTAACAACACAAGAACATCGGTTTGGCATACTCAAAATGAGTTCATCCAAATCACGCTGTGGAATGGCCGCCCATGTTCGTTGCAACAACAAAAAAAGGTCTTCTTGCGACTGGATACCCTCCATATTCGGCAGAGCTCTTCTCTGTAGCATATCCCATGCATGCTCAATCGGGTTCAAGTCTGGCGACTGAGCAGGCCAGGGCAGGACATTGATGTTAGCTGCGGCGAGAGTCTGTCTTACAACTCTTGCGGTGTGCGGTCGTGCATTATCATGCATTAACTGAAATAAGGGACCGATTTGCACTTGTAGAGGAACGATGACGTCTGATAAAATCGTTTCAGCATAAATTTGAGCGTTGAGGTTGCCTCTGATCCAAATCAACTCAGTTCTTCCGCCGATCCAAATACCCGCCCATACCATGATGGTTCCACCACTATAAGGATGGACTTCCTGGCAGGATTTTAATCGCTGTTGGCGTCCAGGGGTTCTCCAGTGTCGTATACGTCTTGTATCCGGTCTCATACCAAAACGAGACTCATCAGAAAAGCACACGAAACGCCATTGTTCTTCTGCCCAATTTCTGTGTTCAAGAGCCCATTGATATCGAATCCTACGATTGTGCATTGCTATAGGTGGTACCCGTAGCGGTCTTCGGGAATGAAGGTTCACTTCATGCAAGCGGTTTCTGACTGTTTGGTCGCTAATTAAGTTCCCTGAAGAGTGATGAAGCCTCACGGCTAACATCATGGCGGTTATTGTTGGAGCTCTTCGAGTTAAGATTTGAATGTATCGGTCTTGTCTCCGTGTGGTGCAGCGATACCGTCCTCCATGGCGCTCAGCCACGGTACCAGTGCTTCGGTAACGTGTCCAAAGTCGACTGATAACACTCTGACTTGTATTCAGAGCTAAAGCCACAGTACGTTGCCGGGAACCAGCTTCTATCATTCCCACGGCTCTGAGCATTTCTTCCCTGCTTAAATGACGTCGCCGCTCCATAATAACGTTGGTTTTAATCAGTAGTAGGGAAACAGTAGCACTAATAATGTCTTCAATGCGTTGTATGTTTTTATAGGGAAAATATTGACAGCTGATTTTCATCTTTTACTCGAATTTGATTCACAGTTCCTGATTCAAATTATGAAATGCACCAAAAAGGATCCATATAAATTTATAAAATCATAAATTTATTACAAAGCCACATCTCAATCTCAAGAAATCCGCATAAAAATGCTTGATCCCTAGACACTTTTGATGTGTGTAGTTCTTGGTCATTTAAATTAACAATTGAACATTTCTTTATTTTATACTTTTATCATCTAAAAACTCTTTGATAGAATAGTAAGCTTTGTCAAGCAATAATTTGTTTAGTTGTAATTTAAAACGATTTATGTTAATCATAGTTTTTAAAGTTTTTGGTAGTTTATTAAAAATTTTTGAACCCATGCCGAGGCAACTCTTTGAAGAAAGTGCAGTGCTGTGTTTTTTTTGTCTTTAGGGTGCTTTGGTGACGTCTAGTATTAAGTGTTTCAAACTTAGATACATCCTCCTTAACAAAAATTGAAGTTTCATAAATATATAGGGATGGAAGCGTAAGTACTTTTAAACGAACAAAATGTGGTTTGCAGCTGTCGGTGGTTTTCAACATGCATATGGCTCGAATACATTGTTTTTGGGCTTTGGTAGAGTTGCCCCAAAACAATGCCGTAACTAAGAGCTGTGGAGACATATGGATGACAAGCAACAAGAACAGTATTACGATTTGCAACCCTGTTTAAATTGTGTAAAACATAACAGAATTGATGAATCTTTTTTATCATCATCTCTATGTGCGTTTTCCATGTCATGTGTTCATCTAGCCAAATTCCTAGAAATTTGGTTCGTACCGTTTTCATCATTTTTAGCCTCTGCTTTTTCCATCCAAACCTCTCGATATCTCTAGTCATGTAAGCCCAGCGCATGTTACCAGATTGGTGGACAGATTAAACTATCAAATGATAAACTTACCATCATAGTTGTTGATGGTGGCAACCTGACGAGTACAACTCGTATTTAAGTATGTATCAGATTTGAGTTTGGTAATTCCTAAGCTATTACTATACAACGTGGCGCTGCAAAGGTGACATTAACTGAAAACACATATACTTTGTTACATTTTCGCAACATAAAGAGATTTTATTTTCATGAAATGTTATTATTAATGCAGTTACCTGATTTTTTTAGAAACTACCATTTAATTACCATTTAAAGCAACCCGTATTGAGTGAACTGTCGCGCAGCGGTCATTTGCGGGGGTCATGGATAATAACATTTCATCAATAAAATTAAAATTAATACAGTAATAGTTTTACAGAAAAGAGTTAGGTAGATTTCTTTGGCGCAAGCGACACCACCTCCCCTCGGCGCCTCCCGCTACACCGCGCGCCTCCGGAAAAAATATTTATTTTTTGGTGCTAGCCGAACCCGTGTCCTTAACACGCTTATTACAAAAATTGTATTCGACGAAGTTATGCACACAGCCGTGTGCATAACTTCGTCGAATACAATTTTTTTGAATGTTTTTGTGGAAAAGACGCGCACCTATTGTTTTTTTTTGTGTAATTAGGATAGTAATTAGATTATGGTACCGCGATAAAGACTCTTTGTTTTATTTTAGTTCGGTCGTTTTACTTCTCTCTTGCGTTACGATCGTTATTTATGTTATCTTATCAGTGCTTGAGAAAAAGAGTTTGCGGAAAATGTCAGCAAAATGCCCTTGCAATAAGGACATCGCGAGCGATATAGCAATTCCAGACAATGCCCTATCAATCCTCGCACTATTGTAGGAGCTCTTCAGCGCATCCGTGAAAACCGGCCAGTGGATCCTAGGTCTCAACGCCCTGATCGGCCGCCTACACGTCAAAACCCGATTCGACTAACTGAAAATGTGCTACAACATTTTGAAAACCAGCCAAAAACTAGCCTCCGCCAGAGCGTTAGGCATTTTCAGATTCATCACAGAACCATACACCGGGCTTTAAAGCGGGATAAGTGGCACCCGTTTATGTTTCGACAAGTACATTCTCTGTTATCAATCAAAACATATGATCTGTTCTTTTTATGTTAATTAGAAAATGTTTTGAGTTCTTTCAAACCTCTGCCAGTGTTAGTTAAGTTAATCAATATAACTGTAACCACATTGTGTTGTGAAATATAACAACTTCACTGTTTTTGTTTACTTATAGAGATAGAACCCGGAGACAATAGTTGTCTAGATGTAGCAGATAAACCACCACACTATTATGAGTCAGACTTAGACGATAATGTACCTTTGAAGAATTGTAAAACAGATGTGGAAGACGAAAAAGTATCAAACAGAAAAAGAAGGGCCACGGAGACATTACGTAAGTATTAGTTATACTAAGTGGTGATGACAATACGACAATAAATTAAACATCGTGTATCTCAACACATTATAAATATATCCATTAGTTTAGTCACAGGAAATTATTTTTAATTTTTCACATTTTCTACATGATGTAGATGTTGATAAGGAAGCGCTTAGAGGTTGATGACTGCCGCATCCAGCGGTACTAAACTTAAATAATAATCGCGGCAAAAAAGCAAGTCGATACAGGACCGCGTTGTCTCCCGCTGATCGGAGGTCAGTGAACCAATACTTAAAAGGATGTTCTATTTATTCCGTTTGCAATTTTATGCGATTTGGTTTGTTTGATTTTTTTTTATTATTTTTGTTCCTAGGTTTTTTTTTTGTATGGTTTAGGATTATTCCTATGAACCAGCATAGTCCGTGATTACATTTATTGTCGTATTATCAGCACCACTCTGTATAGACAAACAAACAGGCCAATTGTTCACCTAATAGGAAGTGGCTAGCGTATACGGACCTAAAGAGCTAACTGAATAGCGCGGTAAAACTAGGTTTTATACTAGATTCGCGGGGTATTCCAACACGTTTACTTGAAATCAATAAAGCAAGATACCAGCCATTACCACTCCACAGTATTAAACCTCTGTGGTAGGCCATAACATCGGCTGCCGGGAGAAGTTACCACCCACCAGACAAAGTCTTGCCGCCAAACGATTCGTTGTGTTCCGGCATGATGTCTGGCGAAGCCGTACGGGTCTGAGCAGTAATTGTGTTGCGATGTGTGCCGAGTACGATAGGCCAAATGTTATTGTTTCGGGAGTTTGGTCGTGGAGAGTCTCCAGATCAATCTCCCTCTGGCGCAGCATCGTTGGTCATGTTGGTCTTGGGTTTAACATTGCATCACCTGGCTCAACTGCCGTCATCCTTCCTATTCCTAAGTTTTGTAAGTGAATAGGCTTAATAAACTAGTGCGCTTTACAATCAACGATTGCGTCACTGCTTACCATCAGGCGGGATTGCAGTCAAGCACTAGGTTATAATTATTAAAAAAAAACAACATTTAAGCTTGACTCAAGCGATGTCCCACAGGCATCGGTCCTGGGGCCGCATCTGTGGGATATCGGGTACGGCTGGATGTTGTGCGGCCGACCTCCCTATCGACCTCCAGTGTGATTCGTTTGTTACGCTGACCACACGCTGGTCCTGGCGTAGGAGAGGAGGATTGGCAATGAGGACTCGGAAGTGGTCTTGTACAAGTCTGAGGACACATTCCACAGACTTCAAGGAGCATTTCCGCTCCGGCGGGACCTCATAGCGACGTGGAGAGTGCCATTTTCGAAACCCAGTGCTGGGCACACCACAAGAATCCCTAAAGCGGCGGTCCTCACCGGACACGGTTGTTTGGAGAGGTTCTCCTTCCGGATAAGGTGGGAGGAAACTCCAGGGTATGTGGATCGCTCTGAGGACACGGTGTACTGTAAAGTGGACGTGGGCTGGGCGAGCCGCTCGCCGCCCATCAAAGACCTGGCCCGGTTTGACGGCGTATTGTGTTCCACGCGCGCATCAAATATATGTCAGCACGTAGTGACTGTTCCACTAGGACTGATGCAAAAAATGATAACTTCTTAAATTAAATTTTTAGATAAAAAAGATAACAGTAATATAATGGTTAGAAGACATCTTATCTTACCCTAAAAAAAAATATGTTGTGACAGGATTAATTGAGTACACTGCCATCTATTGTCCCGAGTGTAAAATAAAAAACAAGTGAAATGGTCACTACTGAGCCCATTTTACCGTTTTGTTTATACGTGTAACTGTACGGAGAAGCATTAAATAAGTAACATCGTTCCTAAGGTTTGGACCGCAACTTATGCTGCCATCTATTATCTTTTGATAAGAACTGAGAGTCTGTTGTACGGCATGACACCCCATGCCCACACGTATGCGTCTGATGAAAAAAAAAAAAATTGAGTTTCAGTTGTAAATATTTGGAGCCCCCAATATTTATTATTATTTTTTATTTTTGCATCAAAATCTTAATGCGGTTCACAAAATACATCTACCTACCAAGTTTCAACAGTATAGCTCTATAGTATAGTTTCGGAAAAAAATGGCTGTGACATACGGACGGACAGACGGACAGAGAGCCATGACGAATCTATAAGGGTTCCGTTTTTTGACATTTGGCTACGGAACCCTAAAAATCGTTAAGAGAAATCGATCACAGAACGATTACTTAAACGATTAAAATAATTTTACATTCGTTAGAAGGCACAGATAGTGAATAAAAAAATCTGTTATTTTTTTTGTGAGTTGTGATTAGAATTAGGTCCACACAACCGCACATTAAGTTATACATGTCGACCTTGAAAGCGCGCTTATCTTGCTCGAAAGAAAGGCCGTTTTCGTTGTGCAACTGCAGACCGAACATCAATTTGGCTACTTAACTTAATTTCAGACTGAATAATCTATTTATTTTTTAACAGATTATTTTTTTAGGCGATATCGATTTTAGACAATTTGAATCAACACCCCTAAACAACTGTCAAATGTCAAGCCACTCACAAAACTTGTTGCCGTCATATTGGCACGAATGCAAATTAGTGTGTGAGAGAGACAGAGAGAGTGCGTCTACCTTGTTTACGTCATTGAAAGACATGAATGTCAATATGGCGGAAAAGGAACTATTTGATGAAACGTACTATCATCGCTTATGAATCGTTCGTGTTTGTTATTTTGATTTGGTGCTGGTTGTTTTTGTCCTTTTTGTCCGTTGAGTTGAGCTTTGTTCCGCTGGCTCGAATTTCCCTAATATATTATAGTAAATGGTATCTTTGCAATATTTTAGGCGGGTTTTTTAAAAATATAATTATGAGGAAAAATCTCAGTACTGCGGATTCGAAAACAAAACTGCTTAATGCCAATGGTAATATTATACAATAAGCTAGCTAAATATGGTTATTTAATCTTAAAGCAATTGGTACAGACTTCCATACAAAAATTGCCATTCTCCTTTGCGCAATGGATAAAAAAAATCCTGTATAATTACTAAAATCACTTACAGAGGCGACCGTTGTGAGGAACCCACAACAGGACACACGAAGGACAAAAGAAAAAGATGCAATAACAGCCGAACAAACTACAAAAGACAAATCAGGCTCGAAAGTTATCCCGACAACTCAGAATTGGACATCCAAGTCTGGCACATATTTCAAAGAGCCTTACATATGTAATCGGAGTCGTTCTACCAATGGTAAAGAAAAGTATACATGTCATATTTGTCAGCGTGTGTATACACGAAGGCAAAGGCTAACTATTCATATTCGTACACACACTGGTGAGAAACCTTATAAGTGTGATTTATGTCAACGTAATTTCAGTGAAAAGTGTTATTTAACACGGCATATGCTTACACACACTGGTGAGAAACCTTATGAGTGTATTTATTGTCAACGTAGTTTTAGACAGAAGCCTGTTTTAACAACTCATATGCGTACACACACTGGTGAAAAACCTTATGAGTGTAATTATTGTCAACGTAATTTTAGTCGAAAGCATCAGTTAAAGCGGCATATGAGCACACACACTTCTGAGAAACCTTATAAGTGTGATTTATGCCAACGTAATTTTAGAGAAAAGATTCATTTAACACGGCATATGCTTACACACACTGGTGAGAAACCTTATGAGTGTAATTATTGTCAACGTAGTTTTAGACAGAAGCCTGTTTTAACAACTCATATGCGTACACACACTGGTGAAAAACCTTATATGTGTGATGTATGTCCACGTAATTTTAGTATAGAAGGCAGTTTAAAAGTGCATATGCGTACACACACTGGTGAAAAACCTTATAAGTGTGATATTTGTCAACGTAATTTTAATCAAAAGTTGCATTTGACAAACCATATGCGTACACACACTGGTGAACAACCTTATCGGTGTGATATTTGTCAACGTAATTTTAGTATGGCAAGCAATTTAACAGTGCATCTGCGTATACACACTGGTGAGAAACCTTATAAGTGTAATCTATGTAAAAATAGTTTTATGCGAAAGAATCATTTAATATCGCATATGCGTACACACACTGGTGAAAAACCTTTTCAGTGTGATATTTGTCAACGTTATTATAGTCAAAAGGATTATTTGATAAAGCATATGCGTATACACACTGGTGAAAAACCTTATCAGTGTGATATTTGTCAACGTTATTATAGTCAAAAGCATTATTTGACAAACCATATGCATACACACACTGGTGAAAAACTATATCAGTGTGATATTTGTCAACGTAATTTTAGTCAAAAGTGCAATTTATCAGTGCATATGCTTACACACACTGGTGAGAAACCTCATCAATGTGATGTTTGTCAACGTAATTTTAGAGTAAAGGCTATTTTGACAAGGCATATGATTACACACACTGGTGAAAGCCCTTATCAGTGTGATATTTGTCAACGTAATTTTAGTGGAAAGGGAGTTTTAACACAGCATATGCGTACACACACTGGTGAGAAGCCTTATAAATGTAATGTATGTAAACGTAATTTTAATCAAAAGAGTAATTTAACAAGGCATAAGCGTACACACACTGGTGAGAAACCCTGTAAATCTGATGTTTAGCCGCAAGGTTGATTTAACAAAGTATTGATTAACTATGTAGGGGAGATTATTTAAATTAGAATGTCTTAGCTGAATGCAGGTAAGACAGAAATGGGTCTGAAGTTGCCAACATCGGTTTTATTACCCGACATAAATATTGGTATTATTTTACTATTCTTCATTAGATCAGGAAAATCCTTAAGTTAACATATTTACTAAAATTAACAGCTATATGTCGGCCAAATTCGAAAGAATAGAGGTAAACAAACCGTTGCTAGGCAATGAGTAGCTTACGCCTAAAAGACAGATGCTAACAACCTTTTCTAGATAGATTATTTTCATAAAAGTAATAGTTCTACTTCCTACTAATGTAAACAGTTCATTTGTTTAGATATTTATGATTTGCATAGAACACTTAACCGGTTTGAATGAAATCTGACACACATGTAACCTGATTTCCTAATTGGTTAAATATTTTGATACATAAATATATTATACTTAGTCCACACTTGAAAGTATTACAATGCGTGTGTTATGCAATTGATTTGAAAGTATGTTTATGAAAATGTGTTTAATACCTTTATTTCATCTATCTTTCTTTTTTTGTGGGGCTATCACGTAAAATTAATGTCGACTTTTTAATGGTTTTTCGAAATACCAAGTTATTATGCATGTTATTTTAGTGATTTTAATGTAATATGCTGCAATAGGAATGGTAAATAAATAGTTAGCATATCTTCTTCAGCCTATAGATGTCCACTGCTGGACAAAGGCCTCCCCCAAGGCCTTCCACGCTGACCGGTCTTGTGCTGCCCGCATCCATCGGCTTCCCGCGACCTTCACCAGGTCATCGGTCCACCTTGTTGGGGGCCTCCCTACGCTGCGTCTTCCAGTACGTGGCCGCCACTCCAGAACCTTACTGCCCCATCGGCCATCGGTTCTACGAGCAATGTGCCCTGCCCACTGCCACTTAAGTTTAGCGACTCGCAGAGCTATGTCGGTGACTTTGGTTCTTCTGCGGATCTCCTCATTTCTGATTCGATCACGCAGAGAAACTCCTAACATAGCTCTTTCCATTGCCCTTTGTGTGACTCTGAGCCTAGCATAGATCATGCATCTGAGTTAGCATATAAAAGTCGATAATCATGTAAATCACAGAACAGATAAAAGACATTAGAAGGGAAGTAGTTCGGGATTTGTATTAGAACGCGTGTCGCCGCTTGTCTCCCCTCTTTAACTACACTATAAGCAAGAAACAAAACACAAATAAACATTCGCACTTAGATTATAAGATTGTAATTGGTTGTCACACTAACGTAAGCAGTGCATTTGACGTACACTCTTACATTCGCGCTATGGCGACCAAAAGGTCGATAGTTTATATCGATAAAATTAACAGAAAAGGTTGATTGTGTTCTAAGTAGTTTCGTAAGGATTAGGAGTATTCTTTACATATAAGTTTACATAACATTCGAGTTATACGAAGTAATATACTATTTCGTAATTGTAAGATTTTTTAGAAAAATATTTCTTAGTAATGAAAAATATAAATTTCTTGAAAATGTGATTTTTTATTTATGGTGTTATAAACCTAAAATTAGGGTTAAATGAAAGATTTTGGTGTAAAAACAGTTTTAAGTTTCGAGTTGAATGTGAAATAAAAACTTGTACCTAAATTTGATTTAGTTTAAATGTTTTTTTTTCCTATAAACTTTTATTTGTATAGATAATCGTTTGGATTATGGTGTCATTTTATAAAATAAATTTAAAGAATTCAAAAATGTATCATATGTTGGATTTCATATAAGTAAATTATAAATAATGTAAATAATAATAAATATAAATATATACATAATATAATAAATCATCATCATCACAGCGTTAATCCCAGTCGCATCCGAAGCCTTTTCAGCTTTGGAGTCTGAGGTCCGCTTTACCAGTCCAACTGCTGAAATGGCTAAACTTCGACATATACCGTGAAGCGACTGCCGTCTGACCTCCACAACCCGAAGGCGACATCGAAGCATTGCAGTTAGACCAATTATTGGATTTTTGAGGGCTCCAACAACCCGTAACGACTGCCACTAGATCTTCGTATGGCAACCGGGACCAACGGCTTAACGTGCTTTCCGAGCCACGACCAGACCAGTCCAAGTATTCATATTCATGCATAGAAATACTTGCACTGTGCGGGGATCGAACCCGCGCCACGGAGGCTGTCACATAATATAATAAATAATATAAAATAAATAAAGGCTCCGATGGTTAAAAATGGCTTAAAATTGCGTGGCGGCATTCCGTCCGATAAGCACGGGTCGTCTATATGTCTTTGAGGCCCACACAGGATTAGGCAGTAAATACCTTTAGCACATGTACTTGTATACAATAATGACGTCAGTAAATAAATAAATAAAAAATGAAACTAGCAAAATGGGTATACAGGTATATTTTAATATTGAATGATAATTTAATCTCAATTTCAATTACTGTCCCTGAAATAACACATATTTATTCAGTAACATGCGCTTGCAACCACTAGGCCACAAACCTAGTGGTTAAAACACCAGCCTCTCAAGTATGAGAGTGCAGGTTCGATTCCAGGTCAGGCAAGTACCAATGTAATTTTTCTTAAGTTAAGTATATGTACTTTCTAAATATATCTTGGACACCAATGACTGAAGGTGAAGGAAAACATCTTGGGGAAACCTGGACTTTAAGTCTGAAATCGCCAACCTGCATTGAGCAAGCGTGGTGATTACGCTCAATCCTTCTCTGTATGAGAGGAGACCTGTGCCCAGCAGTGGGACGATAAAAGGTCGATGATGATGCGCTTGCTATCTTTTAAATTGGAATTTTTCGCCTATTCACTCTAGCCTTGAAGACACTCAAATTGTAGTCCGACGGAAACACCGCCGCTGGCAGATTGTTCCAGTGCCTCGATGTGCGCGGTATAAAGGAGGAGGCGAAACGCTTCATCCGGATCGTAGTGATGTTAACAACGTAAGGGTGGAAACTAGCCGTACGACGGGTCGTCCGATGGTGGAACGGAGATGGGGGGAATTAAATCATACAATTCCCTCGCACACTCCCCAAAATGCATCCTATAGAACACCGAAAGGCTGGCTACTCTACGCCTGTGCTCTAGGCTTTGGAGACCATCTCGAGTTAAATCAGGGTCACCAATCAGCCTCTTCGCACGCCTCTCCACTGAATCCAAAGTGGCCAGGTGACACTTAGCAGCACCAGCCCATATGTGGCTGCAGTACTCCACACACGAACGGACCTGTGCTTTGTACAACATTAAAAGCTGCGCAGATGTGAAGTACTGCCGGACCTTTGCGATAATGGCAAGTTTCCTGGCAGCCACCTTGGCCTTGGCCTCAATAAACCGCCCAAAGTTAAGGTTCGAGGAAATCTATAACTCCCAAAAGCTTAAGGCGGTCGGTACACTCCAACGACACATTTCGAAAAGTAGGAGCCAATGTAAACGGGCTCCTTTTGGCGGTAAAAAAGACACACCTGTGTTTTCGCGGCATTGATTGCTACAAGATTGGCATTGCCCCATTCGGAGACTGCCTGCAGTGCAACACTCGTTCGCTCAACCATGGCCTCTCTTTCGGACCGGATTGATTCCCTACTAGCCCAAGCATCCGGCAGGTATCTCTCTACAACTGTGCTGTCATCTGCATACCCATAGATACCGGGCATCAGCACATCGTTAATATGCAGCAGGAACAGAGTAGCAGAGAGAACAGACCCCTGAGGAACACCGGCATTAGTTGACATGGGCTCAGATGAGCATCCGTCGACAACAACTCGGACGGACAGTTCAGTCAAGAAGTCTTTTACCCAGCCAGTCAGGCTAGGGGAATTGCCGTACGCTGGAAGCTTACTCAAAAGGCCAGCGTGCCATACCCGCCCCCTAATCGGCGAACACATTTTTGTCAAATGATTGCGACTAGTCGGGATCCCAACTAGTCGCAATCATTTAACAAAAATGTGTTCGCCGATTAGGGGGCCGCTCGAAGGCCTTCGGGACATCAAGGGAGACAGCAATCGCTTCCCCATTCTTCTCGAGGGCTTCGCCCCACAAGTGAGTGGCATACACTAGTAGGACCCCAGTTGACCGATTGCGGCGAAACCCGTACCGGTCACTGAGGAGATCGTTACCTTCCAGGTATGCCAAGAGGCGCGAGTACAGAGCTCTCGACCTTCTGACTTCTTATCTGAATAATCGAATTCAGAGGGTTGATGTTAATGGCAAGAGATCTGCAGGATCTGTGGTCACCATGGGCGTTCCGCAGGGCTCAATTCTAGGTCCATTCTTGTTTTTAATTTATATTAATGACTTACCTCATCACGTGAGGGATAATCAAAACATAGTATTGTTCGCGGATGACACTTCTCTTATTTTAAAGTCAAGCGTCAGCTAACAAACTTTGACGAAGTTAACAATGCACTCTCTAAAGTTGTCCATTGGTTTAATGTAAATAACCTCCTTTTAAATGAAAAAAAAACTAAAGTCATTAAATTTTCTACGCCAAATGTCAGGCAGCTAAGTACCAATGTTCAACTGAATGGAGTAGAGTTGATCCCTGTCGAGTCGACAGTTTTTCTTGGATTAACTATTGACGCCAAGTTACAATGGGGTCCTCACATTGAGAAGCTGTCGGGTAGACTCAGTTCTGCCGCCTTTGCTGTTAAGAAAATTAGACAGATAACTGATGTGGATACAGCCAGAATTGTTTATTTTAGTTATTTTCATAGTCTTATGACTTATGGGATTCTTCTCTGGGGAACTTGTGCTGACATCAATACCATCTTTGTTTTACAGAAGAGGGCTGTTCGAGCCATTTATAACCTTGGTCCTAGAGAATCTCTTAGAGAAAAGTTCAAAGAGGTGAACATTCTGACTGTAGCTTCACAATATATATTTGAAAATCTTATGTATGTTCATAAAATATCTCGAATTTTAAGAAGATAAGCGATATTCATAATGTAAATACCAGGAACAAACACAATCTTGCTTTACATCACACTCGTCTCCACAGAGTAGGCAACTCGTTCATGGGTCAATGTATACACTTTTACAACAAGCTTCCCATGGACGTTCGAAACTTACCCATTAAACGATTTAAGAACCATATAAAGGCCAAACTTTGCAAAAAGGGGTATTATAAAATCACAGATTATTTAGAAGACAAAAAAGCTTGGGATTGAGCTGCTCGCTCTGTTAAGCATTGTTAATTTTTATTAAGCAATATGCGTAATTATAAGGTAAATTATTGTAAACATTTTCATTTTTAATGTCTGGACTTGAAAAAAGACGATGATCCCTGAGTTTGTTTCGCCCATTTCTTCTCAGAGGTAGTCAGTTAGGAAATGCCGGCTTCATCTAGTTAAAAAAATAAAATAAAAAATAAACATGACGTGTAAAAGTGATCAGTGATCCTACTTGCTTAATAAACGATTTCATTTCATTTCAATACACGCTCAATAATTTTGCAAAGTATGGAGGTGATCGAAATCGGCCGATAGTTGGCAGGATCGGCACGACTAACTTTTTTGGGCACGGGCTGCACGTTAGCAAGCTTCCAGGACTTCGGCACTATACCAGTCCTAAATGAGAGGCGATACAAGCGCGTCAATACAGGAGACAACTCGGGCGCACATGCTTTAAAAACAATCGCTGGTATACCATCTGGACCACTAGCCTTATTCACGTCCAGACGACACAGTACTCTCAGAACCTCCTTGTTCCTAATGCGAACCTCAGGCATTGAAGCTCCGCAATGAGGTAAATTAGGTGGAGTAGCACTGGCAGTATCAAGACGTGAATTATGGGCAAAGAGACCTGCTTTCTCTCGCCGTATGAGCCAGGGCTCCATCAGGCCTAACCAGCGGAGGCAGTGAGGGCCGACGGAAGATCAATCTTCTTACACAATTTTTTTTTTGAATAATAGGTTTAGTTAGGTCTGTAACATGACTTGCAGTAGGATATAATCTAACTTGATGATTACTAATGTTATTAAATAGTTGGGTTCCAACGAAGCTACGCAAAATCTTCGCTGTCAACAAATGTTTGTTTATATTACGAAGATTATCGATGTAAAGTAGGGGGAAGTGGGGCACCTTGATACGGTTTTTACTTAGACGTAGGGTTGTAACGGAGGTAACGGAGGCGGATGCGGAGGCGACGCGTTTCACCTCCGCGGATGCGGAGGTTAACGGAGGCGGAGGCGGAGGTGAAAGTGGACAAAAAAAAATATGGTTTATTAAAATAAAATATTTATTTTAAATATGTACTAGTAATTAAAATTAAGTAGAGGCAAATTGTATTTGACAAACAATAGTTTTGCTGCTTTGTCACCTTCAAGACGATTTCTGAGGGGCTCATAAATTAAGCCAGCTGAACTAAATAACTGTTCACTTGGCACTGAACTTGGAGGCGCTGATAAGTACGTGCGAACGACAGGAGAAAAAGCTCTATATTTATTGTTATTTTTCCACCATAATAAAGGGTCATCATCTAAATTGAGTCGGTTTTCTTTATTATATTCACCAATTAAAAATTTCCATGTCATGTGGTTACTATTTCTATTGTCATTTTCAGTTTCCTCTTCATTGTCATTGCGATTTGTTAACATTTCAGCCAGATTGGAATGTACACTTTGTATTGGTGGTAAAATCTGGAAACTAGTGCTTGGCTTATCATAATGCATTGGGTTTAAATCTGCTCTAGCTTTTTTTGCAGCAGGAGCACCATAAGCTTCGTCATCACCAACTCCTCTTGCCATATTTGAATTGTGTTCAGTAAGCAGGCGTATTAGTTCGAACTGAACTTGTTCCTTATTTACTTCATCAAAAAACTTTAATTTGTACCTTGGATCCAAATATGTAGCAAGCGAAAACAGTGTGTTGCTTGAAAGGTCACAAAATCTAGAATTGATGTCTTTAATTAGTTTTTGAATAATGCTCTGAAAATTCTGATTCGTGTCTGATTTTTCCTTTTCAGCTTGCAATGTATGTTTAAGTACATAAATCAGTGGTATCACTGACGATATCGAAGTTTTAGTATCGCTCAAATTCCGTGTTATTTCTTCAAAGGGACTAAGTATTGCCACTATTTTATTAAGATACAACCACTCTTCTGGAGATATTTGAGGAATACTATGTTTACTGGCATACAGGCAAATGGAATCTTTAATCTTTAACATCCTTTCGAGCATGTAGAAAGTGCTGTTCCACCTAAAATGAAAAAAAGAAACAAATATAAAACGTGGTCAAGTTCTATACAATAGAAAGCTGTTAAAAACCTGAAAATGTGACGAATATTTATAAGAAGACATAGATAATAGTAAAGTCAACATTTTTTTAAATAATTATATTTTAAAAATCTACCTACTATGCCGGCTTCTATTTAATTAAATCGATGTAAGAGCATCTTAAAAATAATAATAACTATTTTTTTATGAGGATTGAATCACCGTAATGTCTACATTTAACTATGTAATAGCAGCGTACCTACGACAGCAGCTCAGCCCAAACTGTCAAACATTCCCAACCAACCTTGAGCCTTAATGCTTTGGAGATAAAGTTGAAAATCTAATAAAGAAATCTGACAGATTGTAGTAGCTTGATGTACTCTCGTCTGTACTTGACTTCAAAGGCAAATCTCTAAGCACAACATTGCGTTTTGAATTGTTTTGTACAGCGATAGGTCGATAGTTGCACAAGTGTATTTCAAAAAGAAAACTTATTTAAATTAGTTTACGTATATTAATACATATTTTGAAGGTTTTAGTACAAAAAAAGTAAAAAAAGATTGATAACGAAAGATGCTTATTTTGAAATCGATTTTATGCGAGCGCGCTGCGATTGCGCGGCGAGTCTAGCTGGCCACAACCCTGCCGCCCGTACCCCGCGTAGATTTTCCCCTGATGCATTACGCGCGCGCGCCGACTACGATAATCTTTTGCTGATTTAGGGCGGATAAAAACATTTTTTTTAAACTATTGATTCAAATATTTTCTATTATTGATTCTAAGCCGCCCATTTTTTGCGCACTGCTTAAAATTTCCCTGTATATTGCAAATATGGATATATTTTAATTATTTTTTTTAGACTCATTTAGCGAATAAAGCCGCGAGTGAAAGGTTAGTCGTCGTATGCAAATACATACATATATGTAAATAAACAAACATACCTGGTAACACAGTCCTGAATGATGCGAAGTGCAGGTTGATTAAGTTGCTCGATTTGAATTTTAGTCAGCTCATCTTGAGCTATCTGCGAATGATTAAAATGACCCGATATCTTCTTGCATTTTGTGATTATGTCCTTCACTTCAAGGGTTTCGAGCGCAGAATGAACACACAGTTGCAATTGATGGACTGTGCAACTCACATCAGATATACCGGCTAAATGCATTGCCTTGACCATATTTGATCCAGAATCTCTGACAAAGCAATGCACCTGCTCGCCCTGGATATTCCACTCTCGCAGCATCATATTGAAATTGTTACAAATGATATCACCCGTGTGTCGCCCATGTAGTGAGCAACATTTTAAAACAATTTTCGTACGGGTAAAATCTTCAGTTATCCCATGGGCGGTTAGGCTCAGAAGTGACACGCTAGCACTTGGCTCAGACCAAATATCCGTGGTGAAAGATAGTTTTAAAAAAGTTTTAAGCATTTGTCCAATTTTGGTAGCTATTCTAGTATATATTACATTACAGACATGGTCAGTAAAAAACTGGCGCCCCCTTAATTGATAATTTGGCAAAGCCGTTTGCATAACCAGTGCCTTCAACAAAATTGAACGAAAGATTTTGTAAAGCGATCATTTCTCCGATTACATCGTCCATTTTCTTTGCCCTGGAATGTGATGTTTCCCAAAGTTGTTTTTTTTTTGAAGCTTCTTCTAAATTAGCTGCCTTTTTCCTTGTTCTATTGGTGTAACGGACGTAGACTGTTTTGATTTCTCCTCTTCTCTTTCTTTTTCTAGTTCAACCAGTTTTTCGTACATTTCATTATGCATGGACTTCAAATGCCCACGAAGTGATGTCGTAGTCCGACCTTTTCTTGAATTTTTTTGCCACAGGTTTTACATTTTGCAAAATTGTCATCGATTTCTACATAAAACTGCCAAATTCCACTTGTTTTCGGCATCATAGCGTAATTTAAACAAACTGAACAATTATGTTAACTTAACACTAAATCACTGTAACAAATTACACAAATAGTCGTAGTTCAATTAGAATTACGTAACATCGGGAAAACTACGTACGTTACGTCAAAGCACTTCGACAGGTTGATTCCTATTAATTTGACATTTTGACAAACGACCCACCCCCACTCAACCGCGTTCCCGCACTTCCCGCCTCGGACTCGTTGATACTTGAACATTTCGCGCGCAACACGCGGCCGGACGGTTGTCGAGCGTCGCTGCTTACGCGCTAATATTTTATGAATACGTAAATAAACCTCCGTTATACCTCCGCTAAAAATTGTGCGGAGGCGGAGGCGGATGCGAAGATACGATTTCATGCGGAACTTCCGCAGTAACGGAGGCGGAGGCGAAGCTCCGTTACAACCCTATAGACCCAATAAAAGACGATCTAATGATAGTTACATCCAATTTAATAACCATAATATATTCAATAAATATTCAGATAACTTGTTACATACAAATTAACCGATAGATTTAATCACAAAACGTATTAGAGCCTATTTACTAAAAAATGAAATTTGTATCAATGTACATACCCCACATGCGGGGTACATTTGTACATACACCGGTACTTTGGTTCATAGAAATATTCCTATAAATTTAACAAGTTTTATTGATTTTTCTGACCTTTATTTATTGATTTTTTTTAAATTATATTTATTCGCTGCTTTTGCTTTTGATAATTTTTCTTCCAACACATCAAATATCGCAGAAGCCACGGAAATTTCATTGATGGAACTTCTATTCATCTTGCGTTTAAATGTTCAAACCATTTTTCCATAAAGAAAATAAAATATATTACTTAAGTCTCACATACATATATATTTAAAAAAATATTGGGGTATCAATGTGCCCAAGACCACTTGTATCTATGTGCCCCTGCCTACTACAATCGAAATCAACATTTTATAAGAATTAAAGCAATAAATAATTAAATATTTTAAGTCTATTTAATGTGATCACAGATATGTACTTACCAAATGTCTTAATATAACACAGGTAACACTAAATAAATTAGAAGAATTACATCCGAAAGAAAAGTACGAAAATTTTGTTGCGAACATCAGAAACAGTTTTTTTACGTGCTAGTCGCTAGTCGTCGAGTGAACGTTGCTCTGCGCTAGTGTGCGTGTAGGCTTTAGGTTAGTTTATCATTACAAAAATCTATTGCATCCGCAACACTAAGACTGAATAGTTGTGTTGCGAGCTTAACTTTCACCTTTTGATTTGGAAACTGAATGTGACGGAAACGTAGCTTGTTTGCTAAGTGAAAATTTTCCTTTTCTTGAAGTATATTCAGTTCTTCCAAAAATTTCCACTGTATCTTGTTTCCGTCTGAATCTATAAAAGTTCTATGGCATTCACTAGCGTTCCGCAATAATTTGATCATATGAGATGGATCTAACATTACCAAAATTTTATCTTTTGTAATAGGATGGTTAAAAGTATTTTTTCGATCTTCTATAGAACAACCCAAACATTTCACCATTGCTATGTTTGCAGCGCATCCATCGAAAGTCAAGGATATCATTTTTATGCCAGTTTCTTCAATTAACTCCAAACATTGTAAAACTAAGTCAGCACGTTGTCGTCCTGTCATACCATCTACAAGAAAATAACCAACGGGGACTTAAGTTACAGTTCACGCTTGTCACCAAGAAAACTACAGCCTCTTTAGCTTCTATATGATCTCTTTCTAGGCCAGTGCCGATATCAACATGTCCGACTAATTTTTCACCGTCAAATTCTATACGTCGGCGGATAGCCATTTCGTCAATAGTTAACCCTGCAATGATGGTATAATTTGTATTTTTAGCTTTCAGCTTCAACGCTTCTAAGGATTATTTACCTGGGTCTCCGATTTTTTCATACCATTTCCTAAGGGTACGCTTTTCAGGTAAACAGGTATCGAACGTTTTACGTACGAAATCGTAGGCCTTTGGTGAATAATAATGTAGCGTGAGCGCAAAGGTACGAAGCGCTGGGCTATACTTTTGTTTCGATTTTGCTCCAGACTTTTTATTAACATGCGGTGTGTCAGTTCTTGAGCCTGTTAATAAAGCGTAAAAAATAATAACGCTTCCTAATATTGAACGAAAGCAAGACAACACAAAAGGTACACAAAATAGAAAAAATAAATTATGCATAAAATTTATATATACAACGTGTAACAAAAAGGGTATATACATACCAAGTGGACGGCCTCTTGATAAGATAAGAAACGATACTGGAAGGGTTCTCTAACCTTATGTTTACATGGTAGGAAGTTATGAATTATTCCAATACATATGATACCAGAAACCGCAGTTTCAAACTGAAATCAATACAACACTAGCAAAAAGCCAGCTGATCGGGGTCATTGAACAGTTCATCAATAAAAACAAACCTCTTACTCCTGGTATTTCTTCAAACAGTGGATAAAGGGTTCCGGATGTTTATTTTTCTTAACATTTTTTTTTTTCGGAAAAATAATTTTACGTACAAATAAGTTTTTTCTACAAAAGCTAACTTTATGTTTGTGAACAACAAACCAAGTCATAAAATAGAGCGAGTGCGTGCGCTGGAAATCGAAAAACGTCTAGCGGCTTTAGTCACCTACGTAAAACAATAAAAAAACGCAATTTATTTTATAAATGAGTAAACTTATCTAACAAATCGATAGAACCTAGTTGGTAACTCTCTCTCATCTAAAGGGCATTTCCCGGTTGTATCCGCGGCTTTCGCTTTGGAGCCCGAGATCCGCCTCCAGTCCAACCGGGTTCGGCTGAATACCAGTATTTTACATGGAGCGAGTGCCATCTAACCTCCACAATCCAGTTACTGGGTAATACGATATCCCTAGGTAAGACTGGTTGTCTCACAGATCTACGAATGACAGCCGGGACCAACGGCTTAACTAACGTGTTTTCCGAAGCACGGAGGATACACACACAAACACCCAAAGCCGGAACAACTACTTGTAGGTCATACAAATATTTGTTCCGTGCGGGAATCGAACTCGCGACACGCTGTGCAACAGTCAATCGCTTAACCACTACGTCAATCGTGCAGTCAACTACCTGCAATTCACTCAGTAGCTACTCAATCCTACTTCCTACTAATAAAATGCGAAAGTTTGTAAAAATGTTTGGATGAATGAATGGATGTATCCATACATACGTTCTTACAAATTTTCGCATTTAAATACTAGCTGCTCCCTGCGGATTCACCCGCGTAAGTTTCGATCCCCTGGGAATATCGAGATAAAGAGTGTCCTTTATGTTAATCCTGGTTATAAACCATATCTTTGCCAAATTGTATCCAAATCAGTTCAGTAGTTTTTGAGAATCAAGTTGGTAACTACAACACACTAAATAATACCCAATCTATTAACTACATTCCTATAAATTTCCTTACGTAACTAATTCTTTTCATGTCGGTTGCCATTTGCCATACATAGGTAGGTACTTAGTTTATGAAAAATTACTTTAATTAGTAATTAATTAGTATTACGAAAAAGGATTTCATATCTGTTCAAATTGAACCCAAAATATCATTTCTAAAAAACTTATGTGTGTCCTAGTACAAAAAAGGTCCCCATGAGTTCCGTCGATAAATTAAATTTTAGTTAGTCTTTGCGTATTTACTTCTGCGACATAAAAGTTTTTGCCTTTTGCAAAAATATTATAGCTTAAAACTCAGCAGTAGATAGATAGAGTACAGTATAGTCTTAATTTACCTTTTCAAAATAAATAAAAAATACGCAAACGTACCAGGAGTGCAAAAGAAACGAGGATTGTTATCGCTGAATTAAACAGCGGTTCCGCAATCACAGAACCCTAATTGAATGTCCTAGCTCAAACATATGAAATTGAATACGATAAAATATTATCTCTCAGTCGCGTGCGCCGGTGGCGTGCATTTTGTGAGAGAGATGACAATGTTTCCGTTGTTTTTGTCCGTTGTTCCACACATACATTGTTGTTGAGTGAGTGACTTTTGAACGCGCCGAAAGAAATCATGTTGAACATGATAAAATATTGTGTCTCGGTCGCGCGCGCCGTCTGCGTGAATATTTTAAGAGAGATGACAATGTTTTGTTCCATTTGTCTACTATCTTTGGCGAAATATTTGAAAACGCCGAAAGTGAAATTAAGTACCTAAATAAATAAAGTTAAATTTTTCATCATTCCTATTAGTTCAGTACACTTCTAAGAATCGAACTTGGCAGTCGCGTGCGCGCTTTGCGATTTTTGTGTTGTGAACTTGTGACGTGTGTGTACAATCATGGCCCTAAGCAATACTGAATACTTTGAGATGATCTTGTGTATCGGAAGACAGGATGGTAATGTGCGAGCGGCTCGGGAACTATATCGTCAGCGATTTATCGATGGTAGGGCAGAAGGTGAGCGTCGACAGCTCCCTTCGGTGGCGTGTTTCCATAGAATGGTACATCGTCTGCACCAAACTGGTTCTTTTCACGCTCCTGGATTAGGGGGTCGCCCGAACACTACCGATCCAGATTTAGAGGAAGCCGTACTCGAACATTTCGAAAATAACCCACGTACTAGTACTCGGCGAGCTGCATTAGCGCTGGGTGCGTCTAACCATATGCAAGTATGGCGAGTGTTGAACAATGACGGTCAGCACCCATACCACTTCCGTCGCATCCAGGAACTGACACCTGCAGATTTTTTGCCTCGCGTGACCTTCTGCGAGTGGTACTGCGGTCAGGTAGCAGCTTCGCCAGATTTTGGCTCAACAGTACTGTGGACAGATGAACCGTCATTCACGAGAGCAGGGATAAGCAACATACACAATGACCATGTTTGGTCTCACGCCAACCCGCATGCTTCTACGGAATCGTCGTTTCAACACCAATGGCGACTAAACGTGTGGGCTGGAATCGCGGGAGATATTGTCGTAGGGCCAATTTTTTTGCCGCACAGCCTAAACGGTCAAAATTATTTAAATTTTTTAACGAACGAATTGGACGATGCTCTCACAGAAAGCCTATCAATTTTAGGTTACGCTAATCTCGTGATGGGCAACAATTTAATCTTCCAACACGATGGCGCTCCAGCACACTATGCACGTGATGTTCGGGAGCATTTAGATATGCGTTTTCGTCAGTGGATTGGGCGCGGTAGCAGACATGTACCTTGGCCACCGCGATCTCCAGACCTAACTCCATTAGACTTCTTTTTGTGGGGGTATATTAAAAACATAGTGTACGCAATGCCGTGTGACACAGCAGAGCAAATGAGAGAGCGAATCGAAGCCGCTTTCAGGACAGTGACACCAGACATGCTACGGAATGTCCAGGTGTCGATACACAAACGAGCGACCTTGTGTGTACAGTACCAAGGGCGTCACATCGAACCACATCTCTAAAAAATGTAAGTTGTAGCAAACAATACGCAATCCCTTCCAATGCGAGCGTCCCGCGGTCGCGTCCCTGAACGTTATAGACAATAACTCAATAAGCTAGCTATCTCTTTCCCGCGTGGCCGTTACGAGGAAGCTGCGTGATGCATACGAGAGTCCGCGGCCCACACGCCTACTGCGCAGACACGTATTTCTTTTCCCCCGCACAGCTCCCTCGCGCCGCCATTGTTACGCGTGAAACAATTATAATATGGGTATTCGTTCCCAATCCAGTGTTCTTAGTATAGTGATTAACTGTGTATCAACCTTGTATGTTTCATAAATGAATAAACTATAAACCCTGAAACAAATCTCTCTCTCTCCATATGTGGCGCTCCAACGTAAAACTTTTCCGTGTAACAATAGTTGTGAAAGTGTAGTAATGACGTACAAAAAACAATGCCAGTGACCAGGAGTAGGGCGGCCAGTTTGAGTCGTAGGGAAGATGCCAGCGAAGCATTATACGTTCCCTCACGACCAAATACGCCGACCGCGGCGTCTGCCAACCAAGATGGCGACGACGCGTTTTCTTCCTCGCCTCGCATCGATGCTAACGCTATTGCTCACCTCGGTGTCGCGGGCGAGTGCATCGACCCCGGAATCACTCTTGGTACTAGGAAATGCCCGCTCTGGCCCGCTGCAAAGCAACGTTCTCCGGCCGACCACAGGAGTCTGTTGAAGCGTTCATTGACGCGATAGAGGCCTACCTACAGTGAATGCGCGCAGGTGGCGGACTCGAATATCCTGCGCGGTTTAGCATACCTTTTCAAAGACGAAGCGGCCACATGGTGGCAGGGAATAAAACACTCCGTGTCATCATGGCGAGAAGCTAAAGTAAACTTGATAAGTGCTTACGGTGATCGCCGGCCGCCTCACCGGATCTACCTAGAAATGTTTTCAAGACCGCAGGGCAGCGAAAATACAGACATTTTCGTAGCGCGTGTTCGCGCCCTTTTGGCGCGTCTACCTAAAGATGATATCACGGAATCAGCCCAAATAGATATGACATACGGGCTACTGCATAATAGAATACGGAAACGGCTACGAAGAGAAGAATGCCGTAATTTCCAGGAATTACTCTGACTCGCAAGGAACATTGAAGATTCACTCGACGAGGTAAATAACATTACGCGGACGGCGAGTGAACGGCGAACACAAACGCCGACAACTTTACCGACGACGTCCACGCAACCCGTCGCTGGCGACCGCGACAGCGCCCGCGGCCCCGCGCGCGATTCCGCCATCGCACGGTCCCAGTCCTACGGCGCGCCCGCCGCCGCGGCGCGGCAACCGCCCGCTCCGCCGGCGTCTCCCGTGCCTGTTCCAGCTGCGCCTCTTCCACCGAAGCACGACACGGCAAAGAGGACGCGACCCTCCTGCACGTACTGCAGGCGGTTCGGTCACACCAAAGAACATTGTCGTAAGTTGCAGAATCAAGGTGAGAGTGAACAAAATAAAAGTAGTGATCAAAGTTTTTATTCCGTGTTATCTCAGTCAGTTCCTAAAAAGTGCGCGTCAGACTATGTTTGTGATGAAAACAATTTTAATCCACGGCAAAATGTGCGTAATTCTGTTAGTAAACAAAGAGATGTTATTCTACAATGTAATAATAATTTGTGTAATTATCCTACTAACAATAATTGTAAAAATCAAAAGGAGAATGCCCATCCACGTAAAGACGATTTTTTTTGTAAAAATATAAAGGGTAATGCCCACTTACGTTATCCAGATATTATATCATGTAGTGATTTCGAATATTTAGATGATCAAAAGGATAATGCTCATTTATGTACAACCAACTTATGTTTGTGTAACGACCGTATGGGACCCTCTATTGGTCGCAAATTACGACCAATTTTTAATATTTCAGTTTTGGGTTTTTCCGGCACCGCGTTAATTGATACAGCCGCCAAACATTGTATTGCGGGTTATACGCTATATACTCTCCTTCTTAGTCAAGGTCATCCCCTCGGCTCTTCGACACGCGAAGTTAGGCTTGCCGACGGTGTAACCCGTACGATGGATGTACTTACCACCACGTTAGAGGTGTGCTTAGAAACGGCAGTTATTAAGATTCCGTTGTTATTAGGTATCGATTTTATAACCGCCGCAGGAGTAGTTATTGATTTTTGCAAAGAAGTTTGGTACTTTAGTAAACGTGATAGAGTAAAATATAACTTATTCTTCGAACCTACCTCGCGTAATGTGTCCTGCGCCGCTACAGATATACTTAGGGATGATGAAGGTACTCACCTTAAATCAGTTGAGCGCCAAGCGCTCGCTGACGTCCTCACCAGGCACGCGCG
Source organism: Sesamia nonagrioides (assembly GCA_017933935.1). Lineage (NCBI taxonomy): Eukaryota > Metazoa > Arthropoda > Insecta > Lepidoptera > Noctuidae > Sesamia > Sesamia nonagrioides. Next base: position 319,941 of record JADWQK010001571.1, read on the forward strand.
TAAGAGATTTTATGACTTGGGTAATACACATACCTATATATAAAATTATACGAATATATCTTGTAGGGAAATAGGGTTTTATAAAGTAAAGCACGGACAGACAAGACTAGATATTTTATTTCAATTTAGACTTGTCACAAAGTCCGTTCGCAAAACTAGGTCATTCAAGGAGAAGAACTGGACAAGAAACTCCTTGGAAACATGACAACATATCTATCAATATGTTTCATTCTTTGTCAATGTTATCTTTAAAATACACTAACTTCTAACTCTTGGACAGCAGTCCAAGAGTACTTAGAAGTATAGCAACATAATACCATTAGCCAGGAAAGTATTCCCAACCTAAATAACACACAACATACATTATAGTCATAAATCTATAACAATGTCTAATGACTATTTACTTACAGCAATGAACCAGTACTTTGGCGCAGTTCCTTCAGATATATTATTCACTTATCCTTATTAGTTTTAACTTTCAGAATTCTCGACTCAGACTGTCCAGAACCGGCTACATCTTAGCCTTATATAACCCTCTAAGATACCGCTCTTTTAGACCAATCACAGACGAGTATCGTGTGTGGGTAAAATTACTTCAGATATACGAGATTATAAACAAATGTTATGTTTTAGAATCGTTTTGAAACATATTAGCATCACTAAGCAATATATTAAATGTTTACTGTAGTCCTTGAAATATATAAATTTTAACAACATTATAATGTAAACAAATAACTCAGCCATCTTTGAACCAATCAGCAAAGAGCATCACATTTTACTAAAATAACTTTTAGCATAGCTATGAAGAACCCTTGAAAATATAATTAAACTGTTTTAAATATTATTAAAGTATTATTACAATTAATTACTTGTTCATTTATAAGCTGTATATAAAGCTAGATAAAATACTGACATCCTCACAGTTCAGGGAATCATTCTAAAGTAAGTAATTTCTTATTTGAATTACAATATAAAATCATAACAAACATTTTAAGTATCATTAATTGTTATATTAACATTTATAACAATATTAACATAAATAATTGTGTGATTTGATTTCAGTTAGCAGTGAACCATTGATTCGTTCGGAAACATAATTCAATACCTACGTTTAGGAATCACTCTCTCAGTCGGAGTCTCAATGATAATTGTTTACATAAAAATTGTAACATCAGTTTATGAAATGTCTCTTATGAAAAAGTTAAATAAAGTTACTTTTATTTTGCTTCATTAACTTGTTTCCAACCTATTAATGTTGGTAAAATAATATTGTTGAATGGAACGTAACCGTACATCTGTCAATAACATCTGTCATCTCATAGACTGACATTGATTTCTTTTTTAAATGATTGTGTTTTATAGTGTGATATCTTTATAAAAACGTAAATAATCTAACACGCGCGTCTTTACAGCAGGGGGAGGTCCAACACCGTATGCGGAACATCGCATTGATACAGGTGAGCATCCTCCAATTGCTATTCCGCCTTACCGACTAAACCCTTCGAAGAAACAGCTGATGAAAGCTGAGATAGGTAAAATGTTACAGGATGACATAATGGAAGAATGTGAATCAGCTTGGTGCTCACCGGCACTGATGGTACCGAAGTCCAATGGTGGTATCCGGTTCTGCGTCGACTACAGGCGTTTGAATGCAGTCACCAAAGCTGACACATATCCGATGCCACGCATCGACTAGTTACTTCAGAGCACAAAACGGGACTGCTACATGAGTACGCTAGACCTTCGATCTTCATATTGGCAGGTCAAGGTAAGAGATGCTGATAGAGACAAAACTGCTTTTATCTGTCCTTTTGGTACTTATCGGTTTAAAAGGATGCCGTTTGGTCTCCGCAACGCGCCAGCCACCTTCCAGCGACTCATCGACCGTCTCCCATCCTGCTCTGGTTTACAAGATGTAACATTATTAGCATATTTAGACGATCTGTTGGTGATATCTCAGGGATACCAACAGCATCTACAAGACCTCGAGGCAGTTTTTAAACGTCTGACCGAATTTAACCTCCATGCGAATAGGGAGAAGTGCGCTTTTGCTCGAGAAAGCGTTAAATATTTCGGTCACGTTATTATACAAAATGGTGTTTCCACCGACCCAGAGAAGGTGAGCGCTATACTCGAGATGAAGGTACCAGGAAACTTAAAGCACCTGAGATGATATTTAGTCTGTGTGTCTGTGTGTTTAGTTTATGATATTTGGTCTGCGCAAATATGACCATGTATCCGAATTTCGTGTAAAGCTCAAGTGGTTACCAATTCGCCTTCGTCGGAATGCTCACATTCTTTCCCTTCTATATAATGTGCTTTTTTCTCCTTTCACCCCTCTTTATCTCAAGAATCGCTTTCAATTTCTGTGCAACTCTCATTCTAAAACGTTAAGGTCATCAGATAACATAAAGCTCAAAATGCTTATGCATTCCACTACGTTCCTTGATAAATCTTTCACTGTTCAGGCCCCTCGTTTGTGGAATGCATTGCCAAATGAAATTAAACGCGCGCAATCGTTGCAGGAATTCAAGAGACTCGTGAGGGAACACTACTTGTCGTTATGATCTTGTTCAACAAATACTTTTTGGCTAATTTACTTGCTTACCTGTTATGTTCAGTTTCTATGGATTAATTTTTGTATATGTATGTATTTGTGTATCTACTTTAGTATATTGTAATAATGATGTTTGCACCAAAGACAGTCCCATTTGTGGTTCCGGAATATCTGTCCATCCTTTGGTTGCCTGGAAGAGATCGCATTAGCGATAAGGCCGCCCATTGTATGTTTTTTCGTGATGAATGTTTTTTGTTCCATGTTTGATTGGTGTACAATAAAGAATATATAAATAAATAAACAAATAAACCTTTTTACAAACATGTTCATGGTTCAGAAAATTCATACCCAACTTCTCAAAAGTTGCCGAACCACTGACACGCTTGACCAAGAAAAATCAAGCATGGTCTTGGGGCTCAGAACAGACCTTTAATACGCTGAAGAGCCTATTGACCACAGCTCCAATATTGATGCAAGCCGATTTCAGTCGTTCCTTCATTCTGCGTACAGACGCAAGTAACTACGCTTTGGGTGGAGTTTTATTGCAGGGCGACGGCAATCAGGAAAGGCCAATTGAATACGCTATCCGACTCCTCAACACAGCTGAACGCAACTACTCCACCACGGAGCGGGAAGCACTCGCTGTAGTGTGGGCGGTGGAGCGTATTCGGGCTTACCTAGATGGCCAACCAGTCGTGATTGGCAGTGACCATCAACCTCTGCGCTGGTTGCTATCACTTAAATCACCAGCAGGCAGACTAGTCCGTTGGGCTCTGAAACTCCAATCTTTTGATATCAAATTCGAATATACCCCAGGGAAGGCGAATGTCGTAGCAGACACTCTGAGTAGACCGATTTGTTCCAGCGACACAAGCGACACTTGCGGTATTTGCACAGTCATCTGTGATTTTCCCGCGAAGACACCAAGTCAACTTCGCTTGGAACAAACTTCGGATCCGGAAGTACAAAAGATTGTTAAGGATCTGGAAGGATCTGATGACGTTGCTTCTAAACGATGGTTAGAAAGGGGGTTCCTCATGGATCAAGGAGTTCTGTATAGGTACAATGCGGACTCCGACAGCGAATCCCCTCAACTAGTAGTACCTAGTGGCCAAGTGGCTGCGGTTTTGAAGGAGTTGCACGACTCTCAAACAGCTGGCCATCCAGGTATCGATAGAACGTACCAGAAAGTAGCCCAGCTATATTATTTCACAGGGATGCGGAGAATCATTACTGATTATGTTTTGGCCTGCATCCACTGTCAACGTTACAAAGCCAACAACACCAAACCATTAGGCCTACTCCAGACGCCGGTGATGAACCAGCGGAACGAAGTGTTGGCAATAGACCTGTTCGGCCCTCTCCCGGAAGGAGATCAGGGGGAGCGGTGGATACTTCTCATAGAAGACACTGCTACGCGATGGGTAGAGTTGTTTGCTCTAAAAGAAGCAACAGCGGAAGGTTGCGCTCGTGTCCTTATCGAGGAATATTTCATGCGGTTCGGTTTGCCTCGCAGGATTATCTCGGACAACGGTGTTCAATTCGTTTCCGCAGTGATGCGACAATGCATGTCAGTCTTAGACATAAAACAAAATTTCGTCCCGTTGTATCACCCGCAAGCTAACCCTGCAGAGAAAAAAAATCGCGACCTTAAAGCCATGCTGGCTTACCTCGTGGCAGATGACCACACCTCCTGGCCGAAGAAGTTGCCAGTGATACGTTTTGCCTTGAATAGCGCAAAGTGTCGCACAACAGGCAAGTCACCGGCTTATTTAACCTTTAGCAGAGAGATGCGATCACCCACAGAGGTCGTCCACGACCTTCGTGACATCAAGGCCAAAGAAAACTTTCTTCCACAAGTGACTCCTTACCTCGAAAACTTCCTGCATGCACTGTCGGCTGTTCGAGAACGCGTCGAGAACCAGCAGGACAAGACAAAGCAGTACGCCGACGCTTCCCGCCGACCATCTAACACCTTCGAGGTAGGTGATTTAGTTTTGCTTAAATCTCATTTATTGAGCAAAGGGTCAAAAGACCTCACTTCTAAGTTCTATCCTCGCCGAGATGGCCCTTACCAGATCACCAAAAAGGTAAGTCCAACAACTTACAACATCGCGAGCACAGAACAACCACATGTAAATATAGGCAAATATCATTCCGAAGACCTAACACGTTATCGAGGTAGCGACGAAGTCTTACCAAAACCCGTTATTCCAAAACGAAATCGCGGACGACCAGCTAATGCTGCAGTTAGTGCGCCAGTCCAGGACCGAGGGCGTCCTCCAGGACTGGAGCGTCCCGCGGTCGCGTCCCTGAACGTTATAGACAATAACTCAATAAGCTAGCTATCTCTTTCCAGCGTGGCCGTTACGAGGAAGCTGCGTGATGCATACGAGAGTCCGCGGCCCACACACCTACTGCGCAGACACGTATTTCTTTTCCCCCGCACAGCTCCCTCGCGCCGCCATTGTTACGCGTGAAACAATTATAATATGGAACGGGAACGCCCTCTGTTAGTTAACATACTGTATAATATTTTATCAATATTACTTTATAAACTAGGTTTTATTCACCTTAATCAAGAATTAATCGGTTTTCTGATCAATGTCGATAGTGAAACCCCGTTTGAAAAACCCATCCCTACAAAGTTAGTTAGTTATCAGTCCGCAGGCGCTACCGACTTGTATAAAAGTAAATCTGTGATGGCTGTCTATAGGAAGGACGAAAGGTCGGCACACATGAGGTACCGTGGTCTGGCAGTACTAGTGAAGCGAAGAGTCGTCCACCAAGAGCTCCCCATACCGCCGAACGCGACGTTTTACGCGCTGGGTGTCCAGCTGCACATCGCCGGCGAGGACATCAACCTGTACGCCGTTTACAAGCCGCCCGCAGCTCGCCTGGACCTACTGGAGCTGCGGGCACTATTGACACCAGCCAACGGGAATGGCACCCTCCTCGCCGGCGACTTCAATTGTAAGCACCCAGCGTGGAACTCCATGACCAGAAACGCAGAGGGGAGCCGGCTCTTCGCGGACGCGGAAGCCTTCGGCTATACGGTGTCCGGCCCGGAGACGCCGACACACTACCCCGACGCGGTGAGATACATGCCGGACGTGCTGGACATCGTAGTCCACCGGGGGCTAGACTGCCAGATCACCCAGCAGGTGATCGACGACGAGCTCCAGTCGGATCACCACCCGGTACTCGTCGTCATCTCGGGTGTGCCGACCCGACTGAAGCCACTAGCGCCACGTCGACTCACGGACTGGACAAGGTTTGTGGAAGAGATGCGAGACCACCACGCCGACTCGGCCTATCACCAACCCCGCGGACGTGGACCAGACGGCGGAGGACATCACTGCTTGCATCCAGAGCGCCTTGGAAGCGGCGACGAGCACGCAGCCGCAGGGGAGAGTGCTATTGCCGCCCCTGCCGGCGCACATTCGCTCGATGATCGCCGTGAAGAGGCGTTTACGCAAGCAGTGGCAACAACTGGGATGTCCTACACTCAAGAAGGAGTTGAACCGCCTCGCGGGGAAGGTCAAGGCCGAACTGCAGGCGCACAACATCGCGGGCTGGGAGAATAGAATAGAGGCGGCCACAGACAGCTGGCCGTCGATTCACAAGCTGTGTCGGCAGCTGACACATACCCCAGCCTCAGTGCGGCCGCTGCAAGACAGCGACGGGGCGCTGAAATATGTAGCTGAGGACCGGGCGAAGGTCTTCGCGGAACACCTGGAGCGTCAGTTCCGCCCGAACCCGACCAGCGACACCGACCATGTCGCAGCAGTTGAGAAACACCTCGGAGACTACTTCGCAGCGCCGATAGCTCCAGATGAAGACCCTATATTCTTCTCGCCTGGCGTAGTCAGACGCGCTATCCTCAAGACGAAGCCAAGGAAGGCCCCCGGCGCCGACGGTATCACCAACGCAGTGCTGCGCCGCCTGCCATGCCGTACGGTCGCAGCGCTGGCGCGCCTGTTTACGGCGATACTGCGTACGGGGGTTTTTCCGGCCTCGTGGAAGGAAGGGGCGTCATTATGCTGCCCAAGGCGGGAAAGAACATCCTGAAGCCTGAGAGCTATCGGCCGATCACTCTGCTGCCGACAGTCTCCAAGGTGTTCGAGAGTCTCCTGCTGCGACATCTCCAGAAGCACCTTACGCCACGCCCGGAGCAATTCGGGTTTAGGGCGGACCACAGTACGACGCTCCAGCTGTCGAGGGTACTTCACCACCTCACAGCTGCACACAACAAGAAGGAGTACTCGGTGGCAGTATTCCTCGACATGGAGAAGGCCTTCGACCGTGTGTGGCACGAAGGCCTGACGCACAAGCTGGCCACGACAGGCGCGCCCCGTCGCATTGTCAAGGTGGTCTCCTCTTTTCTTTCCCACAGATCCTTCCGAGTGGCGGTGGAAGGGGCGCTCTCCAGTGCCCACCCGGTGCACGCGGGTGTGCCACAGGGTAGCTGCCTGTCGCCGGCGTGTTACTCACTCTACACCGACGACATCCCCACGACGCAGGAAGTGATGCTCGCGCTGTATGCAGACGACGCCGCGTACATTACCTCGTCGCTTAATGCGAGGTACGCGGCCGTCAAAATGCAGCGCGCCCTAGAGCTCCATCCCGACTGGCTGTCAAAGTGGCGGCTGTCGATGAACGTGGGTAAGACGCTGGCGATAGTCACGCGCCAAGCGCCCCTCCCGCCACCCCTGCAGCTACAAGGAGCCGACGCGACGTCGCGTGGTCGCCCCGGGTCAAGTACCTAGGGGTCACCATTGACCGTCGGCTCACGATGGGGTCCCACGTCCGCTCTGTAGTCGCCAAAGGTAGGGTTGCCCGCACCTTACTTCGACCAGTGCTCTCATCCGGCCTCCCGGTGCGCGTCAAGCTGGGCGTGTACAAGGCGTACATACGCTCAGTCTTGACGTACGCCGCACCCGCCTGGTTCGCCCTCACGAGAGAGTCGAGCCGAAGGCTGCTCCGCACGCAACAGAATCTTGCGTTACGGATTATTGTTGACGCCCCTCGTTTCGTGAGGAACGACGTCATTCATCGCGACCTCCGGGTTGAGAGCCTGGACGAATTCGTGCGGCAACTCGCCAAACGGATGTTCGCGCGTGCCGACGCTTCTGCTTGGCCCCATAACAAGCACCTGGCGCCCTGGCACGCGCGTCCCCCGGACGCGAAGCCCCTACTCCGCGACCTGACAGCGGACGACGACCCCATCGCAACGGACTCGACTCCCAGGTGATCTGCACCAGGCTACACGCAGCCCACCTGCACACTGAACTCCTACACTTACATACAAACACTCGTCGCGTAGTTCGTGCTAGGTTAATATAGGCGAGTTGCGCGGCGAACAGTCACTTAACTCCACAGACGCTATACTCATACGCGTATGCGCAGCGCGGGCAGCGGTACGCGTCGACACTGGGCGGTGTTACAAATACAACACAATGCCGCCCATACTCACACATAACTACCCCTTAGCCCGAAAGGAATCCGTACATAGCTGGGGACTGGACGGGCGGGGGTAATTACACCCTTATTCTGTAGGAGCGTCGAGTCGGCACCACCTGTCGCTGGTCGTCCTCCGCTGGGCTTCCCTCAGGGCAACTGGGGGTCTCACCTGGCGGGGACTGACCGCCGGGGTGCCGTGAAGAAAGCAGGCCGTGAGTGGGTCCTGTGGCGTGCCTACAGAAATACACATCGCAACCATTCACAGACGTGCGCAACTCACGCATGTCATAAGGCTCACAGGCCATTGTTAGCCGAACAAAATGAGGGGTCCGCAGTAGCGGACCGATAAATTTTTAAGACTCTGCGACCAGGTGGCCAAAGCCCTAGGCGTCGCTCGCCACGCCCTCTTGCGGGGGCGTTGCGATTACTACACAGTGTGGCCATTATTATCGCTGCGATCACACGACCAAGCTCTGTTCTTCTGATAACTCTGCTCGATTGTATATTGATTGAAACTTTTATTAAATCAGTATTATTATAATTAAAATAGTTTATTCATTTATGCCCTTCTCTTTCATCTCATAAGTGGGCTGAATAAAAAAAAAAGTTATGAATCGTAATCACTCCGATACAACGAGGGTAGGACGTAAGGCAAGTAGGCGTGAATCTCTATGTGAAGAAGAATCATCTCAAACAAGCGGCGATGATAACGTCACATCAGCAGACTCACCTCCAGCCAGAAAAATCCTTACGACTTAAAAACCGATACACAAAAAACCATGCGTGAGTTAAACGAAGAAATACTCTCCATCAACAAGAAAAGAGTGCCTACTGCCCGGACATCCCATCATCCAAGTTAACTTGCTGGGCGTGATGAAGACAATAACGTCGTCACTACGGCACAACATTATGAGCTGCGAGTCAACCTATTCGATTCCTGCTACCCAGCTACGGGACCTTCGGGTATATCAAGATAATTCACAATGGCGCTGAAAACATCAACTGGGAGCCTGCCGATGTATTGAACACAGCAGACAGCTGCATCATTTCACCACTACCGGACGTTCAGGTTAGCAAAAAAAAAAAAAAAATTACACATTGCCATCGACTTCCGCAACCAATGCCAATATCATAATAAGCCAATAATGATCATAGCCATCCTATTACGTGTCTATTGCACACTAGCCTAGCTAATGTAAGCACTATTGGGAGGAGTAGTATATGTCAATGATATCAAGACGGGTAAATTAAACATATAGACAGTTTAATAACTTTATTGACAAATTACAGTGATTGTCATCATATCATCGTCATCGAAGGCGATGGAATTGTCAGGACGAACTAGAGGAGGCATGGTCACAACTTCATTGGATTTTAGTTTCCTCTGAAGGTTCCAGAAGGCTTGATGGGTGGGCTCTAACTCATCCAGCATCTTATCCCAGCCAGCCTCACGCCACTCCGATATGCGTCTTTTTACAGTTCTCTGTATATAGCGCATATGGGTTTTGTTAGCCGCGCAGGGTAAGCTGCTGTAAGCACGGACCGCCGCGTTCTTCTCGGTCAACAGTTCACGCAAGTCAGCAGGGAGTTTCCAGCGACAGTCTTCTGTCACTGTAACCTCCCTTGAACATTCGTTCAAGGGAGGTTACAGTGACAGAAGACTTTACGTTACGTTCGACTGTACGTGATCCGTGAACGAGTCGATCGCGGCTGTCGTGTCAGCGATAGAGTCGAGGCGTGCAGGTATGGAGTCCAAGTGGGGGGATGTGGTGGATTTCAGCCGATCGCTTACTTTCCTCCAGTCCGTTACCACTTTCGTCTGAGGTACTTGACCTGGGTCAGAGAGGCCAGTACGGGGAGCCAGTCGAATGACGACTGGGCGATGGTCAGACGACAGCTCTGATAGTGCTTCTATAGAGTCTAACCGTAGGTTGACGTTCTTTAGGAGCGCTACGTCTAGGACGTCTGCGGTGTGGTCGGGTTCGTAGGGGAAGTGAGTGGGGGTCATGGGGCCCACGACATCGAAGTTTAAGTGGGTGGAGAGGTCAAACAAGAGTCTGCCTCCGGAATTGATCCTGGTGCTATTCCAGGCCTGAGCCGCTGGCGGAGGCGGCGGCTGCCAGTTTGGGGGCCGGATTTGAGGAGGATTTCTTCCTCCTCCTCTTTCCCGAGGCAACGATGAAGCCTTCAGCTTCATCGTCCCGGGACGAGGGTGATGACTCCTCGGAGGAATCAGAGGAGAGAGGGATGGGCCGTTTGGCTGAAAACACCTCGGTGTCCATGGACACCTCTGTTTCAGCGGGGGCGGGCTGGGGAGCGGGGGTTATCTGCTGTAGGGCAGATAATTTATGGCCATACTTGGCGCGAAACTCAGGGTCCTTTAGTAGGACGTCGTTGACCAGGGCAAGAAGCGCCTGGTAGTGAGGGAGGGGACTTGGACTTGCGTCCATGATGTCTAGATACCTAGTCCTCCGGGTTGTGGGCCCGGAGGGTATGTGACACTCCCTGTCCTATTGACAGGGAGGTGTGTACCTACTAACCTGACAAGTCCGGCGCCGAGCAGCTTCGGAGCACGACACGACACTACACGGCACTACACGAACACACACACACACACACACACACACAGGAGGATCGGGCAGTAGTTCCGACGCCTGGGGCGCGTTGAAGCGGGGAGTGACTACTCGCCCGGTAGTCGGAGAGATTAACTCACTTTCGCGAGCCAACCCGACCGACTAAAGTACGTTTTGACCGTTATTCTGCTAGGAATATGATGTACGTTTTGACCAACTCTGTAGGAATAGGATGAAGCGTTCCTGTAGCTTTAGATGCAGGGCGATACACTGCTCGGCAGGTGCAGCAACGTAGACACTAACGCAACACACTGACACACCCGAGGGCACGACGCACGTAGCACGAGCGATAGCGCGGCGGGGCTAGCAAGAGCGGGGGAGCGGGGGTAGACACGTGCGCTCAAGGCGACGCGCCGGGCGATCGCGGGGGCTGCGGCGCGCGGGGCGCTCGAGGCTACGTGCCGTGCCGTGCGGCGTCACGCGGGTGAGTGAGCAGTGCGGGGAGCGGGGCGCGGGGCGCGCTCGCGGCTACGTTCGGCACTTCTACACAGGTAGAGAAGGGAGCGGGGCGCGGGAAGCGAGCGGAGAGCGTTAGCGGTGACGTGCTATCGTAGCGACGTCACGCGGGCGAATGTCACTCGGGTATAGGTGGTAATGAGTGTGCAGACTCACTGGCAAAATTTGCTACATATAACCCAGTCGATCGGAAGCACTACGTGATCCATAGCTACGACTTACGGTCTGACACCAAACATAAGCTTTACAACTCGTGGTGGTTAGCAGTGTGGTGGCAAGTAAGTTCGAAACTCAAGGGGGCGTACTACGCCATATTCAACCCGCCATCCAGCGGAAACCTTAGTTCTTTAGATGTCCAGAAGAACTGTTGCAACCTTGTGTAGACTGAGAATAGGCACTGCTGCAGCCCAGTATTTCTATACAAGATTCGTGATCGTGACAGTTCCCTGTTCGAATGCGGTCTTGATGATGGTAATCTGGATCATATATTCTTCTCTTGTCCTTTAAATTTCCAATCACTCGACGTGTAGGTACCATAAGCTTCCCATAATAAAAATTAAATTTCCTCTTCTTAGAATTAACTTCCATTCCCTGTTGAGCTACTTTTCTCCAAAATTAATCCACCTCTTGTATACTTTTATAAATTTAAATGAGGCCAAATTGTAGTTTGGTGTAGTAATAATAACTTTTTAAATATATAGGTAGGTATGTATATATTGTGTTGTCCTTTGTAAATATGTGTATTTAAGTTAGTATTCATGTTTTTTTTTTTTTTTTTTTTTTATTATTTTATAGTTAGCTAAAACGGTACAAAACCAATTACATTAACTAACATAGAGACAAACAAATACATTAATTAACTTAAAAATTACCACTACAACTAAAATGGAATAGTGGACCTCTCGCATACTTTCTTTCACAGAAGACCAGACATACACGCCTAAGTTTCTTCCATTCATCCGCAAACACATCACATTCAGGGTTGGCCAACAGAAGGGCATTCAGCACTGTTAGGGTACGACAGACCGGGGATTCAGCTCTGGCTACCGTTTTTGCGGGGAGTTGGGCAAAAAGATTGTGCCTGCGGCTTTGACGATGTCCGACATATTTGTCAGGCACAAATAGTCGGCAGAAAAAACCATGGAGCTCTGGGCAGTCTATACGTCCCCGTAATGTCTTACAAGCTACGGTAAGCTGGTCAAAGCCTCTTCTCACTTCCAAAGAGTTAAATCCCAACATCCCTAAGAGATAGTTGGTGGGGTACTTAAAGGGAAAAAAAAAATGGTATAACCTCTGGAAGAGGTATCTAAGGAAAATTTTCTGTACCTTTTCCAGCATTAGTGTTTGGGTTGCGTTATAGGGGTGCCAGATACAGGCACTAGATTCGAGTTTGCTTCGAACAAGAGAAGTGTACAACAACTTAACGACATTAGGCTTACGAAAGTCACGTACATTTCGCAAAACAAATCCCAAGCGCCTGAAAGACTCCCTTGCAATAGTAGAAACGTGGTCCCCAAAAGTCAAACAGCGGTCGAAAGTTACTCCTAAATCTTTGATTTTGGTAACACGAGTAATTACTTCACTACCCAAAGTTTAATTATAATGAACCGGCCGCAACCCCCTGCCGTAAGTCATGACGTAGCACTTACTAGTATTAAAAAGTAACTTGTTCGCAATACTCCACTCATAGATGGCATCAATGTCCCTTTGTAGAAGTTTGCAGTCTTCGTCTGTTCGGATTTGTGCGACTGTGTGATGTTGTATAGATAGTTTTACTGTTGTTACCTATATTATTATTTATTATAGTTACACTTGTGTTGTCGTATTACATATATTAGAAAATTAGCACGAAGTGCAAAGTTCGACGGCTCGTCTGTCTCCACATGACTGTCATTGGCAGAATAGTCGATATCGGCTCAGTTGCCAAAAATCAGTGGTCTTGAACCTACCGATTTTTCGGTATTTCTACCGATATTGGCTCTGTTCTACCGAAATAACGAAATGTACGATTTTTCTACCGATTTCACGCTTCTGGCATGGCAACCTCTTTTATTTCTGAATCTTGTTTATTACAGCATTATAGACGGACTTCGCGCAAAATGTTTTGGAAAACACCCTATCAGTGACTTTTTTTTAGAGTGCTTACAAAATGTCATCTAACGAGGAGCTAAGAATTAGCGAGCTTTTTTTTTTTAGAAAAACCGATTTTTACTCTAGCGACATCGCTCTTTGGCGTTCGACTTCGAGAGCACTGCTGATTGGTAAAAATTAGATCTGTCCGTGCTTTTTTCTTATCAATGAACGGATATAATTAGTCGAGTTTTTAGATATATCGATTTCAGGTGCTACTATACCGATTTTTACTGGCAATCGCTCTTTGACATTCGAGACCACTCAACCACTGCCAAAAATTAAAAAAAAAACAATACGGAACATTTTTCTTTCATCTTTCTTATTTCTTTCAAATTCGTTAATTTTTTTAAACAGTAGTGTTTCTCCCATAATAAATACATACTTGATTTAATAACCACCAAATCAATACTTTTGAGCAAAAAATGGATAGACTACCAATGTGCAGGATGTGTTTATCGGAGAATGTCCGCCTGTGTATAGTAGCAAACAGAAACTTGCAGGAACTATTTATGAAGCTGACTGACATTCCGGTAAGTTGAGATTTTGAGTTATTTAAGTTCCTAAGTACCACACTGATAAGTTCACCAATGTATCAATCAGCTTTAAGATGACCTTTAGCACAGTCTTTTTCTTCGATAACTTACCTACTCTCTTTACTCCTTTTGTTTAAGTAATAAAAAAGATAAGCGAAAAACCAAGTTAGCTGACTACATGTAGTGTCAGCTCTAATCAGTAGTCATGCTACGCCCCAGTTTTTTTAAATTATCTCTATATATAACAATGTAAATTATTTTGTATTGTAACTAAGTATGAAACTACTTAGGTAGTGATGATGGCCAGGTCATGATGGAAAACGATCTTTTCCTGATTAGCCTGGGTCTTAAATGACAATTATCTATATAATTATGTATCTATTATAAATATAGTATTATTGAGTTAATATCCCATAACACAAGTCTTGAACTTTCTTTGGGGCTAGCTCAATCTGTGTGATTTGTCCGTATTTATTTATTTATTAATTTATTTATCTATTAATTTATTTATTTTTATTTATTTGATGCACTGAACTTTAGTTTAGATTGAACAACAACACAACAGGAACAAGAGTATCTGCACTAAAGTCCGTATTCCAGAACGTCACTCAAAACTCAAGCTTTTGATTGGTTGAAACTAGTTTTAAGTAATGCTTAAGCAGAAACCAATGCTTGAGTAATGTTCTGTAATACGGACCTAAGTTTGGTGTTCTCTCTCCATAATTAGCTCACTGACTGGTTATATGAGTTCATATAACTGTTTAGACGTTTAGTTAGGTAATACGTTTTTATTTACCTACTTTTCCATTTTTCTTTTTTTTTTGTGACTTGCCGCTGCATATGATAAATAATTTTATTTTCTGTTTTTTGTTAAGTACTTTACACAAATAGTATTGTATAAAGTCAGGTGTTTTTTGGAACTGAACAGACAGCTTGCTGCTGGGGAGTTTGTTTCGCCACTTCATCTCAGTACAAGCACTAGGAAGTAGTGAAATGCGGGCATTTTACATAGTACATGACAAATGTTGTTCCAGTTTATAACTGAAGACAGTAGACCGCTTCTTGCTTGTGTCTTCTGCTTTGCTAAATTAAAGCAAAGCTACCGATTACTGCGACAATGTCTAAAAACCGAAAAGCTTTTCGTTCCGAGGATGAATGAGAAATATGAGGTAAGATATTGTTGTTATTTCTAATTTCAGTATAATGTGGAAGTGTTTTCTCTCAAGCTCATACCTATTGTGTCTTGTCTGGATTTTAAGTCAAGTATACAATTGCGTGTTGCATAGTAATATGTATGTATGATTCCATGCCGCAATAGCTTTTACAGTGATATGTATGTATGATTCTATGTTATGTTATTGGTTTGGTTTCCGCACTCAGTCCCTCCAGCGGACCATTGTGCGTGGACCATGGCGGCCTTTGGCGGTTATTCCAACCAGCCCACCTCCCTCCAGAAGCCCATCAGGTCTCCTAGCCTGTTGAGAACATCTGTGTAAGATCTTGGTGCTCCTATGGTTTCGTTTCTAATTTGGGTAACGCCTGTACACTCGAAGAGTACATGCGCAACTGTCTCGTCAGCCTCTATGCAGGCTCTGCACAGAGGGCTGTCTGTTATGCCTATTGTGTGGAGATGCTTATTCAGCGAGCAGTGGCCCGTGATGATCCCCGTCATCAATCGTAGGTTCCTCCTATCCAGGCGCAGCAATCTTTTGGTTAGCCTGTCATCCAGGGATGGCATGGCCTCCCTGGACTGCCTGCAGGCCGGTGACGAGGACCACCAGATCTCCGCTTGTTCGTAAGTATGCTTTTGTAGCCATCTGCGTATTTGAATAAAGGGGATAGGCACAATGGGCTCCGCTCCGCTGACCAACGCGCTGGATGCCCTTCTAGCCAGCTCGTCAGCTGCGTCATTGCCCAGTGAGCCGCTGTGACCCTTTATCCACTGTAGTGTCACAGTGTTGCGGTTTGGTACGGTTATCCGTTCCAATGCCAATGCATCGTGGCACTCAAGTATAAGACTTGATGTGATGCATCCCTGCTTTAGGGATTGGAGGACGGAAGCACTGTCAGTGAGTATGCGGACACGCGTGTCCGCAACTCCTCTGGCTTTTATGGCTAGGGCCGCCAGAGTTATGCCCACACACTCTGCTTGATAGACTGTGTTGAGCATCCCTAGCGGTCTGGATATATTTATGTTGAGGTCTTGTGAGAACACTCCAACGCCCGTTCCTTGATCGGTTTTCGATCCGTCGGTGTATACTCTCAACTCCTCCGGTCCTGAGTGGTCGCACTGCTCTTCTTCAAGTACTATCTGATAGTGCTTTTGAAAGCAGTACTGTTTTGGTACCCTGTCATTGGGTGCTTGTAACATTGGCCGCCTCTCGATTGCATCGAGCATCAGGCGTGTATGTTTGACCCTGGAGTCTTTGCTCAGGGTTCCCGATAGGTGGAGTCTGAAGGCAGCCAATGTCGCTTCCTCCCTCACAACGAGGTGAAGGGGGGGCAGTCCCAACATCGCCTGCAGCGCGGCAGTAGGCGTGGTTCTCATGCAACTGGTGATTGCCACACACGCCAACCTTTGTAGTTTCTCGAGGTCTTTTTGGGCTGTGCTCAGACTAGTTCTTGGCCACCAGACTAGTGAGCCGTATGTTATAATTGGCCGGATGACTGTGGTATAAAGCCAGTGAGTGACCTTGGGGCTAATTCCCCAGTTTTTCCCAAGCATCCGCTTGCATTGCCACATTGATATGCTGGCTTTAGTTGTGATGTAGTTGGTGTGTTTCGCCCAATTCAGCTGTTTGTCCAGGTATATACCCAGATATTTTGTTTCAGCGGATAGACTTAGGGTGGTGCCAAAGAATCTTGGTAGATTTAGCGGTGTGAGCTTCCTCTTTTTGTGAAGAGAATCAGCTCGGTCTTATCTGGGTTCACAGATAGTTGGTGTGTATTACACCAATTTTCTACGATTTTTAGGGCCTGGTGCATTAAATTGCACAGGGTGTTTTCATGCATTCCGCTTATTATTATTGTTATGTCGTCGGCATAACCCACGGTATAGTAGCCTTTGTTATTTAATGTATTTATTAGGCTGTCAACAACCAGGTTCCATAGTAACGGCGAAAGAACGCCCCCTTGCGGACATCCCTTCGCCACGATGGCCCTTGTGGTGTTGTTCACGGTAACTTGTACGGCTCTTTGGCCGAGCATGTTAGCGATCCAGCCTCTCAGTGACGGGTCTATGTTGTGCCTGTTCAAGGCCGTGCTGATACTTGTGAAGGTGGTCTTGTCAAAGGCGCCTTCAATGTCGATGAAGACGGCTAGTGCTGAGCATTTGTGGTCCACGGCGCATTCAATCTTGGATACTACGCTGTGTAGCGCGGATTCTGTTGATTTGCCCGTGGAGTACGCATGCTGTTGTTTGTGGAGTGGATTTGCCCGGAGAGGTCCGTCGCGAATATACCGGTCGCAGATCCTCTCCAGGGTTTTTAGTAGAAAGGATGTAAGGCTTATGGGTCGGTATGATTTGGGTTGCGTGTAGTCTGATTTGCCAGGCTTGGGTATGAAGATAACCTTCACTTCCCGCCAAGCATAGGGTATGTGTCTATACGCTATGCATGCTCGAAAAATATTTACGAGGCACGGAGCGATGTACACCAACCTCCATTGTAGTAGGGCTGGGAAGATGCCATCCAACCCCTCGGACTTGTATGGTTTGAAGGTGTTGATAGCCCACTTTAGCCGGTCTACTGTTATTAGTTTGTGGGCGTTGGACCAGTCCTGCTCTGTTGGAGTCCATTCTGGTACAGCCTCCCAGGTCCTGTCCTCCAGGAGTTTACAGTCCGGGAAGTGTGTTTCCAGGAGGACTCTGCTGGTTTCCTGATCCGTTTGTGTGTAAGTGCCGTCGGGTTTTTTCAGCGCTCCAAGGGTTCGGTCCTGATCAGTAGATAGTATTTTCCTTACCCTTGCAGCTTCATTGTTGTTTTCTATAGACTCGCAAAACTTCCGCCATGCAGTTCTTCTGGCGGTTCTGATTTGCTTTTTGTAGGTGTATTGGGTTTCTTTGTATGTTTCCCAGTCTTCTGTGAGCCTACTGTTTTTGACTCTGTTGAAGTGCTTACGTAGTGTTTGACGTAGCTTACCGAGCTCGGGATTCCACCACGGACTTCGCTTGCTGTTAGCCCGCGGTGTCCTTAATTTACAGCAAGCGTGGTAAGCTTCTATTAGGTATTCTGAGAGCTTTGTTACAGTGTATTCTAGTTGTGCAATTTCTTTTATATTTGTTTGTGCCAAGTGCCTAGCTAGTAGGGCAGCTAGAAGGCGCCTGTACCCGGGCACATCGGTATGCCTCGGGTTACGTTTGGGTACGGGCCCTCTCACGTTAGTGGTCAGTGTGAAGCGGATCCTTCTATGGTCTGAGCATGAAGGTTCGCCCGACACATGCCAATTCGTGATAAGGCTCGTAGCGTTTTCTGAAGCTAGTATTAGGTCTATGATCGTTTGTCCTCGGACTGTAACCCAAGTGGGTTCAGAGCTTCGGTTAATAATATTGAGGTTAGTTGAGAATAAATAAGTGGATAGTACCTCTCCTCTGGGGTTTGTTGTCTCGCTGCCCCAAAGTGGGTGGTGGGCATTCGAGTCGGTGCAGATGATCAGGTCCAGTCCAGCATCCTCGCAGTGCCGCACTAGGTCGACCATCTCCTTCGGCGGGCAGTTTGTGTCCTCACCTGGCATGTACACCGAGGCTAAAATGACGTCTGCGGCGTCGCCTTCAGTCCCGAGCCTAACAGCCGTCAGGTCTCTGGAACAGAATTGGGTGAGTAGTGTGGCGGGGGTATCTTTGGGTACATAGACGCAGGTTCTAGGTTTATCAGTGTTATGTGTATTAAGTATTAGCTTACCTCCGATGTTGCTGAGGCCACATATTCTGTTGTTCCTGATCCACGGCTCTTGGATCAGTGCGATAGTATTAGGCTTAACCTCCAGCGCTCTGCGTAAGCTAGCCGTAGCAGTCTGGCTGTGCTGGAGGTTAGCCTGTATGATGTTGAGTGGCGTTAACGATGATGAGTGGGGTGGGGTGTTAGTCGGTGTCCGATCCATCGGAACATCCTACCCCTGCCCCATCCCTGTACGCTCCGTGTTGGTCTCCCGGTGATGCCAGGAGCTGTATGGCCCAGTCAGGAGATGTGAGTGTAGATGGCCCGGCTTCCTGTTCGTCCGCCATCGCTGCCCGGGCCATGTACTCCTCCAGTTGAGCAATATCTATGTTGTCGTTCTGTGAGTCAGTCAGTGCTGTCCGAGTCTCGATCGTTGGGTCTGGATTGCAGTCGGAGGGCTGGGTGCGGGGCCAGAAGCGCACGTATATCGACCCCAAGAGGTACGACACACGCCGCTCCCGAGCCAGGACCTTTTCCACATCCTCCGGTGGCACACCCAGGGTCAAATAGGACCCATAGTTGTCCCCACCGACAGTGGTTGCCTTGTAGAGTGACCACTGTGCCATGTTGTAACACTTATTCTGACGAATAAGCGTTTTGTGTAGCCTCCGTATGTCTCCCGTGTAACGGGGGACAAAGAGGGAGGCCTTAACACGGGTGGGCACGTCCGACTGCTTGAGTACCGTCAGTTTAATGTCGGAGTCCGGGAGGTTTAGTCGGGGCACGTTTTGAGTCAGCCAGGTCAAGGCGCCGTCGTCCTCGCACCACACCTGCACCGTGCCATCCGCTACCCGTGGGTATCCGCGGAAGGCAGGGAGTTCAGTGGCGGAGTCGCCGTCGTCGAAGAGGATCAGATGTTCCAGTCCTGCCTTGACCTGTTCGGCTTCCTCTGGAGTTAGGTCTCTTGAGGGGGGAGAGCGACATATTGCTACGGCAAGACGCGCAGGAATTTCCTTAGTGGCCCGCGCGTAGGTCTTTGTTTCTCCCTGGTCAGGATGGATCCTCACGCGTTTCGCATCCCCCTGGAACGTGCTCGGTGAGCCCGAGTCGTCTGGGCGCTCCCTCTTCGACGAGCCCGTACCGCTAGGTCCCGGCTGCGCCGAAGAGACGCCCGTCGGGGTATCATGCTTTTTGTGCGAGGATCCGCCCCGTTTCCCTCTGGTCTTTTTGTGTCTTCTTGTCTCTGTCGTTGGCAAGGATCGGCTTGCGACCCCGGCTGGCTCTGCCGCATATGAGGGCTTTTCGCGCGGGGTTACCCCCTCGCGTACTTGCCCCTGGGCTAGTGGTTCCGCGTCCGGCCTCTTTTCGCGCTGGGTTGCCCCATCGCGTACTTGCGGCTGGTCGCTTGGTCCCACGTCAGGCCGCTTTTCGCGCTGAGTTGCCTCTTCGCGTACTTGCGGCCTCCCTACCTTTTCAGCGTCCGATTGCGCTCCGCGCTGGCTCATGCCTTCGCGGATTTTGCGCTTTCGGTCGCCTACTTTCCTCCCCCGGCCAGTAGGTTTTCCGCGCTTAGGTAGCAGGCGTAGACCATCCGCCGGGCGAGTGGTAGGGCCGCCAGGTTCGCTTACCTTTCCAGACGCCGTCTGTACGTTGGTCAAGTTCGGGTTGGTGACGCTGTTTCTCACGATGCTCTGATGCCAGAAGCTCGTGGAGGGCGTACATCGTTTGTCGGGTGTTGGCGCGTGTGTCGCTGCCGGGATGGCTGTTGGTGGGCGCGTTGGTCGATGCCTGTGTCATGGGCGCTAAAGCAGCCGGCCGTGCTGAAGTGCACGGCAAACTGATGCAAGAGTTAGCCCCCCCCCAGAGTACGTTGGGGGCTGACCGCCGTGGCGGTGTGGGATTCCCCGGCTTGGCCGGGACCCACCTGGGTAGTCTCTTCTTGTTCCTGCATTTTCATTTCTTGAGGTGGTGGGCTTGAATCGAGGTTGCCCTTCCTCTAGGACCGACGGGATATGGGGATAGGAGGGAAGGAAGGAAGGAGAGGTGTTTGATGGTAGAAGGAAAGTTGGGGAGGGTAGGTCACCCTAGGTCTGGGATTTGACCTAGGGATTTTGAGAGGAGTGACGGGAATTCATGGATAAGGACTAGGATGGGTTTGTGTGGATCTTTCGGAACATGGGATGAGGTGTGAGGGTTACCCTAAACCTGGGGTTTGGTGTTCGGGCACTTCTCTTGTCCGGGATCTCTTTCGAGATGCCCCAGACGCGGGACCAGCCGCGGTGGCCGGTCCCGCAGCCGGGATTGGGCTATCCGCAACCTGCCCACCCGCTCGGTTGCATGAGAAGAAGTGCCCGGCCGTCCGGGTCGCTCCACCACGGATGTACGTATACATACGCGTTTGTATGGTCCGGCTTGCCCCGAGATGTATGATTCTATGCCGCAATAGCTTTTGCAATGGTTAGTTCAATTGGTAGCATGACTGACTCGCCAGGATACATTGGAACTATTTAAGTGTCCTCAATTAGGGTTCTTTTTAGTGATTTTAATAACATATGAAGTTTGTGCTTCTGACACTAATCAGCAGCATATTTTGCTAGTAATATAATCATCTTCTTCCAGCCCAATACTTTAATAAACGAAAACCGCTATGAAATATTTGGAGGGCTTATTAAATCTCCAGTAGAGCAGATAAATATTACTGGTTGTATTGCTGTTGGAGAGGAATTGTCAGCAGTTTGTGAGGGACCAGATGATGTTATTGAGCCAAAGGAGGAATATCAAAGTGATGGTATGTTATTAACAGTGATCGGAATAGGTAGAGTGATTTCGGGTCATTGATCTGTAACGTATATGTTAATATGGATAATTGGATATGCCTCGTGAGTTCCCGGAATTTTAAAATTAGATATTATTATTTTCCGGAATTTTGTAATTACAGGATGGAGCTGGATAGGTATATGGCTAAAAAACCAATCTACTCTGAATACTATGCTTATTTTGTGGCGTAGGTGACCGGAGTTATATAATAGTACCTAAAAAAATAATATGGTGTAGTAAATGGAATAAGAATATAGAAATCTAGTGATCTAATAATAATAATTCATTAAATAGCAAGCAAACAGGGTCTTTTGTCACCTTATCTGTGCAAAACGCACCTGTAACCAATCAGAGCCAAGTATCCTGCATGACTCATTGACGATGCGACGACGTGCCGATCCAGATAGCTTACTCACATAATCACAGAACACAATTACTCCTGGCTAGCGGAGAAGAAGGTCAACTTCATACAATAAAAGTAGGAATGAATTTTAGTTTGGAAGTGCTGCCATCTTAAGTTAGCCCAAGGTAAACTATGTCGGCGTAGTAGGGCGGGAAATTTAAACCACTTCATGATGACTATTGTATTTTAAGTTTTAACATTTTAATAGACACATCCAGACCAGGAGTGCAGCCTCGAGATCTTTTCCTCCTCTCGAGACCACCCTCCCGATCTGAATGTATCAGAAACGGAAAATAGAATGAATCTAGTATAGAGAAAAAAATCTAACGGGCGCCGTCCATACAAATTACATTCAAACAGAATGCAATGTGCGGCCGGTCATATGAAATAACAATATAACATAAATTGTAAAACGTTATCAACGTGCTAGATTCAATTCTAGTCCCTTTATTTTATCTGGGAATAGAGATTGGAAATAAAAGTATTGTTTAGCCAATATTTTTATATATTACATGATAATTTTTATAAATTTCGTATCATCATCATCGCATCTGCCATGGCAGAACTAAGGTTCACAAACACTGTTCACAACAGCCACAAAATAAATAGGTTCAGAATCATTGGTTCAGAGTCAATGTCTCACGAAAAACAACAGTAATGTTAGAGCCATTATCTCACAATGCGAACCACGATTCGCGGATCTTTGTAACACTTAGAACGGAGCAGCAGAGCTCGACTCAATTGTTATATTAAATATAGCACTTAATTACAAGCAAATCGATGAAATATGGAATTGTGTTTACATTGTTTACATCGGGTGACGCCATATTGTTTAAGCGGATGCCATGATCGGTCACGTGATTCAAGAGTGTTGCCATACAAATAAATTGAGATATTAATTTATATAGCAACATCGCCCAAAATTCAGCCCTTGTAGGTATTCTCAGGGCTTCCATACAAAGTTGACACCCCCTGCACTTACTTCTGTTCGTAGAGTGCGCTCCTTTTTTCTGTTGTGAATATTGTGATTTGACCCTGGCTTGTGTACTGACTCTGGAAACTGCTTACAACGACAAAACTGGCTTGTGTTTACGGACAACGATTTGTTTCTCTTGGCTTGGATCTATCTGAAATTATTTCGTTCAGGTAAGAACTAATATTATTATTCTTATTTGAAAAAGTTTTAGGCGTTTATGCAACCTGTAAGTCAATAAATGCATAACCTTAAATAAGTTTGTTCAGAATCGAGACTAGAACTAGTGAGACTAATCAAAAATATGAGTCAGATAACGCGCCACGCCACGGGGTGTCATCACCCCGTGGCGCCAAGCGGCAACGTTGCAATTTGAATTTGTCTGAATAGAAGTCGTGGCAACACGCGAAGCGACAACGTCGCACTAGCACTAGATCGCGCGATTATCATCAATTTTAATTTGCCACAAACAATAAAACTTTTAATATCCTTGTAAATTATTCGCGAATAAGTAATTTAATAAAAAAACGTTTAAGAGTGTCTGAGGATATGTTTTTTTTTATTTACATGTTGTAAGTGCAAAATGTGAACATTTTACTGTTCGTAAACAAATTATTATGTTGCTATATACAGATCCCATGTCGTATACAGAGTGGTGCTGACAATAAGACAATAAATGAAAACACGAACAATGCTGGCTCATAGGAATACTCCTAAACCATAGAAAAAAACCTAGCATCAGAAATAAAAAAATGAAAGTTTCAAATAAACAAAATAAAATTCCAAACGGAATAGAACATCCTTTAAAAATATTGGTTCACTGACCTCCGATCGGCGACAGCGCGATCCTGTATCAACTTGTTTTTTTCTCGCCATTATTATTAAAGTTTGGTACCGCAGGATGCGGTCATTAACCTGTAAGCGCTTCCTTATCAACACCTACATCATGTAGATAATGTAAAAAATGAAAAATAATTTCCTGTGACTAAACTAATGGACATATTTATATTATTTATTTATGGGCAGACTGAGAATGTCTTAAGGTTCACGATGTTTAATTTATTGTCGTATTTTAAGTACAGAGTGGTCTCTGTATAATAATGTTGTATGACGGTACACACGATTGTGTATCTGTAAAAGAGCTCAACTTGGCAAACGTTAAGGCCGAAACAGTGCAAAAGTGGATATTGAATTATCCTGAATTAATTTTCGATCCTGCTAGTAGTACTATTTATTGTACAAAGTGCGAGAGCCATATGAAAGCTATCAGTAAGAGCAACATTACCAGACACATTGCAGGCGCAGTGCATCAAGGAAAAGTTAATCGGACGCAAGAGGAATTTTACTTCGACCTTACAAAGTTCTTGATTATCTGCAACATTCCTTGGTCGCAAATGAAAAATCCGACTTAATCGAATTAAAAAAAAATGTGCAGTACTTGTTGTTGCGTTTGTACTAATCGAAAAATACCTAACGAATCGCTTTTAAGACAAGTTTATTTAGTTAAGTATTTTAAGAAGAAACTGAATTCAGTTTGGAGGGGCCAAAGTGGCTTCGCGGGGTTTAATATACCTTCCTTCGATCTGGACTGTTATTTTTATGGAAAAGAAAAAATGGCGTCACTGTCGCGCTGTAAACTCTTAACCTAGGAATGGGTTATGGAAATATCATGCACCTTACCTCTCTTGACGGGCTGTTCCGTCGTCTCGTAGGAGTTCGATCAGTCCACTTCGTCTTCGACTTTCTTCACCCTCGCGGTTCGGCACAAGTTCAACACAACACACGTGGTTATCAAGTTCCCCGCTAACAGCTTCGGTTTCTTTTCTTGAAGCCATAAAGACACGTCTCCAATTTGAGCGGATGGTTACAACTTATAATCGAATGATTATATCGTTCAGCGATAAATTCACACAGCAGAACTATGCGAATTGCGGGTTTTGAAACAGCGGTTAGAATGCGGATAGCGCGCGGTACGGGAATTGCACGCGCGGAGGATCCATTGGACACACTAATCTCTCTTCTCTAGTATGATCAAGGCGCTGTTTTCGATCAGCGCCATCTCACGGGCAGCGGGTGCATGACGTGATAGAGGGTTACGGGGACAAGGATTCTAGGAGATATACAGCGCAACAGTTCCATTTATAAACGCCAATAGATGGCGTCAACACAGTTATTGAAGCCAATAAAAATGATTAATTATGGATATCATTGGACGAGACTACAGATTTTTTAGGACGATATATTGTTCATTTTTTAATAAAACCTCTGCATCCTTCTAATAATGTTATCCGGCCTTATTTGATTGCTTGTAAAGCATTAACATCAGTAAATGGTCAAACAATCACACAATTTGTATTATAGAAAATTTATGGCAAGACTCTTTTGAGACAAAAGTCAATAATATTTTAATGCTGTGCACTGACAGTGTGGTGACGTGCTTTATGATGAGCGAAATTTAAAAAAAAGCTACCTGAAATGAAACACGTGACATGTTTGCGCACGCTCTTCATCGTTTGTCTGAGCAGATAAGACTAGAATATAATGATGTAGATATATTAATTTCAAATGTTAAAAAAGTGTTTTTAAAAGCCCCAGGCAGAATAAACATTTTGAAAGAAAAATATCCTGACTAACCACTGCCACCACGACCAATTATGACGACATGGGGCACTTGTTTAAAGGCAGCATCCTACTACGCTCAACATTTTGATAAATAAAAGATGTTATTTCATGTTTGAACAGCTCTGACGCTATGGCTATACGAAATGCCAAAAACGTTTTGGAAAAACCAAATCTTCAAAATGATATAAAATACATAGACGTATATTATAGTAGTATACAAGCAACTCTAAAAGAATTAGAAAATCAAAATTTATCCATAGAAGAATCACTTCAACTTCTTGACGAAGTCAGAGTTACTATTCACGAGTGCAATAATGAAAACAAACAATAAATTAGAAAATGTTATGAAACGAAATCCAGATTTAGAACTGGTTCCCTATTATATATTATGCGTCGTTGACGTCTATAGATGTTGAGCGCTCATTTTCGACCTATAAGTGGATATTACATGTTATAAGAAACAGTTTGAAATTAGAACATATTGAGAAACTCATAATTATTTATTTTAATGGTATACAGTCTAAAAATTTTAATTTAGAAATTGAAACCGAAGAGGATTAAATAGTTGTTAATAGGATACAAGGTTGTTTGTAAAAAAGGGCTAGATGGAATTTTTCATTGTAAATCAGCATGATACTGCTACCCTTAGTCAAGTGCCAGAATTTGACGCTATTGAGTAGAAACAATATTCGATGGCGAACCGGTTTCTTTAATTAAGCTATGCAGTTTCATGAGTTTATTTATTCCTTAAAATTCCATCAGCTAATACAATATTTTACAATCTGCACTAATGTTAATAAGGGAATTACATTTTATTTTTAATAACGCATAAATCAATTATTTGAATTTTTATAATGATTGTATTTAATTGTACTAAAAATACACATTTTTTTGCTTACTTATAATATTTTTTTATATGATTACACATTTCATGAAATGCTAGCAATTTCCGGAACATATTCTGGGACTTTCCGGGAATATGGCATATGTTATGATTTCGTCATGCAATTACGGAAAATCACTCTACTTATTCCGATCACTGGTTATTAAAACAAAAATAAAATTGTCATTTAATAATACCTTAAACAAAATATATGATCTCTTCATTTTAAATTGATTATAAAATGTTTTGAAGTTATTTGCAACCTTTGACAGGGTTAAATCTAAATTAACCTAACGGTAACCAAACGTTGTGACGTTGTTGTGAAATAAAACAAATAATACTTTTCACTGTTTTTGTTGACTTACAGAGCTAGAACTCGAAAATTTAGACAATAGCTGTCTAGATGTATCAGATATACCACCGCAATGTTCCGAGTCAGACTTAGAAGATTATGTACCTTTAATGAAGTATAAAACTGAAGTAGAAGACGAAAATGTACGAGTCAGGAAGACAATAAGTAAGTATTTGTCACCTATATAGCTAAGCAGAAAGGCAAATGGTTCACTTGGTAGGATATGGTCTAATGGGCTAAAAAAACGTAACTGGTTAAATGGATAATTTTGAGTTCTATAAATAAGACTGTGTAGTTTTTTAGGGATCCGTAGCCAAATGGCAAAAAACGGAACCCTTATAGATTCGTCATAGCTCTCTGTCCGTCTGTCCGTCCGTATGTCACAGCAATTTTTTTTCGAAACTATAAGAACTATATTATTGAAACTTGGTACGTAGATGTATTCTGTGAACCGCATTAAGATTTTGATGCAAAAATAATAATAATAAATGTTGGCGGCTCCCCATACTTAGAACTGAAACACAAAATTTTTTTTTTCATCAAACACATACGTGTGGATAGATCTTCAAAAATTATATCGAGGTTTCTAAAATTCTGTTTTTCTAAACCGAATAGTTTGCGTGACAGACGCTTCCAAAGTGGAAAAAAATTGACCCCCCCCCCCCTCTAACTTCTAAAATAAGAAAATGGAAAACCAAAAAAAAAAACATGTGATGTATATTACTATAAAAACTACCAACGAAAATTGTTTTGAACGAGATCTAGTAAGTGGTTTTTTTTAATACCTCGTAAACCGCTTGTTACCGCATAATCTTTCATACAACTAACTTAAATCCTTTAATTTTATAAATCAATGGTACGGAACCCTTTGTGCGTGATTCCGACACGCAATTGGCGGGTTTTTTTATTCACATTCAATCATTAGATGATGAAGACACTACTATACAATGTAATTTTTTGGTTATGCGAACCCTGAATGTAGTTTGTTCAGAATAAGCAACTGAATCAATTCCAATCATTTTTACACCATGTTACATTTTTCCTAAATAGATTTAGAAATTGTTGCATGGTAGTTACCGAGCGCGCACGGTAGATAATAGTATTGCGCATGCCGGCGCAATAGCTGACGCCAGAAGTCAACGCCCCGCTCCCTCGACAGCCAAGTAGCATAACAAGCCCATAACTTTGTGGATCTTCATGATATCCTATTATCATATAAGCCTATTACCTTAAAAAAATATAGTTAATAGGAAGGAAGACGGCAGGTGAGCGAGGTGATGCAATGTTAAACCCAACAGCACGTCGGGCTTCGCCATTCTTTTCATCATTTTTATTTTGGTATATAATTCATTAGGTAAGCAGCAAATTACAGTTTATTAGTACTGACTTACCTGTTTATACCTGGCAACTCAATAGCATTGAACATAAAGATAGGCAACCGAACGTTTTCATATTCTTTAGGATGTATACTTTCGATTAGTATTTAATTTTTTTGGTAAGCGAATTAGCACATAATATAAAAAAAGAACAGGAGCAGATTTTTAATTAATCATAACTTTGAACAAGTTTTTTTTGGCAACCCATTAACGATACTTTACTTCTCAATCGGTAAGCCGATCGGTGAAGGACGCCTATAGGTCGGATCCTGTACTATTATTATGTATGAAAAAGTTAAAAATATGGCTGATAACAGGGCAAATTTCCATAAAAACCAAATAAAAGGTCTTTTAAAAGTCGTAAATTTATTTTATACTGTGATTACTTCTAATCAAGTAGTGGCGCTGAGGGCACAAAAATCTCGAAGTTGTATACAAATGATTGGCGTTCAAAAGGTTAAATAGACACTATCTAAGATTGATGTGTGCGGTGCATCGGTCCTGGGACCGCACCTGTGATATCAAAGTGATGGTTTGTTTTAGGTACAAAAATATTATCAGTAAATAATATCTTAATTCTTTTGATTAAAAAATGTTTTTCTTTGAAACCTTTGCCAGTGTTAAGTTTAAATGAACGTAAATGTTCACGGTGTTGTGAAATATAATAAACTAGCTGTTGCCCGCGACTTTGTCCGCGTAGACTTCAGTTTACAGCGCACGGTGGTTCCCGTTTCCGGGGGAATGCCAAGATAAATGCCTACATTACTGCAAGGTTTCAAACATCCTCACACATTTTCGCGTTTATATTATTAGTAGGATTATAAAGATACATAAGGTCTATAGCAACGTTAATTTTACCGGGTTTAAAGGTTTAGCAAAGGAAAGAAACATCAAATGTCATACTTTAATTATTTTGCGTTGGTTGGTGTTTTGGATATGCTTAGGATATTATGAAATAAGGGTTAAAATTATTACGTTTGATAAAATATGAGCACATTTAAATAAGTACGGTTTTATAAACAACTTTTTTGTTTTGCTGTCTTTTGCCAAAACATAAAGGTTTTCTGGATTTGATACACGTGAGCATGCCACATGGAGTTGCCCATGAGAAAAACATGTTGTTTCTAACTGAATTCCGGCAACTTTAAGCGTCTGTCGGCTTTGTTATTGTTATAGCAAATACGGCTTTCAGAAGGAACTGCACTCTTTTAAATTGAAATGGCAAATCAGTCGGGGAGATGGGAATACGGGGAATCAACACATTTTGTCCTTTTGCCATTCCAGCCATGATTGTAGCCTTTACAATGTTGTGACCCAAATGTGTTATTTGTAACCGAGGAACATTACACAGCTTTGGAGCGTCAAGATTCCTCATTAATAGGACTGGAACACCAACGTTTAGTATCAACTTATGGGGTGACACTCCTGATAATTCTAAAGAGTTGAAAAATTCTATTGGGTATGATGTAACTTATTCAGTGTCCTTAATATTGTCCACTGAGAGGTATTCGATACTATTTCCCTGAACGTTTAACATGATTTGTTCATTTATTTTACTATTCCATTAGTCGGCGTCAAAATTGCCCTTTCGCATAGCCATTCTCGGTTGGCCATATTTGTTTTAAGATCCGGATAGAATTATTTAATAGGTCATCTGAGCTATCCACAACTTGACAGAACTCACGACTCACTCTAATCATGCCGTTACTGTCAGTTGGCGTGCGATCTACTCCGATTTTTAAAAGAGTAGCTGCATATTGCATCTACCCGGCTTGAGAATCGTGATGAAGTTGCCCTCGCATATTCGTGCTGAGACAATACTTTTTCACGCGAACCCATAATGCAGATGCTTTCAAAGAGGCATTTATTTCATCTGCCGGCGGCATACCCCTAGTAATCACCGGAAGGGTCTGCCTAAAGTCACCAGCTAAAGGTACCACCGTCCCTCCCATGATATCTTGGTTGCCTTTGATGTCCCCTATTGTGCGATCTAGTGCTTCAATTGCCCTTTTGTGGAATATTATCACATTCATCCCAAACTAACAACTTACACTGCTATAACATTCTTCCGCGCTCACTGCTTATACTGATATTGCATTTCCTCATGAGCTAAGCTCAATGGTAACAGAGTACGCTGTTCGTCCCGTTCCGAAAAACAATTAAAAAGAGCCGAGTTGATATAAAATAAGCGCCTGTTAAAATAATGGAAGCAATATGTACGTCTGCATTAGCTCCCGTTTTCGCAACATTTTTTGTTACTGGTCTGCTCCTATTGGCCATAGCGGGATGTTATATAGCCTAAAGTCTTCCTGGATTAATAGGCTATCCAACGCAAAAAGAATTGTTCAAATCGGACCGGTAGTTCCTGAGTTTATCGCGCACAAACAAACATACAAACAAACTCTTCAGCTTTATATATTAGTATAGATAATACCTTTCACTGTTTGTGTTTACTTACAGAACTAGAACCTGAAAATTTTGAGAATTCTTGTCTAGATGTAGCAGATATACCACCACACTATTACGAGTCAGACTTAGAAGATGATGTACCTTTAATGGAATATAAAACTGAAGTGGAAGATGAAAAAGTATTAAAGAAAAAAAGAAGAGCCACCGAGAAAATAAGTGAGTATTCGTTAGTTATATTGCTAAGCAAACACGCCAATGGTTCACCTAATAAGATATCGCTAGTGTTACCTAAGGGACCTCAAGAGTTGTTGTACTAGACTGTCAGGGTATTCCAACACTTTTTAGTTACTTTAAATCAATAAAGCAAGTTACCAGTCACTACAATCTGCACTTATTTTTGACTATATCGCTAAAAACAGGTAAGGTTGACTCGAGCGATGTCCCACAGGGATCAGTTCTGAGGCCGCAACTGTGGAATATCGGGTACGACTAAGTACTGTGCTTTCATGATTCTCGGGACGCACCATCTTTGGGTTCCTATACAGGAAAAAGTTCAATTCTGTCCGCAAATATTGTCAACTTATAGTTAAATAAGTTTTTAGATACGTACATATATTTTTAGTTTTAGATACGTACATATATTTTTAGTTTTAGATACGTACATATATTTTTATTTTAATACTAGCTTCCCGCCCGCAGCTTCGCCCGCGTGGAGTTCGGTTATATCGCGCTTTTTAGATTTCCCTCGGGAACATCAAATTTTTCCGGGATGAAAGGTAGCCTATGTTCTGTCTCAGGGTCTAAAGAATGTCTGTGCCAATTTTCATCAAAATCGATTGAGAGGTTTAAGCGGGAAAGCGTAACAGACAGACAGACAGACAGACAGATAGACAGACAGACAGACAGAGTTACTTTCGCATTTATAATATTAGTATGGATAGTTTAGTACACAAAAAAATATTTTTTGATAACTTTATTGCTAAACGAAAGTCAGCCGCAGTCACACGTCTAAGTGCTACGGTAGGTAGGTATATGTAACGTGTGACTACGCCTTTCCAAACATAAAAAATTATCTCTATACAACGTGTAACAAAAAGGGTATATACATACCAAGGGCATGGCATCTTTAGATGATATCAAACGATATCGGAAGGGTTTCAACTCAAAATTAAATACTCAAAAAATTGGTACCAAATTTTCGGTTTCGTGTGTTTCTTAAAATCAAATCATAACAAACGTGGCAGCACACTACATACGTTAATAACTACTCGTTACCCGTCACATTACTTGCCAAAATCCGATAAATGTCTTCAATATCTCTGTGCTACTAGTATGATAGTAGCCTATCACAGGCGGTGTTTTTCCTCATAACTTCCTAACATAAAGAGATAGGATTAAAAAACCCTTCCAATATCGTTTGATATCATGTAAAGATGCCATGCCTTTGTTAAGTATATACCCTTTATGTTACACGTTGTATAGTGAATATTGCATACTTCAGAATAGTATTGTATGACATTATTGTCAATTTACAACGAAGGCATCTTTGTAGAGTCTACTGTGTCCATTTATTTGCAACTAAATACATTAGCAACTTTGTTCAGTTCAGTATTCTGAAAATCTTGTTTTATACTTTTTCAGCGTCGTTTTTTGTCGTAGTTGGGTTTTAGTTTTTTTACTTTTTATTATTTGTACTCATCATCATCATCATCTCAGCGTTTATCCCGGTTGCATCCGCGGCTTTCGCGTTGGAGCCCGGGGTCCGCTTTCCTGCACATTCTCCTCCATTTCGCACGATCTTTAGCGTCCTGTGGTAAGAGCTTGTTGGCACGCATTTCATCTCTTACAACGTCAAGCCAGCACTTCTTTGGTCTACCCCGCTTGTTCCGGCCCGGCGGAGGCGCCATGGCAAGACATTTGTTACCCACGTAACATGCCGGTTTGCGTAAGACGTGGCCGTACCAGCGTAGGCGACCCTCCTGCAGTTTGTCCGCAATGTCACGGACACGAAGGCTGCCCCGGATGCGGGAGTTCCTGATGCGGTCTTTCCGCGTAACTCCACACATCCACCGCAGCATATTCATCTCCGTGACACGCAGCTCCCGCTTGTGTCGCTCAAGCACAGGCCACGCCTCACTGCCATACAGGAGAACAGGTCTAATGATGGTTTTATAGACCTGCCCCTTAAGCTTGACCGGCATTTTGGGGTCACAAATGACACCTGTCACCTCACGCCATTTCGCCCAAGCTGCGGAAATACGCGCCTTGACGTCGCAATCAATGTCGCCGGACGCGTGAAGCACAGACCCCAAGTATTTAAACTGGTCCGTGCGCTCGACCATGTCTCCGCCTATGCGCACAGACATGGGGTCTGTCGTGTTGCTGGCCAAGTATACGGTCTTCGACACGTTGAGTTTCAGACCTCCGTTCTCAAGCGAGTCCTTCCACGCATTCACACGCCGCACCAACCGTTCCCTGTCCGCGTCCGCCAGCGCAACATCGTCAGCATACATGAGTAGCCAGGGAGGCTGCTCATGTGAGTCCTTGATACTGGCCGACAAAACGTCTAATATCACGCTGAACAGAAACGGACTAAGGACGGATCCCTGGTGGACTCCGACGGTGATGGGGAAGGGTTTAGTGTCGCCAACAGCGGTCCTGACAACGGAATCGGAATTGAGGTACATGTCTCGAATTATGTCGACATAGGCTTCAGGTACCCCTTTGGACCTCAGTGCCCACCAGATCACCCCTCGAGGGACACAGTCGAAGGCCTTCTGCATATCTAGAAAGAGCATATGCAGAGGCGTGCTCTTCGATCTGTATCTCTCCATGGCGATCCTTAGTGCGAAGATAGGGTCCATGGTTCCGTACCCTGGCCGAAACCCATATTGACACTCCGAGACAGCACACTCCTGCCGGATTCGGGAGTCTACGATCCTCTCAAAGATTTTCATGGTGTGGGACATGACCTTGATACCGCGATAGTTGCCACACTCCTGAACCGAGCCCTTGCCTTTAAAGACTGGAGTAATTATACTCAGCCTCCATTGGCTCGGGATTTTGCCGGTCCGGAGCACGCGATTGAAAAAGTTAGTTAGCATGCCCACACCGCGAGGACCCATCGCCTTCCAGGCCTCAATGGGGACTCCGTCAGCTCCGACAGCTTTCCGATTCCCCATACGACGAAGAGCCGTTTGGACTTCCTCAGGCGTTATCAGAGGCACTAGTCCAAGGTTCGGAGGGAGTTCCGGTGTTTGCACCTCTTGATGCTGCTTGTTCAGCAGCTCGTGAAAGTACGAGCGCCATCTCTCCTTCACCGCGAGGTCCTCGCATAGCAGGTTGCCATTTGGGTCTTTTACACAACGGCACTTGGATATATCCTGTGCCGCTTTGACCCTGGAACGTGCCAACTTGTAAATAAGCTTTTGCCCCTCAGACGATTCCAACTTCTCGTAGAGAGGTTGCAAGTGGTCTCGTCTGGCTCTGGCTACAGCTCTTTTGGTGGCACGTTTGGCAACCTTGTATGCGTCGCGATCTTCAGGAGATCCGGTCGCTTGCCACGTTTTGAAGAGGGCTTTCTTCACCTTAGTCTCCCTCTGGACTGTGTCGTCCCACCACCAGGTTTCCTTGTCACGTTTGCGGCCGCCCTTAGAGACGCCGAGTACCACCCGCGCCGCCCCCGTAATAGCTGCCTGGATCCTGTCCCAGTGGTCTTGCACAGGTTCTCCGTCGGTACCGACGCACTTGTCGCCAATAACCGACGCAAAATCCTGGGACCTGTTTTCATCAAGCAGCCACCACCGGATCTGGCGCCGACAGTCCTCTACACGTCTACGTTGGGCCTTTACGCAGAGGTCCATGACAAGGAGACGGTGTTGTGCAGTGAGACTCTCACCGGGTATGACTTTGCAGTTGACTACTTTGCCGATGTGGTGCCTCCTAGTTAGTAGAAAATCGATCTGGGTAGCGCTTCGCCCGCTCCGGTAGGTGACAAGGTGCTCCGGCTTCTTTTTGAAGTAGGTGTTCACGATTGCAAGGTCCGCAGCCGCACACATTCGGAGAATGCTGTCTCCTTCCGCGTTGCGGCTTCCGTACCCAAAGCCACCGTGAACACGCTCAAACTCGCCACACCTCTCACCCACATGATCGTTCAAATCACCACCCAGAACGATTCCCTGGGATAACGGAATCCCGCAAAGCAATCCTTCGAGCTGGGTCCAGAACAGCGTCCTTTCGGCTTCACCGCACCCGGCCTGTGGAGCGTAGGCACTTATCAAGTGGTTATAACCCCATTGACAAGCACCCGCACCGACATTAGCCGATCGCTGATGCGATTCACCTCCAAGACGTCATCCTGGAGCTCGTCAGACAACACCACGGCGACTCCATTTCTCCCACTAGGTGCACCCGTGTAGATCAGCTTGTAGCCATTCCCAATAAGCCGGGATCTGCTGCCTTTCCACCGAGTCTCCTGCAGGAACGCCACGGCCACCCTCCGCCTGTGGAGAGTTTCGGCCAGCTCTCTCGCGCGTCCAGTTAGCGTGCCAACGTTCCACGACGCGAAACGGATTTTCATGGATTGGGCTCGCTTCTTCAGCCGTGTCCGCCTCTGACACGGTAGCCCTAGCCCACAGGTCACAGGAGTCGGGCGAGGCTCCTGCGCGCCGTTTTGCGGCGGCGCCCTAGCTGTGACATGTGCATTTCTTATTTTCCTCTCCATGATTGATTGGCTTGTTTGGCTAATTACGAGTGCGACTGCCGTCTGACCACTCAACCCCGAAGGGAAAGCCGGCGTCAGAGCCCCGTTCGTGAGTCAGCAGGTGCACCGTCTGGCAGGTGGGGTTGACTTGGGTCCCAGAGATGGAGGTGGGACCCCAAAGCACCCAATCTTGGGAGAGTGTACTGTGTCCATTTACTTGCAACTACATTAGCAACTTTGTGCGGTTCAGTATTCTGAAAATCTTGTTTTATACTTTTTCAGCGTCGTTTTTTGTCGTAGTTGGGTTTTAGTTTTTACTTTTTATTATTTGTACTGTTTTGGTGTTAAAGTGTATTTTTGGCGCATAATATTAACAAAAGTTAAATTGATGAACTAAAAAGCATTCTTGTAATTATGTACAAGCATAAAGTACTCGTAAAGCTCTTTCAAGTGATACCAAACACGGTATATTTATTTTAATTTTATATTAATATAGAACTTTTTGTCTGCTAGAGGGCGCAGTACTAAATTTGGTGACAAGCTTTATAGCTCATAACCATAACTAACACTATATCAAGACCCTTCTAATGGTACTGCAGTGGTCTTATTCTGATAAGTAGTAAAGAAGCTGTGAAAGAAAAGATGTAAATTATATGCAATCAGTGCAATTTAATGGCAAAGAAATAGAATTTGATGGCTACGAATCAGACGAATAAACTTAACTACTCGGTTTTAATTTACAGTCATTACCAATTTTTGATATTTTGCAATAGTTTCAAATTAAACATGATCATAACGGACAAGTAGAATAGGCCTACTAGGGAAACCACGTTAAAAAAACGCGCTAAGTACAGTACCTCAAAAGTCATAGGTAGCGTGGAAACGTGTGCATTTATTATAACTTTATTACAACTTTTCTAAATGTTTGAACGTTATATTTCCGAAACAATGGTTCGTGGGATAAAAGTCTGAATACATTTTTATTCATAATTTTATAATCTAGAATTTTGTTCTGAGATATTTTTATCATAAAACTTACCCTTTTACTGAAAATCGCAAAAAAAAACATATTTTTAAAGGGATTGATGGGGAATTTGAAATATTTATAATTATATTTTAAATGATCTCACCAATTTTCAGCTAGTTGTGAATTTATGTAACTTCCGGACTATTAGTTTGAAATAGATTTTGTAGTCATAGCGAATAAAATCAACAAAAGCCGTCCGCTTCTTTATTTTTCATTCGTCAGAATGCTGTTTTTATCAGGTTCGAATTAGCTGTTATTTGAAGAGTAATTCCAATAGTGACATTTGTCACTTGGTCGAAAGCGTTTATGATCTTAGATTTTAAGAAGTCCTCTAGGTTTTGAGCCTCCTCCACTTAATGACGACGTTAGATGCGACGTGCCGCTTCTAAAGAACTGGCTCTTCTCTGTATTTTTTCGAGCGAGAACCCATCGCTCGAAAAAAATTCATAAGTTGCTTTTCGATTTCGACCGTCATTCGTGGTCTGCCAGACCTTTGTGCGTGTCTTGGGGTACGAAACTCCAAGGCCGAGCCACTTTTGGGTATTTGCTAAAATAGTCCTTGCAATGGGAGATAGTGAGGTTTCCAATTCCTTAAGCTCGTATCCTAGATGTATGCTCTTCGGCGCATACACGCAACGTGTATGCGCCACCACAAAAAAAAGTGTAAATTTTCACCACTTTATATATTCTTTATTGTACACCAAACAAATATCGAACAAAAGAAAATCAACACAAAAAAGAAACATACAATGGGCGGCCTTATCGCTAATGCGATCTCTTCCAGGCAACCAAAGAATGGACAGATTCTTCCAAACCACAAATGGGACTGTCGTTGCCGTTGTCGTGCCGTATACTCGCACCATTTCAAAAAACTCGCGGTTCGTGTAGTCTGACATAGTGACCGATGCGTTTTTAGGTAAGAATAGACACTATTCGTTAACAGAGCCCGTTAACAGTCGCGTCGACGTTTGTGTGGAAATACGCCAGAATAGCGCGCGCGCGACTCACTGTAGAGTGTCGCCAGTCCGTCTGGCCACAACCCTGCCGCCCTTACCCTGCCCGGATTTTACCCCCGCTGCAATGCGTGGTACGTGATATTGTTTTTGAGCATAGTGAGTATCACAGTCTTGCCGGATTGCCGCCATCGGATCTGCAGGCCACAGTCCTCGCCCATATGTGGGAGTGGCGACAGGAGGCAAAACACAATTTAACTCCGTTGAGTATAACTCCGGCTGCTGTAAGGAATCGCGGTACAGCGGACAAAGCTCCGGCGGGGTCTCATGGCGACATGGAGGGTGCGATTGTCGCAACCCAGTGCTGGGCACGCCACGATAGCGGCGTGAAATCTCTTCTGAGGAGTGGCTAGAGCGGCGCTACGGCGCCCTCACCTTCCGCCTGATGCAGGTCCTCACTGGACACGGCTGATTCGCAAGGTTCCTGTTCCGAATAAGGCACCACTGTGTGGATCTTGGAGGACACGGTATAGTGTACGGTGGACGCTGGGTTGAGGGCGACGAGCAATGGGCAGGTCACCACCAGTAAGGACCAGGCCCGGGTCGACGGCGCATTGAGTTCTACGCGTTTCTCAAAGAGATGTCAGCACTTAGTGACGGGGTCCACAAGGACCGTTGCCTACCAGGTCGCGGGTTTTTTGAAAGAGATACCGTGTACTCTGGTGCACGGGTCAGGCAGCAGGTGTGTGTGTATTTGTATTTTTTGCTATGCTTGATACTTTCTTCACGATTAAAGTTTTGCACGGATTTGGAAGAAGAGGGTTCATTGCCAGGATTACAATGTACCAGATAGGGCTTTTATTCCCATTTTTTTTAAGGAATCAAAACGTATGGGTATAACAGCGGAATGCAGCTAGTGATAAATAAAAAAAAACTTACTTTAAAATATAAAATTCCAGTATGTAGTATGTACTACATACTGGAATTTTATATTGACTACTGTCGCCTGCGCTAAACCGGCCATGAACACTAACGCATTATTTTTTTATCTCAGTCTTCGTCTGTCTTTAAAATAATGCAAAATTTCGTTACCTCATTTGAAGTTAAGTTAGCGGCCGCACTTAACAATGGTGCTATCAAAAGCGTGCGATTGTGGTTCCTATCCTTAATAATGGCAAGTCTTTTTGTTGTTTCATGTAATTTAAAATTATTGACAGCCTCCGTGACGTAGCGGTAGCGAACGCGTCCGTTGCGCAAGGAGGCGCGGGTTCGATCCCCGCACAGTGCAAATATTTGTATGCATGAATATGAATATTTGCACTGGTCTGGTCGTGCCTCGGAAAGCACGTTAAGCCGTTGGTCCCGGTTGCCATACGAACATCTAGTGACAGTCGTTACGGGTTGTTGGAGCCCTCAAAAGTCCAACAATTGGTCTAACTGCAATGCTTCGATGTCGCCTTCGGGTTGTGGAGGTCAGACGGCAGTCGCTTCACGGAAAATGTCACAGTTTAGCCATATCAGCAGTTGGACTGGTAAAGCGGACCCCAGACTCCAAAGCTGAAAAGGCTTCGGATGCGACTGGGATTAACGCTGGGATGATGATGATATAATTTGAAATTATGATAATTGATTTGTATTTTAAAGTAAAAATATTTGCAAATAATATTTTAACGAATAGGAAAATTTATTGAATATTGATACCAAAAAAGGTTTTTTATTATAAGTTTTAGTTTACTATAGATGTAATATAATAACAAACAATAAACATATTATAATGTAATATATTATAAAGTTAGATATTATTAGGTGTAGATGTATTTATATTAATAAATGAAACAAACGTTGATATGGAAGCATTGTAATATTTTATGTAAAAGTAATCCCTGACAAACTTATGATATTGTTATAGTAAAAATTATAAAAATCATTCTTGGTTTTTAGATGTGATAATTATTGTATTATATAATAATAATAATATTTATTCAAAAATTCCTCAAATAACAAATTAATACAGTTAGCCTTAAATGTAATTCATAAATCTAACTCTTACGTGCCTGAACTAGGAAATCTTGTGTTTCAAGCGATAAGAGCTGTAATAACAATCTAAAGTAATTAATAAATAAACAATATTAACAAACAAATTATATTTAGTATTAAATACAGTCACTTCAGCACAATTAGTAAATTCTCTGCATCTTCATAGGACAATTTCTGGAGAGTATCCCTAAGGATTTTTTTTTACAGTATGTGTAATTTAAGGAGTAGAAGTTTGCTTTCGCATTTAGTCTATTATAGAGAATAATCTATAGAACACAAAACATTCCTTTTTGCATTTACATTTTTTTGCGTGTATAGCGTGTTACTAGTGCTGCCATCTTGCAGTCACTTTTTTCGTAGTTTGATGGCATGAGATTATGTTTAAGCGCTTTCTTACTTCTATAGTTAACAAACTTGTTTCTTTTCGAATTCCGTAATTATTGTTTTTATAATTTACCAAAAGTAATTTGTTGTTACTGGTGTTCATTGGTGGAGATTGTCACGTGAAAATCGTTCATACATGTTATACCGACTTTCTTTGGTAAAAATGAAGCAAACATGTGGTTGCAATTTTTCAAGTGTGTCGTTTCCACTATTTTCGAGGATGTTAACGCCGATAGTTAAGCCAAAAAGAAAATCCAAGATTGGGCAGCTACTCAAATTCCATATTTTTCGCCTTGAGATTCATTTTCTAAGTATTTGAGGGTGGGGACACCAAGAGTAAGATAGAATTGAAAATCTATTTAAAGCTGATTTTGCGTTAAAAGCCAACAACAACAAGCCAAAAAAAATGTACAATATTCAATAAAACCAATGGTCCATCACATGGTTAGTATGAACTAAGCAAAATAACCTAATCTCTTGAGACTTTGGTGCCCAGGGGGAGTGTGCACATCTGTTGGCTGTCCAACTTGGTACTGCTGTCTGTGGTGTGTTTTGTTCAATCAGTAATATCCGATTTTCGGTCCTAGTAAAAAATGAACCAAGCGCTTGTGTAAATTATTTTGATTCGTATGCATGTCAACATTCTTTCAATATTCACTTACAGGAGCGACTGTTGTGAAGAAACCTAAACAGGACAGCGAGGAAACTACAAAAAACAAATCAGATTCGTATGTTATCCGAACATCTCCGAAAAGGAAGTCCAAGCCTGGCACATATTTGAATGAGC
Source organism: Sesamia nonagrioides (assembly GCA_017933935.1). Lineage (NCBI taxonomy): Eukaryota > Metazoa > Arthropoda > Insecta > Lepidoptera > Noctuidae > Sesamia > Sesamia nonagrioides. The sequence goes on from JADWQK010001571.1 coordinate 360,315, forward strand.
CTTACACATGTTATCGGCGTAGTTCTAATGTAGTAAAAAAAGACTATAAGTGCAATGTTTGCCAGCGTAGTTTTAGTTACACGAGTCATTTAAAAACACACATTCTTACACACACTGGTGAGAAACCTCATAAGTGTAATGTTTGCCAGTGTAGTTTTAGTCAAAAAGGTCACTTAAAATCACATATTCTTACACACACTGGTGAGAAACCTCATAAGTGTAATGTTTGCCAGTGTAGTTTTAGTTACAAGACTCATTTAAGAACACATATTCTTACACACACTGGTGAGAAACCTCATAAGTGTAATGTGTGCCAGTGTAGTTTTAGTCAAAAAGGTCATTTAAAATCACATATTCTTACACACACTGGTGAGAAACCTCATAAGTGTAATGTTTGCCAGTGTAGTTTTAGTCGCAAGAGTGAATTAACAAGACATGTGCGTACACACACTGGTGAGAAACCTCATAAGTGTAATGTTTGCCACCGCAGTTTTAGTCGAATAGGTCATTTAAAATCACATATTCTTACACACACTGGTGAGAAACCTTGTAAGTGCAATGTTTGCCAGCGTAGTTTTAGTCGCATGGATTATTTAACAGACCATATGCGTACACACACTGGTGAGAAACCTCATAAGTGTAATGTTTGCCAGCGTAGTTTTAGTCAAATAGGTCATTTAAAATCACATATTCTTACACACACTGGTGAGAAACCTCATAAGTGTAATGTTTGCCAGTGTAGTTTTAGTCGCAAGAGTGCTTTAATAAGGCATATGCGTACACACACTGGTGAGAAACCTTATAAGTGTAATGTTTGCCACCGCAGTTTTAGTTCTAAGAGTCATTTAAAAACACATATTCTTACACACACTGGTGAGAAACCTTGTAAGTGCAATGTTTGCCAGCGTAGTTTTAGTCGCATGGATTATTTAACACACCATATGCGTACACACTGGTGAGGAACCTTATAAGTGTAATTTTTGCCAGCGTAGTTTTAACCACAAAGGTCATTAAAAAACACATATTCTTATACACACTGGTGAGAAACCTTGTAAGTGCAATGTTTGCGAGCGTAGTTTTAGTCGCATGGATAATTTAAGACACCATATGCGTACACACTTGTGAGAAACCTTGTGAGTGTAACGTTTGCCAGCGTAATGTAATGTTTTCCAGTGTATATAGGCAGTGTGTATAGGCATATGTGTACACACTAGGGGTCACAATCCGGTATTTTCGATATATCCGGGATAAAGCTAAAGTTAACAGATTTAGTACCTACAACAAAGTTAGGTTATGTTAAGGAGTAAAAGTAGGTATGTACAGAATTAAATAATGAGAATAAAATCAAATAAAAAGTGTGTTTTTTTATAATTTATAAACTAGCGCTTGGCCGCAATCCCGCCTGATGGTAAGCAATGATGCGATCATTGATGGTAAAGCGATCTAGTTTATTAAGAGCCTATTCACTCTAGCCTTGAAGACACTCAAATTGTTGTGTGACGGAAACACCGCCGCTGGCAAATTGTTTCCTGCCCTTCAATATAAGCGGTATAAAAGGCGACGCGAAACGCTTCGTTCGGATCGTAGTGGCGTCAACAACATAAGCGTGGATACTCGCCGTATATCGGGTCGTCCGATGATGGAACGGAGATGGGAGAATTAAGTCATGCAATTCCCTCGCACACTCTCAAAATACATCCTATAGAACACCGACAGGCTGGCTACTCTTCGCCTGTGCTTCAGACTTTGGAGACCGTTTTGAACCAAATCTTGATCGCCAATAAGCCTCTTCGCACGCCTCTGCACCGAATCCAAAGTTACCAGGTGACGTTTTGCAATACCACCCCAACTGTGGCTAGATTACTCCATACATGAACGGACCTGCGCCAAGATGAACGGGCTTATTTCTTGGCAGGCGTTGAATGCCACCAAATTGGCTTTGCCCCATTCGGAGAATGCCTGTAGTGCAACATTTGTACGCTATACAGTAGCCTCTCTTTTGGGCCGGATTGCTTTCTTACTAGCCCGAGCACCCGACAGGTATCTCTCTACAATTATATTGTCATCTGCATACCCATAGATACCGCGCATCAGCAGATCGTTTATATGTCGGCATTAGTCGACATGGGCTTCGATGAGCATCCATTGACAATAACTCTAAGGGACCGTTCAGTCAGAAAGTGTTTTACCCAGCCAGTCAGGCCAGAACAAAAGCCGTGCGCTGGATATTTATTCAAAATGCGAGCGTGCCATGTCCGATCGAAGGCTCTCGAGACACCTGGAGAGACGGCAGTTGCTTCGCTATTTTACTCGAGGGCCTTGCCCCACAAGTAAGTGGCATACACTAGTAGGTCTCCAGTTGATCGATTGCGGTGAAACCTATACTGTTGGTTACCGAGGAGGTCGTTACCTTCCAGGTAAGCCAAGAGGCGCGAGTTCAATACAAACTATAATCTTGCAGAGTATGAAAGTTATTGAAATCGATGGACAGTTGGAAGGATCCGCACGACTTTCCTTTTTGGCCACGGGCTGCACGTTGGTAAGCTTCCAGGACTTGGGCACTATACGAGTCTTAAATGAGAGGCGATCCAAGCACGTCAATAGAGGAGACCACTCGGGCGCACAAGCCTTGAGAACAATCGCTGGTATACCATCTGGTCCACTAGCCATATTCACGTCCAGACGACACAGTACTCTCAGAACCTTCTTGTTCCTAATGCGAACCTCAGGCATTGAAAGTGTCGCAGTGTATTATTCAGTGTGGTAGATTAGGTGAAGAAGCACTGCTAGTATCCAGAGCGAACTGTAAGCAAAGAGAGTTGTAAAGAGACCATCAGGCTTAACCAGTGGATTCCGTATAACGCGGGAGGAAACTCCAGGGTGTTACCATTGTGTGGATCGCCCTGAGGACACGGTAGAGCATACGGTGGAGGTCTGCCCGGCTTGGGAGGAGCACAGCCGTGTCCTCGTAGCGGCGATCGGCGGCGATCTCTCGCGTCCGACCCTGGTCCAGGCCATGGTCCGGAGCGAGAGTGCATGGCAGGCCGTCATCTCCTTCTGCGAAGCAGTAATGCTAGCAAAGGAGGAGGCGGAGCGCGTGAGGCAATGGGAATCCCAGCGCCCTCACGCCACTAGCCGCCGCAGGAGACGCCCTGGTCGGGAGATGACACCAAACTCCCAGCCACCGTAGGCGCGGGCCTGCGGGCGGTGAGCAGTGGGCAGCTCGCCGCCCGGTAAAGACCAGGCCCGAGTCGACGGCGCGTCGTGTTTCACGCGCGCCTCAAAGAGATGTCAGCACGTCGTGACGGGGTCTACGAAGACCGATGCCTCCTGGGTCAGGGTTGCGGGTTGGTTAAACCCATCCCAAAAAAAAAAAGCTTAATCAGTGGAGGCAGTGTGATTCATCGATCTTGGGCCCTAGTCTGCTATTGCAATAGTGTCAAAATGCTCGACTTTTAATATCATAATGTCCGATTTTCACAAAATCCTTAATCTGCTAACAAAATGGCGTGCCAAGTGGTCAATCACTGAACGAAATGGCATAAAACGGTAATCTTGTAAAAGATCACAAATCAATGACTGACATACGCGGTAATCTGCTAAAATTTTGACAGTTCTTTTGATCATTGAACTGTTATGATGACGTCTTTGTACAAACATTGCTTTTCGAAGCGAGGCAGCTCGATGGTGGTGGTGGTTTTGTACAAAAAGTGAGATATCTATTGTGTTTGTGGAATATTTGAGAATGTTTTCACTACTAGCAAATATTCTTGAGCTAGCCAACGCAGTGGATGCTAGAGAAAGAAGATAAGCAGGAGACGTGGAACTCATCGCTTGACGAGTTTCAATACAAATCCCTTTATTGATATTCCCGAGGCGGAATTTGTGAAAACGTTTCGTCTTGAATATATCTCATTAAGAGGGATAATTGAAGAACTCATTCTGCTTATGGCCAGACTGCATCGAATCGATAGCGTATGGACAGAAATTAAGGTGAGGAAACGTAATTTGACAATTGATGTATTATTCTATAGTAATCTATAGCTACAAACACGACATAGATTGATTAATGTTATATTTTTATTGCAGATTCTAATAGCACTTGCATTTTATGCATCGGGGTTCTATGAGATTTTTTATTGCTCAAGGTGCCCTCCATAAAGTTTCACAAATTACTGTGTCTACTGCAATCAATGAAGGAATAAAGACTTTGAAACTAAAAAATAAACCACAAATATTGCAAACATGCCAAAAGCATTATTGCCACCTGATGAAGATTATGCAGGAACACTGCGGCAGGTGTATAATTTCTTTTAACTATGTTGGTAAAGATACATAATAGTTGGACTGTTATTAGTTACTTTATTTATTTATAGTTAACTAAAATGGTACAACGTTAATTACATTAATTAACTTAAAAACTACTACTAAAACTAACATGCAACAGTGGACTCTCTCGCATACTTTCTTTCACAGAAGACCAAACATACACCCATAAGCTTATTACATTCATCTGCAATCCTGTCACAACATTAATGAGACCACTATACCTATTAAAATTCAAAATTTATTTATAACTATACATATATCTATTTTCTGCAACATAAATGAAACCACTATACCTATTAAAATTCAACATTTATTTATAACTATACATATATCTATTTTCTACAACATAAATGAAACCACTATACCTATTAAAATTTAACATTTATTTATAACTATACATATATCTATTTTCTCATAAACTAAATATCAACTTTACATTAAGTCAAAAAGTTTTATTATACAAAAAAAAGACATTTTGTCATTTAAATAATACAACACACCAATAATCAGTCTTTTAATTTAGGAGGAAAGCAATAAGAAGCCCCTAATTATCAAGACCATAGCAGGGTGAATCGGGATCTTCTTGAAGATTGATCGGGATCACTGCAGCACTGCACTTTTGTTGACATACTGTGAAAAATGCATAAAATAAAATAGCAGGTATGTAGTGTAAACCCTCCTCAATATTCTAGGAAAGTATGAAAATACTCTAATTATTATTAAAATGATTTAACTCTTTGTTACAGATCCACCGCAGTATTGCACAAAACAGAAATTTAAAATAAATTATTATTCTTTTTAATAAACACTGTTTCATTTACTTTTATATCCCTTTGTAACCCATACTGTTAGACATATCTTCTATGGAATATTATTATATGGATATACTTAGTAGGTTATAGGTTGTTCAATATTTTAGGAGATCTCTTCTAAAATATATTTAATTAAACTAGCTTTTAGTAAATTGTCAAATTTACCTCTTGCATTCTCCAGAAATCTGACTCAGAATCTGGTGACATTATAATTCTGCAGGGTTTCTGTAAACAAAACTAACTTTAATAAAAAATTCCAACTTATACCTATCTCTCCTTTCTCGGTGGTAGGTCACAACATCAACCGCCGGCATAAGTTACCACCCACCAGACAAAGACATGCCGCCAAGCGATTCGTCGTGTTCCGGCATGATGTCTGGTGAAGCCGTTCGGAGGACGGGTCTGAGCAGTTGTGTTGCGATGTGTGCCGGGTGCGATGCGCCAGATGGTGTTGTGTCGGGAGTTTGTTCGTGGAGGGTAGCGGGATCCGAAACACGGTTCTCCGCTGGCCGACCGCAGGTAGTTGGGGGCCCAAGTAGTGTGCCAGCCACATACGAAAGGCTGCCCCGCCAACTGCGAAAAATCCCAGGGTGGCCCCATCGTGCCGGTTGGCGACCGGACGAGAGGTCCCGATGGCGATCCCTGGGGGGGTTCGGGCGTCCGCGCAGTCTCCAGAACAATCTCCCTCTGGCCCAGCATCGTTGGTCGTATTGTTGGGTTTATCATTGCATCACCTCACTCAACTGCCGTCTTCCTTCCTATTCACTCAGTATATAAACTTAATATGAAAAGTTACAAAAGGAAAAGTAGGTGTGCACAGCGGGCGCACGTCCTCTCGTTCATAGTGCACCTCTCAAACATCCGAGGTTTGCACTCCAATATCGATGCAGTCCATTACCACCTTGAGACTGAAAAGCCCCACCTACTTTTCTTGACGGAGACCCAGATCAGATGTCCGACTGACGCGGCGTACCTCGGCTACCCGGGATACTCTTTGGAGCATCATTTCCTGCAGCGTGCCGGGGTCTGTGTGTATGTCCGCAATGACATCTGTTGCCGGCGCCTCCGTCACCTCGAAGACCCTCACTTCTCGTCCCTATGCGATGGGCCGGTAAGCCGAGGGGGAGTCCGCCGGCCGCCCTTCCTTTCGGAGGAGGCACAGTTGGCCTTCCCGCCATGGTTTCGGGAACCTCCCCGACGCGAAGCACGCGCTGAAGAGGTCCCGAAACCTGCCCTCCATTTCGGTGGCCGCGATGGCCACCACCCGTGCGTGGACCCCGTCCGGGCCGGGAGCCGTCTTTTTGGCGCGAAGACGAAGAGTCGCCGCGCCAAATTCCTCCTCTGAGACCGGAGGAGGAGGAGCTTCCTCCTCCGGTAGAGCCGCTCCCCTTGGCGGGCCCATCATTGGTGGGGTGAAGTGCGGATCCCTGCGCGGAAACAGGGACCGCACTACCCCATCCAGGAGCGCTGGTTTGAGGGTCTCGGCAACCGGGGGACCAGTGCGGCGCAGTTTGTTACACGCCGCCTTATATGGCCTCCCGAATGGGTTGTTGTCGAGACCCTCCAGCAGCTCGGCCCTCGTCGCGTCTTTGGCGGCGCCGATGGCCGACTTGAAGGCCGCCCTCGCCTCTACGTACCTTGCGTAGAGGCGGTCCTCGTCGGCCTGATCCCGTCGGCGCCACCGGCGCGATCTGGTAAAGGCCCGCCGTGCCGCCACGCAGGTGGCCCGCAGCTCCGCCAACTCCTCCGACCATCAGTACACGGCGCGTCGGGGAGGCGGGCGTCTCGACCGAGGCATGCTGGCGTTACACACCTCGGTCAATGATCCTTTCAGTCGGGCCGCCGCCGCGTCCATGTTCAGGACGTCCACGCCGAGACGTGGCCAAAGCCAGTCTTGGACGAACGCGGCCTCCCTTGCCGCCTCCCGATCCAGGTGGCTCAGAGCCCACCTTGGAGACGGGGATCGGCCCGACGAAGAGGGGATGCTACGGCGCCCCCGTGGATTCTGGGGGGAGATCTCGAATCGCACGTAACGGTGATCCGAGATCGTCTCCCCCGGCTCCACCCTCCAGTTTCGAATGCGGGCGGCCAGTGCGGGCGTGGCAAAGGTGAGGTCCCCTATGGACCCGCCCTGCCGCCACACGCACGTCCGGACGCTCCCCCTATTCAAGAGGGATAGACCAGACGTTGCCGCCCACAATTCAACCGCCCGTCCGCAAGCGTCGGTGGCCGGGTTTCCCCAGACCACCGACTTGGCATTCAGGTCTCCCAAAACGAAGACCTGACGTGGCGCCGTCATCCCGATGACCGCCGTCAGGACCCCGAGGAAATCCTCGAAGTCCTGGAGAGGGCGGTTTGGGAAAAGGTAGACCCCCATAAGGGCCAACCCTCCCCACGCGGCGGCTACGTATACCGGTCCCCTCTCTAAGAGTGAGAGGGGAGGGAAGTCCGAGGAAGACCGCGCCACGATTGCCACCGAGCCGTCACTGTCTCCCAGCCAATTGCTGGGAGTTAAGTATGGCTTGGCCACCACTGCCACATCCACCAACCACTCGGCCATTGACTGCACCAGTAATTCCTGGGCAGCCCGGCAGTGGTTGGTGTTTGCCTGCAGGATGCGGTGGTCGGTACCCATTATTCGACCATCGCATCACCCTCGGTCACCGCCGCTGATGGGATATCAGCGGGGGAGGTCGCAGCAGCAGCACGACGGCTTATAGCCGCCTGCGGCTTGCCCTTCTTTGAGGGGGGTCGGCATAAGCTCCTCCCCATTACGTGGTCTGCAGGGCGACCACTGTCGGCGCACGCCGCGCAGTGCGGCTTGGCGGCCTCGCACGAGGCCGCCTTATGCCCCTGTTGCCCGCAGCGGAAGCACGTGTCCGCCCTATCTACTGTGGAGGGACACATGGCTCGGGTGTGGCCGATTCCCAGGCACTTAAGGCAACGCATCGACGCTGCCTCAAGCACCCGGATCACGACCCGGCTAAATCCCACCAGTAGCCGCCCCTGGCATTTAGCCTGGGCGGCCAGCACTGCGGCGACTGGGCACTCCAGCCGGATAGAGCCCAGTCCATCGCGGCCGGGTCTGATGGCCCGAGCCTGCACCGCTGCGGGTTCGCAGCCTCCAGCCACTGCGACCGCTGCCACCACCTCCTCCTTGTTGACCGAGTCGTCGAGACCGGTCACCTCAATGGTGGTGGTTTTTGTCGGCCTGGCGACCTTTGCCACGTCTGAAAGGACCTCCCGCAGCTTGGCTGCGAAGAGGTCCGCGTTCTTGCCGCCGTCCTTCCCCGGAAACTCTGAACAAACGAGCTCCGGTTTGGGTCCGGCGGCAAACACCAATCCCCAACTCGGCGGGGTCCGTGGCGGTACGAGTGGGGACGATTTGGAGGAACCAGTTTCAGGGCCTTTTTAACTGCCGGGGCACCTGCCGGAGCAGCTGACGGGGCAGCCGGGGCCTGGGCCGCCTTCTTGCCCTTTCCCTTTCCCTTCCTAACCACCTCTGACCACGACTGGTTGGCGGGGGTGGTGGAAGGGAGGAGGGCGTCGCCCTCCTGCACCTGGGGGGCGGGTGCTGTGATGGCAACCGGCCCCGGTTCGGCACCCGCACTTGTGCCGGGGGGAGGCAGAGCCCCCGGCGACTTCTTCCCCTTGCCCTTGCCCATTGAGGGCTTCGGGGGGCAAGGGGAGCCGCTGTCGGCGTCTTGTCCGTTTCCGCTGCGCGAACGTTTGGCCATTAGCTAGTTTTCATATAAAGCGCTTACATAGAGAGCTGTAGATTTTTACATACGTTGTTTTGAATTTGTGCATATTTGTGTACAAAACAGATTTAGAAAAAATCGTAGGGCTAAAGAGATAAAAATATAAATGTAAAACACGCTTTTTAGGTCATAGTTCTTAAAGTATGCACTTTGGGGTCTAGATTTTCACGTTTATACAAACCTTGTAGGTGTCTGCAACATATTGCCAAATATCAATGATGTTCCTTTAGTAATTAAAGAGATATAGGACAATTTACCATGACAAAATCACTGTTTACAAAGCAGTCAAATATCACGACATTCTAAAGGAATTGCATGGTAAAATGTATGCCAATAATTAGTGTATTCATTCAACTATTCACATGCAAAATGTCATGTCATTAAATCCAGTAATTAAAGAAAAACAATTATAATACTGACGAAGCATCGAAAACCTACATAACCCGACCAAGTTCGGATAGCTATAAAAAGCGGCCGTGCAATATATTTAGGTAACATCCCAAAATTTACAGTATAATACCGGTATTGAATTGGTATAGGTGATAGCACAATTGTTTCGATATAATATAAAGGTCATTTATTTTTGTACATCTACTTTTTTAAATGTATTTGACTATGACAAAGTAGGTACTATTTACGTAGTTACTTCATATAAGTATGCGCTTGAGACTTGAGATATAATCTAAATATATTAATTTAGGCAAATAAAATTCATACAGCTAATTTATATTGAATATTTCACGGATCCGGATTCTTAGTATAGACCCCTCAGGGAAATTAAATAAGTACCACAAGTAGGAACTACTGTTTGTTTGTAAATGTTGATTTATTTTTATATTATGCAGACTCTGAATAGAACTGAATAGTCTACTTTATTGATCTATGATTGTTAATCTGTAATTTTATTTTCTATTACGAACTAGAAAATATTAGGTATACTTAGGAATGTTGAGGTTATAGGTTAGTCAACTGAATAGTCCAGTTATGTGATGTGATTTTAATTTTTATTGAAGCTCGAAATATTATACTTACCCTTATATTCATAATAGTTTATTAAACCTATTTTAGTTAAAACACATTTAAGTCTATTGCTGCCGTTGCAAGCATTTGTTAACGTTATTATAATTATATAATTAAGCATTATATGTAATTAAAAATATTTTTGTACACGGATATTTAAATAGAGAAGTAGGTACCTACTTGTTAATTGAAGATTTATTTTTGTCGTAGATAGTGGCGTTATTATAAAAAAACATTTTTCATTCAAGAAATGCAATTGTTTTATCTTTTCCTAACGCTTGTGTACGCAACTGTGCCATATTAATAAATACTATACTGGAAGGTTAAGAACGTTCTTAAGATATATGGCACGGCCGCTTTTTTATAGCTATCCGAACTTGGTCGGGTTATGTAGGTTTTCGATGCTTCGTCAGTATTTTAATTGTTTGTCTTTAATTACTGAATTTAATGACATGAAATTTTGCATGTGAATAGTTGAATGAATACACTAATTATTGGCATACATTTTACCATGCAATTCCTTTAGAATGTCGTGATATTTGACTGCTTTGTAAACAGTGATTTTGTCATGGTAAATTGTCCTATATCTCTTTAATTACTAAAGGAACATCATTGATATTTGGCAATATGTTGCAGACACTTACAAGGTTTGTATAAACGTGAAAATCTAGACCCCAAAGTGCATACTTTAAGAACTATGACCTAAAAAGCGTGTTTTACGTTTATATTTTTATCTCTTTAGCCCTACGATTTTTTCTAAATCTGTTTTGTACACAAATATGCACAAATTCAAAACAACGTATGTAAAAATCTACAGCTCTCTATGTAAGCGCTTTATATGAAAACTAGCTAATGGCCAAAGCGCGCATGCACAAAAACTTTTTTCTCCGAAGTCTATGCATGCACAAATTTTATTCATACATACACAATTACACACAAATACACACTAATTTTTGGACACATCTCTTTTTTCTAAAGTCAATGGATTAAAAAAAGTTCCGCCAGGACAACGTTCGCCCAGCGGAATCAGTTTTTGGTGAATTTCTCCACAATGGCTGCATGCACAAATTTTTTTTTACCATACACAATTACACGACGTCATACACTAAATATCTGCATATTTAAAATCTTTAAATTCAACAACATTCCGCTGCGCGAACGCACACATACTGAGTAATTCCTTCTTTGAACCTAACAACATATTTAATGTAATCCTACAATCAATAACAACCATAATTTGTTAATTAGGCATAAAAATTTATAAACATTATAGAAACAGTTTCATATCTGCCAACGGTGAACAGAATGTATCATGCTGTAAGCCTAACAACATGTTTAATGTAATTATATAATCATTAACCACCATAATTCTATCATTGTTATAAAAAATATAAACTTTATTGAAACATTCACTTCTGTAACAGCGGAAAATAGAAAATAACATGCTGTAAAGTAAGCCTAGAAATAAGAAATCTTGAAGTTAATACAATCATTGCATTGTTATTGTATTGTTTAGACAGGACCACAATATTGTATACGAGCGGTCATCAGTGCGCTCACGGTGGTTTGACGAGGTTCTGAGGATCACGGTAAGAGGTCGATGGGAGTGTGCATTCATTAGTTTTGAAACAATACCTGTTTCACGATACACACACTCGTTTAGTCACGTGGATACATCTAACAAAAATTTCATACATCAAAGTAGTGTTCTGAATACGTTTTTTCAACAAAACAATAGGAAAACAGCATTGATTTCGGCATCAGGGGTCATTGATCAAAACATAACCTATTTAGATGAGAGACATGACAGTGACATTTGACGTTTATAAGTTTCAATAAAGCCAGGATACTTGTCTACGAGTTAACTAAGATTTTAAACAGATTGGTCGAGATAGGTTTCAGAACGAAAACGTTGCTGACAGATGTGTCATTTGAAGGTTATTTGTTATTGTTCTCAAGGTTATTTCTTATTGTTATTGGTTGCCTAAAACATTGGAAAATGGTTGTTACGCGTGTTTAATCACTAAAATATTAATATAAATACCTGAAGATACAGTGGCATGGCTTCGTAAACACCACATTTGTTATTGTGCATAGGTTTTGGTCCAGCAGAAATCGTATGTGAAGAAAGTGGAATGTTTTGAATGTGAAATGTTAGAGTTTACAGTTTAACTAGTGCAGAATATTATGAAATACCAAATGATCCAAAAACTAGCATTTGCAGTCTGTCATCAGTCACCTAAACAGGTTAATACAGGTGAGTGGAAGTAATAGTTATACTTTGTCTCTAACTTCCATAAATGTAATAAAAGGTGACAGATTGTTTGAGCCAAATAGAGAAACATAAATAGTCAGAAATTTGCGAGTCAAATTAAATGTTTGACATTGGACAAATAAAAATACAAATAAATCAGTCCAATTAGAGTGTCCATCTATATGATGTGACATTTAACAAACATAAATAAAGGTTATTCTGCCAAATTAGTTAGTCAATCTTTATGATGTGACTTCTCACAAATAGAGATATAAGTAGTCAGCCAAACTTGTGTGTCAGATTAAATGTTATGACATTGGACAAATATAAATACAAATAAATCAGTCCAATTAGAGTGTCCATCTATTTGATGTGACATTTTACAAACATAAATAAAGATTTTTCAGCCGCAATTATATGTCAACCAATATGATATGACATTTTACGGTTATTAGATTCACGGGCAGACAGTTCAATATTAAGAAAGCAGTCCTGTTGGAATTTAAAGGATGGCAATTAAAAATTAAATTAATTTTTTTTTTAAATTTTAATTACAATTTCATTTGAGTTTTTTTTTGAATTGCCTTAACTGGGGGACTAGAGTCATTAAATATTATGTCATCCCAGGAATAAAATTTAGTGCAGAGTTTGGTGAGGAATTTTGGTAATCTTTTACATAGTTACCGGAAATATTTAGATGATTGATTATATTGGAGACCCCAAAACAATTCCAAATAGTTAATTGGGGAAATCATCAGGCTCATGGCACATAAAGGATATTAATATAAATTAATGAAATCCTTTTATAAACATTAGTTTTTTTTTCTTTTTCAAACAAAGAGAGTATAGGTATGGATATTAGCCGTAGTCCGTGCTTGCACGTGTTGTTTGGAGTTTACTCCGGCAGCGACGACGAGGCGTATGCATACCAGTACTGTATACTGTTAAAGTATTTATGGTGTTTATTATGAAGCGGATTGTGACTTCAAAAATAAGCCCACACATTAGTAACAATTCAAATGCACTTTGTTTACCAATAATTTAAGAAGCGGGTTGTGACTTCAAAAATAAGCCTACACGATGGTAACAGGTCAAATGAATGTTGTCTACTATCATTTATGAAGCGGATTGTGACTTCTGAAATAAGCCTACACATTAGTAACAATTCAAATGCACCTCGTTTACCAATAAATTTATGAAGCGGGTTGTGACTTCAAAAATAAGCCTACACGATGGTAACAGGTCAAATGAATTTTGTCTACTATCATTTATGAAGCGGATTGTGACTTCTAAAATAGGCCTACACAATATGTTTTTACAGAAGTTTTGCTTCTGGAAAGACTTTCACGTGTCTCTGGTGAGCGATAGGGATATGATTGCCCATGTAATTATGTTTCAGCTAGCTGAACATGTTCACCAGTAGTACCGTTTATAAACAAAAGCAGAAAAATTATTAGAGTTCCACTGGCGAACAGGAGGAATTCGGGGGAACTGCAAGGAGTGGCTTCCTGCGAAAGGATGCAGGTTGCTACGGATTTGTGAGAGAGGTATGATAGAGGAATGGATGGAGATGTATAAAAGATTACGGGGGGGTTTATGCCCGGACTGCAGGATGAAAGTCGGTTGGTAGAAGATATTTCCTGGCAAAGTCGAGTTTTTAAGGATAGCGTATCACTTTAGGCACAGTAAACATCAATAGTTACTTTAGAAAAATTTTTTTTTGGTGAAAATTGCCATTAGCTACGTTCAAGACAAGCATGTTGCCTCTTCGTATAGTTTAAACACCGAGGGCGGTGTACGGTTTTCTGCTTACGCAGAAAACCTTTCCGTGGGAAAGGGGGCATTGTCACGTAGCAAAATGTAGCAGCAGGCGACATCTCGTGGACTAGGGCTGAACTCGGGTCACATATTTTACATCGAGCCGAGAGATGGCGTTGCGCGAAAGGACGGTCGTTAAGATAATAAATAAATTTAAATAAAGAACGACCGGGTTATAAAATATAATATAAAAGAAGGACTTAAAATAAAGATATTAAAAAATTAGGAACCAACTCATGAGTCTGAGTTAAAAATACAAGTCGCGGAACGCACGAGTCTATGGTTCAGGAAAAGACAATTGGGAGCGGTCGGTCGGAACAGAGGAAGCTTCGAGAAAAAAAAGAATGACCGAAGCTTGCGTGGTGTCGCGAGTTCTTTTGTGGAAATAGCCGGTACCCAAGGCTGGCGTTTGGTGCAATAAGCCCCATGGGGCGGTGCATATGAAGTCTGGCTCATCTCTCTATTTGGCTCTATTGGCGGGCCTAGGGTGGGAACCCGTTTTGGGAGGCGTCGCGTTAATTTATCTTTGGTGGCCTTGATTCCCATTGGATCAGGCTTGTTGGAGTGGATGTGGCTGAACCCTGATGGTACGGCACATCAAGTTCTCTTTCGACGACGACTAGACAGGTATAAGCTGTCATGATATTTTGCTCCTGGTGTTCCCGAGATACCTAATCCCGCAGGCCGCGTTCAACCGTGCATTAATCTGACACCCGTCAGTTAGTGAAGCCAAGGGTCTTTGTACCGCAGTCTAGAAGAGTAATCCAGTAACGTAATCTAGAAGTGTAGTCTAGAGGAGTAATCCAGTAGCGCAGTCTAGAGGAGTAATCCAGTAGCGCAGTCTAGAAGAGTAATCCAGTAACACAATCTAGAAGTGTTAGTTAGAAGCGTGGACTCCCTGTCCTTGTTTCTGTGTTTTGATGTATCTAGTGATTGAGAGTGGGTTTCCGACAGGTTGCATTTAAGTAGGCTATTGGCTTGATATTGTGTGCATAACCTGAGATACTTTGGTAACGACTGAGCCGTGATCACAACGGTTCACCTCACGAATCCTCATCAAGCGACCCTGAGCTTGCTGAATTGTCTCATGTGGATTCCCTGTCCCACTCCGACCCGAGACGGAGTGAGTCGGGAGGTCGCCTAGGTGAGTTGGGAGTTTGTTTTGTCATATATTTATGACACAGGGTAATTATAAAATAAATTTGTAATTGTATCCATTTATTGTTTTATTTAATGCTCCTAGCTACCAAGTATTTATTTACACGATTAAATTTACTGTAACTGCCGGGTAGGGAGGAGTAAGACACTCCCAGAGTTTTTTTTTTAAAGCGTTACAATATTTATCCTATTTCCTTTTTTATTTTATGTAACCCGGTCGTTCTTTATTTGAATTTATTTAATATATTATCGACCGTACTTTCGCGCAACGCCATCTCTCGGCTTGATGCAACATATGTGACACGAGTTTAGCCCATGTCCAAGAGATGTCGCCTGCCGCTATATTTTTGCTACGTGACACTGTCGTTCCTGTTTTGGTGCATATTTTTAACATGTTCCTGACGAGGGGAGTCTTCCCCGATGTTTTCAAGAGGGCAATATTTCATCCTATATTTAAAACTGGAGACAAGAGCAGTGTCGTTAACTACAGGCCTACATCGGTTCTCTCTACATTTTCCAAAATATTCGAAAAAGTAATTAACGTTAGACTTATGAACTATCTTAGTAAAAACCAGATCTTAGCCTTCAACCAGTTAGGTTTCCGGACTGGAAAATCTACAGACGATGCAGTTCTGGAACTCACTGATGAAATAGTGAACAGCCTAAACAATAAACCAAAAGCTATCGCTATCTTCTTAGACCTATCCAAAGCCTTCGATACTGTTTCCGCCCCCAGACTCCTCTCGCTGGAGGGGATAGGAGTTCGAGGTGTTGCACACGATATCTTTCGCAGTTATCTAGAGGATCGTCAACAGGTGGTTAAAATTGAAAATTTCACCAGTAGAAAGATTAAGCTTACTTTCGGTGTGCCTCAGGGCAGTGTACTCGGGCCAACCCTGTTCCTCAATTACGTGAACGAATTGTGCCAGTTGTCCCCACCCAACTCTAAAATAGTGGCTTACGCCGACGACACAGCCCTTATTGTCCACGGAAAAGCCTGGCCCGAAACTTTTAATAGAGCAGAAAATGTCTCGTCTCCTGCACGGGGTAGTGGGGTATTAAACTACCCCGTGCATCGCCTCAGAGGCGCGCGCCAACACTCGCGCGCGTCTCCGCCTCTGGGTCCATCGAATAGGGGGCGGGGACTTACTCCGGGCATCCTAAGCCAGCCCACAAATTCTTTAAGACTCAAAGCGCACGTTTGCTCACCTAAAAACTCACACAATTGCGAGTGCACATCTATAGAGCGTACTGATAATATAAAATATCTCGGATTAATAATCGATAAACACTTGAAATGGAAAATGCAAATCACTTCCCTAGTAACACGTATTCGAAGATTAATTTATATATTTAAAAAGCTTAGGGGGGTCGCTGACTTTGGATGCCTCATTATGGTTTATCTGGCACTCGCCCAATCAGTTCTGGGATATTGAGTAACCTCATGGGGCGGAGCCCACAAAACCTCCATGTTTCGGCTGGAAAGGGCACAAAGAGCTGTGCTAAAGCTGCTCGCTAAGAAAGCATTCCGCTATCCAACTGCTGATCTCTACATGGAATGTAATGTGCTTACGGTTAGAAAGATTTTCATTTTGCAGACTGTACTTATAAAAACACAGCTTGATACCCTTCGACCGAAATGTATGTACCACAATACGCCTTTCTGATAGAGTCTCTAAAGTTATGCCCTGTAAAGTGATGGCAGCCAGGAGACACTTTACATTCGTCAGCTATATTTTTAATAAAATAAACAGGATTATGAACATTTATAGCTTAACGAGAATGGAGTTAAAAAGGAAGTTTCCCGAGTGGTTGAAAACCCTTTCATCTGACGAAACAGAGAAGATTGTAGAAATATAATCAGTTAAACAATACACCCGCACATCCACACACACTCACACCCCACACCCTCATACACACACTCCCATACGCATATACATACAGCTTCTCACATACACTTTCATACACCCACACTTTCACCCTACATCTGTTCAAAATACACTTCTGCATGCCATTATTTTATATTATATTTTATTTTCAAATCTTTAGTTTTTAATGTTCTTTATGTCTGGAAGAAATATTTTCTTAATTTTAGAACCGGCGTTGATAGCCGCGACACAGTTTTAACTTTTGCAGATATCATCGTTTCTCCCTTCATCTATTCATAATTATGTGTGGAGGGGCCAAGTGGCTTCGCGAGATTTAATATACCTTCCTTCGATTTGGACTGTAATTTTTAAAATAGTTGAAAAGAAAAATGGCGTCACTGTCGCGCTGTAAACTCTTAACCTAGGAATGGGTTTTGGAGTATCATGCACCTTAACTCTCTTCACGGGCTGTTCCGTCGTCTCGTAGGAGTTCGATCAGTCCACTCTGTCTTCGACGGTTCTTCACCCTCGCAGTTCGGCACAAGCTCAACAAAAACACACGTGGTTATCGAGTTCCCGCTAACAGCTTCGGTTTCCTTTCTTGAAGCCACAAAGACACGTCTCCAATTGAGCGGGTGGATATAACTTATAATCGCTTGATTATATCGTTTAGCGAAACAGGATTCACATAGCAAAAGCCATGCGATTTTATGCGGATAGCGGATAGGATCACACCGCAGAGCGGTGCGAAACGCGGTTAGCGGTCGAGTACCAACTGGTTACTATTACGGCGACAGCGGATAGCGGATAGGATCACATCGCAGAGCGATGCGAACGCGGGTTAGCGAACTGAGCACCAACTGGATACATTTATGCGGCGACAGCGGAAAGCGGATAGTAGGCGAGCGCGGCGCGACGCGCGGCGCGCGGTGCGGTTGGGGCGAGCTCCAAAAGGACACTAAAACTGTGTTCTTCACGCACGATTCGAAGCGTCCACGATCAATAGCGAAACAGCGCCATCTCACGGGCAGCGGGTGCATGACGTGATGTAGGTTACGGGTACAAGGATTAGCTAAGAGATTCTGCGCGACAGTTCCATTTATAAACACCAATAGATGGCGCCAACATCCTCCCCCCTTTTGAAGGGTCACCTTCAAAAACCCAATCATGAAATACAGCGAGAACTGCGAAAATATAATATTGAAACTGCGACTTATAAAAGAAATAACTGCGATTTTTATATAAATAACTGCGATAATACTAAACTAACGAACTGCTAACACTTAAACTACTTGTGTTTATCAAAATTAATAATCCTACTGTGTAGGTAGTGGGCACAAACGCACGACCGGACGTACGTATATACCTTTAGCGGTTCTTACAGAAGCTACACGCGTTACCCCATCGTCGGAAGGAAGCGTCCTTTCCACAATCGCTAACGGCCACGATAAAGGGGGTGCATTATCAGTTATGATGATTACAACCATGCCAGCCTTGATTGGCACAGTCGGAGTATTCCATTTCTCTCGAGTTTGCAAACCGTGTAAATACTCCATTCTCCACCTTCTCCAAAAGGACTGAACTAACTTATCAAGTAGAGAATGTCTCTGAAGCAGATTGAGATTATCTGATTCTACTTCAGGTGCGGGTAATGAAAGCAGAGGTGCGGTATGCAAAAAATGGCTAGGAGTCAATGCGGTAAGCTCTGCGGAATCGGCACTCAGAACTATGAGAGGCCTAGAATTTAACAAATACTCGCTCTGAGTGAGTACTGTAACTAGCTCTTTGTAAGAATGCCGCTGTGAATAACTTAGATCAGAATGGGTGAGTCGTCCACCGACTCTAATTAAGTCGTTATATAATTAAGAATTAGCGACTACAAAATTGTTGCCTCTGTCCGAGTGCATTACTTGGACAGGGCCACTGCGGAATAAAAATCGTTTAAATGCGCTTAAAATATGGCGGTTTTTTTATGCTGGATGAGTTTCAGCAGTTTGTGTTCTGCAAAACTCACATCAGCTGCGATTATATGTACGAAATCGCGACGTGATAACAATTTAATGAATATACAAATGCAAACAGTCGTACGGAGTAGGTATTTTACTCCATGACGAAAGGCGACAAATAGTATAATGAACACAGGAGGTGTCCGCGGGAATTAAAACAGCGTGAATGAGCTTTCTTTGCTCAGGTACTTCGTCCAGCGGGAGCGGCTCCGTACATTCAGTGATAGGCCACTGTGACGGATGTAAAGTTAGCCAGGGGGGGCCCTGAGACCACAGAGGGTGGTTTAACAATTTAGCAGGAGAGACACCACGTGACAGGCAGTCTGCCGGGTTGTCAATCCCTGCTACGTGATAGAAGTTATCTGCGGAAATATTATTAGTGATTTTAATATAAGTAGGATACACGTCTACGGTCTCATGCGGGAGAACTGAGACGGGCGAGATATAACCCTTAGAAAGGTAATCATTTACGACCTCGTCGTAAGCGGCGCGCAGCCCCGGTGAAGCTTCAAGCTTCCTTTCCAAGCATAAAAATCGCTTACGAGCGACATTGAAAGAGTCACCTAGTGTGAACACATCTTTATCAAACGGTAGACCCACGGTATAGCGACCAGTAACTGGGTCCCGTTGCGTAGTTGAACGATAAAATATTCACATTCAACATCAGCGGGTTGTTGAATGGGCGGGCCGGGGACTTCTTCAAGTTCCCAGAAGCGGGAAATAAAAATATTCACATTCAACATCAGCGGGATGTTGAATGGGCGGGCCGGGAACTTCTTCAAGTTCCCAGAAGCGGGAAATAATTAATTACCTACACGTCAGCGCAAACAAGTGTAATGGTTGATATATGAACTCCTTGTCTGTCTATGTTATTTAGTTGTTTATATTTTGACAAGACGTCTTGTAATATAATACCTAATGTCTTGTTTTAATGCCTAAGTTTTAAAGTACAATAAAACCAAGTTTCCTTTGGTTTTGTCTTTCTCTCGTATCAATTTATTGTACTTTAATTATATCTATAAATATAATCATGTCGAAGAAAGAAACCCCGTTGACCGCGAGTTTGTCGTGCTATCTACGACCACAAAGATTTGAGATTGAACCATCCACCGCTGGTTCAGATCTGGACACACTGGCGGCACACGTTTGAAAACTTTATTTCCGAACAAGCTTCTTCCGCTACTGAAGACATCAAACTCAAGCTCCTTGCTAATCATGTGTCACCTACCATATTTAATATAATTAAGGAATTTTATTTTATTTATTTTATTTTTACATTTTAAGGAAACTTACAGCTAGTATATATACAGATAGAAGATAATTAGTGAAAGAAAGCCAATTAAAAGTTTCCACAGATTACATTAGGTTAGCACAAGAGACAGTAACAGGTACAGCACCGGACAGGAAAGCGAAATTAAGAACAAGTAAGCACTCGGAGAGTATTAAGTAAAGACTGAATTTTTTTTAGTGATTAACAAAAAAGTTATCACAAAGTATCTTTTTTAGTTTAGGAACACTGGTGGAGAACAAATCGAGATCATTAAACCTCTGACACAACAAATTATATGCTCTGCTAGCTCTTATGATTTAAGAGTTTTGTCGGTATACGCATCGCACAGAGGGAACATACAGCGCCTGATGATTCCTTAAAGTGAAGGATGGAACACGCAGCCCAATTTTGCTCAACAATTCAGAACAGTCGATTGAGCCATTAGCCATATTGAACAAAAACACCATGTCGGCAATTTTTCTCCGCTCAATTAGTGGAAGAATGTGAAATTTTCTACAACGGTTGTTATAATTAGGTAAATAAGTTCTGGATCTAAACTGAATGCACCTCAAAAATTTCCTTTGGATACTTTCGATGCGATTGACGTAAGTATCGTAGACAGGATTCCATACCGGTGAGCAGTATTCGAGATGACTGCGCACAAAAGCACAGTACAGAATGTTTTAGTGTTTTAATATTTTTAAAATCCGCTGATATCCTCAAGATAAAACCAAGGGCTTTAGAAGCTTTTTTAATCATTTTATCAATGTGTGTGTCAAAGAGAAGTTTCGAGTCAAAAGTGACTCCCAAGTCTGTAATCGTGTTAACTCTGGCTATTGAAGTATTGGCTAGTTTGTAGTCATAAATAATGCGCTTCAGTTTACGAGTGAATGTACACGTGTAACATTTTGGAACATTTAGATCTAACCGGTTAGCCGTGCAGTACTCTACGAAACTGTCCAGATCGTGTTGGAGGCGTTCAGCATCTTCGTGAGTCTTGACTTCACTTAGAATCTTCATGTCGTCCGCAAATAAAAGGACTGTTGAATTCAATTTATGAAGATGTTGAATAACAAGGGTCCCAAAAGCGATCCCTGTGGAATTCCTGAGGGGGCTATCATAGTTCTTGATGTATATCCATTAAGGACAACAGTTTGACACCTGTTGGCCACATAAGATGAGAACCACCTGAAGAGATTTCCACTGATACCCATAGCCAGCAGTTTGCGCAAAAGTATAGCATGATCCAAACGATCGAAACACTTGCTGTAATCTGTGTAAATTACATCTACTTGTGAGTGGTGGGCCATACATTCAGTCAAGTAGTCGCTACAAAGAATTAGGTTGGTGGTTGTGGACCGACCTCGCAGGAAACCATGTTGGCGGTCGTTGATGCTTAATTTAAGACAGGTGTAAAGCTGCTTGTATATAATTTTTTCCAAGATTTTAGCGAAAATACATAGTTTGGATATGGGTCTGTAATTTTCCACAAGGTTTTTAGGCCCTTTTTTGTGGATCGGAGTGATTATAGCCGACTTCCAAACCGCAGGTACCTCTGCCAAATTTAAAGAAGATCCCAAATTAAAAGAGGAAGAGTCAGACCTTTGGCACAGTTGAGTATAAAAACTGGTGGAATGTTGTCTGGTCCTGCAGATTTGGATAAGTCAACTCCTTTAAGTAGATTGAATACTTCTAATTCATTAACTTCGACCGAATGTATGTCCGAGACAGTTTCGCTCAAATACATGCTAGGCCCCCGCGCATGGTCAATGGTAAGATCGTCGTCATCATTAGTAGGTACTAGCACCAGAACTAAGAAAATTAGAGTAGAAATAGTCGCTAAACATATTACAGATGTCCTCTCCGACACTTGAAGTGCTATTTCTATACTTAAGTAAGGAAGGGTAAGCATTGATCTGATTTCTTGATTTAACATATGACCAAAATGCTCTGGGTGTCTTAAAAATATCTGCTTCAATTTTCGCAATATAGGAGTTAAACATTTCACTTTCAACTTCCTTGGCACGCTGTCGGAGCAAGACAAAAGACTGGTGATCAGACAGGTTTCCGTATTTCTTGAACTTTGCGTGGTGCTTGGATTTTTCTTTTAGAATTTTTATCAGAGGTTGCTTGAACCAGAGAGGGTATCTGCTACTTGGAACTACCGCCCTAATTGGTACAAAAGAATCACGTAGTTCATTGATTGTGTCATAGAAAAATGATACAGCATCCTCCAGTGTCACAGAGCTCACTGCGTTGCGCCAGTCGATCTGGCTCAACCTATGGTTAATAGTTGTGTAGTTGGCCGAACGATATAAAAATTTAGTACGAGGACATGCCGGGAGAGTATGAAGTTCCACGAAATCAGCAGACACACAGAGAGCTTTATGATGTAGATCTTCTGGCACCAGAGGATCAGCGCAACTTGCTACTGAGACCTCACTATTGGATAAAACTAGATCTAGTATTTTGTTGTTAATATTTACGTGCCGACTATATTGAGAGATATTGCAGATTGCAAAGTTATCAAACAAGCTGGCCTGAACATTATCTTGAATATTACTAGGGCAATAGGACTGACCATCATCATCTAGTTCCCAGTTTATGTTTGGTAGGTTAAAATCACCAAGAAGTAGAAATTTGTCAGACGGATGCTTCTGAACAATATCTGTTAGGTTATTAGAAAAATTTGATAACTGACCTGCTTGAGAATGCCCAAGATTTTGGTTGCAGATGTACACCACACGGATATGCATTTTTTAAGATACTCGTGGCCTCTTCTTATGTAGAGTGAGAGTAATCCACAAGTCTTCAGCAGACGAGAACCATTCACTGCGGAGGTCACTAATAAGTTCACGTCGAACTGAAATAAGCACACCACCCCCCAATGATTGTTTTGTGCTAGAATAATTTCTATCGCGTCGCCACACTATGTAACGGTCATCAAACAATTCACTGTCTTAAATACCTTCAATAAGCCAAGACTCTGTTAAGCAAATGATATCTTAAGAATTGACACACACATTGCGATAAAATGTTAACGTTTTCGTACGCAATCCCCGAACATTTTGGTAATAAACACTAATAGGTGACATCGCAAACAGAAAGAATACGAATGAATAGCACTATAATAATAAATGAAATAGGATTCATTCAGATTAGAGCAAAACAATAAATGACGGTACATTAAACACACGATCAAGCCAATCACAACCTTAGATGCATACAAATAGGATTCAATAGAAAAATAACTATGGATAACACCGAGCGATAAGCGAACATAAGGGCCGCAGACAAGGAATTTGCATAATAATATGCCACCAGTGTCCCTCAAACTGATAGTGACGTACTTGCGAGTATACGAGTACGAAAAATATTATAAAATTCACACATCCTTAACTTAGACACTTCTTTAAATCTTGTTCCGTCTTTATATGGTAGGTTGGAGAGGTAGTGTTTCTCTTTATAAGAATTTTGCAACCAACTACCCAAGTGTATAAAAAACCTCGTTCTTTAGCGAGTTTTTTTTGTTTTATTCAGCAGCATTTTGTTTTCAAAGGTTAGATGATCATTGACGTAGATGATACTGTCGGACTGCAAGCCCAACTTGCCTGCAGTTATAGAACCTTTAAGCTTTTTAGCGGCGGCCACGAAATCGTTTTTTAGGTATCTATTATGAACTGAGCAGATAATATTTTTATTCTGATCGTTATTTCGTGTCGGTACTCTCGCAATGAAATTTATCTGCTCTTTAGAGATACTGCATCTGCCAATAATTGCGAACAGATTTTCTGAGTTGGTCGACGGAACACCCTTAATTTCCAAGTTGTTCATCCTTGATCTTTGCTCCGTTTCGCGATGCAGATCTTCAATTTTGGAGCATCGTTCATGTAATACTGCCATCTCCTCCTTAGTTTTCGTAAGACAGTCCACTTCACTCTCCAATCCCGACACTTTGTTGGCCAATGTCTCCACTGAATGGTCCAGAAACTCAACAGCAGTTCTGGAGTACTCGGTCCTGATCAACTTAAGCTCCGCAAGTTCCGATTGAATAGCTCTAATATTCTCCATTATAGTGGGTAAGCTGTCCATCCGGGCTGAGAGAGCCTTTAGTTCTGACATTATTGCGTCCATGTCAGCTGTTACGGGCGTAGTTGTGGGGCGAGGACTGGGTGCTGCCAGAGATTTGCAATTACTGCACTTCCACGTGTTCCTGCGATCCCCCAGTTTCCTCCATCCTCCTTCCGTTATGCCAGCACAGGGAAAGTCGAACTGTTCCAGGCATCCCACGCATTTCGCTCCATCCCTGCTTTCCAGTTGACAACGCTTGCATTTGAACATTTTGTATAACTTAGTATTAAAATTTGAGAATCGATAATTAATCACACGCGAAGTATTATGCGTCCGGCCGATTTGCTGTCTACCGTCGGAATGAATGTTCGAAGTACTGCGACGCTATCAAACTCCTCAACGAAACGTTCGAAAAGAGGAAGAATATTATACTGGCTCGACACCAACTGACTTGCAGGAAACAACAGCCCGGGGAAACGATAGTAGAGTACTGCAGGGCGCTTACCTCTCTAGCGTACGACTGCCACTACAAAACCGTCACTGCGGAAGAGCACCAAAATGAATCAATCCGTGGAGCCTTTATCGCAGGTCTGTCAACCCAACGAATTCGGGAACGCTTACTCGAGAAATCAGAAATGACGCTGGAAGAGGCATTAGATTTAGCAATTTCCCTAGAGACCGCAGAAAATACTTCTCAAGCATTGCAATCAAATGCACTACCTGCCTCTACTAACATGTTGAATGCAGTGGCATCCATCGAATCACAAGAAAACCTCCATCAGCCGAATATTGCAGCCATGACCTCACGTTATAGCAATTCTAAACGACGCAGGTGCTTTTTTTGTGGCGGCAACGTCCATCCAAGGATCAAATGTCCAGCAAATAACGCTAAATGCCAACTATGTCAGAAGAAGGGTCATTTTGCCAACGTTTGCCGTAGTGCTGGACGAAAACAGCAAAACCTCAATGCTGTGAATGTTGAAGAAGAATCTCAAGAATCTCATCCCGCTTCCCTTGCATCTATCTGTGCCGCCGCTCCTTCCAGCTTACGTAAGGCCACAATCACTATCACTGTAAATAATCACAATGTCGATGCCCTAGTTGATACTGGAAGCTCTATCAGTTTTATAGATAATGCTTTGGCTCTAACACTTAATCTTAAAAGGAAACACTGCAATCAAGCTGTGACTCTCGCTTCATTAAACAACGTATCATATGTTAAAGGTATATGCCATGCTACTATTCAGATTGATAACCACATTTATAAGCAACAGGCGCTGCTCATTGTCGATAACTTATGTGCTGACATCATCATCGGTCACGACATCCTAAAAGGACACTCTTCTCTCGAATTGCAGTTTGGTGGTGAAAAAGGAACCCTAAAAATATGCAACATTCTTGAAGCCTCCGTACCTCCAGCAACTGTCTTTACAAATCTTTCGCCATCTATCAAACCAATCGCCATTCGTTCCAGACGTCACTCAGAAGGAGATCAAGCATTCATATCAACTGAAATTTCAAACCTGCTCAAAGACAAAGTTATTGAGCCAAGCATATCTCCGTGGAGAGCACAAGTTATAGTCGCTGGAAGTGGACATCACCGAAAACGTTTGGTAATTGATTACTCTCAAACGATAAATAGATTCACAGACCTAGATGCATATCCCCTCCCAAGTATAGATTCTATCGTCACCGCAGTCTCTAAATACAATTTATTCAGTCAAATTGACTTAAAAAGTGCGTATCATCAAGTACCAATCCTTCCCAAAGAAAAGATATACACAGCATTCGAGGCTTGCGGCAATTTGTATCAATTTACTCGCATACCATTTGGCGTTACGAACGGCGTTGCTGCTTTCCAAAGAACCCTTCACTATATTATTCGTACAGAGAAGCTAAAAGGAACCTACGCCTACTTAGACGATGTTACCATCTGTGGAAAGGACAAACAAGAACATGACTTTAATCTGCGTCGATTCATGGAAGCGGCCGAAAAATACAATCTCACCTTAAACAAAAACAAATGCGTATTCGAAACTGACTCAATTAACCTTCTCGGCTATACCATTAATAACAATACTATCAAGCCCGACAAGTCACGCTTAGAACCACTGCTAAATCTCCCCGTTCCGTTAGATGCAGCGTCTCTAAAAAGAACTCTTGGTCTATTTGCCCATTATTCTAAATGGATCAACAATTATTCCGCTAAAATTAAACCGTTAGTCGACACTAAGTTTCCCCTATCTAAAGAAGCAACTGAATGCTTCAATAAACTAAAATCTGACATCGCGAAGTCATCTCTTGCTTCAATTGACACCAAAGAGACGTTCACCGTCGAGACTGATGCATCAGAATTTGCCATCGCTGCTACGCTTTCCCAGAAAGGCCGCCCTGTAGCGTTTTTCACACGCTCATTAAATAATTCTGAACGGCGCCAATCCTCGATAGAAAAAGGCATGTGCGATAGTAGAAGCCACTGAATGCTTCAATAAACTAAAATCTGACATCGCGAAGTCATCTCTTGCTTCAATTGACACCAAAGAGACGTTCACCGTCGAGACTGATGCATCAGAATTTGCCATCGCTGCTACGCTTTCCCAGAAAGGCCGCCCTGTAGCGTTTTTCACACGCTCATTAAATAATTCTGAACGGCGCCAATCCTCGATAGAAAAAGAGGCATGTGCGATAGTAGAAGCCCTCCGCAAATGGCGCCATTATTTGATCGGCCGATACTTCATACTTATTACAGACCAACAGTCAGTCTCCTTCATGTTCAATCAAACTCACACGAGTAAAATCAAGAATGAAAAATAGAGCGATGGCGCCTAGAATTATCCTGCTATAAATACGATATAATTTACCGACCTGGCAAACAAAATGTAGCCGCGGATGCACTGTCCAGAGTTTGTGCAGTCGCATGTGGCTCTCTTGATAAACTTGCTGATCTTCATAGATCCTTATGCCACCCCGGCAACAAGAATGGTACATTGGATCCGCTCCAAAAACCTGCCGTATTCAGTAGAAGATGTAAAAAGAATGACCGCTAGCTGTCGTGTATGCGCTGAAGTAAAACCCAGATATGTCAAGAATGAAGGGCACCTAGTCAAAGCGACAGCGCCATTCGAAAGACTTAATCTTGATTTCAAAGGTCCTTTACCATCGAATTCTACTAACAAATACATCCTTACTATAATTGACGAATACAGCAGGTTCCCGTTTGCTTTTCCTTGTAAAGACATGTCTTCAGCAACTGTTGTTAGGTGCTTAAAAGAACTTTTTTGCTTATTTGGTACTCCTGCATACGTGCATACGGATAGAGGAACTGCTTTTCTCTCGGACGAAACGAAGAACATTTTTAACAAGCCTTGGAATTGCTTGTAGTCGGACTTCACCGTACAACCCGCAGGGTAACGGATTGGTTGAGCGTCTAAATGGTACATTGTGGAAGACAGTTCAGCTTTATCTTCGCTGTAATAATTTAGGAATTTCTGAGTGGGAGAAAGCCTTACCTATTGTGATGTATAGATATTACAATTAAAATGTGCTCCTGCGACACCCGGCGGTGGGAGGCATTACGTTGCCGGCAGTCCCAGCGAATGGACGTGTCGCGCCGCACTAAGTGATTGATTTCTGTGTTTTATTTCTAAACCACCCGACCCAATCGCAAGACATAACATTGGCGACGAGGATAAAGAACGTGAGCAAAATACGCAATATATAATGAGACTACAAAGATGACCGAGAATATCAGTTGAAAAATCATAATTTTACATTTCAAAATGAAGGAAAGGCATATGACATGCTCAATATCATTAACAAACGAATGATTTATCTTTTTTGAAAATAAAAACGAAGTAAACAAATATTTGCTAAATTCTATAAATCATTGTATTAATTTTAGGTAAACAAACTGATACCTTCGATTATATTAAGTAGTCTTTAAAGGCAGTGCCAGTTAACGCTTACCAATATAAATGTCCCGTTGTTGTGTAGTTGGTCGATTTTTTTTAAATACCTACATATTTTTACAAATACCGCACACTCAAAGCAAGCCTTCTTAAAACAGTCGACGGACTTAAATATAACCTACGATCCAGACGAAGCGTTTCACCGCTTTTTATACCGCGTACATCGCGGCACGGGAACAATTTGCCAGCGGCGGTGTTTCCGTTGGAGTACAATCTGAGTGTCTTTAAGGCCAGAGTGAATAGGCTCTTAATAAAGTAATGCATTTTACCATCCTCGATTGCGTCACTGCTTACGGATTTCGGCGGATTTAGGCGGGATTGCGGTCAAGCACTAGTTTAAATTAAAAAAAAAAAAAAAAAACTTTTTAGGGTAAATAGTAAATAGCAACGTATTATGCAGATCATTTCCAATTCTTTAAGGTTGTCTATATTATTGTTCATTACAACTACACAACAGCAAAAACAAAAAAAAAACAGTGCCTGTAAGCGTTAGCCAAGTCGGGAATCAATCACAAAGCAAACAATTCCAATGGGTAAACACCCATCAACCTCATAAACTGGTATAAAATTATGCTAGTTATGCAAATATAATAATTATTATAACAAAATTTCCAATGAGTGAAAACTCATCAAGTTCATACAATGGTATAACCAGTGTATGCAAATATAATAGTTATTATAACAAAATTGCCAATGAGTGAAAACTCATCAAGTTCATACAATGGTATAACCAGTGTATGCAAATATAATAATTATTATAACAAAATTGCCAATGAGTGAAAACTCATCAAGTTCATACAATGGTATAACAGTGTATGCAAATATAATAATTATTATAACAAAATTTCCAATGAGTGAAAACTCATCAAGTTCATACAATGGTATAACCAGTGTATGCAAATATAATAATTATTATAACAAAATTGCCAATGAGTGAAAACTCATCAAGTTCATACAATGGTATAATCAGTGTATGCAAATATAATAATTATTATAACAAAATTTCCAATGAGTGAAAACTCATCAAGTTCATACAATGGTATAACCAGTGTATACAAATATAATAATTATTATAACAAAATTGCCAATGAGTGAAAACTCATCAAGTTCATACAATGGTATAACCAGTGTATGCAAATATAATAATTATTATAACAAAATTTCCAATGAGTGAAAACTCATCAAGTTCATACAATGGTATAACCAGTGTATGCAAATATAATAATTATTATAACAAAATTGCCAATGAGTGAAAACTCATCAAGTTCATACAATGGTATAACCAGTGTATGCAAATATAATAATTATTATAACAAAATTGCCAATGAGTGAAAACTCATCAAGTACATACAATGGTATAACCAGTGGTATGCAAATATAATAATTATTATAACAAAATTGCCAATGAGTGAAAACTCATCAAGTTCATACAATGGTATAACCAGTGTATGCAAATATAATAATTATTATAACAAAATTTCCAATGAGTGAAAACTCATCAAGTTCATACAATGGTATAACCAGTGTATGCAAATATAATAATTTATTATAACAAAATTTCCAATGAGTGAAAACTCATCAAGTTCATACAATGGTATAACCAGTGTATGCAAATATAATAATTATTATAACAAAATTGCCAATGAGTGAAAACTCATCAAGTGAAATACAATGGTATAACCAGTGTATACAATTTTACAAAATAAATTGGGATTAGTTCCGGTCCTATAAGTTCAGTTTGTTTAGAAACAGAGTTACTTGTACGGCGAAGACACATTTAAGTACACAATTATATTCATAACCAAAATAATATCTAACTATGATTAGTATGTATATTATTAAACAGCTAATGGGTAGTCACAATGGTGACATTTTACAGCAAGTTTCGATTTGCTTATTCTAAGATTGTCCCAACATGTCTCAGTTACTGGCAATAGAACCTCTTGACTGCGAAACAGACCCAAATTCGATGGGGCCTTGTTGACAAAGATGGAAACGAGCCCTCGAATTTTATTTTCTAGCCTTTGGTATAAACCAACCCTTGATGAAACGTGCAACGCTTTTGTTAAGCTTGCAATCCTAACGCGGGGTTAGGATTGCAAGATATATGTATATTAAACCTCCATGGCGCACATGTCGAAGAGGAAGGCACCCCCGAGGCGTTAAAAACAGCAAAAAAGAAAAAAAAATCAGACGAGTACTTTTCCCCGAAGCAGAACTTCCTTTATGAGCGTCATTTATTCCGGCTCAAGCCGTTGCCGTTGCGCAAGGAGGCGCGGGTTCGATCCCCGCACAGTGCAAATATTTGTATGCATGAATATGAATATTTGCACTGGTCTGGTCGTGCCTCGGAAAGCACGTTAAGCCGTTGGTCCCGGTTGCCATACGAACATCTAGTGGCAGTCGTTACGGGTTGTTGGAGCCCTCAAAGTCTAACAATTGGTCTAACTGCAATGCTTAGATATCGCCTTCGGGTTGTGGAGGTCAGACGGCAGTCGCTTCACGGAAAATATCGAAGTTTAGACAAAATCAGCAGTTAGACTGGTAAAGCGGACCCCAGACTCCAAAGCTGAAAAGCTACGGATGCGACTGGGATAAACGCTGAGAAGATGATGATTTATTCCGGCTCATGAAACAGGAACCATAGAAAAAAAAATTAAAATATTTGCAAATAGGATTTTCGGAAAAATACTACTGTTAGGAGGTTCAGTTACAATAGAAAGGGTATCATAGAAGCTAACACAATTGAGACTGCGGAAAGACAATTAAATGAATTTCATGGGAAACAAACTGAACAGGTTAACAGGATCGGAACGAAACCATATAAAACCCAAATTCGGGTTACCAACACAAGTAAACAACGATGCTTTAGATGTGGAAGTGTCACAGTGTGTGGTGTTGTCACATTAGTGATGATACGTACTGTCCTGCTAAAGATAAGGTATTCGACAAATGTGGCCATAAACGTCATTATCTAAGTCAATGTCGTATAAGAAAGCACAAGCAAAGCATCAACTATTACGGCCACAAATGAACGACCAGTGAAATTACCAGTCAGCAATGTGAACTATATATTCCATATTGATGATAAAATAAGTTGCCGAAATAGGTTGCCAAGTAGGTGGCGTCGAAATGAACATGCTCATCGACTCCAGTAGCAAAAACATTGTATTAAATGATAAATCGTGGGAATACCTAAAATCAACAACTATAAGCTTTTTGATCACGAGCTGAGGATGCTTGACGATATCCCACTACGTGGGAACAAAATAATCATTTCCACGAAGTTACGTAAACAAGTTCTTGCATCAGTACATGAAGGGCACTCAGGCATTGTTGCCACGAAGAGTAGACTACGGACTAAAGTGTGGTGGCCTAAAATAGAAACTACAAACAAAAAAAAACTGATATATTAATTTCTTTGTCAGTACACTACCATGGATGCCAATCTAGTAAAAATATATTTCACTTTAGATCCGTGTTTGCTCGGTTGGTGTTTAGTTGATATTTGCTCTTTATTTTAAAGCTACTTTTATATATATAATTGTGATGCTGATCCATACGTCATGTTCGTGAACGGGCGCCGTCAGAGGGGACTGGTCATCTCTTAGCTGCCACGGCGTATTTTGATTTCTGAATTGATCTTTGTGTGTTTTCCATAATGGACGCTCTCAGCGTACAATATATTTCTGCATCGTTCTCACGCGGTTGATTTCAACATGAATGATGTAATCAAATATTTGTAACAATAGCTTAAAAATTTAAAAGAGTGTCCATGGAGGTTCTTGCCCGTTCTTCTCCATAGGTACCTACTCTTTGGAATGGGCGACTAGCTTCATCTTATTGACTGACCGACCTTCTGAAAATTCAAAAGTGCCTGTAAATGGTTTATTTGAAATAAATGATTTGATTTTGAAACATTTTATGTAAATTTAGTTTCTTAGTAAGTGAATTGGTGTTAATTCTTAATGAGAAGTAGGTAATAAAAGTTCTTAAACCATAAAGTCGACCAAGACGCTAAAACTATGGTAAAAGTGGTACCCTAGTTTCAAGACCTAACCCTCCGGTGCCAATGAAGAGGCGTGAATTACCAATGCAGCCTTGGACTGATATAGCTAGGGATTTCCTTGGTCCATTACCCAGTGGGCATAATTTATTAGTTGTTATTGATTAATATAGTCGATATAAAGAAATTAAAATAATGAAATCCATAACTTCTCACGAAACAATTAGGATATTAAAAGAAATATTTTCTAGGTTAGATATTCCAGTCAGTATAATGACATTAGATTAGATAATGGGCGGCAATTTACAAGCGAGGAGTTCAAGTCCTTCTGCTCGGAATTCGGTATTATAATTTTACACCATATTGGCCACAGCACAATGGGGAGGTCGAACATTGAGCTATTATTACTACGTATAGAGGAGCTATCCAAAGCAGAAGTATTGTCCATTTTGTTTAGAGTTAAAACTAAAATGCGCTGCAGCGCTAAAACAATTATTTATCGTCTTTTTATACGATAAAGTGTAAAGCGCTTAAGCGCTACTAGAGTGTTGTTTTGTCGCGATCAAAAGGTCGAAAGCGCCGCCGTTTGCTCGGCGCTTACGCGTTTTGTTCTTCCATTTTCAACAGTGCAACAGAAATATAGATTGTACAATACAGAGTGGACATGGCTATTGTGAGTGTTTTCTACCTACCATTCATTAGAATTTAAACTTATTTCATAATTTAATATTTTAGAATAGAGTAGGGTTTGATAAAATGAATGAAACACAAATGTTGTATTATAAATAATATGTTTATAACTTAATTAACGGCCCGGACGTGGGAACCTTGAATAAACAAAATGTAAGTACTTAACAAATTATCTCTAACATAATTCAAGAATAGTTTTTCACCTTTCAAAAACCACAGTCAGTGCTTTTCTAAATATCTGTAAAATTATTATTTTCAGCTATAAAAAGAAATTTAATTAATGGTTTATATGACTAAAAAAAAATATTCCGTCAGTCAGATTTCCAAAAAACACTAGACACGTATTTTTCTTTTTTCATATAAACAAAAAATGAAGACGACACAGTGCGTTGAAAACTCGTGTTACGTCACTGCACGCTACACAATTTAGCGAGGAGTGACGTCACCAGCCACAACTCCACATTTATTTATACTTTCGCACAAATAAAATGTACAGAGGCGGACTTAATGCCTTAGGCATTCTCTACCAGTCAACCACACAATTTTGTCATTTTTTTTTTGATTTGATAAAACAAAATATACGTATTCAATATTTTTTTATAATCTGAATGACGGACTAAATAGAATCAATTTACTTTACCCAGGAAACAGCCCTATTCTACCTTCACTCATGCACAATGTCACATCTTAACTCGTTACTCTATGACAAAAGGCGCAACATGGCGTCTTCACTAAATATTTTGCTCAAATTATGTTTTAAAATCAAAGACATTAAAATTATATTTACAATAGACAGGACATCAAGAACAAAATCGTAATCCAATACTTCTGGCAAACTGGTCAAAAGTCGCTCAGTCTAGTTTGCGCGTCAAGACGTATTTGTGTCCACCAAAAATAAATATTTTCTAAGGAAATATGTTATGTTGCGCTTTGTATTACTGTACATCTTGTTATGGTAAAACGACTGGACCTAACTTCAAAATCTTTTTCTATGAATTATTTATATTTCGTCTGTATTTCAAATTTAAATAAATTCTTAAATTGTTCTAGAAACTTTTCCATTATTGTAATAACCGCCCTCTATTGTTGAGTAGTTTTACTATTTTCTTGTAGAGATGTAGTAATGTTGTTTATCGATTTAGTTATCGATAATACTTATTAAGTTGAAAACATTTTGTTATATTTTATTGACATTTCAAATATAGCTAAATAAACTTAAAATATTGCTATATTTCTAGTGTATTTATTATTAACTCTATTTAAACAAAATCATGTCATATTAAAAAACAAAATTGAATGAACAATTACTATTCATTTACCTAGGTTTTTGTTATTTTAGGTTTCCGAATAAAAATAATGTTGTAGGGGAAAAGTGGATACGATTTGTCCAGATAGACCGTAGAGAAGAAAATTGGCTTCCGTCTGCTTCGTCAAAATTTTGCTCAATGCATTTTAAAAGAGAAGACATCTACTTTGGAAAGACTTGTCGATCAAATTGAAAAAAAAAAAAAGAATCGTTACCTTGTATTAGAAATGAAACAGTAAGTTATTAATTTGTCTTTTCCACTTAAACGTAAAAATTGGGATAAAATTTACTGTTAAGTGGATAAGTACATAAATTATATAACTTATTTATAATGAAATATATTCATAAAATATGTAGGTACGTATACAATATGTTAAGAAAACCCTGTCCGACCCGTAAGGATAATAAAGGTTAGGTAAACACATGATCAAATAACATAATATGAAATTTTACATAATCATCATAGTAACAATACCTACTAGTGAATTTTGAAATAATCTTTTTTTTCCCGCGAATTAATTCCAACTTCCCCAAAATTTGGTACTTTTTAAAAAGTGACAACATTATTTTTGACGGTATAATTCTGAGCGAATAGCGATGCGACCGCGTGCCCTGCCCCCCTTCGCCCGCGCCTGTATGGCCTACCGCACAATTTTTAAGTTACCTCTTTTTGCGAAATAATACTTATTTTTTTAGGGGGATTTTTTTTTAAGTTTTGGCCGGCTTTGTAGGCATTAGTAGAATCAGTTATCGATACCTAACAATACCTTCACGGATCGGACAGGGTTTTCTTTACATATTGTATGTAGTACAAAGATTGCGAGCTACTTTGTGATTTTTAGGATTCCGTACCTAAAAGGTAAAACGAACCCTATTCATGAGACTTCACTGTTCGTCTGTCCGTCTGTCACCAGGCTGTATCTTATAAACCGTAATAGCGAGACAGTTGAAATTTCCAGAGATTTCTGTTGCCGCTGTAACAACAAGTACTAAGAATAAAAATAATAAAATATTGAAGGGTCCCTTAAATATTTTATTATTTAATGGGGGCCCATACAACAAACATGATTTTTTGCCGTTTTTGCTCCATATTAATAACGGAAACAGATAGACGCTTAAAATGTTCACAAAATATTTGGTTATATATTCAAATTACAAATAAATAATGAAAATAAAATAAATACTGAAGGCGGGCTCCCATACAATAACCGTGTTTTTTTTTTGCCGTTTTTAAAGATAATGGCGTACCATTATCTGGTAAAGATCTTGCTCCAGCAGACTACCATTTTTGTCGTGATTTGGACAATTATCTACGTGATAAGAAGTTTTCTTCCCAGGAGGCAGTTCTGCTTTCACACAGTTTGTGCAGTCTAGATCCGATCAGAGTTCTACCACAAAGGTATAAACGACCTTCCTAAATATTGATTATAAATGAATTAGTTAAAAATTAAAAAATAAACAATTATTTACATTTTCAGTACTAATCGATAATTTTAACCTTTAACGCCTATTATATTAAAAGAATTATATAAATAAGAAACCTGTAAACTCAAAATTACCTATAATTTTTCTGCTTCTTACAATTTTTTTGTTTTTGTTTCAAGCTATCATAATGCGAAAAAACATCGTCGTAGTAACTTATTTGAATATTATCGATAACTTTTTAACGAATTGATACAAACCCTACCACAGATTTTTACATTGCCATTTAAAAATATTTGCAAACAAACGTGTAAAAAGAATAATTTTGCTAATGCAAACGAAAATTGCAAAACAAAATGCGCTTTATGGCGTAAAAAGTCTATTACACTCAAAAATCGCAATAAACTGATTGTTATAATAATTCGTAATCATAACACATCTAAAATGCCAATAGACGGTGTCACGGAAAATTAATAGTAGCGAATAAAATTCTAAAACAGTTTTTGATGTTTGTACAAGACAAGTTTCACTTAATTTGTTTACTTTTCAATATTTATTTACCCGATTTGAACTATACTAGGGTATTAAATCGGATCTGGCAACATAGACCACACTGGACATCTACCGGGCAATAGCTGAATACATTTTATATAAACTTTTTTCGTTTTTACTATGTGATGTCTCCAATTGTCGATCTAATTTTGCTACATTGTACTAGATGGCGGAACTGAGCCATGGGATCACAGTTTTTCTAAGCGATTTTGACAAATGCCCGCTCTATTTTTCTTAAATCTCTTTGTTTAAAATGATTAACAAGTTAATTACCGATGGAAAGTTATTCCTTTACACTTTGCTGTATTACTTGAATTATTAGTGCAATATCGTAACACACACGAGGGCATATTTAATGAAATTTCTCTTTTTTTCGTTTTGAAACAAACAAGTGTTACGCGCAGAAGAACTACCGAACGACTAAATGAAGTGCGGCCGGCTGGCCGCAATTGAACGGAACATAGTAGCGATGAGTGGCGTCTTCTCTATACGTAGTAATAATAGCTCAATGAGGTCGAAAGACAAAATCGCGACATAGGCAATAAAACGCTTAAAAATAGCCAGTGCCAAAGGTCCGATTGGAGGGACGATCTCCTGCGCTCTCTCATGATGTATTATAGCACTTTACATAGGTTGAACAACCGGAAAGTCGCCCTCAAAACTATTTTTTAACAGGCAATTAAGAGACAAGATACCTTCAGTTGTAGAGGTTAGGTATTGTTTATACACAACATAACCTCAACACTGTGATTTGTGATAAACTGAAAATACACAATATAATTTTGATGTGACATAGTTTTAGAAAATTTAATACACTATACTTTTAAAGTTGTTTTAATATTCCTGCATTCTGCAAAGAACAGGTATTCAAAGAACTTTGCAATCATTACCGCATCTATTTTCGGTAGATTTGTAATTTCGGCTTTAACAAATCCAGCGTCCATGTTGGATCTCGTAATCTAAATAATTTAATGAAATACGAAATGTATAACTATGGGTCTCAAAATATTTTTATGGTGATAAATTTCGACTTGACGCTATGTTTAATGTTGAAAAACATAAACTTAGTTTGGGACTTTGGGTACTAATGACGTCATACCGAGAAAATCATGGCAGTCGGTGCGTTCGATCACGTGATATACAGATAATAAAACTTCTATTTTAAATTAGAAATATAAAATTAATCTTACGTTTTTATGAAATAATAATACAAGTTTTGCATTCCTCGGTACAAAAACTGTATAAATAAAATGATTTCACATTTTTATGTTTTGATTTCAACATACAGTCATTAGCACTAAAGGAGGTGATATTAAGGTACAAAATAATGAAAAAGGTGAAGAAATATTATTCAACTCAATAAAATAAAGGGAAAATGGAGACTCCATAACGAAAAGGAAAATGATGATGATGTACGGACGACACCACATCAAGCTACTATGGTCTGCCGGAATTCCTTATTAGATTTTCAACTTTATCTTTGAAGCAGTAAGGCTTAAGGTTGGTTGGGAATATCTGTCAGTTTGTTGTGACTTGACCTGCTGTCGTCCGTACTAATAAACAATGATGAAGATTGAAATTTATTTATTGCATTAAATATTTATGATGATCTCAATTGTAAAGTTTTGATTGTTGCTATATAGATTTGTATTGTTGTTTAGAGACTGCATTACTAAATTACTCATTTAACAACTACTATCTAATTTATGATTATTTATTCAAAGCGGCCAAGGTGATTAAATTAAATTTATTGAAAGGGAGAGATGTGATGTATAGATATTACAATTAAAATATGCTCCTGCGACACCCGGCGGTGGGAGGCATTACGTTGCCGGCAGTCCCAGCGAATGGACGTGTCGCGCCGCACTAAGTGATTGATTTCTGTGTTTTATTTCTAAACCACCCGACCCAATCGCAAGACATAACACCTATCGCCCTACACTCTATCAGATCTCTATTATCCACAGGCATTAACACCACTCCTCATGAAAGGATGTTCAGTCACACTTGTCGCTCAACCAATGGTTCATCTCTGCCAACTTGGTTGTTGTCGCCAGGTCCTCTCTTCATGAAAAGAAACGTTAGAAATTCTAAATATGATCCAGCCATTGAGGAAATAGAGTTCTTACAAAGCAATCCTGATTATTCATTTGTGAGATTGCCAGATGGTCGAGAAACCACCGTCTCAAACAGGTCCTTGGCTCCAATACCGGAAAATGAGGATATTTTCCTAGATGCCGAAGATACTGAAGAAATGCCTGTACCAAACTCTGCCACAGAAAATACTCAATCCCTGAACGAAGAACCTGGCCCGTCAGAATTGACAGATGACCCCCTGCCTTTCCGGTCTACCCAAGAAAGTAGGGCTCCGCCCTACCTCCGTTCTGCCCAAGAGTGTAGACCTCCGCTCTATCTTCGAGATTACGTCTCGTCTTAAAAGGATGGGGGTGAATTATATATGAACTCCTTGTCTGTCTATGTTATTTAGTTGTTTATATTTTGACAAGACGTCTTGTAATATAATATCTAATGTCTTGTTTTAATGCCTAAGTTTTAAAGTACAATAAAACCAAGTTTCCTTTGGTTTTGTCTTTCTCTCGTATCAATGGTGTAAGTCACATTCAACATCAGCGGGATGTTGAATGGGCGGGCCGGGAACTTCTTTAAGTTCCCAGAAGCGGGAAATAATTAATTACCTACACGTCAGCGCAAACAAGCGTAATGGTGTAAGTCACATTCAACATCAGCGGGATGTTGAATGGGCGGGCCGGGAACTTCTTCAAGTTCCCAGAAGCGGGAAATAATTAATTACCTACACGTCAGCGCAAACAAGCGTAATGGTGTTAGTCACATTCAACATCAGCGGGATGTTGAATGGGCGGGCCGGGAACTTCTTCAAGTTCCCAGAAGCGGGAAATAATTAATTACCTACACGTCAGCGCAAAAAGCGTAATGGTGTAAGTCACATTCAACATCAGCGGGATGTTGAATGGGCGGGCCGGGAACTTCTTCAAGTTCCCAGAAGCGGGAAATAATTAATTACCTACACGTTAGCGCAAACAAGCGTAATGGTGTAAGTCACATTCAACATCAGCGGGATGTTGAATGGGCGGGAAATAGAATAATTATTATTCATAGGCGAATGGACTATGACACAGCATGATGTAATACAGGCTGGGCGTTTACTAAGTGTAGGCACAGTTCCCATTAGTACATAGCCTAACACCGTATTGACAGCGGCGGGCACTGACGGGCCTCTAGGAATCCCGCCAGCCATAAATAGATGCGGGAACAGCGATGCTCCAATTAAAATGTCAATTTTACTTGGAATAGCGAAACTATCATCAGCGAACTGAAGTTTATTCGAATAAGGCAAGGCCTTAATATCGACAAAAGCAGAAGGTAACTTATCCGTAATTTGATCGACTACTAACGAGTCGATATCAAATCGGATATTTTTATTAAAGCGTGAAAATGTGGTTAAACTTACTGTTCCGAACGACGTTTTCTCTGCGCGTCCGAAACCACGTACAGTCGTGGACTGTGTATTGTTTTGACGTAAACATAATCGTTCACAACATTCATTTGTGACGAAATTGCTATGACTTGCGCGGTGGCGAGTAGGACAGTAGTGTACGCATTACATTGCGACGCCCCGCTGCAAGCGGCGTCGGGGGATACATAACGCGAAGCGTCTATGACACACACACACACTGAGCACAATGCTACATCAGACCGCGCGGCAGGTTGCTCTGTCTCTGTCGTGCGCGTGAGATCGAAAGAGACCGCAGCGTTTGCCCGCGCCGGCGCCACTGTGTCGGGCGGTTCACCCGTAGACAGCTGAGTGCAATTATTTGCTCCGGTGCGCGGGTTCGATTCCCGGGTAAAATGTAACAAAGAATGATGACGTTGCTTACACATCCTGCATCCAGTTGCGGATTGACAACTCGACATCTTGTGTTTAATGCTTAAGCAATTGACGCAACCGTTAATTTTCCTAACAATCTGTAGGCGTTCATATGGTGACAGTTTATGAAAATCGGGATATTTAAATAAATGTTGATGTGCGACATTAGTACTGTACGAAGATTAGATTCAATAAATCTGGAATTTTTAAATGTTGTAATGCGCGGACGGCGCTGACAAACTTATCATTAAATATGTCAAAATTATTTGAAGTAGCGGAAGTTAGCGGTTTAAATTCCAAGATCTGCTTTAAATATGTGGACGCTAGCATGCGTTTATCCTCATACCTACTCACTAGCGATTTAAAAATGAGTTCATAATTTTCTGCGGTAGGCACAATACCGGTGCAGACCGCTAGCGCTTTACCAGTTAGCTTTCTTCATTATGAAATGAGAATTTTAAATATAGTAATAGTTGATTAATTTGTGAGTAATATGAAAATAAATACTAGCGGGTAGGTATCTACGAATCTTAGCGAAAATTATCGAAATAGAAACTTTTCGATTTTTACTGGGAGTATGAATACTTATTACTTACAGCGAATATTAAGATAAATATTAGTATAACAGCGGGTAAATATATATAATAGTACCTATTTAGTGTAAAGCGGTATCGAATGAATTAATTACCTACACGTCAGCGCATACAAGCGTAATGGTGTAGGTGCGAAAATAGGCTAACAAACCTACAAACGGCGGGTTTTACTACTAATCTAATAGGTGTCCTAAAAAAGGGGAGGCGGAACTGGATAATCCGAGGTTCGAAGGACCACAATGGAGGGGCCAAGTGGCTTCGCGGGGTTTAATATACCTTCCTTCGATCTGGACTGTAATTTGTAAAAAGAAAAATGGCGTCACTGTCGCGCTGTAAACTCTTAACTTAGGAATGGGTTATGGAATATCATGCACCTTACCTCTCTTCACGGGCTGTTCCGTCGTCTCGTAGGAGTTCGATCAGTCCACTCTGTCTTCGACGGTTCTTCACCCTCGCAGTTCGGCACAAGCTCAACAAAAACACACGTGGTTATCGAGTTCCCGCTAACAGCTTCGGTTTCCTTTCTTGAAGCCACAAAGACACGTCTCCAATTGAGCGGGTGGATATAACTTATAATCGCTTGATTATATCGTTTAGCGAAACAGGATTCACATAGCAAAAGCCATGCGATTTTATGCGGATAGCGGATAGGATCACACCGCAGAGCGGTGCGAAACGCGGTTAGCGGTCGAGTACCAACTGGTTACTATTACGGCGACAGCGGATAGCGGATAGGATCACATCGCAGAGCGATGCGAACGCGGGTTAGCGAACTGAGCACCAACTGGATACATTTATGCGGCGACAGCGGAAAGCGGATAGTAGGCGAGCGCGGCGCGGCGCGCCTCGCGGTTGGGGCGAGCTCCAAAAGGACACTAAAACTGTGTTCTTCACGCACGATTCGAAGCGTCCACGATCAATAGCGAAACAGCGCCATCTCACGGGCAGCGGGTGCATGACGTGATGTAGGTTACGGGTACAAGGATTAGCTAAGAGATTCTGCGCGACAGTTCCATTTATAAACGCCAATAGATGGCGCCAACAATGTGTATGTTCCAAAAATAAACCTTTTTTTATTTGTCTACAGATTCGGTTTCAAAAACTTTTAATATAAGGACTTAATAAGACGTAGCGTGGGTAGGCCCCCGACAAAGTGGACCGACAACCTGGTGAAGGTCGCTGAAACCGCTTGGGAAACCGCTGGATGCGGGGGGCGTAGGACCGGTCGTCGTGGAGAACCTTGGGGGAGGATAGGCCTCCCCAGCAGTGGACGTCTTTCGGCTGAAATGATGATGATGAAGGACTTAATCCGGTCCGAAAGAGAGGCTATGGTAGAGCGTACGAATGATGCACTACATGCAGTCTCCAAAAGGGACAATGCCAATCTTGTAGCATTCAATGCCGCCAAAACACAGGCGTGTCTTTTCACCGCCAAAAGGAGCCCGTTCACCTTGGCTCCTACTTTTCGAAATGTATCTTTGGAGTGTACCGACCGCCTTCAGCTTTTGGGAGTTGAGTTTTCCTGGAACCTGCCCCCTAATCGGCGAACACATTTTTGACAAACGATTGCGACTAGTTGGCATCAGTTGGTATCGTTCGAGCCGCCCATTGGTCCGTTCGGTGCAAACGATCCCAACTAGTCGCCATCATTTGACAGAAATGTGTTCGCCTTTGCCAACTTTGGGCGGTTCATTGAGTTTCAAGGCCAAGGTG
This sequence comes from Sesamia nonagrioides, assembly GCA_017933935.1. Taxonomy (NCBI): domain Eukaryota; kingdom Metazoa; phylum Arthropoda; class Insecta; order Lepidoptera; family Noctuidae; genus Sesamia; species Sesamia nonagrioides. The sequence goes on from JADWQK010001571.1 coordinate 402,839, forward strand.
GCTGCCAGGAAGCTTGGCATTATCGCAAAAATCCGGCGGTACTTCACACCAGGGCAGCTTCTAATGCTGTACAAAGCACAGGTCCGTTCGTGTGTGGAGTACTGCAGCCACATTTGGGCTGGTGCTGCGAAGTGTCACCTGGCCACTTTGGATTCGGTGGAGAGGCTTGAGAAGAGGCTGATTGGCGACCCAGATTTAATTCAAATCTGGGCTCCAAAGTCTAGAGCACAGGCGTAGAGTAGCCAGCCTTTCGGTATTCTATAGGATTCATTTTAGTGAGTGTACTAAGTAATTGCATGATTTAGTTCCCCCATCTCCGTTCCACCATCGGACGACCCGTCGCACGGAGAGTTTCCGCCCTTAATTACGTCGTTAACACCACTACGATTCGGACGAGGCGTTTCGCCTCCTCTTTCATACCGCGTACATCGAGGGACTGGCACAATTTGCCAGCGGCGGTGTTTCCGTCGGACTACAATTTGAGTGTTTTCAAGACTACAGTGAATAGGCTCTTAATAAACTAGTGCGCTTTACCATCATGGTTTGCGTCACTGCTTACCATCAGGCGGGATTCCGGTCAAGCGCTAGTTTATCAATACATACTAAAAAACAAAGTCGCTTTCGCTGTATGTCCGTATGTATGCTTAGATCTTTAAAACTACGCAACGGATTTTGACGCGGTTTTTTTTAATAGATAGAGTGATTCTTAAGGAAGGTTTGTATGTATAATAAATGCATAATATAGTAGAGAAACACTGAGAAATCTAAAAAGCGCGATAAAACCGAACTCCACACGGGCGAAGCCGCGGGCGGAAAGCTAGTAATTTATAAAAAGAAAAAAAAATGTATATTTACAAAAACATCTTAAATTAAGATAATCAACGGGTCGACAATCGATTAATTATACTTTTTTATTATACAGGCAACAAAGTAAAATTTGTGTCAATGTGACATCAACGTCAAACGAGACCTACTCGTTAGTAGGGATGTGACATTAATGGAAAATAATCAGCTTCTTGTACTCGATATTGTCAACCGCGAGTTGGAACAGTTCTTCGACGGAAGTAATGCCAGTCCACTCCCTGATGTTACGCAGCCACGACTTTCTGTTTCATCCAGCGCGCCTTTTTCCTTCTACCTTGCCCATCATAATGAGTTAGAGTAGCGTATATCTACCGTGTCGGAGCACACGGCCGTGATAATCTATTTTGCGTTTCTTTATGGTGGGCAACAACTTTCGAGGCATTTGAACGCGCTGACCACATTTCAAAAGCCTGCAAGCGTCGAGTGTCCTCTTTCAGAGTCAATGCTTCGCAGTCGTATAACGTAGACAACCACAGACACCGGATATGGATATGAAATTACACCAGATTATCCGTCAGTTCCGAAACCTGTTACGGAGTTACGGATAATTTCCATCCTTTTTAAATCCAGTTATGAAGAAAGAAATAGTCTCCCTCTACTAGTACACACGTAAATATGGACAATACACTAAAATTAGAATACCAGACACGTACCACTGATAATAAAGTCAATCCTCAAAACAACACAATATTTTACCATTGTAACTGTGCTATACTGTGGGGAGGTATTGTGGGTGAACAGGAAAGAAGCCTTTTAATAGTAAAGGAAGTCTCACATAGAACTCTGACATAAGATCACACAACATTATCAGCGTGTTCCAGAAAGAACACAAATAGTGTATAACAGCAAATTATTCTTATACCAATACACTCGTTTGTTATGAACGAATCTGTTCATGAACTAATAATAATTAACTTCCAGTTTAATTAAATTTACATGTTAATGCCAAACTCGCCCAGCCAATACATGAATTAACCTGGTTGCTGCCGCCCTTTAGTCTCTTTTGCAGTAATGAAACCATCGTCATTTCAATCATACGACATTGTGCTGGAATAAAGGGTGGAAAACGACAGGTCACTGTGAAGATCGACGATGGTCCACGGAAGTATTTAAATGGAAATACTATATTTATCTGTCTAAGATAAACTGTGCCAAACTCGCCCAGCCAATACATGAATTAACCTGGTTGCTGCCGCTCTTTAGTCTCTTTTGCAGTAATGAAATTATCGTAATTTCAATCATACGACATTGTGCTGGAATAAAGGGTGGAAAACGACAGGTCACTGTGAAGATCGACGATGGTCCACGGAAGTATTTAAATGAAAATACTATATCTGTCTAAGATAAACGGTATAATACTGTTGAATACTGAAGTCATCTGAGCCTACGTTCTTGTGCTAGAACTTGTATGTATTGAGGGTAGATTAAGATTTATATTTTGCCTTTAGATTTTCGGTAGGTAGTAACTTTGTCTTCGAATACAAGTGATTAAGAACGGACGTGTTTTAATTGCAAACCCGCTAGACAGTGCTCCCTAGTCCTACGGGATTTCTCAGTGGCGACGAGGATTTACAGAACTCACGAGTGCTATATTGTGATAGTTAGTGAAGCAATTTTGTTGTTGAAATGTCGATCGGCAAGTTGGAAATGTTTGACCTGACTCGAGACAGTTGGGACCTGTACATTGATAGACTGGAGCAGTATTTTGTGGTCAATGACGTCAAGGAGGCGTTGAAAGTAGCAACCCTCATAACTGTGATAGGCGGTGAAGCTTATGAACTACTGGTGAATTTGTGTACGCCGGCGAAACCTTCAAGCAAAACTTATAATGAACTTGTATCAATAATGAAAGGTCATTTACAGCCCAAACCCAGCATACTAGCAGAACGTTATATTTTTCGCCAACGTTTGCAACGTAAAGAAGAAAGTATTGCAGAGTTAAAAAAATTAACGAAACATTGTGGCTTTACTTCACAAAGCTTAATGGAAAATTTACGCAATCAGTTCGTTTGTGGCTTGTTAAATGACAGCATAAGACTGCGGCTGTTTACGGAGGAAGATGTCGGGTTCGATAAAGGATTAAAATTAGCAATTAGTATCGAGGCCGCCGAGGTTAATGCCGCGTTAGTGGAAAAACACACAAAAAGAAGCGAACTATCATCGGTCATAACAGGCGAGGTAGCGGTGCATAAGGTGGCAGCTGCGAAGAGCAATGAATCACGCGGGGACTCCAAGCGCGGGAGCGGCGGCAGCGGTGTCGGGAGCTGTGGCGCGGCCGATTACAGCGGTCGGCCGAGCGCCCGCAAAGTACGCGGCGTCAACCTGGCGGCGGCGACCGGCGGCGGCGGCCAAAGCAATAACAGGGGCGGAGCGAGTAATGCAGCGCGACGGTACAGGAGCGACATAACGAGAAGCCAAGCCAATTGTGAAGCGTGTGGTGGATGGCATAATTCCAGTTCATGTCAGTTTACGGCTTATGTTTGTCGTGTTTGTAATCGGCGTGGACATTTGAAGAAAGTGTGCCCAAACTTGCAGGCGAAGTCGACATATAATATGACGGAGGAAGTATTGAAAGTTGACTCAGACGAAGGGAGCGATGAGGTACATACTTTTTGTTTACAAACATGTAAGAAGTTAGGTAATGGACCATATAAAGTGAATGTTTGCGTCAATAATGTGGACTTAGAAATGGAGATTGACACGGGAAGCGCAGTGTCATGTATTAGTTATGACTGTTATAAGCGACATTTCCCTCAGTGCCCGTTAACAAAAAGTGACTTGTCTTTACGTTACTACACTGGTGAGTGTGTCGTACCGATCGGTATGTTTGTAGCGGAGGTTGTTTATCGAAACAAGAAAAGTCACTGAGTTTATACATTATGAATAAAGGTAATGTTAATTTAGTGGGTAGACAATGGTTAAATGAGCTATCTATAGATTTGTGTAGAAGCAATTGTAATCTTATCCGTAAATCCGATTGTGTATTCAACTTAGAGAGATTCAGTTCCAAATACTGTGAAGTGTTCTCGGACGGCCTGGGGCGGTTCACTGGCGGCACGGTCGGGTTCCGGCTGCGCGAGGGCGCACGGCCGGTGTACATGCGCGCGCGCCCGCTGGCGTACGCACTGCGCGGGCCGGTGGAGCGAGCACTCAACTCGTTGGTCAGAGATGCAAGTGATCACGCCTATTAGTACCTCGGACTGGGCGACACCAATAGTGCCGGTAATGAAGAAGGATGGCGATATACGGGTATGTGCCGATTTTAAAATTACGCTCAATAAAGTCTTAGAGGTGGACCGTTCCCCGTTGCCGCGGGTGGAAGATTTGTTAACAAAATTACATGGGGGTGACAAGTTTACAAAAATTGATTTATCCCAAGCTTATTCTCAATTCGAGTTGGATGAGGAATCCAGACAATATGCGGTTATTAATACTCACCGGGGATTGTTTAGATATAATCGATTAGTTTTTGGTTTAGCATCAAGTCCTGGTATTTTCCAACGGAAGCTCGAGCAGTTATTTGCTGCCATGCCCCGGGTGGGGGTGTTTTTAGATGATCTCATCATTACGGGTCGAAATGACCAAGAACATTTAGAAACCTTACACGAGGTTTTCAGTAGGTTGACGCAGTATGGCCTTAAGATTAAAAAAGAGAAATGTTCATTCTTTACTGATTCGGTAACCTACTTAGGGTTTGTAATTGATAGGGAAGGGGTACATACTTCACCGGAGAAAATTCATGCCATTTTAAAAGTTCCGGTGCCGCAAAACGTGTCGGAGCTGCGCTCTTTTCTTGGTTTAGTGATGTATTATGCGAAGTTCGTTCCAAATATCAGCACGTTATTGGCACCACTGTATAAACTACTTCGCAAGGAATCCAGGTATAGGTGGGATGATGATTGTGGCGGTGCTTTTAATAAGGTGAAAAAGATGCTGGTGTCGAGTGAGGTGCTAGCCCACTACAGTCCCGAGCAGCCGCTAGTGCTGACGACGGACGCCAGCAGCGTGGGCGTGGGCGCCGTTATCTCGCACGTCACCGGGCAGCGCGAACGCCCGGTTGCCTACGCGTCGCGCGCTCTTAACTCGGCGGAAAGGGCGTATTCGCAAATAGAAAGGGAAGCGTTAGCTATCATTTTCGAAATAAGAAAATTCCACCAATATTTGTATGGCAGGAAATTTGTGTTGAGAACAGATCACAAACCGTTAGTGGCCATTTTCGGTGATAAGTATGGCATTCCCGTTATGGCCGCCAGTCGGATGCAGCGCTGGGCGGTACTATTGTCGGGTTATGATTACACCATCGAATATGTAAGCAGCAAAAAAAATTCAGCGGACGCGTTGTCTCGTTTACCTGTGGGGCGACCACTAAAGGAAAGTCGGGAGACCACTTACGTAAATTTTGTACAAAATTTCTTACCAGTGACTAGGGAAACAGTACTCGAACACATGCGCAAGGACTCGGTGTTACAAAAAGTAATGTTGTACGTACGGTCAGGTTGGCCTATTAGTTGTGAAGATGAAAGCTTGAAAACGTATTTTAACCGGCGCAACGAGTTGTATAGTGATGGAGGTTGCATTGTATGGGGTTACAGATTGGTAATTCCGGCGACGTTACGCGAGAAATTAATGAAAGAACTTCATATAGGACATCTGGGCGTGGTTAAAATGAAAAGTTTGGCTCGAAGTGTTATGTGGTGGCCGGGCATCGACGCGGACATAGAGCGGGCGTGTCGCGAGTGCGCCACGTGCGTCGCCGAGAGCGCCGCGCCGCCGCGCTCGCCGCCGTAGCCGTGGCCCTATGTGGCCGAGCCCTGGTCTAGATTGCACCTAGATTTCCTAGGTCCTCTTGGAGGAAAAACGTTCTTAATCATTATTGATTCATCAACAAGAAGGTTAGAAGCGTTTCACATGCCAAGGACAACAGCTAGTTCAGTCATTAAAGTTTTGAGGGAAACATTCGCTCGTTTTGGTCTTCATAAAGAGGTCGTTACGGATAATGGCCCCCCTTTCACCAGCCATGAGTATGCGCATTTTATGGCTAACAACGGGATCAAAATATCCTATTCGACAGCATATCACCCATCTTCAAATGGAGCAGCAGAGGGCGCTGTTAAGCTATGCAAACGGGCTATTAAAAAGGCAAGTAGGGACCAATGTGAAATTGATGTGGCCTTGCAGACTTACCTTATGGCATACAGAAACGTGGAGCACAGTACCACTGGCGCGTCACCAGCCATGCTGCTGCAGCGAAGACAACTTCGTACACGTTTAGATCTACTAGGAAGTAAGAGACACGTAGAAGACAGGGTTCGGAGAGCACAGGAAAGACAGGTTTCTCAGGGCGGGGGGTGTTATTAGGCACTTCAAAGAAGGGGATAAAGTACATATTCGAAATTTTACGGGGGGTGAGAAGTGGGTTAGTGGTTTCATCCAAAAGAAATTAGGTTCGCGTAATTATTTGGTTAGCAGGGAGAACGGTCCACCTGTCGCAAAACATGTTGATCAATTGAAACGCAAAACGGTACACCGAAGTATATGGTCATCTTTATCAGAACCGAACTCGGTAGGTTCAAGCGAGACCGAGACGCGAGATGTTGGTGATCCAACTAGTGGTGGAGTGCTGGTTCCTCCGTCTAGTATTAGTGACCAGACCACCAGCCCGATCGTCCCGACCGCCGAGCCCCGACATGCAGGTCTTAGACCTAGACACTTGCTCCGGCCCCCTGTAAGATACGGTTATGATGACATTGATTGATAGCTACTATGTAATGTTGTATAATTATGTGTTGTATTAGGACCATTGTTTCTTATAAGTATAGGTAGATAAGGGTGAGGGTATGATGTATGTATTGAGGGTAGATTAAGATTTATATTTTGCCTTTAGATTTTCGGTAGGTAGTAACTTTGTCTTCGAATACAAGTGATTAAGAACGGACGTGTTTTAATTGCAAACCCGCTAGACAGTGCTCCCTAGTCCTACGGGATTTCTCAGAACTAAATAGGAGCTAAGTACACATACTGTTTTGTTTTTTTAAAGCCTTCTCGCGTTTACCCTGGGAGGTTGGCGTCTGCTTGTCTGGCTGACTATATTAAGACAAGCAAAAGCCCTTTGCAATGGTGTCAGTTTTTCCTACAACTTCCCATATTTTTGAACTAACATCAATACTCATTTCGGTATTGTTTATTAATAAATATTGTAATTTATCTACTTACTCAAAGAGGAACAGGCCGGCTTAATATCCTGGGCACCGTGTACCAGTCGATCTACGGTGGTGACTCATTTACCGAGGAGAACAAACTTGGCACAAAACTATAAATTACAATGAAGTTAAAAGTAAGTAAATAAGCAAAACATATAATACGTTTCCGGGCGCAGTTACATAGGGTGTCTAATATTTAGGGTTATCTTTCTAAAAATCTTTAGGAATTATCACATTAGTGTTTTCTGTGACTTGGAGAAAGACATCCATCACATTCAACCATTTTCTTTAAAATAACCTTCAAAAAATATACAGATAAATGTGTATATAGAGGGATAGCCATGGAGCAAATAATTGCTCCATGGGGATAGCCTATACATAGCTATGGGTACAAATATACCATAATTAGGTATGTGTATATTGTATAGTGTACCGCAATAGTCAATGGCTAATACAGAGTTAGTACCTAGTTACCAAAGTATATTTTTAATGGGACAAAACCCGCCACACTGTTCCCAACCCACTGCAACCCCTGAAAGCCAGAATCAACAGTGGAGACCGCCAGAAAAACGCCGAGCAATGAAGCTCGACGAGTCCCGGAGAAACGATCCGCAACGAAATTAATCAGAAAAGAATAGCGGAGGAGTAAGAAAATAGATATTTTTTCCACTTCCCTCCATAACAAGCAGGAGACAGAACAGAACTAGGCCAATCGGCACAAAGGGGCATTATTGCAACTGGGAGAAGCCCAGATTGCCAAGCACCACGGAATAAAATTTGATTAAGTTAATGGGTCCTAAGTAGGTATGTGCTGTTACAATTGATTCCATTAATAGGTATGGCAAAAGCGCCTGAACGCACGAAAAATTAGTTCTAGTTTCTATAAGGTCCGTATAATAAACGACTCCGGATGTAACTTGTACACTATGCAACTTATTAATGCGTTCATTCTGCCAAAAAAAACACTCCCATAAGATGTGATGTGCGGATTGTTCAAATTCACAGTTTGATGTAGAACATTGACCAAAAGCGAGTTCATTTGTAATCGAACTTATCACGCCCGTGTTGCGAATATTTTTTTTTTCTTTTCCTTGCTCCCACACCAGGAACCACTCCCGTATCACGGGCGCGCTCAAAAACACCCAAACTTACACTCACAAACAGCCAGAGCCAGAACCACCTCCCAACTAACCGATCCACGCGGGAACCGAACCCGCGACACGCAGCGCAGCAGTCCATCGGTCAAAGACTACACCAACCGTGTCGTCAATTAATTCAAATTCTGTGAAACTGTGCAAACTACGCAAGTGAGTGGATTGTATACCTGGTTGGCCAAGTTCAAACATCACGCGTAAATTAAAATATGTATTTATTTGATAGCTGTATATTTTACGTGGGGTATATGCTAAGTTTGTAGTTGGGCATAGTTCTACATATGTACAACATTTGATCTCAATTTAACTATTGTTCAAAAGTTTAACTTCAAACCTAGCTACTTATAAATTGCAAGAACGGTGGATATACTTCCAATGGGGGGTCAAAGGACTACGCAAAACAGCAGCAACGACATCTCGGACGTCGATATAACCTTCGCTGGGCACCTTCGCAAGTTTGTACCACGAATACTTCCATATCATAACAAATACATAGGTACAAGGCACCTCGGGTTTACACGCGTAAAAACACGTACTTCTGCAAATAACACTGGCCCGTAGCAGATAACACGGATAACTACCTACTCCCAAAATTATTAAAGAACAAAAACGTTGCGCTCGACGTTATACACCAGTATGTATCATACAGGTTAAGTACCCACAATTCGATTTATCCAACTTTCACAATTTGGTTAAAATAGTATCAAATAAGTACCCAATTAATCTTATGCCTTCCGCGGAATATAAAACCTCACAGAATAACTGACTGTTCATTTTAATGTGTTTACATTATGCGTTCCATAATAAATTACTCCATGATTTAATATAATTATGTATACAGAAATTTTGTACCAACACTTAAGGAATGTGAAATTACTCACTGTTTTGTATCCTTTTCCCTTTTATTTTTTTTTATTGTTGTTCAACAAAATACCTTTTTGCTCGTCGCCACTTGTAAAACCTTTAATTCGTTGAATATCACAGGCTCGCACACGCACTTAACGGACAGACTACCGACACGTCTACTCTCGCTCGTGGCTCTCGTAAGAATGACCGACGTGGTGCGCTCGAGACAGTGTTATCTGTTTGACAGTGACAGTGTTGTCTGTGGTCAACGATAAAACCATCGCATACAATATATTGACCAACAACCACAGAGTATTATAATATAAAACCAACAACTACAGTGAGAGTGTGTGTGTGTAGTGATATCTGATATAATAATATCAGATCTTACTCACCACTCACGCACTGAACCTACTTTATACGCATACATACCTAAAGATGTCGCTTTTCATATAATCAACTTGTAAGTAATAATGATCTTACTTCGAGTTTTTTATTCGGCGCATAGATGGTGCTATTTATAAAAATCGATTTTATACTGTGATTTATTTAATAGATTTATTAAAAATCGATTAAAATGATTTTGAAAATCGATTGTAAAAATCGTTTATGCGAAAAAACTAATCGATTGAAAGAAAAATCGATAATTTTTTAACATCCCTACCCGCTAGTCGTTCTGTCATTCTGTCGCTTTTTTATATAGATTTTATGTATTATAAATTTATAAGTTTAATTATAGTGTGACCAAATGTGGCAGGATCCTGCCTTTTTGGCAGGTTTAGCCCTTTATTTTACTCTCTGGCACTTTTGTTTGACGTTTTAGAAATCTGGCAGGATTTGGCACTTTTGGCAGTATTAACAATATAGTATAGCCGCTAGCCGCTTTAGCCCACAAAAAGAGTAGGATGCAGTATCCAATTCAAATTCAAATAATACTTTATTCAAGTAGGCTTATATACAAGTACTTTCGAATCGTCAGTTACAACCAGAGAACAGAGCAATTTGTTGTTAGGAACAATACAAAATAAATAAAATAATAAAAATCCTAAAAAGAAATGTCAAGAGAAAATAATGTTGAATGTATCTAGAACAAAATTCTTATGTCAAATAAAAAATAATTTAGAATGTTTCTAGAAGGAAATTCTAATACCAAAATGTAAAAACTAAATTATGGTTAAAAAATTAATACCTTAAGAGGTAATGGTTCTAAAACAAGTTGAATGCTGCTTGTGAAAGGATATTCTCGAAAATCAATCTGATAAAACAAAAACGCGGAACAGATTTATTAATAAACATGTCGCCTCTATTTTACTTGTTAAACAGGGCATTAGTGAATATGGTATATATATGACAAAAGCGATGTATAAAGAAAGTGATCCAGAAGAATACGACGCTAATAGAAATGTGTAATTTAATTCAGTTCACTTTTAGACTTTAAGATCAATTTATCTATACTAATATAAATAGCTGAAGAGTTTGTTTGTTTGTTTGAACGTGCTAATCTCAGGAACTACTGGTCCGATTTGAAAAATTCTTTTTTCGTTTTATAGCCCATTCATCGAGGAAGGCTTTAGGCCATATAGCACGTTGCGACACTTGCGACCAATAGGAGCGGGGCATTTAAAACAAAAACCCATGTGAAACCGTGTGGCGCAGCTAGTTTTAAAATAAAACTTCAAAAAATAATGTGTTTATTTATTTTAAACTTTTAGATTATATTGGCATTATTTTGGCATTTTATGCTTTTGATTTTGGCAGGATTTGTCAGTTTTCTTGTCTAAGTGCGGCAGGATCTCTAATTTAAGGTTGGTCACACCTTAAACTCAGATTATTAGTGACTTTTTTGGCGGGAAGTCAAACGAGGCGGTAATTTTGATTTCACCAAAAGTATATTAATTAAATAATTGCATAGAAATACCATATTAATACGATCTGATAAGACCACGAATAACCATGAGCGTCACCAGTGGCGGTGAGGAGCTGCCAGAGCCGGGAGAGAAGAGAAAACGCAAGTACAATCAGAATCGAAATTCTGACTCAAATAATAAGTACAATATTTTCACCAAACCAAACTATAAAAGACTGTTTATAGAAAACACCAATTCTGAATATGTCGTATATGTCGAGTCAACAGAGCAGGAGAAGCTAGGGAATAAAAACCCTATCACACTCACCAACTTAATATCGGATAATGTTAAGGGAGTCTTAGGAGTACACAGAATCAATGCGCATAAAATTGGAATAACATTCAGGAAGGCGGCTGCGGCAAACAATTTTCTAAAAATGGAAGAATTTTTATGGCAAAATAAATTCAAAGCCTTTATACCATCATATTTAACAGAAAGGATTGGTGTATTGAGGTTTGTTCCCAAAGAACTATCCAATGAAGAAATTTATAAAAATATAGTATGTGATTCTGAAGTAATTGCAATTAAAAGATTCATGCGTAAACTAGACGGAAAATTAGTGCCCCTCAATACTGTTGCTGTCACCTTTACAGGAACATCTTTACCGAAATATGCTTATATACAGCTATTCAGATACGAGGTGAAACCATACATACCACCATTACTTCAATGTTATAAATGTCTCAAATTTAACCACTCTGCTAAGACTTGCAGAGGCGAGCAACACTGCTCTTCTTGTGCTGGTCGCCACTCCTACAAAGAATGCGATGTCGAAGAAGTCACATGCATCAACTGCGCAGGTAATCATCTTGCAATTTCACGAGACTGTCCTTTAAAAAAACAAAAAACTGAAGAGAAAAAAGCCAAATTTCTGCAGCAATCGTATGCCACTGTTGTGAAACCACCCCCTGTATTTAATGAGAAATCTTTCCCTGTTTTACCCAAGGCTACTGATACGTCTAAATCCAATGAAATTTTAGATATTAAACAAGTAGCAAATAATGACATAATCATTAACGCTATTATCAAATCGTTGGTTACATTAGGAAACAAGAGTGATTCCGATGGGCCACTCACACATAAGAAAATAAAAGAAATATTTTTATCAAATTTAATTTAAATATGGACAATTATCTAAATATTTTACAGTATAATATACAGAGTTTACAGAGTAAAAAGAGCCTGTTACAAAATTTATTGATGGAAAAAAATATAGATGTCTGTCTTCTTAATGAGACTTGGTTAAAATCTAATTCTATAATCCCACACTTTCCCACATATAATTTAATTCACAAAAATTCCATAAATTCTCATAATGGAGTAGCCATTTTAGTAAACCATCGTTTAAAGTACAAAGTAGTTAATACACACTTCTCAGAATCTATTCAAAACTTGTGTATTACAATAGAAACACAATTCGGAGCAATGGCAATACTTTGTATTTACAGCCCTCCAAGTATCAGGTTTGACTCAGCAAAGTTACAGGATTTAATCAATAACATACCCAAACCTTGTATAGTCATGGGTGATTTTAACGCTCATAACATAGCCTTTGGATGCCATAGTGATAATAATAGAGGTAGATGTTTGTATAATATTATTGATGAATTTGACTTATGTATTTTGAATGATGGTTCACCAACAACCGTTCCTTATCCTAATAGACAAGCTTCAGCAATAGATCTTGCCCTTGTTAGCTCTTCAATAGCTCATTTATGTAACTGGTATGTTCATGACGATCCTATGGGTAGCTATCATCTTCCAACCATACTTGAGATCAACATTCAACCATCTATGTATGACACTTCACCTCCTGTGGATCAAGAGAAGTATATTTATAGTAAGGCAAACTGGGACGAATATTATAGACTATCAAAAACATGTTTTTCTCACTTGGACTCTATAAATGATTCCCCTATCAATGTATATAACCATTTTATAGATACCATAGAAGAGTTAAGGAATAAAACGATTCCAAAACGAAAAATAGTTGCAAACACACCTATTAGAAAACCAGTACCATGGTGGAATACAAAATGTAGTGATGCTGTCGCCAAATCAAAAGATGCTTTAAAGTATTATTTTTCTCAACCCAATATTGAAAACTGGATAAGGTATAAAAAACTAGATGCAAAAAAGAAAATTATTCTGAAGGAAGAAAAGTCGTCTTCTTGGCACAATTTGTGTAGTGGTTTCAATAGGTTAACTCCAGTTTCTAGGATATGGGGATACATTAAAAAGTTTAAAAAAATTGGAACAAATCGAAACAAAAACATTGATGATGAGTGGGTCCCAAGTTTTTTAGATAACCTAGCAGATTCTACTGAAATAGATGAGAATAGACTTGAGTATTTGTTCGAAAATGCTAAAGAAAATGATGTAAATGTATTTCTCAAGAACAATTTCACTATAGAAGAGTTTTCAATATCTTTAAAAAGTAGGAAAGATACTACACCGGGATTGGATAACATACCTTACAAATTAATTAAAAAATTACATTTAAATGCACAAACAATATTACTTAACATTTATAATAAACTTTGGGATGAATTAGAAATACCAGAGTCTTGGAAAACACAGTGTGTCATTCCAATTATAAAGCCTAATAAACCTGTGAATAGTGCTTCTTCATATAGACCTATTTCCTTATCGTCTTGTTTAGGTAAACTCTTTGAAAATATGTTGAAATTAAGATTAGATTATTGTGTTGAATCCCAAAGCTTAATTCCTTCTATACAGTTTGGTTTCAGAAAAGGTAAAAGTTCCTCTGAAAGCCTTGTATCTTTATTGTCTGATGTAAGACAGGTTAAATTAAGTCACTCCAATGCAATCTGTGTGTTTTTAGACGTAAAAGGTGCTTTTGACAATGTAAATATAGAAGAACTCATTCAAGTATCTCATGATATGGGTTTTCCTGGACATATTCTAAAATGGCTTTATTCTTTTTTAAACAATAGAACTGTATTTGTAAGATTTAATAATAAATTGCATGGACCTAGGACTGTCAACAAAGGCACAATGCAAGGGGCAACTTTGTCTCCTTTACTTTATAACTTGTATACTTCTGAAATTTTAAAATATGTAGATGTTACAGATGTAAAAATCCTGCAATTTGCTGATGACTTGCTTATGTACAGCATAAATCAAAACATAGATATAGCAATGACTTATATAAATAAGGCCTTGTCTCAATTATACAGCTATTACCATAATAAACTAAAATTAGAAATAAGTCCAGAAAAAAGTTCAATTTTAATTATCAGAAAATATTGTAATACCCATAGCAATGTTAAAATTTCATACAATAATGTAGAAATTCCTGTTGTTAAGCAACATAGATTCCTAGGAGTTGTTATTGATGACAAATTAAAATTTGATGAACATATTAAACATATAAGTAACAAAGCACTGAAAGGTATTAATCTATTAAGACATTTGACAGGAAGTTTTTGGGGATCTGATCCCAAAGTTATGAGTATGCTGTACAAAAGTATAGTAAGAAGCCATTTTGATTACAGCTGTTTAGCTTATATGAATGCTAATAGCACCTTATTACGAAAACTAGATGTAATTCAAAATATGGGATTGAGACTTATTTGTGGTGCTATGCGCTCCACACCAATTAATTCACTAGAGGTTGAGACATGTATATCACCCTTGTCACTACGAAGGTTGTTGTTGGTTGAGAGATTTTTATTAAAAATCATGGCTTCAAATAATAACCCTTTACTTAAGAAACTAACAATACATCCGATAATCTCACAGTCAATTGCTTTCAATGCCATCTCTGCCTCTTCTTTGGTTGGTGGAGCTCTACCTGAAATGCCAACCATATTTAAACATGTAAATAATAATTCAAAAGATATTGTTAAAAAAGAGTTTTGGCCTATATACGAAATTCCTTTTAATTGTATTATTAATAGCTTTGCAATCCATTTAGACATGGTGCACAATAAATTTGATTTTCTACAATTTAAAAACAATAGATCAGAACATTATGTTATATATACAGATGGATCTAAAACAGATCATAATGTCAATGCAGCTTTCTATGATCCACAGCTAGACTTCACTAAATGTATTAAATTAAATAAGGTGTGTAGCATTTTCACTGCAGAGTGCTATGCAATATATTGTGCACTGGAGCATATAAATTGTCTTGAAAATAATGTACATAAAATTTTAATAGTTACAGACTCCAGAAGTGTTTTGTCTGCTCTACACAATGTAAATATCTCTTTTAAGTTAAATTATATTATTTTTGATATTAGACTTATAATCCAAAGACTACTTGATAAGTGTGTTAACATAGAATTAATTTGGGTACCTTCACACAGTGGCATTCGTGGAAATGATATAGTTGATACTGCGGCCCGTTCAGCCCATGACGAGGATCGCTCAGAGTTAGTCAAAGTTCCATTCACTGATTACTACAGTCTTTTTAAAGGACTTAATACACAGTTATGGAAAGAGTATTGGAACATATCGCTGGAAACGAAAGGCAGATGGTATGCTGGAATACAAAGTGAATTGCCGATTAAACCTTGGTATCATAATTTCAAATACATCTCAAGAAGATTTATAATTATCATAACACGTATGAGATTGGGACATTGCTTAACACCAGCTCACCTGAATAGGATTCGCATAATCAACAACAGCCGATGTCAACATTGCGGAGCAGATAATGCTGATTTGGATCATATTATCCTACAATGTTCAAGTTTTACTAACCAACGTTTGATTTTGGCCAGTGAAATAAATGAATTAAATGACAATAATGACAGTGAAAGTCATAGTGAACTTCAAAGTGTTCCCCGCCGCGTTCAGGAGTTATTAAAAAACACGAATTATTTTAGTGTGTTGTTTAGGTATATTTGTAATACCATAGAAAAAATTTAATCTATTTATTCGTAATGTTAAAGGTATAACTGTTTTGTATTATTTGTAAATCTTACTATAGTTATGTTAAAACCCATATAATGTATGCGACTGAAAGACTTGTATCTATGGTCATGAATAAATATTATTAAAAAAAAAAAAAAAGATTATTAGTTTTCCCACAAAGACCATTAATCAAGAATTGAATTGAATTGATTTTATGTAATGATTATAGGGTTCTATTTCGTGAATTCCGGGCATTATTAGTACGCAATATTTTTATTTCATCTTTATTTCAAAACAATAGTGTTTCTCCCTTAGTAAATACATACTTGATTTAATAACCACCAAATCAATACTTTTTGAGCAAAAAATGGATAGACTACCAATGTGCAGGATGTGTTTAGCGGAGAATGTCCGCCTGTGTATAGTAGCAAAGAGAAACTTGCAGGAACTCTTTATGAAGCTGACTGACATTCCAGTAAGTTGATATTTTGAGTTATTTAAGTTCCTAGGTACCACTCATAAGTTCTTTTACACCAATGTATCAATCAGCTTTAAGATGACCTTTAGCACAGTCTTTTTCTTGGATAGTTAACGTACCTACTCTCTTTACTCCATTTGTTTAGATAATAAACTAAAGGCAAGCGAAAAACCAAGTTACCTGACTACATGTAGTGTCAGCTCTTATCAGTACTAGCCATGCTACGCCCCAGTTTTTTTTAATTGTCTCTATATTTAACAATATAAATTATTTTGTATTATAACAATAAGTTTAAAGGTAGTGATTATAACATTTATATTATTAAGATTTGAAAGGCCGTCCCAACAAGAGACATTAAATTTAAGGTTGCTTTTTATACTGAATTATAATTTTGCTAGACTTTCCAACCTCTTTTCAAAGGCATACCGTTTTATCAACGACTATTTAAATGAAGACAATAGTTGGTTGCTATGATTAAATCAAGACAGTGGCTGCGTTCCACGCACAATGGTCCGCTGGAGGGACTGAGTGCGGAAACCAAACGAATAACATAGAACAGTGGCTGCGTTTCCCTTGTTCAAAATATATTCAGTGCATCTTTGTCTTCCCATTTCATTAAGAATAGGACAGCAGATAAATATTAGTTTAGACCTATCAAATTAGTCTGCGCCTGACGCAGCCTCACGTAATCAACATATTTTAAGTCATTATGTTTTTAAACGTGTGTAAACTGTTTAACAGGACTTAACACACTGAACTTTAAATTAGTTTAGATTGTGATCAAGAGTATCCTCGCTAAGTTTTGTGTTCTTTCTCCAGAATTAGCTCACTGACAGGTTATATGAGTTCATAATAACTCTTCAGATGTTTAGTTAGGTAATACGTTTTTATTTACCTACATTTCCATTTTTCTGTTTTTTTGTCACTTGCCGCTGCATATGATAAATAATTTTATTTTCTGTTTTGTTAAGTACTTTACACTAATAGTATTGTATAAAGTGAGGTGTTTGGAACTGAACAGATAGCTGTACTGCTGGGGAGTTTGTTCCGCCACTTCTTCTCAAAGCACTAGGAAGTAGTGAAAGGCCGGCATTTTGGGGGACTGTCTTATGAATATTGACACTCAAATAGTGCTGATTCTTAGCCTAATTTGCAGCTACCTAACAGTTGTATTATACCCAGTATTTTATTAATATTCTAATTAAAATTTCAAATGTAAACTTAAGAAATATGACTAAAGTATTAAGTATTTGGGAGCAATTGTAAACTATTTAAAGACCTGAAGATGTTATAAATTGTACAGATAATAATGCATACATATAAAAGGCTTCACTGTATAGTTTGGAATTGAGATAGACTCATGATAGCACAAGTATTGTATCTGTAAGGAATAAGGATTAGTCATATTGCATCGATATGAGTAATCCTTGTTCTTTTGTATAAATAATACAAGCATAATCATCATCATCTCAGCGTCCATCCCGGTCGCATCCGCGGCTTTCACGTTGGAGCCCGGGGTCCGCTTTCTTACTTAATTTCCTCCATTTCGCGCGATCTTTAGCATCCTGTGGTGTGAGATTGTTGGCACGCATGTCATCTCTTACAACGTCAAGCCAACACTTCAAATAATACAAGCATAATAGTACATGACAAATGTTGTTCCAGTTTATAACTGACGACAGTAGACCGCTTCTTGCTTGTGTCTTCTGCTTTGCTAAATTAAAGCAATGCTACCGATTACTGCGTCAATGTCTGAAAACCGAAAAGCTTTTCATTCAGAGTATGAATGAGAAATATGAGGTAAGATATTGTTATTTCTAATTTCAGTATAATGTGGAAGTGATGTCTCTCAAGTTCATACATACTGTGTCTGGATTTTAGTCAAGTATACTATTGCGTGTTACAATGGCCTTTGCAGTAGTTAGTTTAATTGGTAGCATGACTGACTCGCAGGATACATTGGAACTATTTAAGTGTCCTAAGTTAGGGTTCTTTTTAGTGATTTTAATAACATATGAAGTTTGTGCTTCTGCACTAATCAGCAGCTTATTTTGATAATAATATAATCATCTTCTTCCAGCCCAATACTTTAATAAACGAAAACCGCTTTGAGATATTTGGAGATTTTATTAAATCTCCAGTAGAGCAGATAAATATTATTGGTCGTATTGCTGTTGGAGAGGAATTGTCAGCAGTTTGTGAGGGACCAGGTGATGTTATTGAGCCAAAGGAGGAATATCAAAGTGATGGTATGTTATTAACAGTGATCGGAATAGGTAGAGTGATTTGGGGTCATTGATCTGTAACGTATATGTTAATATGGATATGCCCCCGAGTTTCTGGAATCCTAAAATTACATATTATTTTTCGGAATTTTGTAATTACAAGATGGAGCTGGGTAGGTATAAGGCTAAAAACCAATCTACTCTGAATACTATGCATAGTGTGTGGCGTAGGTGACCGGAGTTATGTATTAGTACCTAAAAAAATAATATGGTGTAGTAAATGGAATAAGAATAAAGAAATCTAGTGATCTAATAATAATAATTCATTAAATAGCAAGCAAAAAGGGTCTTTTGTCACTTTATCTGTGCTAAACGGACCTGTAACCAATCAGAGCCAAGTATCTTGCATGACTCATTGACGATGCGACGACGTGCCGATCCAGATAGCTTACTGATACTCACTTACTTTTGTTCGTAGAGAGCGCTCCTCTTTTCTGTTGTGAATATTGTGATTTGACCCTGGCTTGTATACTGACTTTGGATACTGCTTACAACGACAAAACTAGCTTGTGTTTACGGACAACGATTTGTTTCTCTTGGATTGGATCTATCCACAGAAATCGTAATAGCAAGTCAATAGAAGTGCTATCTACTGACTTTCAACACCAGCCCCTGTAGCCAATGTAACATCGCTTCATAGCGAAACGAAATCGAATACTAAACCAACCAATGGCGGGAACGATTGACCACGTGATTTATCGCGTCGCGTGGTCAATCGTTCCCGCCATTGGTTGGTTTGGTATTCGATTTCGCTTCGCTATGAAGCGATGTTACTTTGTCTACAGGCCCAGGACGCGTGTCGCCGGTCCGTAGCTACCACCACATAAACAAACAATAGATACACTCGAACATTTACACATGCATCTTGCATTGTTGATACAAAATTAAACCTTTGAGCAATAGCATAACGGAATATTTTCTAACGACACATAATCCCAGAAGGCACGGCTCTTTTAACCAATAATAATAATAATAGTGCTTGAGCCAGCTGTCAACGTGTCGGTGCAATGACTGTCGGATTAGGTACGGGTTATCCAGCGAAATCAAATGTTGGATGATACTGTGCTTGATCGCCTGCGAAATGAAATGCAGAGTAGCAGTGTCATTGCTCATCAGTCGTAGACTGCGGAGATACCACCGCAGCCAACAAACTATGCCGACGAGGGGAGTAATGATAGGGCTACAAATGTAAGTACCCAGTGTAATAAGGAATTAAGAAATGCTTTCGAGGCTGCGATTCGGGAATATCATTTCATCTCGGCAGAACTAAGACCACGCCTGCCACGATTGCACATGCATAATAGAAATAGGGCGCTGATTGATGGCTGCTCTGGATGCGCAGTTATCAAATTATTTTGATACCTGCGAGGACCTTACTGATACTCATTCAATTCTGTACTGCGCAGCTGTAGCAGCTTGTCGTGTAGCTCATGTCAAATTTCCTAGTGACTAGAGCTACACGACCGAAACCAGTAGTACCAGCTTGGCAGCACAAGATTGAACGTTGTATTGGTGGGGCCAGAGCACTCATCGGTAAACTAATCTGCTTCAGGGAGGGAAATACTCGCCCTAGAGTGATGCGATTTGTGAGGTGGGCATTCTCAGGTACAAATACCAGCCCTCAGAATTATATGGCCCGTGTCACGGAGCGCATCGACTTCCTGAAGCAGAAAGTGTATGCATGGGCGAACCGTATCAGAAGATACAAACGACGAGTGGAACGGTACGCCCAGAATCGCACCTTCCAAAGCAATGAAAGGTGGGTTTATAGGGACTGGGAACGACCAGAACAAGGTGTGACTGACACGTGCCTACCGGATGATGATGCCATGTGTTCATTTTGGGCGCAATATCTAGTCGGTACCTGTCAGTCACACTGAAGGTGACTGGGCCCGGGATGTCGAGAGAGCCTGCGATCCAGAAAGAAAGTATAATTGTTTATTCCGCACAAACAGAACGCACATAACAATAATGATACACTTAAATAATAATAAACACGTAATAAAGAAAAAAGAACAAAGAAATATAACCTACTAAAAAGCCTCTTACTCAAAATAAAAAAAAAAAATCTGATGTCGTAACCCAGGTCAAAGACACACATGTATTTGACAATTAGACATTGACAGTTTATAAAATCAAAACATCCGTCTGTCACATTGAGTTATGTATTATGTATTAACGTCAATGATCTGTCACACATGTTGCGCCCGCGCCACCGGTAGACAGGGTTGCCAACTGTACGAGGTTCCTCGTACAAATACGAGATTCGTGGTCTTCCGTACGAGGTACGAGGATGGTATGATGAACCTCGTACAATAATGTACGAGATTTTCATATTGTATGAACTTCACACGTAAATCGCATAGATTTTCTGATTGACGGTATAGCTACATAGCTTTTTTTTTTTTTTTAGGCGTTCTTTCCGATGTCCCTATTCACGACTACTACTCGTCTAGTACTACAGTAGTACTACGAGGTTTGAAAGTCAATATACGAGATTTTGAGGTACACATGTACGAGGAATCTTTGTTTTTGGTTGGCAACCCTGCCGGTAGATGACAACATATACATTATATACAACAACAACAAATAAGACATACCTAAGTACAATAAAATGAAATAAAAAAAGGCAATAACAGTGTCGGGAACCAACTGTTTGTGTTACAAAACAAACAGCAATTAAGCTGTGCGTTGCATCTGTGCAGGAACAGGTCGTTGCTCAGCAAAATGCTGTGACTTCAGAGTCAGACGGAACCTGTTGTCAACAGCGCTGATTTTCAGCAACTACCTCTCGAATGACGTAATGACGTCCCACTGTGTGCGACAATAAATTGAATACCAGAAATGGGGGCTATTACCATCTGTCCCCAAGATGTAGCTCATGCAGTCCGTCCGATACTTAACTGGAAGTCTCCAGGACCGGACGGGCTGCATAACTTTTGGATAAAATGGTTTCCAAGGTCGCACGCTCGCTTGGCATCTCAATTCCAGATTGCTTTAGTGTCTGGTTCGTTACCTCAGGTCCTAACTACTGGGATAACCCACCTGCTCCATAAATCAGGTAGCACAAAAAGGTAGTTTTTTCTCGGTGGTAGGCCATAACATCGGCTGCCGGCAGAAGTTACCACCCACCAGACAAAGTCTTGCCGCCAAGCGATTCGTCGTGTTGCGGCATGATGTCTGGTGAAGCCGTATGGAGGATGAGTCTGAGCAGTTGTTGCGATGTGTGCAGAGTACGATGCGTCAAATGTTGTTGTGTCTGGAGTTTGGTCGTGGAGGGTCTCCACATCAATCTCCCTCTGGCGCAGCATCGTTGGTCGTGTTGTTGGGTTTAATATTGCACCACCTCGCTCGACTGCCGTCTTCTTTCCTATCCACTAAGATTTTTTAAGTGAATGGGCTTAATAAACTAGCGCGCTTTACCATCAACGATTGCATCACTGCTTACCATCAGGCGGGATTGCAGTCAAGCGCTAGTTTATAATTATAAAAAGAAAAGCACCGCGGATCCCAAAAACTATAGGCCGATCACCTGTTTACCGACGGTCTATAAAGTTCTTACATCCATTTTGAAAACTAAAACTAACAAACATATTGACAGCAACTCCATCGTGTCTGCCTCTCAAAATGGATGTAGCAGCGGGTCCCGCGGTACTAAGGGGCTACTCCTTATTGATATGGCCATTAGCCAACAGGTTTGTCGTTCCCGAAAGGATCTGTCGACATGTTGGATAGATTATAAGAAGGCCTATGACTCAGTGCCACATGGCTCATGCGGGTGCTGGAGTTGTATAAAGAGGATGCAGTGGGTGTGGGTGTAGATATATTAATTTCAAATGTTAAAAAAGTGTTTTTAAAAGCCCCAGGCAGATTAAACATTTTGAAAGAAAAATATCCTGACTTACCACTGCCACCACGACCAATTATTACGAGATGGGGCACTTGATTAAAGGCAGCATCCTACTAAGCCCAACATTTTGATAAAATAAAAGATGTTATTTCATGTTTGAACAGCTCTGACGCTGTGACTATACGACACGCCAAGAATGTTTTGGAAAAACCAAACCTTCAAAATGATATAAAATACATAGACGAATATTATAGTAGTATACAAGCAACTCTAAAAGAATTACAAAATCTAAATTTATCAATAGAAGAATCACTTCAACTTCTTGACAAAGTCAGAGTATTATGTACGTATTCATGACTGCAATAATGAAAACATAAAAAATGAATTAGAAAATGTTATGTAACGAAATCCAGATTTAGAACTGGGTCCCTATTATAAATATGTTATGCTCCATTGACGTCTACAGATGTTGAGCGCTCATTTTCGACCTATAAGTGGATATTAGATGTTATCAGAAACAGATTGAAATTAGAACATATAGAGAAATTCATAATTATTTTTTTTAATGGTATGCAGTCTAAAATTTTAATTTAGAAATTGAAACCGAAGAGGATTAAATAGTTGTTAATAGGATTCAAGGTTGTTTTTAAAAAAGGGCTAGATGGAATTTTTAATGCTAAAGCAGCATGAAACTGCTCCCTTAGCCAAGTGCCAGAATTTGACGCTATTGAATAGAAACAATTCGAATTCACTTAAGTGTTTGAATTTAGGTCAAAAATTGTAGCATTTCTATTCGATAGCGAACCAGTTTCTTTAATTAAGCTAGATTTAAATCTAAATTAACCTAACGGTAACCAAATGGTGTTGTGAAATAAAACAAATAATACTTTTCACTTTTTCTGTTGACTTACAGAGCTAGAACCTGAAAATTTAGACAATAGCTGTCTAGATGTATCAGATATACCACCGCAATGTTCCCAGTCAGACTTAGAAGATGATGTACCTTTAATTAAGTATAAAACTGAAGTAGAAGACGAAAATGTACGAGTCAGGAAGACAATAAGTAAGTATTTGTCACTTATATAGCTAAGCAGAAAGGCAAATGGTTCACATGATAGGATGTGGCTAGCGTTACCTAATGGGCCTAAACGTAACTGGTTAAATGGACAATTTTGGGTTCTATCAATTAGACTGTCAAGTTTTTTTATTTTTGTTATTCACATACAAGCATTAGACGATGAAGACACTACTATACAATGTATTTTTTTGTTTATGCGAAACCTAAATATAGTTTGTTCAGAATAAGCAACTGAATCAATTCCAATCATTTTTACAGCATGTTATATCTCTCCTAAATAGATTTAGAAATTGTTGCACTGTAGTTACCGAGCGCGCACGGTAGATAATAGTATTGCGCACACCGGCGCAATAGCTGACGCCGGAAGTCAACGCCCCGCTCCATCGACAGCCAAGTAGAATAACAAGCCCATAACTTTGTGGATTTTCATGATATCTTTCTGAAATTTTATACATACATTGTGGACTCTTTACTTAAAAATACTGGACACATATTTCGGGTTTCGCATAAACAAAAAATAATGTCTGATGACCGATCGTACTCGCTACTTAGAAGGCAAAGTGGACGATAGCCCCGCAGTCACCACTGTTGTCATCAGTCTTACACTTGACCTGAGCGGAAGCCCCTTCGCCGTCAGGAATTGCCTAGCTAGGAGGTTCAGGGATATGATAGCCCCGCAGTTCATCCCTAGAACCACAAATAGGTTTCGCCTTAGTAAACTTTGTTTGCTAAAATCTGTTAAATATTTGAAGTAATCCATCGTTGATATCTGTTAGTATACGTTTGTATTAGCTGTGACACGACCGTGTAGTCAGGAGGCCTAGAGGCCTGTAACACAGGTAGTCCTAGTACAGCCTCCAGTTTCCACTACATCAATATATGTATTTAGTATAATTAATTTGTGTTAAGCTAATGTTTCATTATGTGGTGGAAAAAAAAACGTTTATTATTATTATTATACACAACGAGGCGACACAATGACGACATGAAATTAACACACGGGTAGGGCTAGTGTCCACTAATCATATTAATTTTGGTACTTTAAGATAACTCGAAAATTGAAAAAAAAAGTTTCAAACAAAATGAATAATAAAAAAGTGACAAAAATTGGGATAACCCTTGCAAAAGTTGATTCACGCAATTCTTTACCTCGGAGGCGCTCGGAGCGGGTACGCGTCGACCCACATTAATATAAATCATACTTATAACTTATTCGTAATCGGTAATATAATTCATTGACGGCTTTTATCAATGAATCCGGCGGCGCGCGCATTGAGCTATTATTACTACGTATAGAGAAGACGCCACTCATCGCTACTATGTTCCGTTCAATTGCGGCCAGCCGGCCGCACTTCATTTAGTCGTTCGGTAGTTCTTCTGCGCGTAACACTTGTTTGTTTGAAAACGAAAAAAAAAGAGAAAATTGATTAAATATGCCCTCGTGTGTGTTACGATATTGCACTAATAATTCAAGTACTACAGCAAAGTGTAAAGGAATAACTTTCCATCGGTAATTAACTTGTTAATCATTTTAAAACATAATTTGAGCAAAATATTTAGTGAAGACGCCATGTTGCGCCTTTTGTCATAGAGTAACGAGTTAAGATGTGACATTGTGCATGAGTGAAGGTAGAATAGGGATGTTTCCTGGGTAAAGTAAATTGATTCTATTTAGTCCGTCATTCAGATTATAAAAAAATATTGAATACGTATATTTTGTTTTATCAAATCAAAAAAAAAATGACAAAAATGTGTGGTTGACTGGTAGAGAATGCCTAAGGCATTAAGTCCGCCTCTGTACATTTTATTTGTGCGAAAGTATAAATAAATGTGGAGTTGTGGCTGGTGACGTCACTCCTCGCTAAATTGTGTAGCGTGCAGTGACGTAACACGAGTTTTCAACGCACTGTGTCGTCTTCATTTTTTGTTTATATGAAAAAAGAAAAATACGTGTCTAGTGTTTTTTGGAAATCTGACTGACGGAATATTTTTTTTTTAGTCATATAAACCATTAATTAAATTTCTATTTATAGCTGAAAATAATAATTTTACACATATTTAGAAAAGCACTGACTGTGGTTTTTGAAAGTTGAAAAACTATTCTTGAATTATGTTAGAGATAATTTGTTAAGTACTTACATTTTGTTTATTCAAGGTTCCCACGTCCGGGCCGTTAATTAAGTTATAAACATATTATTTATACAACATTTGTGTTTCATTCATTTTATCAAACCCTACTCTAATCTAAAATATTAAATTATGAAATAAGTTTAAATTCTAATGAATGGTAGGTAGAAAACACTCACAATAGCCATGTCCACTCTGTATTGTACAATCTATATTTCTGTTGCACTGTTGAAAATGGAAGAACAAAACGCGTAAGCGCCGAGCAAACGGCGGCGCTTTCGACCTTTTGATCGCGAGAAAACAACACTCTAGTAGCGCTTAAGCGCTTTACACTTTATCGTTTAAAAAGACGATAAATAATTGTTTTAGCGCTGCAGCGCATTTTAGTTTTAACTCTAAACAAAATGGACAATACTTCTGCTTTGGATAGCTCCTCTATACGTAGTAATAATAGCTCAATGGGCGCGCGCGCTCTTTGCACTAATGGTACCTTTAGCGGAGCTGGTTATAGTCAAACACCGATCATGTCACACTTAACTGTAACTGTTAGTTATAAGTAACTATCATCAGTAGTCACTGTTTTTATTTTAAATTTTCTTATGTTCAATGAGTTCAGCTTGTTGGCGGACACAGAGAGCTAAACGTCGTTTCATGTTTTCTCGCACGTTTGATAATATATTATCACGTAAAGGCATTTTTCTCACTTTTCAAAACGCATGTGTTATTCAATGGCGTAATTGTTCCACCGAATCCACATTCTCTGCGTAAACATAGCCTTTATGCATACCCGCAAAAATCTCGAGTGTTATTTAGCCACTGCCTGGCTGCTGTTACGGACTGGGCTGGCGCGCCATCTAATTGATTGATTCATTAATATTGACGGACGTTTAAGTTAGACACAAGTTTACACAAGCACTAATAGATAACACAAATATCGTTCGTATCACACTAGAAGTAAATCGTAGGTAATTAATACGTACATATATAATAAGGTGTTGTGTCTAGAGATGGGCATTTACCCGGTAAAAACCCGAACTATGGGTAAATACCCATTTATACCTATTTTTACCTACCCAATTTTAATTTTTACCGGGTAAAAATTATAATCAGTTTAATTTAGGGTAGATCCGTAGTTACATCGTTATTATTATCGCAGATCATATTTTAATCAAGTTACAAAATGACACTGACCAGTAAATTGCAAAAAATTCCAGAAGAGAAGAAGAGAAGAGAGGGTAGGAGCGCTTTAGCTACAAGCATCTGAAGTTTTGTTCGCCGTTTTTAAAAATTCTTTAATAATAATAAACAACGTGTAATAACAATAATTATATACCAAAAACGTTAACCAAGTTACAAATATTAAGTGTTAACGTTATCCACGAAAAAACTCAAGTGTTATAGAAAATAATTAAACATTTGTGAATAGTGTTAAAAAACTTACTTACAAACAATAGTACTTATTAAAACATAAGCTTAAGTGAAGCAACAGTGCAAAATTAAGTGACTAACAGTGCGTAATAAGTGAAGAACTCTAAAATAATCCGAAATTTCGGAAAAAAAAAACATTGGCATGACTCATATTTAACGAGTTTTTATTATTTAAAAATCTATTCCGCATTAAACGATCACCAGTTTCAATCTCACTGGCAACTGTCCAGATGGTGAGGTAACTCAAGCAGTCGACTGCCGTACACGTAGTCTTGCGTTCAAACCGCGCCGACTGGGTTACTTTTTGTATTACACAGAATTGTTGACAATTTATAATTTCTTACAATGAGTGACTTCTTCGAATATATCACCCAGCGACGCCAGCGCCGGCGCAGACATTCGGACACAAACACAAATGAAGATTTAAATATAACTACTGACTTGAATAATTGTACCAGTAGCAATAGCGTACCAGAAATGTCAGACGAAGAACAATGCGATGAAATTACCCAACTTCAAAATAAAATAAAAGAATTAACATTGGGATTAGAGGCAGCACACGCAGAAGTTGAGAGTTTAAACTTAGAGAATACACAACTTAAAAAAACCATTGACGAATTAACAAAGAAGAAAAATATCTACAAAAAAATTACAACTGATATAGTTAGTGAGAACAGTAAATCTCCATTAACTAACAAAAAAAGGAATCAAAAAACTAACATTACAAACAACAGCCCACAGACAACACCCAAGATTGACAAAACTAAAACTATCTGTTTGCCCACTCAGACTGCTGACAAATCAACACAATATGATACCCAATTAATGACGAGCCTGAAAAGCGATAAAAACTTAAATAAAAAGGAAACAAGGAAAAATATATGTATATTAAGCAATAATAAAAGGAATAACTTAAGTAATTTAATAGAGAACAATTTTAACATGAATGACTACTGTCACTATTTGTATCCAGGAGGAGATGTTCAACAAATGCTGCAGGGCATTGATAATAAAATAAAAAACTTTAACAAAAATGATTATTGTGTTATCATAATGGGAGAGATGGACTTCATCCGGACTGGAAACTATCACGACATTATATTTTTTATTAGAGAAACGATCGGAAAAATCAAGAACACTAACGTAATAATTTGCCTTCCAACCTACAAATATGGCTATCATACATCTATATATAATGCAAGAATAGAAACTTTTAACAATCTCTTGTATCTGGACAACTTAACTCACGAATATGCCTACTTACTAGACTCTAATGCTGATTTAAATTGGAGCTATGATATGTTTTCTGCGCAACAAGGACACGTAAATGGAACAGGGATGAAGAATATTTTCTCCAATCTTCAGAGGATGGTTTCTGAAATTGATGCTGAAAATAATATAACAATATCTAATTCTTCTACCTCAGATATTGGGGAGTCAGGCATGTTTTTTCTATAATTATCTGATTATTATGCATCAAAACATCGCGGGACTCATAAACAAGGCGGATCAATTAACACTACACCTGCAAGAACTAGCCGAACAAAGAAATTGTGTAGACATAATTTGCGTCACGGAACACTTTATGGAGCGAGGACATGAGGAGCTCCTCTCAATACCTAATTATAAATTAGCCGCTTCATATACAAGAACTATAAAAAGAGGAGGAGCCTGTATTTTGGTAAAATTTGGTCTGCAATATAAAGAACTTACAAATATCGGTAAAATGTCTATCGAAGGCGTTGTCGAAGTTTGCGCAATTGAACTTAGTCAACATAACTTAATCCTTATTTGTATATACAGAGTACCTAAGTTAAACAATTTAGAAGTGTTCTACTCAAAATTAAATATTATTTTATCAAAATACTGTTACAACTCGAACAAGAATGTAATTCTATGTGGCGATTTCAATATTAATATCTTAAAACAGGATAAAGTATCTCTCGAGTTTACTAGTTTCCTATTGAAGTACAATCTATCTTTGGAAATTGGTCAACCAACTAGATTGCAAAGCAATACATGCATAGACAATTTTGCACATAATATTTCACGAAGATGTACCCATAATGTCCTTGATCTACATTTGTCGGATCATACAGCACAAACTTTAAAGCTTCCAGTGAAAAAGACATATTTAATTAAAAGTTGGAATATAAAAGTGCGTGACTATAGTAGTGAAAACTTAATGAAATTCAAAGACTGTTTGAAATCAATTTCTTTCTCTGATGTCTATCTCAGTAAAGACCCTAACGTAGCATATAACAATTTTTTCGAACTTTTTCAATTGTTTTATAATTTATGTTTTCCAATTGTTTTCAAAAAAAGAAAACTAATAAAAAAACCAAACTGGCTAACACCTGGTATTAGACGGTGTAGCCAAATAAAAAGACAGTTGTTATGGCACCATAGATTAAATCCATCTGATATAAACGTGACTAAACTTCGAAACTATTCAAACCGACTTAAGAAAATAATAAAATTGACCCAATTAGCCAAAAATAACTATAAAATAAGAATAGCACATAATAAATCGATGATGACTTGGAAAATAATAAATGAAAATAGAAGCAACTCTCCACCAGAGTATATAAGAGAAATAATTAATGACGGAGTTAAATACACTAAACCCAAAGACATAGCAAACATGTTCAACGACTACTTCATAAGCCAAGCAGAAAAGCTTTCTACTGCTTCGACACATCTGACTGCTAACAATAGAATTGATTACTTATCGCATTCGATGTTTTTTGCCCCTATCTTACCACATGACGTAAATAAAATTATAAAAGATTTAAAAAATAAAAATAGTGTAGGTTACGACGATATTTCAACAAAGGTTGTAAAGTATGTTTCCGAAATAATATTACATCCCCTCAGCTACATAATCAATTTAAGTATTGAATCTGGAACCTACCCTGAAAAACTTAAACCTACTATCATAAAACCATTATTTAAAAAAGACGACGAAAGAGACATTAAAAATTACAGGCCAATAGCTCTTATTCCAGTAATATCAAAGATATTTGAAAAATGGATATATAGATCTATAGAGGCATACCTCGATAGACATAACGTACTTGTAAAGGAACAAAAAGGTTTTAGGAAAGACCATTCAATCAATATGGCAATATATGACTTCCTTAATGATATAATTCCTAACATGAATGAGAGAATCCCAATTTCAGCAATATACATGGATATGACAAAGGCATTTGACTTGGTCAACCATGATATACTGCTGAGCAAGCTAAACGCGTATGGGATAAGGGGCAATGTCTTATCACTCATAAAGTCCTATCTAAAAAATAGAACACAACACACCGAAATAAGTCGAATTTGTAACTCAAATAAAACAGTTATAAAGTACATATCCAAAGAACGGAAAATATACCATGGTGTGCCTCAAGGCAGTGTGCTAGGACCTTTGCTATTTCTTATATATATAAATGACTTTCCTAAAAATATACCCTATCCTATGACATTGTTTGCCGACGACAGTACTATCATTGTAAAACTTGACAAAAATAATAATGACTTTGAAACTAAGATAACTAATGCATTGCAACAAGCCGTTAACTGGTTAGAACATAACAACTTAATTATAAATTTAAAGAAAACTAAAATTATGAACTTCCGTCAAAGAGTTGCCAATTCGAAATTAAACGTTAGCTTTAATAATGAAAAAATTGAAGAAGTTGAGAATACAAATTTTTTAGGCCTAACTATTGACAATCAACTTAATTGGAAACAACATACTTCAATATTAATCAAAAAAAATTAGTAAGTTTGCTTTTGCTTTATTTAAACTGAAGAAAGTAGTCAATCAAACTGCGGCAGTAACTGCATACCATGGATATGTCGATTCTCTACTGCGCTACGGAGTCATGTTTTGGGGTAACTCCTGCAATAAGGATATGGTGTTCAAATCACAAAAAAGATGCATTAGGGCTATTACTGGTATAAAAATAACCGACAGCTGTAAGCCTCATTTTGTTTTATTAAAAATAATGACTATGCCTTGTTTGTACATATTTGAGACTGCTGTATTTGTTAAAAAGAACATGCATCTATTTAGAAAAGCATCTGAACATCGCTATAAAATTATTAGAGAAAAATACAGGCATGAACTATGCGGTCGACCTTCAAAGACCGCCTTGATGCACAATAGCATACTTTGTATGGCCCCAAAAATATTTAATAAATTACCAAATGGGATTAAGGACCTAAATATTATTCAATTTAAAAACAAATTAAGACGTCTATTATTGGAGAAAAGTTATTATACAATTCAGGAATTCCTTAATGATAAATTGTAAGTTATTTGACATTAATACTCATTTAATTTTGACATTATACTATTTCTTTAACATAATTAACTTGACATTGCCACCTATTTAATTTTGACATTTTATTGTATTTTGACATTGTAAGATATTTCACATTAATATTTATAAAAATTTGACATAGCATTATATTCCACATTCATCAAATTATTTATCATTTTAATATATTGTGAATCCTTTTTATGATTTTAAATTCTGTTAAAAAGTGTATGCCTTTATGGTAGATTTTTTGAGGAACTGATGTATTAGATATTAAGATCACATTGTAAAATGTATTTACAAAAAATCACACTAATAAATGAATTGAATTGAATTGAACATCTGAATTACACGGGCTGCCACTACGGAACAGGCTATTTGACAGATTTATAATTTTTATCTTGAATTACTTGGTTGCGGTTAAGAAGTTCACCGAAAGTATTTTTTTTTTAATTTTAAATACGTATTTCGTAAGAAATATGCAAATAAAAATTCAAAATTCAATATGTCGTCGAGCTTTGTAAGTGACGTCACAAGCGGTTTTCGTTTCTCAGTGGTGTTTGTTTTTATTTATTATTTGTTGTTGTTATCTAATAAAATGGTTTACAAGTGGTGTGCTGTACCGGGTTGTACAAATAAATCGATAAAAAAACCCCGAAAAACAGTTTATAAGTTTGCCGAAAACAAGCGTTGATGCGCGTATGACGTCATCGCGACATTAGCCAATCCGGATCGTTTCACAATGTGTGGCGCGAGAACAAAAAGCTAAACATATTTTTGTGTTTTGTATGTATTCATTGTTATTATTTTTTATTAAAACTCATATAAATGACATAAAGAACCCTCATTTTATGCAATTATAGCAAAAAATCACAAAAAATTGAATACTGTCAAATAGCCTGCTACCATTATTTTGTTCTGGATGGGAAATCGTCAAATGACCTCTCCCGCTCTAGGCCTGTGCCTGTGTGTGCCTGTGCGCCAGGGCCACGGTTTCTTTTTAGGCCTCTGCCTAGAATCTTGCGGGCAGCGGGGCGGCGGCGGCGGCGGCGAGTGAGCGGCAGGATCTTATGCGTTAAATCAAACGGACCGGTTCTCGAAAACAGCGGCGCGGCACAACGGGGCGGTGGCGGGCAGCGAGCGGTGTACTTTAAGTCAAGCGGTGATCGAGCGTTAGGAATTAATATGAATCAAAAAGTTGTTGCCGCCATTGTTCAAACATATCTTTCGCGAATAAAAACAAATATCTCGTCGACACAATCGTGAACACAATACTACGCGGCTATAGCGACGCGCGATCTACCCGCTAGTTTTGAGAACGGGTCTTCGATGCCCGCTCGGCTCCCGCGCCGCTGCCGGCGCCGCCCCGCTGCCCGCAAGATTCGAGTCAGCGGCCTTAAACAACCCGAAATCCTTTTTTTTTTTGTTTCCGGGGTGGAACATCCTCATGCGATGTCCGCCGCCCTGGGGCGGGCGACCGGTCTGTCGGACTCTTAATGATTGAAAACCACCCCAGTGTTTCATCTCACACCTACACCGGGGGGTTGCGAGAACGAAAACTGCTTCCGCAATCCTCCATTGATGCTGGCCCGCCACTGTGGGTCCGGTCCGGTGGGACAGGTCAGCCGCCTAATTCACACGCCGCTCCAACTGTCCGGGTCAGCCAGCGCGATGCGGACAGGGGACAGTCACAGTGAGGATATCGCCTCAGCATACATGAGCAACCAGGGAGGTGGATCATGTATGCTGAGGCCTGTATGGGGACTGCATATGCTCTTTCTACATAGAAAGAGCATTATGTAGAGGCGTGTTCTTCGATCTGTATCTCTCCATGGTGAACCTTAGTGTTAATATAGAATCCATGGTTCCGTACCCTCGACGAAACCCATATTGACACTCCCGAGACAGCATTAGAGCTAGGCCTTCGGCAGGAGTATCCTGCCGAATCTGAGAGTCTATAATCCTCTCAAAATTCTTCAGGGTTTGTACCGAGCCCTTGCCTTTGAAGACTGGAGTAATAATACTCAGTCCCCATTGGCTTGAAATTTTGCCGATCAGGAACATGCGGTTCAGAAGGTTAGTTAACATGCCCACATCGCGAGGACCCATCGCCTTCCAGGCCTCAATGGGGACTCCGTGAGTTCCGACAGCTTTCCGATTTTCCATGGGACGAAGAGTCGTTTGGACTTCCTCGGGCGTTATCGGGGGCACTAATTCAAGATTTGGAATGAATTTCGGTGTCTGCACCTCTTGGTGCTGCTTATTCAGCAGCTCGTGGAAGTACAAGCGCCATCTCTCCTTCACCGTGAGGTCTTTGCATAGCAGGTTGCCAGTAGGGTCTTTTACACAACGGCACTTGGATATATCCTATGCCGTTTTGACCCTGGAACATCCAATTTGGAAAAGATCTTTTGCCTTCCTTCCACTTCCCATTATTTGGGGTCGGCTCTCCTCGTTCTTTTGCGCCAGGATGATCTGTCCTGGGTTGTCGAGATGTTTAATTGGGCTTGCTCTAAGTCCTTGGCCACTGTGGACCACCAGGTGGTTAGTGGGCGTCCTCTACCTTTTTTGTTGTCTGGCAGTGCTAGAGCAAGTTTCACGACATGATCTGCGGGGCGTCTCATGACATGACCAAACCATCGTAGGCGGCTTTCGGCGAGTTTTTCTGCCATGGGCGCAACTTTGTAACTTCCTCTGATGTGCACGTTTCGCACTTTATCGAGTCGACTTACACCCGCTGCCCATCTTAGCATCTTCATCTCGCTTACGTGCATCTTTTGTTCGTGAGCTTTCTTTATAGCCCAGCATTCGGCACCGTATGTCATGGCTGGTCTAATTGCGGTTTTGTATATCTTGCCTTTGGTTTTAATAGGCATTCTTGCGTCACATAAAACCCCCGCCAGAGCCCGCCACCTCTGCCACCCCACGCTAATTCTATGGGTAACATCGGCCTCAATGTTCCCGTCGGCTGTAAGAATCGAACCCAGATACTTGAATTGGGATACCTTTAGCAGTGGCTTCCCATCGATGTGGATTGAGTTGGGGTTGTTGGTGTTGCCACTGAACGCGCATTCCAAGTATTCCGTTTTATTTCTACTGATTCGGAGCCCGTTGTTTTCCAGCGCGCGTCGCCACTTTTCTAGGGTACTCTGGACTCTGGAGTAGTTCGGCATCTTTGTCTATGAGGACTATGCCATCTGCGTACAACATACACCATGGCAAGGGAGACTGAATGTCCTTTGTTAAGTAATCCATTACCATGTTGAAAAGAAGCGGGCTTAAGGCTGAGCCTTGATGGACGCCCACCTTAACTTCGAAGCTTTTGCTGAGTCCAGCCAAGCTTCTCACACTTGTGCAGCTTCTGCAGTACATGTCCTGTACTATGGCGACATAGCATTCAGGTATACCTTGTGCTCTCATGGCCTGCCACACCAGTTTCCGAGGCACTCGATCAAATGCCTTCTCGCGATCGATAAATACAAGATGTAGGTCTTCGCGATTTGCCCGATGCTTCTCCATGATAATTCGGGTGGCTTGGATAGCGTCCGTAGTAGACTTTAACGGCGTGAAGCCATATTGGTTTTCAGATATGTCAACGTGTTTAAAAAGGCGATTGTTAAGTATTCTCTCCCAAATTTTGAGGGTGTGTGACGTTAACTTAATCCCTCTATAGTTTTCACAGACATTGACATCGCCTTTGTTTTTATAAAAAGGTATTAAGTAGCTTTGGCGCCACGATTCTGGTATGATGAATGAGGTTAGGATGGCATTGAGCAGCCTCACCAGCCACTCGCAACCTATGTGTCCTAATCTCTTCCAGATGTCTGCAGGTATTTCGTCAGGGCCTACGGCTTTGTGGTTTTTCATTTGCGCTACTGCGAATTCCACTTCAGCTATATCAATTTTGGGCACCGGTCCTTCAATGGGTAACAACGGATGCAAAGGTTGGCTAGGAAATTCTTCGTTTAATAGCTCTTGGTAGTATTGATACCATCTACTAGTGAACCTCCCATTCTCTGTTAGGAGCTGTCCATTTGCGTCTCGGATGTATTTATTGATCTTAATATCCAGTGTTGACTTGTGTCGCTGTTTTGCTAATTTATATATTTCAGCATCATTTTTAGAATCTTCGATCCTGTTATAGAGACTCTCCCTTGATTGTGCAATTGATTGGGCCACTACACGCTTCGCCGATTTCTTCGCTTCCTTGTAACCAGTGCGATCTTCCTGAAGTTGCGTCTTTTGTCATAGTTGGAATAATTTCCTTTTTGCTTTTACTACCTGTCTTACATCGTCGTTCGACCAAGTAGGGTCTTTGTTGATGTTGAGACCACCTTTAGATACTCCCAGGATTGTAGCTGCGTTTCTTCGACACATTGTTTCGAAGTTTGACCACATTAGTTCAGCGCTGTTATTATAGTCATTGTCCATATCTTCTTCCAAGTATTTCGCCAGGTTGCTTGTTAGTTCATCGCCCTGAGCACCGCATAGTTGTTGCCATTTAATTTTTGGTGTTCTATCTCTTGTTGTTTTAATAGGGTTTGGCAGTGTGAAGCTTGTGACTAAAATCCTGTGTTGGGAGGTAAGTCCATGGTCGGGGATTACTTTGCAGTCTTTAAAGTATTTCAGTGAGGTCCTGTCTGCCAAAATGTAATCTATCTGTGTACCATGACCAGAGCTTTTGTACGTTATTAAATGTTCAGCCTTTTTTTTGGAAAAATGTATTTACTATCGAAAGGTTGTGTCGCACACCAAAGTCCAGAACTTCCTTACCCTGCTTATTAACCGTGCCGTAGCCGAAACCCCCGTGCACGCCTGGGTACGATCGGTCGGTAGCACCCACGTGACCGTTTAGGTCCCCACCAATATACTTTGAATCGTTGGGCGGTATCTGGTTGATAAGATCATCGAAGTCTTCCCAGAACTGGTCTTTTTCTGCCTCTGTGCAACCCGTCTGTGGGGCATAGGCCGAGATGATATTTAGTGGCTGCTGCTTATCTAGAGCAAGTTTCACGGAAATAAAACGGTCGCTTTGAGAGAACCGAGGTTCCACGACGCCAATCTGATCTTATGAAGAGTAGTTTGCGAATACGATTTCGTTTTCTTGTCTGAATCGTCGCTTCGGGGGTACGCCCTAGCATTTTCATTAGCAGTCGTATTGGTATCCGAGGATGCATCCACGTCGCTTACGGGGGACGCCCTACTGTTAGACTTATTCCTTATGGTTTTGCTTATCATTTTATGGAACGAGGAGGTGTAAAATTTGGCTTTAGTTTTACGGCCGGTTGCCACCTGACGCCAAGACTGTCGTTCTGCTGCAGAGCGTGAGCGCCGCCGTTGGTCCGTTTAGACTCATCCGCCGCCATCTCTTCTGTGTACTCCAGTCCAAATACACAGCACTGCTTTCGGCCTCGCTTCCGAATATGTCGAAAAAGCCCGGAACAGGGGTTTGATAACGGAGTTTCCATCTCCGGCCTGTTGGTCCGCGGAAGCTATTTTATTTCGCTCCTACCCTCCTGGTGCCTCTTGCGTGGCACCAGGCGAGCGTTCCACTATCCGCCACCTGTAAACGCGTTCCCTAGGGGTGAGGCTCCCCCGAGAAAGGAAAAGATCTTTTGCCCCTCATATTATTCCTACTTCTCGTAAAGCACTTGCAAGTGGTCTGGCTCTGGCTACAACTCTTTTAGTGGCACGTTTGACAACCTTATATGCGTCGCGATCTTCAGGAAATCCGGTCGGATGCCACGTTTTAAAGAGGGCTTTCTTCACCCTAGTCTTCCTCTGGAATGTGTCGTCCCACCACCAGGTCTCCTTTTCACGTTTGCGGCCGCCCTTAGAGACTCCGAGCACCACCCGCGCCGCCCCAATAATAGCTGCCTGGATCCTGCCCCAATGGTCTTGAACATATTCTCCATCGGTCCAGCGCACTTGTCGCTAATAAGCGACGATGCGAACTCCTAGGACTTATTTCATCAAGCAGCCCCCACCAAATCTGGTGCCGGTAGTGCTCTACACGTCTACGATGGGCCGTTACGCAGAGATCTATGACAAGGAGGCGGTATTGTCCAGCAAGACTCTCACCGGCTATGACTTTGCAGTTGGCTGCTTTGCCGATGTGGTGTCTCCTAGTCAGTAGAAAGTCTATTCGGGTAGCGCTTCGCCCGCTGCGATAGGTGACAAGGTGCTCCTGCTTCTTTTTGAAGTAGGTGTTCACGATTGCAAGGTTAGCGGCCGCACACGTTTGGAGAATGTTGTTTCCTTCTGCGGTGCGGCTGCCGTACCCAAAGCCGCCGTGAACACGCTCAAGGCCGACACTCTTCTCACCCACATGACCGTTCAAATCACCACCCAGAACCACTCGCTGGGATAACGGTATCCCGTGAGACTGTCCTTCGAGCTGGCTCCATAACAACGTACTTTCGGCGTCACCACACCAGGAAAAGTACAACGGATTTTCCTGGTTTGGGTTCGCTTCTTCAGCCGTATCCGCCTCTGACACGTTAGACCTAGCCCACAGGTCACAGGAGTCGGGCGTAGCTCCTGCGCGCCGTTTGCGGCGGCGCCCTAACTGTGTCACGTGCATTTCTTCCTTTCCTATTCATAATAGTTTGGCTTGTTTTGCTTTTACGAGTGCGGCTGCCGTCAGACCACTCAGCTCCGAAGGGAAAGCTGGCGTCAGCACCCCATCCGTAAGTCAGCGGGTGCACCGTCAGGCAGGTGGGGTTGACTTGGGTCCCAAAGATGGTGGTAGGACCCCAAAGCACTCCAGTACCTGATCGCAGTATTGATGACGAAGCCGATTAAATAACAACTCATTTTATACCCGGTATTTATTATAAATACCCGGTAAAAATGGGTGTTTTTTCTTTTTTACCTATTCTACCAATTTTTACCTACCCATTTTTTCCCCATCCGCCCATCTCTAGTTGTGTCCTCTTATATTAGTGTAAGTTGTGTTCCAAGGGTCCTTCAATGAAACTCCATAAACGCATAACTATTTATATTTGAAAGACATACAATCTGTACAGAGGTATTTGGTCGACTGACTTATAAATGTACCTATCTGTAATTGAGTAACGTGAGTCTTATGATCTCATCGTACTAAAAAAGGAAATGTGCTGCAGGCACAAAGGAAACTAAAATAAATCAAACCGTCTTTATCGCGGTACCCTAATCTTATTACTATCCTAATTACACAAAAATTAATTAACGAAACAATAGGTGTCTTTTCCACAAAAACATTCACAAAAATAGTTTTCGACGAAATTATGACATGGGTTCGGCTAGCAGTAGAGAAACAAAAACTAATAATTTGCAGAGGCGCGCTGTGTGGCGGGAGGGGCGAGGGCAGGTGGTGTCGCTTGCGTCCCATCGCCGACAAAGGAATGTTATCTCTTTCCGAGGAACCCATAAAAATACTTGAATCATCTGTCGAAGCACTGTCCTCTTTGTCATCCATTGTCATTTTTTGCTTGTAGTTTGCTTGATTCGAAGCACCATCCATTCCCCATTTGCTTAACATTGTCAACTTCTTACAGTTTGTGCTGTCAATATTGATTGCTTTGAATATCCTTTTGACGGTTACATCTAATAGAGGCTGCAATTTTATTCTAGCAGATGATTTTATTATAAAAGATGATATCACCTTACCAGATACAACATCTGTTAAGGTGATATCATCTTTTGGCGGGTAGCAGTCTTGTTTTGCATTTTGCACCTTGTAGTAGGAAGGGAACATGTCGACATTTTTCTCTTTGATACTTATTCTTAAAGTATTGTATTGCCACTTTGTTAATTTAAGGGACAAAACAAGTCCCAAACCTTCATCTGGAGTAAATTTAGGTTTTTCCTTTTTTTCTAAAAGACTATCTTTTACTTTATGTACATCCTGTGGATTTTTAAGTAGGTGTTCGAGGATTTCAGCTATTCCTTGATTACCATCCTCTCGGAATTTTATAATACATGCATGAGATATTTCCTCTGTAGTCATAGTTGTATGAATATGTTCCGTACGTCTCTTTTTTTGGTTAGGTCCTAATTCACAAAATGGTTTTCTTGGACTTACATTCGTTGACGTGGCAGTAGACACTTTTGCTGGAGATTCATGTACACGTGATGTACTAGGAACAGAGTCTTGGTATCTTTCAAATGCACTTGCAATGAAATCAGGCCAAATTATTTCCGACGATAACCATTCGTTATTATTTTTACTAAACATTTCCTCTTTGCTATGAGCATTTTGCCATCTCCTAAGCAGATTATAGCAATATTTTGCACAAAACGCATTTAAAGCTTTATCGTTTTCATCACTTAACACATTGGCGACTAATCTAGATTTAATAGCACTATATAAAACATTATTATTTTTAAAACTTCCACTTTCCTTTAATAGCACAACAATATCAATAAGTGACACCAAATCGAACATTTTTACGTAATAAATAGTAATAGTATTTCGAAAATGTGAGATAGGATAGTGCGTTTATTACGATGTGTAACAACGTACTGAGGGTAGTTGTTTTTCAAATGTAACCGTCTCATTTTTTTTCGCTGCGCTCATTGGACGACGCGCTAATGAGGGTACACCGCGCTATTGATAAAAACAAATGACGTCTTAAGAGTGGTGTGAGTATCGTAAAAAATAACTAACGTCATAAGGGTGGTGTAGAATGCTTACCAATAATTTAATTTTTTGCTATAAGTACATATTTCTGT
Source organism: Sesamia nonagrioides (assembly GCA_017933935.1). NCBI lineage: Eukaryota > Metazoa > Arthropoda > Insecta > Lepidoptera > Noctuidae > Sesamia > Sesamia nonagrioides. The sequence goes on from JADWQK010001571.1 coordinate 442,980, forward strand.
TATACAACAATAAGACGTGTCAGATTAAACGAAAAACCGATAAATATTTCATACAAAGTTTAGGGGTCCATACCTCGAAAAGTACTAGGTATAAAAAATTTACAAATAACAAAAAATATTTGTATTAGTACACAAAACTCAAAAATAAGTCCCCACTTGCCGATTTCAGCCCACCGTACGGCGTGCGCAATACTATTATCTACCGTGCGCGCTCGGTAACTACAGTGCAACAATGTCTAAACCTATTTAGGAGAAATATAACATGGTGTAAAAATGATTGGAATTGATTCAGTTGCTTATTCTGAACAAACTATATTTTGGTTTCGCATAACCAAAAAAATACATTGTATAGTAGTGTCTTCATAGTCTAATGCTTGTATGTGAATAAAAAAACTTAACAGTCTTATTGATAGAATCCAAAATTGTCCATTTAACCAGTTACGTTTAGGCCCATTAGGTAACGCTAGCCACATCCTATCATGTGAACTAGTTATAATAAATTTTGTATGTAAATTTCCAAAAAGAAATTCTAATTCCGACTATTCCTACAAATGCACAATTCCGCCATGTATACATACTTATATAGAATATGTAAAAAAAACCCTGCCCGATCCGTGAAGGTATTGTTAGGTATCGATAACTGAATCTACTAATGCCTACAAAGCCGGGCTAAACTTAAAAAAATCCTCCTAAAAAAATAAATACTACCTCGCAAAAGGAGGTAACTTAACTCCTTTTGCGAGGTAGTATTTATTTTTTTAGGAGGATTTTTTTCTTCGCGGTTAACCGCGCATGTATCCGCGGGCGAAGGGGGCGGGGCACGCGGCACGCGGTTGTATCGCTCATTTAATTTCAAATATAGTGTCACTTTTAGAAAAATACCAAATAGGGGAAGTTGGAATTAATTCGCGGAAAAAAGAGATTATTTCAAAATTCATTAGTATTGTTACTATGATGATTATGTAAAATTTCATATTTTATTTCAACATGTGTTTACCTAACTTTTATTATCATTATGGGTCGAACGGGGTTTTCTTTACATATTGTATATGTGGACATATCTGTGAGTTTTAAAATGTATCTGCAGTAATTGTTATGATATTATTCGTTTTGTTGGCACTGACAATGCATATTTTCGTATCAGTTACGTCTACATCGGGATGAAGCGATTTTTTCTTTTTTTACAACTTTTGGTGTGTTAAGAACTTCATTTTAGGCTGTACTTGTTTTCCTCTTAGACTTGTTGCGTAGGGTTGAGATTTTGAAACGTATGCAAGGACTGTCAGATTTTATTGTTAAGCTTTTGTTGCTATTTTTAGGATTTCATATTTGCACATTACATCAATTAAAGATTTTTTAAGTTCACTGTTTTCCATAGCCAAATTATTGATTTCCTCATGTGCCGAGTTCAGTTGCAAGTTAGTTGTTTGATTTGTTGTTTATAACTTGGATTTGAGTTAAGTTTTCATCTATCGACGTATTTGGTAAGCTACTGTTAGTGCCATAATAAAGAAAAGAATTGTAAATTTATTAGACGTGTGTTCTAAAAGGCACATCCCTATTTGTCTCCAAATGCAATCCTTCTATGTACTTCATATTAAGTCGTTGGCGCTCGAGGCACATCAAAATCCTTTCTGTTATAAGGATGTCTAGATTTCTATGGTATTTATTTTTATATTCACTGTGGACGAGTTACACGTAATACAATCAATAGAAGCTACGTGGTTTTCTACGTTTTTTTTTTTATTAAAATGGAGGGTAAGCGTCTTTTTTACACAGATGTTACGGACCTTTTTTTAATAGTGTCGCAAAATACTCGCAATTATTTTTCTGGTTTGTAGAAACTAATAGAACACGGAAGAAAATTCCTGAAACGGAATTTGACGACTTAACGGAATGTCAAGATGACGAACTATTTCAAAATTCTGATTCAGACTTGAACAACTCTCAATAATTCATCTTATTCACCGTCACAATTTGTTTGTAAGAACACTTGCACCAACTCAAGATGTAAACATTGCACTACACTAAAATGCAATGCACAAAGACACTATGACCTTGAAACCCGTCCGCTTATGACGTCACAGATTTACTTCTATACAAGTTGGTGGCGTGTGCGCACTGATAACTTACTAACTTTGTAGGGATGGGTTTTTCAAACGGTGTTTCACTATCGACAATGATTAGAAAACCTATTTATTCTCGATTAAGGTGAATAAAACCTAGTTTACAGTTTACAATATTTATAAAATCTTATTTATTCACTTCATTTCGACGAGATGAAATATAGCGAGGTCTTCATCGTGTCCCATCACTGGCTTACTTGATATCAAATAATTGGCGCTGGGGGTATTAAAATTAGGGTTGTAACGGAGGCTTGTTAGCGGAGGCGGAGGCGGATGCGGAGGCGACGAGTCTGACCTCCGCGGATACGGAGGTTAACGGAGGCGGAGGTGAAAAAAGATATAGAAAAATTGAAATTTATGGTAAATTAAAACAATTTTTTTTTACTTTAAATACGTAAATTAATAGTAGTACACTTAGTAAAAAATATTACCTTCTAGTAATGAAAATTAAGAAGAAATAAATCGTATTTCCCCATTCCCGTCTCGCATTAGTTGATTGTTGATCATTTCGCGTTCAAACGCGGCCGGACGGTTGTCGAGCGTTGCAGCGTGCGCGTTATTTATTTTATAAACACGTAAATAAACCTCCGGAGGCGGAAGCGGAAGCGAAGATGCGATTTCTTGCGGAAATCCGCAGTAACGGAAGCGGAGGCGAAGCTCCGTTACAACCCTAATTAAAATATTTTCTGGCGTTTTTGTTTCTATTGAAAATAAAACAAATAACAACTTATTATGTGTGAAAAAGTTAAAAATATGGCTGATAACAGGGCAAATTTCCATAAACCTCGATCCTCTATCGACTTTTACAAGACCTTTTATTTTGTTTTTATGGAAATTTGCCCTGTTATCAGCCATATTTCAATCAAGAAGTGATCTTCTAATCAAGTAGTGGCGCTGAGGGCACGAAAATCTCGAACTTGTATACAAGTGATTGGCATTCAAAAGGTTAAAGAGACACCATCTAAGATCTAAGATTGTGCGGTGGATCGGTCCTGGGACCGCACCTGTAATATCAAAGTGATGGTTTGTTTTAAATACAAAAATATTGTCAGTAAATAATATCCTAATCATAAAATATGATCTCTTCATTTTGATTTTCTTCTTTTGATTAGAAAATCCTTTTCTTTCAAACCTTTGCCAGTGTTAAGTTTAAATCAACGTAACTGTTCATGATGTTGTGGAATATATTAAATAATACCTTTCACTGTTTGTGTTTACTTACAGAGCTAGAACCTGAAAATTTAGACAATTCTTGTCTAGATGTAGCAGATATAGCACCACATTATTACGAGTCAGACTTAGAAGATGATGTACTTACAAGTCACTATAAAACCGAAGTGGAAGATGAAAAAGTATTAAAGAAAGAAAGAAGAGCCACCGAGAAAATAAGTGAGTATTAGTTAGTTACATTGCTAAGCAAACATGCCAATGGTTCACCTACTAAGATGTCGCTAGTGTTACCTAACGGGCCTCAAGAGTTGTTGTACTAGACTGTCAGGGTATTCCAACACTTTTTAGTTACTTTAACCTTTTGAACGCCCATCTATATAATACGCGATGTGTCCTCCTGCGCCACACTACAAATGTATAACGTATCTATAGTAAAACGTAGGGATGGGATTAATGTCCTATCGACAAATAATATTATACATTTAAAATAATGTTTATTCATCAATTTACGAAGCTAAATAAAAACTGTAACCGTAATTTCATATTTTATTTTAGTTTTATGAAAAAATCAATATGAAGACCTGGATATATTCCCCATAATAAAGAAAAGAATTTTAAATTTATTAGACGTGTGTTCTAAAAGGCACATCCCTATTTGTCTCCAATTGTAATCCTTCTACTTCATATCAAGTAGTTGGCGCTCGAGGCACGTCAAAATCCTTTCTGATATAGGGATGTCTAGATTTCTATGGTATTTATTTTTATATTCACTGTGGTTGAGTTACACGTGCATAAACTCAACCGATTCCTGCATAATTTATTTCGTTTACTTACAACAAACACAATTAATAGAAGCTAAATACGTGGTTTTCTACGTTTTAAAAAATAAAATAAAATGGAGGGTGTTTGTTTCACACAGATGTTATATACCTTTTTTTTAATGGTGTCGCATAATACTCGCAATTATTTTTCTGGTTTGTAGAAACTAATAGAAAACTGAAGAAAATTCCTGAAAGTCAACTTCGACTTAACGGAATGTCAAGATAACGAACTATTTCAAAATTCTGATTCAGACTTGAACAACTCGCAATAATTCGTCATATTCACAGTCACAATTTGTTTTATAACAACACGTGCGCCAACTCAAGATGTAAACATTGCACTACACTAAAATGCACAAAGTCACTATGACCTTGAAACCCGTCCGCTTATGACGTCACAGACTTACTTCTATACACGTCCGTGGCGGGAGTGGAATGATAACTAACCAACTTTGTAGGGATGGGTTTTTCAATTGGTGTTTCACTATCGACAATGATTAGAAACCCTATTTATTCTTGATTAAGGTGAATAAAACGTAGTTTATAGTTTACGATATTTATAAAATATTATTTATTCACTTCATTTTCTTGCAATAATAGTATTTATGATCATTTTGACGAGATGAAATATAGCGAGGTCTTCATCGTGTCCCATCACTGGCTTACTTGATATCAAGTAATTGGCGCTGGGTGCGTAACAATATTTTCTGGCGTTTTTGTTTCTATTGAAAATAAAACAAACAAGAACTTATTATGTGTGAAAAAGTTATAAATATGGTTGATAACAGGGCAAATTTCCATAAAAACAAAATAAAAGGTCTTGTAAAAGTCGTAAATTTATTTTATACTGTGATTACTTCTAATTAAGTAGTGGCGCTGAGGGCACGAAAATCTCGAACTTGTATAGAAGTGATTGGCGTTCAAAAGGTTAAATCAATAAAGGAAGTTACCAGTCACTACAATCTGCATTCATTTTCGACTATATCGCTAAAAACAGATAAGGATGACGCGAGCGATGTCCCACAGGGATCGGATCGGAGGCCGCAACTGTGGAATATCAGGTACGACTAGGTGCTGTGCCTTCATGATTCTCGGGACGCGCCACCATCGGGTTTACCATTTTATACGTACATATATTTTTATTACACAAAAAAATTTTTTTGTTAATTTTATTGCTAAACGAAAGATGTTTATAGTCCGGTCAAATTAGGCCAAAAAATGAGTGTGAAGTTACATAAATTCACAACAAGCTGAAAATTGGTGAAATCTTTTAAAATATTATTATAAATAAAATTTCAAAGTTCCCCATCTTTCCCCTGTATAGAAAAGATCTATTCTCATCATCATCAGCCCCTACTCGTCCACTGCTGGACATAGGCCTCCTTTATGGCACGCCAACAAGCTCGATCCTGAGCAGTTCTCCGCCAGCCACTACCAGCCACCTTTTTGATGTCGTCGCTCCATCTCGCCTAAGGGCGTCCCACGCTACGTTTGCCGAGACGCGGTCTCCACTCGAGGACTCGTTTACTCCAACGGTTGTCGGTCCTGCGGCATATGTGACCAGACCATTGCCACTTCAGCTTGCTAATCCTCTCAGCTATGTCGGTGACTCTGGTCCTCTGTCGGATCACCTCATTTCTGATGCGGTCCTTCAGAGAGACGCCCAACATAGCCCGCTCCATAGCTCGCTGAGCGACTTTAAACTTATGGACTAGTCTTACCGTTAGTGTCCACGTCTCGGCTCCGCAAGTCATGACGGGTAGGACGCACTGGTTGAAGATTTTTGTCTTCAAACAGTGGGGTATGGGCGACGAAAATACCCGACGAAGTTTACCAAACGCTGCCCATCCCAGCTGGATCCTTCTATTTGCCTACTTCTCGAAGTTGTTTTTCCCTAATTGCAACGTTTACCCGAGGTACACATATTCTGAAACAACTTCGAGCGGCATTCCATTTACGGCAACCGGTCCCGGAGTGACCCGTTCATTGAACATAATTTTGGTCTTATCTAAGTTCATCCGGAGACCGATGCGTTGGGAGGAGTCAGCTAAGTTGGCCAGCATTTGTTCCAGCTCTTGCTGCGTTTCCGCCATGATGACGATACCGTCCGCAAATCGCAAGTGTGAGATGTACTCGCCATTGATGTTAATGCCCCGACCCTGCCAATCCAGCGTCTTAAACATATCCTCGAGGGCATTGGAGAACAATTTGGGGGAAATAACGTCCGTCCCCTTGTCTCACTCCTCGCTTAAGAGGGATATGTCTAGTCTGCTGGTTCTGGACTTGGACGGACATTGTGGCGGCGTCGTAGAGACACCTCATCACTTGGATATATCGCCAATCGACATGGCATCGCTGCAAAGATTCAAGAACAGACCAGGTCTCGATGGAGTCAAAGGCCTTCTCATAGTCCACAAATGCTAGACACAGGGGCTGATTATACTCTTCGGTCTTCTGTATAATCTGCCTCACTGTGTGTATGTGGTCTATGGTACTAAATCCTCCTCGAAATCCGGCCTGCTCAGGCGGCTGGAATTCGTCGAGTCTACGCGCTAGTCGGTTCGTGATCACTCTCGAAAACAGCTTGTAGACATGGCTCAAAAGCGAAACGGGTCCATAGTTCTTCAGTAAGGTTTTATCACCCTTCTTGAAAAACAGAACCACTACGCTTCCGCTCCATGCCTTAGGAGTTTTCCCCGAAAAGAGAGCAGAATTAAATAAGCGCTGAAGCTCTTTTAGCACAGGCGTACCTGCAGCTTTCAAGAGCTCCGAGGTAATCCCGTCTTTCCCGGGGCCCTCCCATTTTTAAGCTGTCCAAGAGCTACCACGATCTCGGCTAGGCTGATCTCAGGGAGGTCTTCGGTGTAGTGCCGTGTGAGAGTGGCTCTGGAATCTTCAGTGCGGGGAACTGGTTTAGGCGCTTGCGAGGTATACAGCTGACTATAGAAAGTTTCAACCTCCGCAAGTACCTCCGGCTTCAAAGTAACGACTCTCCCTTCCGATGTCGTTAGCTTCGTCAGATGGCTCCTCCCAAGCTTTTGTACGAAGACTTTCGACCCCCGGTTTAGCTCTATCGCTTCCTCTATGGAGCGTGCGTTGAAGCTCCGGAGGTCTCGCCTTACCGCTTTTGAGATGTTCTTATTGAGGGCCCTGAGTTCTGACAAGGTTGGTGGGTTTTCTTGTCGATCCTTTATAAGCCGGAGAGGCTCTTGCGAAAGTTTAGACCCTCTGCCAGTTCGTTTCATCCCGCAGAAATTGGCGCCTTCTTCTCGCAAGATTCCAACTACCCGATCGAGGTCCCGGTCAATGTCAACGTCGACTGTGGTTTCCAAGGCTGCGAATCGGTTCTCCAGTTTTAGCTGAAAAGCTTCAGATCGAGCAATGGTTCGGTTCAGGTTGGGTCGGAGCGTGGACCTCATCAGACGGAGACGTTCAAGCTTCAAGTTGATATTCAGAGTGCCTCGAACTAATCGGTGATCACTTCCGGTTTTAAACCTGTTGATCACAGAGACATCTCTGAATATCCGCCTTTTGTCCGTTATGATGAAGTCGATCTCATTTTTCGTCATAGCGTCGGGGCTCTGCCACGTCCACTTTCGCTGGGGCCGTTTCTTGAACGAATTCAACAAGAAAAGACCCTCTTTTTCAAGAAAGTCGACGAGCATTTGCCCCCTATGATTTCTGATACCGAAACCATGTGATCCTACTACCGATTCGCCGCAAGTCTGTACTCCCACTTTAGCGTTGAAATCTCCCATGACAACGTTGAAGTGGGCCTTTCTGGTGTTGCGCAAGGTCTTGGATATGTCCTCATACATATCTTCTACTTCCTCGTCCGAGTGTGTCGAGGTTGGTGCGTACACTTGTATCACCTTCAGGGTATACCTTTTGGTTAACTTCAGCACAAGGTACGCTACCCTCGTCGACACACTCGAGATATCGACAACGTTGTCACAGATAGATTTGAAAAGATCTATTCGTGGTCAAAAATATGTTTTTTCTTGTGATTATCAGTAAAACGGTAAGTTTTATCTTAGAAATATCTCAGACCAAAATTGTAGATTATAAAATTATCTATAAAAATGTATAAATATTTTTTTCCTACGAGCCACTGTTTCGGAAAAGTTGTAATCGTTATAATATGCATGAGTACGCCTCGTATATACATCTCCAGAGTTATTAATTTTTGTTTAAATATATTTTTCTATCGATTATTCTAACTTACACTTAAAATATAAGATACACATTAGCTATAACTATAAGAATATCAGGTAGACTCACAACAAGTCTTGGTTTATTTCAATGTTGAAAGAAAAGTTTACTGTTGAAAATGTATTGGTTAAACAAGCAATCAATAATGTTGATGTAGTAGTCACTGAAACAGCAATAGAACAAATCAATTTGACAAATACAAATATTGTTGTTGGTGAAGATGTAGACTTACTCGTATTACTTACTGCTTGAGCTCCAACTGAGAAAACTATTTTCTTCTTAAAACCAGCGAAAGGTCAACATCAATCGCAAATGTATTCATCACAAAGTGTATAATATAAAATAATACTAATCCGCTCTAAGCTACCGTATGAGCCCTGCAACGCCCCAGTGCCTCACAAGTCTGTACTTTATAAAATATGTCAATAGTCGATTTTCTAAGCTTTGAGGGTGGGAACACCGAGAGTTAGATAGAATTGAAAATCTATTTAAAGCTGATTTTGCCTTAAAAACCCAACAACAACCAGACAAACACAGTCATAGGCGACTAAATAAAGTACAATATCCAATAAAACTAATGGTCCATTACATGGTTAGTATGAACTAAGCAAAAAAAACTTAATCTCAAGAGACTTGGTGCTGTGCTGTCTGCTGTCTGTGGCGTGTTTTGTTCAATCAGTAATATCCGATTATCGGTCCTAGTAAAAAATTAACAAAGTGCTTGTGTAAATTATATTGATTCGTATGCATGTCAGCATTATTTCCATATTTACTTACAGGAGCGACCGTTGTGAGGAAACCTAAACAGGACATACAAAGAACAAAAGAAGAAAATGCAATAACAGCCAAGCAAACTACAAAAAACGAATCAGATTCGTATGTTACCCGAACATCTCAGAAATGGACATCCAAGCCTGGCACATATTTGAATGAGCCTTACACATGTAATCGGCCTAGTTCTAATGTAGTTAAAAAACACTATAAGTGTAACGTTTGCCAGCGTAGTTTTAGTTGCAAGACTCATTTAAGAACACATATTCCTACACACACTGGTGAGAAACCTCATAAGTGTAATGTTTGCCAGCTTAGTTTTAGTTACATGAGTAGTTTAACAACGCATATGCGTACACACACTGGTGAGAAACCTTATAAGTGTAATGTTTGCCAACGTAGTTATAGTCGTAAGAGTCATTTAAAAACACATGTTCTTACACACACTGGTGAGAAACCTCATAAGTGTAATGTTTGCCAGCGTACTTTTAGTCGCAAGTATTATTTAAAAATACATATGCATACACACACTAGTGAGAAACCTTTTAAGTGTAATGTTTGCCAGCATAGTTGTAGTAACACGAGTCATTTAACAACGCATATGCGTACACACACTGGTGAGAAACCTTATAAGTGTAATGTTTGCCAGCGCAGTTTTATTTGCAAGAGTCATTTAAGTACACATATTCTTACACACACTGGTGAGAAACCTCATAAGTGTAATGTTTGCCAGCGTAGTTTTAGTAAAAACGGTAATTTAAAAACACATATTCTTACACACACTCGTGAGAAATCTCATAAGTGTAATGTTTGCCAGCTTAGGTTTAGTTACATAAAAAGTTTAACAAGCCATATGCGTACACACACTGGTGAGAAACCGTATAAGTGCAATGTTTGCCAGCGTAGTTTTAGTCAAAACGGTCATTTAAAATCACATATTTATACACACACTGGTGAGAAACCACATAAGTGTAATGTTTGCCAGTGTAGTTTTAGTTACAAGAGTGATTTAACAAGGCATATGCGTACACACACTGGTGAGAAACTTTATAAGTGTAATTTTTGCCAGCGTAGTTTTAACCACAAAGGTCATTTCAAAACACATATTCTTACACACACTGGTGAGAAACCTCATAAGTGTAATATTTGCCAACGTAGTTTTAGCCAGAAAAGTCATTTAAAAACACATATTCTTACACACACTGGTGAGAAACCTCATAAGTGTAATGTTTGCCAGTGTAGTTTTAGTCGCATGGATTATTTAAGACACCATATGCGTACACACTGTTGAGAAACCTTATGAGTGTAATGTTTGCCAGCGCAGTTTTAGTTGCAAGACTCATTTAAAAACACTGCACAAATGTTGACCATTCCACTAAAATACAATACACAAAAACTACTGACATATTATACATATTAAAGAGATTTCAGTAAGGATAATATTCAAAGGTTTAAGGAATACTTATGTAGTTTATCATGGTGTGACATATATACAGCTATTGACGCAAACGTGGCATTTTATTGTTTTCATGAAATGTTTTGCTTACTCTACAATTTTTGCTTCACTAAATTAAGAGTAAAGGTTAATATAAATAACAAAAAGAAACAGACTTTGTATAAATAAGGGTTTAAGAAAAAGCTAGACAACAAAACTTTTACTGCGCCATAGATTCTATAAAAACAAAACGGCAACTGATAAGATCAAATACATTAACTATTCTAAAATCCTTAAAAAATGCATCTTCCACTCCAAAAGTAATGCAACATATTAACTTTATTGCCAAAAACGACAACAAATGTAATGCTACGTGGAAGGTTATTAAAGACGAGCTAGTAACATAAACACGAAAAGTAATATTGGACATATTAAAATTGGCGATACATTAATATCCAACTCAGTTGAAATATCATCCGCTTTCAATAATCACTACATCAACTAATAAATTAATCTATACACACGTTGGAAGTATCTTTATGAAAAATGTAACTGTTTATTCAATGTTTCTTAAACCCATGACAGTAAATTAAGTTAGACAAGACCAATCTTGTAGCATTCAATGCCGCCAAAACACAGGCGTGTCTTTTCACCGCCAAAAGGAGCCCGTTCACCTTGGCTCCTACTTTTCAGAATGTATCCTTGGAGTGCACCAACCGCCTTCAGCTTTTGGGAGTAGAGATTTCCTCGAACCTTAACTTTGGGCGGTTCATTGAGTCCAAGGCCAAGGTGGCTGCTAGAAAACTTGGCGTTATCGCAAAGGTCCGGCGGTACTTCACACCGGGGCAGCTTATAATGTTGTACAAAGCACAGGTCCGCTCGTGTGTGGAGTACTGCAGCCACATCTGGGCTGGTGCTGCGAAATGTCACCTGGATACTTTGGATTCAGTGGAGAGGCGTGCGAAGAGGCTGATTGGCGACCCAGACTTAACTCGAAACGGTCTCCAAAGCCTGGAGCACAGGCGTAGAGTAGCCAGCCTTTCGGTCTTCTATAGGTTGCATTCTGGTGAGTGTGCAAGGGAATTGCATGATTTAATTCCCCCATCACCGTTCCACCATCGGACGACCCGTCGTACGGCGAGTTTCCACCCTTACGTTGTTGATACCACTGCGACCCGGACGAAGCGTTTCGCTTCCTCTTTTATACCGCGTACATCGAGGGACTGGAACAATTTGCCAGCGACGGTGTTTCCGTCACATTACAATTTGAGTGTCTTCAAGGCTAGAGTGAATAGGTTCTTAATAAACTAAAAAATCATCAGAAATAACGCTTTTGAAAAACACCAAATCTGAAGGTTACGATGAAATCAATACAAAAAATAGCAAAGTATATGCTAATGAAATCATTGACGTACTGATATGCTTAATTAATTTGTCATTCAGCTGTGGAATTTTTCCAGAAGCACTGAAGTTTTCCATTATCAAGCCTGTACAAAAAAGGAGAAAGACATGATATGAATAATTATCGCTCTATTACTTTAATACCCATTTCTTCAAAAATATTTGTACAAGAGACTTCTACATTATTGTAATAAATTTAATATAATAAAAATGAACAGTATGGGTTCCAAAAAGATAAATCTACTACATTATCCATCTATGCACTTATGAAAGTAGTATTACCTAGTATCAATAATAATAATTTGACCACGGATCTGATCTTTGATTTATCAAAAGCTTTGAGACTGCGAGTTTATATGTTGTAAACGCACCCACGATACAGGAGAAATTCATAAAAAAAAAAAGAAATCATCATCAAGCGTCAACCACGTGACAAATAAATTTGAACAATAGTCTTTTAGACCACCAGAAACCATTGAACAAAAGGTTTCAATTTTGTTGATCGATCACCGATTTGTCAACCTTAACAGATCCCATTGTCAAGTACAAAAAAGCAATATGCACAAAATGTCAATATATAGGTAGGTACATTCTGGCATAAGGATCAAACAATAAAACATGTCTGTCTGAGATTCTCAGGCTTGGCTACACAAAAGAACGTATTCAGTAATTGCTGATGCAAGTTCTGTTCATCTAGAGGCTGTACTGATTCAGTACGTCGCCGAAGACCCCGCATCATTTCCTTCGGAATGATAAACGTTAAAGACGTATTGTCAAACCGACTAAAGAACCATTAAAAAAAAAATGAACTTATCACAGACCATAAACCTCTAGAGGTTATAGGATAATAAAAATAAATAAAAGTAACAACATACAAAAAAAAATTTGAACATGAACATCATATTAGCTAGATGTTCACACAAGCGACCCGTAGCATTATCCCTTAGAACAATCATTATATCATTGAATAATGATCATGAATTTAAATAATTAAAGACATTTTACAAAATAATGCTTGGGAGGTTTCAATAAACAGCTACAACATAATAGAACATGAACTTTGACACATTACGGAGTCTTATTATATATATATTATATAAGAAGCAGCCCAAGAAGTTCACCCAGGCATTGTTAATATAAAGACTGGGTCACGCACAAAGGTGCGAAAGTAATCTAGACACGCGGTAGCGTGTTGAGCCAAGTTCAAGTAACAGATGACGAGCAGCACCGTGTTATAAATAACTGCAGAGGAACCTCTAAAACAGACTACTAAAATACTTACTAGACTAAAATACTTTAGTCTCAGGCCTAATTCCACCAGTACCCATTAAAAAAAATGACTGAATACTGATGTTGGTTTTTGGATCCACTGTGTAGTGGGAATTATAATTTTACTATCATCGTATTGAAGACGATATAAAGACATTAAAATAATGAAATCTACACAAATTAAACAAAAGAAAACTGAATGAACCGGCCTCTCAGACAATTATATAAACAAAAAAAAAGAAAAATCAGATTGCGCGGCGAAGTCAAGACTGGAAAGATGACTTGTTAAAATATTAAATGATATACAACAGTACACCTTATTACTCCACAAGAAAATCTACTTCCGAACTTTCTTATGTACTCAAGGAAGCGATATAAATACAAGAAATGATGGAACGGAAAATGATGGATGAAACTGGTAAAGAGTACAGACTGAATAATCGTACACCAAAAAGGTAGAAGATCAAAAGTTGTCGATCACGAAGCGTCTAATAAAGAAGAATTCAAATGTTAACGATTGTATAAATATTGTAAGCTTCATGCGAAATATTTATGTACTATATTATACTGAAAGCACAATTATTTGTGAAACTTAATGAACTAATCTAAATGTTTAAAATGGTTATCATATCAGATAAAGAAGAACTAACGTAAAAGTTTAAAATTGTTATCGTATCAGTTAAATAAGAACTAATCTAAATGTTTAAAATTGTTATCTGATCAGGTAAAAGAAGAACTTAATCTAAATGTTTAAAATGGTTATCATATCAGATAAATAATTTTAATTCATACTGTATAGGTACTGTTTAATGATTGTAGCTTAATGTGAAATATTGAACTGTACTTAAAACGTAATTATTTTCTAAATGTTTTAGTGGCTACTTTAAACTTAATGGATTGAAATTAAATGTCTAAAATTGTTATCTTACTTTATAAAGTAATGTTAAATATTGTTAAACATTTAACATATAAAAAGGAAGAGATGTGATGTATATACAATTAAATGTGGCACACAGCTTAATGTAGCACCTCAAGGCATTCCCACTCTATCCCGAGTGGCGACTATACGTGCCCTTAAGCTGTGTGTACTTACTGATAATTTGGTGGTTTTACTTCAAACCTCAAAGCCCCTATAAGTGGTTATAGTGAACACCACATAGTCCAATAACCTGAACTTGCATCTAATTTTGAAAATACTGAAGCTCCGGCTACTTTAGATCTAAGGTCATCAAATGTAGGATATGGATAGTGAGGTCTTTTTATGGCTTCGTTTAAATTTCTTGGATCGAGACAAATACGTAATTTTCCATTTGGTTTTTCAACTAAAACAATTGAATTGACCCATTTAGTTGACTTTTCTACTTTTTCAATGACTTTAAGTTCTTCCATATTTTTTAATTCATCTTTAAGACGATTTTCTAAGGAATATGGTATTCTACGAACTGGACAAATCTTAGGTGGTACACTACTATCAATGTCTAGATGTGCTTTGTATGGTAAACAACCCAAACCTTCGAATGTCTTAGCATATTTAGAAACAATTTGTTGTACTGACCTTTCTTGAATTCCAAATACTCGTTTCACCAGGCCTAATTTTTCACATGAATTCCATCCTATGATTGTTTTACATTCACATTGAACAATTACAAAATTTAATTTAGACTTTAAACCATTTTCAAATTCACAATCAAGTATACATGACCCTAAATTTGGTACTAATTGTCCTGAAAAAGAAAATATCTTATTATTTGTTCTCATTATGTTGATTTTACATTGAGAATTTTCAATAATTTTATCCAAAAGTTTCTTACTAATGACATTTGTATCTGCACCTGTGTCGATTTGACATTGAAGTTTATACTTATTAATAAATACATTTATTTGCCAATTTTTAGTGTTACAATTATTAATAGAGTTAATTACATAGTTTCCTGAAATATAATTCGATTCTTCACAAGAAATATTACTCACTTGCTGCCTGTTTTTCTTGTATGTTTGTTCCGATTTCCTGAAAAAACAACATTTGGCAAAGTGTCCTTTCTTCTTGCAATTTTTGCAAATTTTGTCCTCGGCAGGGCATTTATGTCTGTGAATTTGATCACATCTTGTACAATTTTTGGTTTCCGACGTTGACTGCTTATTCGACTGGTATCGGTTTGATGAATTATGTCTTCTCGGAGAATTGTTTCTTTGTAGGGTAGGTGCCAAAAAACTTCTTTGTCTTGACCGATTTCTTTGGTTTTGTTTAAATTTATGATCCGACTTTATAATTTGTACTTTGTTATTATTTGTTCCATTCTCTTGAACTAATTTGTTTGAACGCTCCTGGGAAAGTTCTAAATTTTTGGCTATTTTCATGGCTGTTTCTGTAGTCAATTTTTCTTCTTGTAAAAGTCTTTCTTTAATGTGCGTATTTCTAATTCCAATTACAAGCATGTCTTTTATAAGCGATTCTTTTAATTCTTTAAAGTCGCAAGTGGAAGATAAATTGTTCAAAATTGTCAAATAATCATCAAGAGATTCGTGACTTTTTTGTATTCTCGTAAAAAAATTGTATCTTTCGACTGTTACATTGGTGTGAGGGCTAAATTTATCGTCAAATTTTTTGATAATTTCTTCAACCTTCGTTTTCGTACGATCAATGTTGAAACTATTGAATATGTCAATACCGTCATCACCTATAGCATTTAAAAATATAGCAGTTTGCTTTGACTGTGGAAATTTGGCTATTTCATTGGCATCCATGAATATTTCAAATCGTAATTTCCATTTTTTCCATTTTCAGCGGCATTGTCACCATTTTGTATTGTTAACGGTTTTATGTTGCCGAAGACATTTTGGACAACTGGCGTTTTTTCAGACATTTTTTTAAAATATTAATAGTTCCACTTACTTTTCTTGACAGCTTTTTATTATTGCTCCACTGCTGACACCATGTTGCGGGTTCGTTTTGATGGATCTTGATTAAACAATATTATTGGAGAGCACTGAGAATAGCCATTTATTTCGATGTCGTGCCGAATCCTAATACATAGACAAGTGGCTAGTGTTGCCTTACATATAATAATCATAGACTACAACATATGGAAAGCCCAACTAGACTGGGATTCATTACCTGATAAAGAGTTGCTTCAAGCATGGCATGCATTTTACACCAGCTTAGTTACAATGACACCGTTGTCTATACAACGACTTGTAGGTTTACACAAATCAAGCTTTGCACACATTATTGGTTTTGCTGATGCATCTGGCACCACTGCTTATGGCTGTTGTGTATATCTGAGATGTGTGGATAATGCAGGCAATGTTAAGGTATCCTTGTTATGCTCAAAGTCGCGTGTAAATCCTGCTTCACAAAGTTTGTCTGTTCCAAGGCTGGAACTGAATGCTGCTTTATTGCTATCTAAGTTAGCCAGTAGAGTCTATGACACACTGACGGCTAAAACAAAAATTGAAAGTGTCCTTCTCTATTCAGACTCACAAATTGTTTTAGCCTGGCTTAAAACTGATGTAACTAAATCAAAAGCTTATGTGGCTAATCGTGTAAAGGCTATCCAGCTACTTACAAAAATGCATAGGTACCTGGTTATATGTTAGCTCGCAAGAGAATCCAGCTGATTGTCTTAGCAGAGGAGTGGCTCCTCACGAGCTGATTGATCACCCCCTATGGTGGAGTGGACCAGAGTTTATTCATTCAAGTGAGTACAAACCCAATTTAAATTTTAACATGCCAGAGGAGTTACCTGAGGTAAAGGACCCTTCCTCATGCTTGAGTGCTATGGCTTGCACTTCAGTTATTTCAAAAATAGTATGTCTTGATTTTCTAGACAAATTTTTAGATATAAACAAAATGCAAAGAGTATTAGCTTATATATTGCGATTTTGTCAAAATGCAGGGTCAAAAGATGTTAAAAATAAATAAGTATAATTATGTAACCAGTCAGGAACTTGATAATTCTTTATCTATGATTGTAACATATGAGCAACAGAAGTTTCTGAGTGATGAGATTCATGCATTAAGATGTAGTAAAGCAATTGTAAAAGGAAATTTAAAAGCTATTTGTCATTTTATTGAAACTTTCATACAGGCCCCAAGCTGACTCTGTCATCACTAAGGCAAAGATTTTTGTTAGTAAATCTGTTTTAAATTTAAAAGCTGTGTCCTAGTAGTTTTTATACTGATCCCAAGATATCTATTGTCGTAGGGCTAGGCGTAGCACATGCATTTGTTTTTTTAAGTATTTATAGTTAAGTACTCTATCCATAAGGTAACTTAAGAAATCATTAGAGTTTCCATAAAACACGAAAATGTTAACGTTTTAAGCGTGTCTATATACCATGCAAATGTAATTTTTTTTAAAACATTTAATGTGTATGATGTTTTCCTCATTGTTTTTCATCACAATGTCTATGCACGTAAGTAATTGTTGCCTACTGTAATTATAATGTAAGTAGATGTTTGTAATTTTGTATTGCTGGTCATTCTTGAATTTTGTTTCCCCGGCAATATGTTGGGAAACCAACATTAACCTTTTAATTTTCTGTTGTGTTTATGTATGGCAACATTTAATGTATATTTATGTATGGCAACATGGTGTTTTGTCTGTCATATCTCTCCTGTGTCAAGTTCTGAATAAATCGCACGTCTTGTATCGTTAGCTCGTGGTTTTTATTAATTTACCAGTGCAACTACAGTCCATTCCAATACAATATACAATCAGCCTTAAATTCCTTCAGACGTATGCATGCTGTGTACAAGCGCATTTTGCACCTGAGCGACAGTTTGCTACGCGGGTTGAGGAGGGGGTGGAGTCGACCCAGAGCGAAGGCGGCGCGTGAGCGGACCGCCTTAATGTGCTCTGAGAAGTTGAGGTGGTGGTCGAGGATCACACCTAGGTATTTGGCTTGCCATCCATGGTGATGGGCCTTGGAAGGGTGACGTTGCGTCGCGGTCTCGTGTAGAGTACCGCTTGGCTTTTTTGGGGGTTGACTTCGATCCTCCACTTCTTAAACCAGTCAGCGAGGTAGTTGACCGCTCTTTGAAGATGGAGGCGAATCCGGTCTGGACTGAGTCCCGAGCAGTAGATGGCTGTGTTGTCTGCGAACAGAGCGAGTTGTGCCTTACTGCTTTTCGGGATATCGCTGGTGAAAAGCGTGAAAATGAGGGGGGCTAATACAGAGCCCTGGGGAACACCTGCATGGATGGGGCGGGGGGAGGAGAGTGCTCCCGCGATTTTATAGCGAAAGGCGCGGTTTGACAAGAAGTCCCGTAAGATGAGGACGAGACGATCAGGCACACCGAGTTGGTACAGCTTATAGATTAAGCCGTTGTGCCAGACTTTATCAAACGCCTTCGCTACGTCGAAGTAAACTACGCCTGTATACATACCACGCAGGGATCCTACGTGTATATGTTCAGTGATACGTAGGATCTGTTGGGGACAGGAGTGTTGGGTACGGAACCCGAATTGCTCATTAGGAATAAGGCCCTTGTTCTCGGCGTAGGCTCTGAGTCGCTTGTATATAAGTCTCTCATAGATCTTACCGAGAACTTTGAGTAAGCTGATGGGACGGTAACTGGTCGGTTCGGCTTTAGGCTTACCGGGCTTGGGAAGGCATATGACAGTGGCTTCTTTCCACGTTTGTGGGAAAATGTTATTCCCCAATGCACCATTGAAGATGGTGGTCAAGAGGATGATGAGGTGGGCTGGAAAGAGGCGGACCACTCGGTTGGTGATGCCGTCAGACCCGGGCGCTTTCTTGGGTTTAAGACCTTTGACAATGTCCTGCACTTCCTCTGGAGTGATGGGAGGCAGGGGATCCTCAGGGTCATCAACGGGCGGGAGGGAGGTTCTACGTTCGACTTCAGCGTCAACCTTAAGGAGATGAGCTTGGTCTACAGGTAGGAGGCTGGGGGAACACTGGGCTTCTAGACAGGAGGCAAGGCATTCAGCCTTGTCATCGTCGTCGAAGACGATGGTATTGTCAGGGCGAACCAGAGGAGGTATGGTGGCGACTTCATTGGATTTTAATTTCCTCTGAAGTTCCCAGAAGGCTAAGTGTAAGGCTTTTTACAGTTCTCTGTAAATAGCGCATATGGGCTTTGTTAGCCTCGCAGAGGAAGTTGCTGTAGGCACGGACTGCCGCGTTCTTCTCGGTCAGCAGTTCACGCAAGTCAGCAGGGAGTTTCCAACGACAGTCTTCTGTCACTGTGACCTCCCTTAAACATTCGTTCAGGACTGACTGTACGTGATCCGTGAACGAGTCGATCGCGGCTGTCGTGTCAGTGATAGAGTCGAGGCGTGCAGGTATGGAGTCCAAGTGGGGGGATGTGGTGGATTTCAGCCGATCGCTTACTTTCTTCCAGTCCGTTACCACTTTTGTCAGGGGCGCTTGACCTGAGTCAGGGAGGCCAGAACGGGGAGCCAGTCGAATGATGACTGGGCGATGGTCAGACGATAGCTCTGGTATCGCTTCTATAGAGTCCAACCGTAGGTTGACGTTCTTTAGGAGCGCTACGTCGAGGACGTCTGGGGTGTGGTCTGGGTCGTAGGGGAAGTGGGTGGGGGTCATGGTGCCCACGACATCGAAGTTTAATCGGGTGGAGAGGTCAAACAGGAGTCCGCCTCTGGTATTGATCCTGGTGCTATTCCAGGCAGTGTGTTTGGCATTGAGGTCGCCCGCTATTATAACGGAGACACTCAACCCAAGAAGTAGGGCAATGTCATCTGCTAGGAGTTGGTGGTGGGTGGTTGGTTGGTGGAGCTAGGAGGGAGGTAGGCCGACACTAGTAATAGGTTGGTGACCTGACATGCCGAGACGGCACATTGAAACTTCGAGTCGTGAAAGGGGTGGGGGGTCCAATGGTATGCAATATAGAGCCCTTTTGAAGTAAATAAGAGTACCGCCTTTGTGATACCGCAGCCTGTCGTTGCGAACTACGCGGTAGTTTGCGATCAGGGGTGTGCGGTCTCTTTAGAGAGGAAGATGTCGATCTGGTGCTCACGGAGGAAGGTTGAGATCTGGAACTTCTGATCTCTAATGCCGTCGGCATTGAAGTGAGCCAGCTTGAGGGATCGGGGCTGGGTTCGCACCCAGCGAACCCAGCCAACCAGCAAATTACGCAGGTCCTCTCCTCCCTCACTTCCAACTGGAAGTTAGGGAAGAGAGGGCCTGCGTAATTTCAGGATACGCATTGTAGATGTTAACATGTAGGTTGCCGTCTGACCTGGCGGTTAGTAGCTCCTGCGCCATTTGTTTAGCGCGGGCAGACATGAAGATGAGGAAGGTCCCCGAGATGACATTGAAGGCATCCATGGGGCCGTTCCCTACAGTAGGGGATGAGGGAAGGGGTGCGAGGGCCGCTGTCGCATCTTTAGGGGTGGTAGCGGGAGCGGGGGGTGATGGTGCGGGGGCGGAGGGGTGATGGGGCCTCCTTTTGAGCCGTGATCGGACGCATGCGAGGATCCTTGGCCTTCCAGGCGGGGATGGTTGGGGGAGTCTGTGGGGCAGTCGCCACTAAGGCCTACAAATGATTTCTCCCACTCTGGGCGGACGAAAAGGGCGTGTCAGACTTTTGCTGACTAAAATCCAACCATGTTCGTTCACTTGCCTGTGACAGGACTACGGTATCTTTTTAAAATAACCCACGGCCCTGACAAGAGCTCGCGTCCGCCCTTCCTTTTACTTCAGTTTTGCTTATCTTCCTTTTAGACTTGTTTCATTTTTGCTCGGCCTTTATGATTCGCAGCGTGATTTCGAACAGCTTACAACTTTTGTTGAGAATCGGGTTATGTAAATTCAAAGTGTATTTTTTTTTAAATCCTTAGTTCCGGCAAGTAGAGACAGACGGTAAGACGCAGTGGAGGGATTTTGTCTTAAAACATGTTGTACCTAATTTAGAATATTTGCGGGCTGATTCAACAATTCTATTTAAGCCTTTTGGTGGTTGAGGCGGTTCCAGGGACTGGGTCTCTGGGGGCTCAGGCTCACCGGGGCCTGGGTCGAGGGTTCGGGGGCTTCCCTTTGCTGACGAGTGCTTGCGCGCTTTTTCAGTTTAGGAGAGGAGGTTTTGGGTGCTTTGGGGCACCCTCGGTAGTTGGCCGGATGACCAGTTGTGCCACAGAGGACGCAACTCGGTGGCTCGGTACAGAGCGACCGGTCCTTGGGGCGGAGGCACTCTGCCGTGCCATGATCGCCCAGGCAGTGCCAGGCACTTAACGCACCTGAGTTTAGCATGGCAGTGTGCCTGGGAATGCCCATAGAGTTGGCACCTGTGGCATTGGCCAACAGTGCCGCTCTTATGGGGGTTCTCAATGGTTATCCCTGTGAGAGAGCAGATGCTCTTCACCAGGAAGATAGGGTGGTGGGCGGATCCTTCTGCTGGGTGGCAGATTACCATGATCATGTTATAGGGCACTGTTATATCGGATTAACTATTACTTATAATATAAATTAAAAATGCTGAGTTTCCCATTGCATTTACGTAAATGCAATAGGAAACCGTTGTTATTCTCGTAAGCGATTCTAACCGTTTTTCCCATCAGTTTGGATTGGACTTCCTTCGGGCATAGTAACTTGTAATACGTGTTTGATAATTGAATATATCTTTCCTTTAGCTAATTAAATAGCTTTTTTTAAAAACCATCTTCCGACCCGCTCCGTAACAGTGGTGTCAGAAGTGGGATACCAGTGTTGATATCGCCGTAACCGTTCCGCTGGTATCTCCTATCGGGTCGTGGTTATCCTAAAAACTGTGAGTGATCATATATGAATTGTGAACTGTACGTTACCGACAAGCTAATCCATCTCCGGGGTGTTCTTATTTTCGTTAAGTGAAAACCATTGTGAATGCGTTACACACCGTACCTGCCGCTAGCTAGGCGACAAGCGTGTGCGGGACTCGCCCGGCCGGAGCCGGGAATACCCACTAAAAACACTCGGTACCCCTCGAGCCCTGCGTTGAGAGTGTCACGGTTCAGCCCGAAGACCTAACACCGTGCCACTCTCAGGGCTTACCGGCCTTTTAGGCCGGTTTCCGCGCCAAGGGAGGATTACCCGGGTACAGGGTAATCCTCAGACGTGGTGACCGGTGCAATGCGCGTGCGGGAGCTACCCACACACGCTGGTCACACTCGGGGGCTAAGGAGACGGGTTCGTCCCCCGCCTTCTTCGCCCCGCCCGTCTACGCCGGAGGGGAGCGGCAAGACTATCTTCTTCCCGCTCCCTCTCCGCTGCCTCCTTCTGCAAGAGGACGGTCTCGCAGAAGGAGGCGGCAGCCTCCCATGCACTCTCGCTTTCAACCATGGCTCGAACCATGGTTGCCAGGGAGAGGCGTCCGCCTCCGAGCGCCGCCACGAGGCCACGCGGCGCACTCCACCAAGGTGTGCTCGGCCGTGTCGTCGAGAGAGTCGCAGTGGTGACACCGCGGCGACTCCTCCCGACGGGCGACACGGTGCAGGTAGTGACCGAAGCACCCATGTCCGGTCAGTACCTGCACCAGGCGGTAGGTAAGGCTGCCATGTCGGCGCCCAACCCATCCCTCCAACACCGGAGGAATCGCTCCAATCGTCCGGTGGCCGGCAGCTGGTGTGCGGAGTGCCTCCCTCCACCGACTCAGGGCCTCCCCCTGAGCCGCTATTTGGACCCGCCTTACCTCCTCGAAGGCAGGTCGTTCCCCCCGTTCCCGGGCCGCGACACGGTGTCGATGCACCTTGGACAGAACCAGGGCATCGACCTCCCACGGGGGCGTACCCGCGAGCACGCAGGCAGCCCCATGACTGACCGTGCGGTATGCCCGCACGGTTCGTGTCGCGATGACCCTCTGCGGCTTCCCCAGCAGGGCCACTGTGCGCCGGGAAAGGCACTCCGCTCACACCGGGGCTCCGTAGAGCTCCATCGACCGCACCACCCCTTGGTACAGCCGATGGCACGCCGAATTCGGTCCCCCCAAATTGGGGAGGAGCCGTCCGAGGGCGGCTGCGACGGAGCACAGCCGCGGGGCGAGGAGCTTGAAGTGCTCCTCGAAACTCCAGCGGGGTTCCAGGATCAGGCCGAGGTACTTGATGTGCACCTCGACGGGAACTTGGACACGGAGCCCCGATGGAGTTCTGCGTCGCGGTGCGTGGAAGGCCATGGCCCTCGTCTTTTCGACGGCCACTTCCAGCCCCAGGAGGCGGATGCGTCGGACGACCAGAGAGGTGCCGACCGACGCGAGGTGGACCGCCTCCTCCCACTCACGCGCCCTCACCGCGACTAGAGTGTCGTCCGCGAACCCAGTTGTACCCCAGGTTCCAGAGCAGGGGACCAAGCACTGATCCCTGGGGTACACCTACCTTCATGGTCCACGACTGGACGCGACCCTCTGCGTCCTCGTACAGGATCTTCCTCTCGCGAAGATAGTCCGACACGAGGGCGCAGAGGTAGAGGGGCACTTCGTGGAACTTCAGTGCCGCCTCTATGCATTCGTGGGGGAGGGTGTTGAACGTGTTCGCGATGTCTAACGACACCGCGATTACACCCTCACCCCTTGCTGTGGCCGCCTCAGTCCACCTCTTGAGGCGAGCCACCGCGTCCATCGTGGACCGGCCGGTCCGAAAGCCGTACTGGCAGTCCGCCAACTGCGGCCCCCTGCTTTCCAGGTGCTCCTGGATGCGAGAGGCGAGAATCCTCTCGAAGCATTTGCCGCTCTCATCCAGGAGCACGATCGGCCTGTAGCCAGACGGTGAGTCGGGGGGACGTCCGTTCTTGCGAAGGAGGCACAGCCTGCCCACCCTCCATCTCCTGGGGAAGCGGCCCGTCGCGATGCATGTGTTCATGACCGCTCGGAACCGATCCCCCAGGTGCTCCATGGCTAGTGCCACCACCTTCGCAGGGACGCCGTCCGGGCCCGGAGCCTTGTTTTTGGCTCGGAGCCTCTCCCTGACGGAGTCCAACTCACCGTCGGTTACGGGAGGCCCATCGGCCCACACCTCCAGAGTGGATGAGCTGGAGGCGGGCATCCTGGGGGGCATGAAGGGCCCCGGGTTCGGAAATAGAGTTTCCAGGACCCTTCTAAGTAGGCGTGGCTCCATACAAGAGGTGGGGGGTGCCGCTCCCTGCAGCTTCCCCCTTACCACCCTGTACGGCCTTCCCCAGGGGTCGCTGTCGAGGAGTGCCAGAAACTCCACTGCGGCAGCGACCTTTGCCCTGCATATGGCGGTACGCAGGGCTCGATGGGCCTCTCTATACGCCCGGCGAAGACCGTCCTCTTCGCCGGGCCCCCTTACGGCGCGCCTCCTGCACCTCAGGTAGGCGCGCCGTGCAGCCATACTGGCGGCACGCAGGTGAGCGAGTTCCTGCGTCCACCAGTATGTCTGCTTCCTCCGGCGGTAGCCCCGGGTCCTCGGCATGGCGGCGCTGCAGACCACTTCCAAGTCCTCAGCGAGGAGGTCCGCCATGCCGTCCGCGTCTCCAGTGAGGTGGGCCGGCGGTTCGGCCCACGCTCGGAACACCGCCGCCTCCTCGGCGACGTCCCTACGGAGATGTGCAAGCGTCCACCTCGGGAATGAGGAGGCGCCTGCCGCGGGGCCCAGGTGGAGCGGGGCCGCAGGGCCCGCCGTGGAGATCTCGAACCGGACGTACCTGTGATCCGAGATCTCCACCGCCGTCTCCACCCGCCAGTTCCGGACCCGGTTGGCCAGGGTCGAGGTGGCCAGGGTGACATCCACTATCGACTCACCCTGCCACCTCTCGCACGTCGGGGTGTTGCCCCGGTTGAGGATCTGGAGACCCAAGCAGTAGGCCCATTCCACCAGGTCCTCATCGCGAACGTTTGTGACGGGAGACCCCCACGCACCATGCTTGGCGTTGAAGTCTCCCGCCACCAACACGGGGCGTGGAGCCGCCCTCTGGACCGTCACCTCGACTGCCGCCAAGAGGTGCTCGAACTCGGCCCGGCTGCGATTGGGGGAGAAGTAGGTGGAAATGACCACCACTCCTCCCCACTGCGCCGCCACGAACCCCAGACCCCTCTCCCTAAGAACGAGAGGGGGGCCAGTGCCCGCGGCGGGTCTTGCGATTGCAGCCAGGCCATCCGACGACCCCAGCCAATTGGCGGACGCCGGGATGTAGTACGGCTCTGAGACCACCGCCAGGTCTGTTCCCCACTCCGCCATGTCCTGACACAACAGGTCCTGTGACGCGGCGGAGTGGTTAACGTTGACCTGCAAGATGACACCGATGGACCTACTGGGCATTAGCAGTGTCCATCGGTGTCCCTTCCGTTGCGGTGGCCACAGAGCCTTCTGTTGCGGTGGCCGCAGAGCTGGCCGCCGGCGGTCCCGCTACAGGGCGGCCCCGAACCGGTGGCGCGTTGCAGGAGGAGCCGGCCATTTTATGGCCGCTGGGTAGGCCCCTGTCCGCGCATAGCGCGCACTTTACAGGGGCCTTGCAGCCCACTGCCAAATGGCCCTCCTGCCCGCACCGGAAACAAAGCCGGCTCCGGTCCTTTGATGACTGGCAGAGCGCCGCAGTGTGCCCCCTCTCCATGCACCTGCGGCAGCGCATGGGACGCTGCGCCAGCAGCTGGATGGAGGCGACGCTCCAGCCCACGACCACCCTGCCCCGCTCCGCCAGCCCTTTCGCGGCCTCTATGGGGCACGACACAAGGGTAGAGCCCGTACCCCGCACCCCCATGGCTATGGTGCCCACCCGAAATTGGTCGGGAGGGCACTTGGCCGCCGCGGCCAGGACCGCCTTCACTTCATCCGGCGTGAGGGACTCGTCTAGCCCCCCTACGCGGACCTCCGCTATCTTAGTGGGCCGGGTTACCTCAGCCACCTCCCCGATCACCTCAGTCAATTTCTTGGCCAAGGTGTCGGCCTGGGAGGGGGAGGTCTCCTTCGGGAGCTCCATAAGAACAGCCCCCGTCATCGACCTCCTGAGCTTACCCGACCCTACCCCTAGTTCAGCCAGGTTGATGGCCGCCCTCGCCCTCCTAATGGCGTCCGCGTAGTTGGCGCCTTCCCTCACCGCCTCCGGCTTGAGGGACACGAGCACCGCGGGCCTCTTCGGCGCTCTGGGGACCTTCTTCGGGGCCGCCTGTTTGGGCCCCTTAGGCTTCGGGCCTGGAGTGGGAGCACGTGCAGCGGCGGCCTTCTTCTTCTTACGGACCACCGTGGCCCACGACTCCCTCTCCAGGACCAGAGGCTGCACCTCCCTAGAGCCTCCGGCGACCTTCTCCAGGGCGCGTTTCGGCTCAGGGGCAGGGGCCTCTGCCCCTCCGCGCCCGCTCGGTCCCTTCGGCCCCTTGGCCTTGACCGGCCTGGCCTTTTTAGGCATATTGGCCGGCGGCATAAGTGTCGCCGGCTCTGCCTCCCGCCTCTCCCTCACCAGGGGCTGGCTTGCTCGCCTGTCGGCCGCCAGGGAGGGGCGATGGGACTTTGCCGGCAGCAGGCGGCCGTCCTTCTCGAGGCCCTCCAGCTGCGCGGTGACGAACCCCCCAAGATGGTCCATCAGCGTGCGCTGGAGGACCTCCATGCCCCGGGCAAAATCGTCCCGCGTTATCTCTGTGCCCTCGAAAGGCGGGAGCTGCGGGGCCGGCTCCGGGACCGACTCCTGGGGCCGCTTCTTTGGGGAGCGAGGGCTTTCTCTTTCCGAGAAGGCCCTGCGCAGACCGGCTACCTCCTTCTGTAGGGCCGACAGCTGCCCCTGCAGGCGCTTGTTGTCGGCCCTCAGCTTCCTCACCTCCTCGCCTTCTTTCCGGGAGGTCAGGGTCCTAACGGCTTCGAGCATTTTGCTCGATGCATCCCTGATCTCCCGGATGCACGTCCCCTTGAGGTTCCAGTATCTTTGTTATAACCATTTTGTCCGATGGCGCCTCGTCTAAGTTTTTCAACTGATTGACAATTTCCTATAAACTTGTTATAAATTTCATTATTGGTTCTTCAAATGTCGCATTAAAGAATTTTTGTTGAATAAGGTGCACACTGGCCTGTGATGATGGTTCATAAAGGGTAAATAATTGCTTCCACATTTCGTTGCTAGTGTCACAAGTTGACAGATATGTCAGGACTTGCTCGTCAACTTTGGTAACAATGATTTCCTGCGCCTTACAATCTCTATCCAGCCACGCAGTCAGCTCCTTCTCTGTGGCTTCTTTTGAGGGTTGCTGCTCCTCACCGCTAACCACTTCATACAATTTCTTCGCCTTGAGCACTACCTTTAGCTGGAACTTCCAGGGTGCCCAAGTCCTCCCGTTTAGCACAACAAGTCTGCTGTCTCAGCCGTCCATTCTCGCTCCAAACTGACCTTCTCGAACTTAAAAACCTCGCCTGCCGCTGTCACTTGCCTTTACTGGCCCCAGTACGCGCTGCTCCGCCGACCGTACCTAAAACTTTTCGTTAATTCCGCGCCTCTGGGCCTATAACCTGATGTTGGATATGAGTCAGGGAAGGAAAAAAACTAGTTGAGAATAGGAATTTTTATTTTAGTCTGCCATCACCAAAAGAACATCGTGTCTCACAAAACAAAAGCCGAGCTCCCACAGCTTACAAATCTAGAATCAAACCACAGACTACAAATGATGTGACATTGCTACTCCAACACAGCCATACAACATACACGCGCTCTGCACAATAATTAATAGAATAATGGAAATAATCGACGTATAATAACATTGTGAAGTGTCATTAGTAAGCTATATAAACATGTGCTAGTGTACTAAAGGTGTTTCACTTAAAGAACCCAATATCGTCAGCAATCTCAAACAGTAGTCACCCGTCATCACAGGGCGTTATGTCCCTACTTTTTGCATGGCAAGAATCTTTTTTTAACCTGTTTTCTTTTATTTCCAATTCAGTTTTTTCCGCGACTATTCTTTTGCGGCATTGGTCTTGCTTGTCTTTTTTTTTCTGGACCGCTCTTTTCCGACGTCATATTTCTTTGTCATGTTTTCTTTTTGTCATTGTTTATATAATTTTGTTACTCATCGTTTTTCTTACATTTTATTAACAGTTTTTTACAGCTAACATTTACATTCAATTCTTGCCGACGCAGCACTGGCTGTGCCGCTCACCTTGTCCGGTTTCTTTCAATGCTAGTTCTTGCGACTTGAAGGATTTTGAAGCTTCGATGTATATTTTAATGGACTGTAGATGAACTGGTGAATTAATAAAAACCACGAGTTACGATACAAGACGTGCGGTTTATTCAGAACTTGACACAAGAGAGCGATATGACAGACAAAACACCATGTTGCCATACATAAATATACATTAAATGTTGCCATAACACAACAGAAAATTAAAAGGTTAATGTTGGTTTCCCAACATATTGCCGGGGAAACAAAATTCAAGAATGACCAGCAATACAAACATCTATGTACTTACATTATAATTACAGTAGGCAACAATTACTTACGTGCATAGACATTGTGATGAAAAACAATGAGAAAAACATCATACACATTAAATGTTTAAAAAAACTTACATTTGCATGTTATATAGACACGCTTAACACGTTAACATTATCGTGTTTTATAGAAACTCTAATGATTTCTTAAGTTACCTTATGGTTAGAGTACTTAACTATAAATACTTAAAATAACAAATGCATGTGCTACGCCTAGCCCTACGACAATAGATATCTTGGGATCAGTATAAAAACTACTAGGACACAGCTTTTAATTTAAAACAGATTTACTAACAAAAATCTTTGCCTTAGTGATGACAGAGTCAGCTTGGGGCCTGTATGAAAGTTTCAATAAAATGACAAATAGCTTTTAAATTTCCTTTTACAATTGCTTTACTACATCTTAATGCATGAATCTCATCACTCAGAAACTTCTGTTGATCATGTGTTACAATCATTAAAGAATTATCAAGTTCCTGACTTGTTACATAATTATATTTATTTTTAACATCTTTTGACCCTGCATTTTGACAAAATCGCAATACATAAGCTAATACTCTTTGCATTTTGTTTATGTCTGAAAATTTGTCTAGAAAATCAAGACATACTATTTTTGAAATAAGTGAAGTGCAAGCCATAGCACTCAAGCATGAGGAAGGGTCCTTTGCCTCAAGTAACTCCTCTGGCATGTTAAAATTTAAATTGGGTTTGTACTCACTTGAATGAATAAACTCTGGTCCACTCCACCATAGGGGGTGATCAATCAGCTCGTGAGGAACCACTCCTCTGCTAAGACAATCAGCTGGATTCTCTTGCGAGCTAACATATAACCAGGTATGCATTTTTGTAAGTAGCTGGATAGCCTTCACACGATTAGCCACATACGCTTTTAATTTAGTTACATCAGTTTTAAGCCAGGCTAAAACAATTTGTGAGTCTGAATAGAGAAGGACACTTTCAATTTTTGTTTTAGCCGTCAGTGTGTCATAGACTCTACTGGCTAACTTAGATAGCAATAAAGCAGCATTCAGTTCCAGCCTTGGAACAGACAAACTTTGTGAAGCAGGATTTACACGCGACTTTGAGCATAACAAGGATACCCTAACATTGCCTGCATTATCAACACATCTCAAATATACACAACAGCCATAAGCAGTGGTGCCAGATGCATCAGCAAAACCAATAATTTGTGCAAAGCTTGATTTGTGCAAAGCTTGATTTGTGTAAACCTACAAGTCGTTGTATAGACAACGGTGTCATTGAAAATAGGCTGGTATAAAATGCATGCCATGCTTGAAGCAACTCTTTATCAGGTAATGAATCCCAGTCTAGTTGGGCTTTCCATAAACGTTGCATAATTACCTTAGCGCCAACCACCAAGGGTCCAATCAAGCCTAAAGGGTCAAAGAACTGACTAATAAAACTTAGAATTTCACGTTTGGTCTGTGGTATCATTACCCTAGCTTCAGGACTTGATATTACAAACGAGTCTGACTGAGTATCATAATTCATACCCAAAGTTTTTAATGAGTGATTATTTTTATGTAAATCAACCTCATCAAAATGTTGTAAATCTTGTGGGATATCTTGTAATAATTCCTTTCGAGTTTGACACCCACTTGTGTAACTGAAAACTACCTAGACTTAACAATTTACAAAGCTGCTCTCGGGCTTCCATCAATTTTTCTGAGGTGCTTTCCGAGAACAGAATATCATCAACATAAGTGCAATTTTTTATAATGAATGCAGCTATTGGGAAGTCATCCTTGTATTGCTCGGCTAGCCATTTTAGACACCTAGTTGCCAAGTAAGATGAACTTTTTAACCCATATGTAACAGTGTTTAGTTGAATGCATTGAACACTTTCATTGGGAGTATCTCTCCATAGAATATTTTACAAAGACCTGTATTCTGGATGTACCTGTATGTTGCGAAACATGTTTTTAATGTTTGTTATAAAGAAATAATTATCTACTCTGAATAGTAACAAAACATCAACAAGTTCCTTTTGTACTACCGGCCCGTTTAGCAATAAATCATTTAATGAAGTTTTATTACTGGTCTTCATAGAACCATCCATAACAACACGACATTTTGTTGTTTTCTTTTGTAAATTGAGTACTGCATGGTGCGGTAGAAAGTACACTGGATCAGTTGTTAAATTGTATAGACTGATATCAATGACACTACCATGACCTTGTCTTAAATATTCATGAATGAAGTCTGAATATAATTTATGTAGACTAGGATTCTTAGCTAGTCTAACCTCTAAATTGTGAAATCTCTTCAAAGCCAAATGAAATGAATCTCCTAAAGATTGATTAATAGAACCTAAAGGTTGCTTTAAGGGTAGGACAACTTGTAATTTATTGTGCTGTGTGTCCAACTGAATATTTTCTAAGAATATATTTTCACACAATTTATGCTCAGGAAGGGATTCTGTGAATGTTTCAGGAACTTTTTCACATGCCCAAAATTCAGAAAGTGTTTGACGAATGTCAGAAGTACATATATGTTTCACAAAGTAAGGAATCTCCTGGATCTGTATTTTGAAAAGTGAAATTGCCTAACTCTATACTACCTGCAATTACATGGCCAAACTTGGCATTAATTAATGGAGGTGAGACTGGGTTGCCCGCAGACTCTTTAGGATTGAACTGGATTACTCGATGCTCAGGAGGCATCAGCACCTGAAACACGACATCAGCTCCTAATAATATATGTATATTACTTGGTTCATTGAACCTTCTGTCAGCCAGTGTAATATTGGGAGGCAAAACTAAGTTTTTAATATTAAATCCTTTTTGAGGCATCTTTGAAGTTATCTTTTCCAATATGTAACAAGAAACAGAGATCTTATAGTCTTGGTTAAGAGAGTGTAATTCTAAGTTGACCCTTTCTTTTAATTTATTGAAGGATTGCCCTATGCCAGTTACAGCAGTGCTTGCAGTCTGTATCGGTACATTTAAGAAGTCAGCTAACTCCTTGGTCACAAATGAAACTTGGGAACCTGTATCGAGGAGAGCCTTCACATGAAACTCAGTTCCATTGCTCGCTATAAGTTTTACCTCTGCTGTAGGCAATAGAACTTGCTCAGTGACAGACCCAGCCACCAAAGTTACAGGTGACGGAGCCTCTTCCTCATGGAGGAGTGAGTTGTGATCCTGTTTACAGACTTGGCACTTGAACTTATACCTGCATGGCTTATTATGGTTATTTAAACATATTTTACACCTATTGTTGTCTGTAATAAATTTTACTCTTTTATTAGCTGGCATCAGTTTAAATTGCGGGCAAATAAATAGTTTGTGCATTGACTTACATAAAGAACAGCTCTTCATTGTAGGGTTGGCGCGCTGTGCATTCTTCACAGTAGCAACATGGACAGCCTTTGATGCCGATGTGACCTTATCCCGTTCCACATTCTCGAGCGCTAGGGCTCGCTTTTCTAGAAATTCAATAAGGCTTGTGACACTAGGTTGTTCCTGCCTACAGAGTTCAAATTCCCTATTACAAATTAAGTCTAGCTTTTTTGTTAAAATGCAAAGTACTATAGGATCCCATTCTTCAACAGAATGACCTAAGTTCCTTAATGCCGCTAACTGTTGCTTAACTATTGACATAAAACTTCTAATATTAACAGACGTTGATCTAGTTATAGGTTTTGTATCCAACAATAAATTTATGTGATCATTAGTGATCTTGTATACATTATAGTACCTGTCATTTAAGATTTTTCGAGCCTCATCATAGCTTTCTGAACACAAAGTTAAATATTTTATAAGATCGTGAGGTTCATCCTTCACTTATGTTTGTAAGTAAAACAATTTTTCCTATGTTTTCTTTTTATGGATGAGAGCATCGAATAAACCGATAAATGGCTGGTAGTCACTGTATTTTCCATTAAAAGTAGGAATGACTACATTATGCAACTTAATATTATGCTTAGAATTACTTGAAACATTACTTGAAGCTTCTTTGGATAGCGATTGGGATAACAGTCTTCCGATGCGAGCCAATGCGTCCAGGTACACCTTTTCAACATTGTCGTCGACTATTTGGGCTTCGGGGTATAAGCCAGCAATTTCGAGTGTGATATCCTCTCACTTATTGAACGAGGCTCGGAAGTGCTCTTCTCTAACACGCAAGGCGTGCTGATCGTACTGAGATCCATCCTTGTCCATCAGGGCGTTGGATATCTTTGTAATTAATCCTTTTGCTGCTGAACGTTTACGATGAAGCGCCGCCAAGTTCATTGACTCTGCGGGCTGAAACTTATCTTTTTCCTTTGACATCGTTCTAACTGTATAGTTTAACGTTTAAAGAAAACACTAGTTAAATTTAAAGTTATTGAATTAGTGATATTACACTGCACTTTTGCTTATAAGTAGCTAATTTTCTACACACACTTAACTCGGGCGTGGTCGATGAAAAAACACAACAATGGCCGACGCACAGACGCAAGCACCGGCTCGTCATTACCATCATCACCATACT
Organism: Sesamia nonagrioides; assembly: GCA_017933935.1. NCBI lineage: Eukaryota > Metazoa > Arthropoda > Insecta > Lepidoptera > Noctuidae > Sesamia > Sesamia nonagrioides. The sequence continues at coordinate 476,072 of JADWQK010001571.1, forward strand.
AAATTGCCCTGATTATTCCAATTTTAGTGCCGAATGTATCATCAGTGGCGGTTTCACAAATTTTCAAGCTACAGGCTATAAGGTTTTTGCCGATTTGGCTCTACAATTCTCATATCCTTGATTATTTTTACAATTCAACAATTTATTTAAATGCAGCACCGGCTGTTAAGCCGACAGCAGGTCGCGTAGGCAAGCAGCGCTAGCGCCAGCTTCTTGCGGCGGCAAACTCGGCAACTATTCTGCACCAATCACACGACGACACGGACGAAACGGCAGCGTACTCGAACGTATCGCACAAACTAAGTGATGTCTTACGTGGCGCGAAATTTTGAATGCACCAATGGAAATGTACTTTTGGAAAATGGCGTTATAAGAGTGTGCGTTCGCGCAGCGGAATGTTGTTGAATTTAACGATTTTAAATATGCAGATATTTAGTGTATGACGTCGTGTAATTGTGTATGGTAAAAAAAAATTTGTGCGTGCAGCCATTGTGGAGAAATTCAACAAAAACTGATTCCGCTGGGCGAACGTTGTCCTGGCGGAACTTTTTTTAATACATTGAATTTAGAAAAAAGAGATGTGTCCAAAAATTAGTGTGTATTTGTGTGTAATTGTGTATGTATGAATAAAATTTGTGCATGCATAAACTTCGGAGAAATTCAAGTTTCCGCTGCGCGAACGTTTGGCCATTAGCTAGTTTTCATATAAAGCGCTTACATAGAGAGCTGTAGATTTTTACATACGTTGTTTTGAATTTGTGCATATTTGTGTACAAAACAGATTTAGAAAAATCGTAGGGCTAAAAAGATAAAAATATAAACGTAAAACACGCTTTTTAGGTCATAGTTCTTAAAGTATGCACTTTGGGGTCTAGATTTTCACGTTTATACAAACCTTGTAAGTGTCTGCAACATATTGCCAAATATCAATGATGTTCCTTTAGTAATTAAAGAGATATAGGACCATTTACCATGACAAAATCACTGTTTACAAAGCAGTCAAATATCACGACATTCTAAAGGAATTGCATGGTAAAATGTATGCCAATAATTAGTGTATTCATTCAACTATTCACATGCAAAATTTCATGTCATTAAATTCAGTAATTAAAGAAAAACAATTAAAATACTGACGAAGCATCGAATACCTACATAACCCGACCAAGTTCGGATAGCTATAAAAAAGCGGCCGTGCAATATATCTAGGTAAAATTCCAAAATTTACAGTATAATACCGGTATTGAATTGGTATAGGTGATAACACAATTGTTTCGATATAATATAAAGGTCATTTAATTTTGTACACCTACTATTTTAAATGTATTTGACTATGACAAAGTAGGTACTATTTACGTAGTTACTTTATTTAAGTATGCGCTTGAGACTTGAGATATAATCTAAATATATTAATTTAGGCAAATAAAATTCATACAGCTAATTTCTATTGAATATTTCAAGGATCCGGATTCTTACTATAGACCCCTCAGGGAAATTAAATAATTACCACAAGTAAGTACTACCTAGGTACTGTTTTTAAATGTTGATTTATTTTTATATTAGGCAGACTCTCAAACCTAAACAACTAAATAGTCTACTTTATTGACCTGTGATTGTTAATCTGTAATTTTATTATTGGAACTAGAAAATATTAGGTATACTTAGAAATGTTGAGGTTATTTACTGTATTTGCTACTCATTTAAAATATTTCTTGAAAATACCTTTTTTATACAAATGTTTTAGTTTATAAGCACTTTTTTAATGCTGATCAACTAGACTGAATAGTCCAGTTATCTGATGTGATTTTAATTTTTATTGAAGCTCGAAATATTATACGTCTTACCCTTATATTCATAATAGTTTATTAAACCTATTTTAGTAAAACACATTTAAGTCTATTGCTGCCGTTGCAAGCGTTTGTTAACGTTATTATAATTACATAATTAAGCATTAGGGGAAGGTGAGGTATAATGATCCCCTTAAGGGGAAAACTTAACTGTGGCTAAAGTTGAAGGCCAAATCGCAAAATTTCTATTGTTAGAGGTAGTGAATTTACTTAACTATGTAACTGCATACTAATTTTTTATTATTTAATTAGTATTTTTTTGTATTAGAGGTTTTTGCTAAAGTTAAGTAAAGGATCATTTTATACACACCTATGTATAAAATGATCCCCGGGGTAGGGGTAAAATAATCCCAGGGATCATTTTATACCATAAGTTAATAAATATCAACGAAATGAAACAGCTGCTTATTTTAATCATAATTATATATTGTCCATAACAATTTAAGTATGTAAGCAAGTTAAACAAAACTTTTGCAGACTTTTAGTTTCATTAGAGATATTTTTTGTAATTATCTACTACTCATTCAACAAAACTAAACATTAGACATTGCAACAAACTTTTAAAAGGTACACTACACAACTAACAACATACCTAGTCAAACAATAAGTAAACAAATAAATTCTTCTAATTAAAAAATAGTCAGTAAGTACTCATTTCTATCAAATGTTTCTTTTCAATGTCATGAAGCAATAGAAAAATCAAATCTTAATTAAAAATGATTATTTTCTTGTCAAGAAATAGACATTTAGCTTTTTTTTCTCACGTTATGAAATTGATTAATATAAAGTTGAATATCGCAAATGAAGTCGCCTCCATCGTCACTATCTCGTCCCGCACAAGCTTCATGTCCCCATTTAAGACACACAACGCACCTAATCCACCCTTCGCCTTTATTGTCTTTGGAGTAGCTTGAAAGCTACTGAAGTACAGAAGAGACATTCGGTATGACTCTCTTCTTCTGAAGAATCTGATCCGTTTTGCTTCTTTTTTTGCCTTTTCCCTTTCCGCTTCTCTTTCCTTTCCCGACTCCTTTTCCTTTCCCAACACCTTTCAATTTATCGTGCTATTTGTTGGTCACCCTTTTTATGTTATGTGTTTGTTTTCTTTTTGGCTTCCTCTACAAGGTACTTTTTGTAGTGTGTGCTGGTCAATACTGATGTGTCTACTCCATGGAGCAATACTCTTATTCGTTTTGCAGTCGCTTTTTTTCCAACTATCTTTGGTGTTGGTCGTACTTTCCTGGGTGTAACAACACCAAAAGATGTGGTTGGAAGACCAACAGTCAAGGCTGGAGATAATAATCAAATAAATAATCTTTCAGAAGATAATGACGCCGAGGTGTTTTCTGGAAAGGACGAAGGTTGCCGTGATGACTGTGGTGTTTGTGGAGATTTTTGAATTATCATTTAAACTCTCTACTTAAACAGACCTTAAACTGTCTACTTGCGGTTTTGTAAGGCTTACCATCTCTGACGGCGTTAAATGCCTTTTGCAATTGTTCTTCAGGCCAATTTTGACTTTTAGTTTTATGTAGGTAGGTATATAAATTCTCTGTATGATCTGTAAAAACAAAACATACTAATGGGGTAAAATGATTCCAGGGATCATTTTAAACACACAGGAAGGGATCATTTAGCCCCAAACACCAAATTCGAAGATATCGATCAAAATTTTACCCTTCGAATACCGCGTATGGAGATCAAAAGATCTTAAAAATTTGCTAACTGCTATTAATATCCGCAAATAAAACAACATTTCAATAAATACGAACATGTAAAAAGTAATGAAGGTCTAAAAACAGGCTTACCTTAGATCAGAGCCACACTTTTTAATAATTTTTTGATAAAACCACGCCAAGCGGTTGCAACGCCATAACACTTGGAGAGGCAACTGGCGGGGCCGCGGGGAACATGTTTCATGCTCATTTGGATAGATAGCACTAATTATGTTTGATTCAAATTGGGGGATCATTTGACCTGCAGGGATCGTATTACCTCACCTTCCCCTATATGTAATTAAAACTATTTTTGTATACGGATATTTAAATAGAGAAGTACTTGTTAATTGAAGATTTATTTTTGTCGTAGATAGTGGCGTTATTATAAAAAAAACATTTTTCATTCAAGAAATGCAATTGTTTTATTTTTTCCTAACGCTTGTGTACGCAACTGTGCCATATTAATAAATACTATACTGGAAGGTTAGAACGTTCTTAAGATATATGGCACGGCCGCTTTTTTATAGCTATCCGAACTTGGTCGGGTTATGTAGGTTTTCGATGCTTCGTCAGTATTTTAATTGTTCTCCTTTAATTACTGAATTTAATGAGATGAAATTTTGCATGTGAATAGTTGAATGAATACACTAATTATTGGCATACATTTTACCATGCAATTCGTTTAGAATGTCGTGATATTTGACTGCTTTGTAAACAGTGATTTTGTCATGGTAAATTGTCCTATATCTCTTTAATTACTAAAGGAACATAATTGATATTTGGCAATATGTTGCAGACACTTACAAGGTTTGTATAAACGTGAAAATCTAGACCCCAAAGTGCATACTTTAAGAACTATGACCTAAAAAGCGTGTTTTACGTTTATATTTTTATCTTTTTAGCCCTACGATTTTTTCTAAATCTGTTTTGTACACAAATATGCACAAATTCAAAACAACGTATGTAAAAATCTACAGCTCTCTATGTAAGCGCTTTATATGAAAACTAGCTAATGGCCAAACGTTCGCGCAGCGGAAACTTGAATTTCTCCGAAGTCTATGCATGCACAAATTTTATTCATACATACACAATTACACACAAATACACACTAATTTTTGGACACATCTCTTTTTTCTAAAGTCAATGGATTAAAAAAAGTTCCGCCAGGACAACGTTCGCCCAGCGGAATCAGTTTTTGGTGAATTTCTCCACAATGGCTGCACGCACAAATTTTTTTTTACCATACACAATTACACGACGTCATACACTAAATATCTGCATACTTAAAATCTTTAAATTCAACAACATTCCGCTGCGCGAACGCACACGTTATAAGATGAAATTTTGTATAGAAAAAAATTGGTTTATAGAACCATGAAAATCTGGTAGCTTGGATAGCCAGATGTATGCTGCTCCTGGCGTTTGTATAGGTTCTTTTTACCAACACGCTGCACGCAGATTTTCTGGTGGCTTGTGATGGCGCCTTTCCGCACCGACGCGCATAGGCACGTGACGGACACGACTTGAAATTTGCTGCACACCACTCCTACACAGAACTCGCGGCTTATGTTTCGAAGGACCATGAAGGATTTTGAAGCTTCGATGTATATTTTAATGGACTGTAGATGAACTGGTGAATTAATAAAAACCACGAGTTACGATACAAGACGTGCGGTTTATTCAGAACTTGACACAAGAGAGCGATATGACAGACAGTGTAGCCAACGGTGCTGGCCCTAATGTCGCCGTTTCTCATGCATGAAGTAGCCTAATATCGCCGAATGTCAGTTGTAGTAGCCTATAGTAGCCCAAACCCCAAAATATCAATAAGTACCTATATGAATAAAATAAAATGTAGTTTTTAATGAGTGTGAATTTGGCCGACATCCGACAATTAAAACTTTTGACGATGAATATATCGACTATTACATTTAGCTGGAGTGATAATGGCGCATATTTCAATTCTCTTGGTTAATTTTTTAAATATTATTTTTATTTATTCGCGGAGCCGTAATTTTTAATATAAATTTTCATTTGAAAATGTTGTCGATATAATTACATTTATCAATTTCACTTAAAATCGGTTATTTTAGTTACCTTACCTTCATTTACATGAGCATTTTTAAATTTTATTTATTGAATAAAAGCTTTTTGGAGTCATAATAACAAATGAAAATTTATTTTAAAAACGAGCTGCTCCTCGCGGTTTATCCCGCGTAGGTTTTGATATCTTTTTTAATGCTCCTCTTCTATTAAACACAGCGTGATGTTATATAGCCTAAAGCCTTCCTGGATTAATGGGCTATCCAACGCAAAAATATTTTTTCAAATCGGACCAGTAGTTCCTGAGATTAGCGCGTTCAAACAAACAAACAAACTCTTCAGCTTTATGTATTAGTATAAAGTTCCGGGAATAGATAAAAGAATTATTTAAACAAATATTTATCAAGAGAATTAAAATACGCGCCATTATTACAACAATTACACAGGAGAAGTGGTTCAAGGTGAAGGTGACAAAGGAGGAATAACCGAAATTATTGTACAGCACAGATAATTGCGTGCGCGTTGAATACCTACGTATAACTCTACTATATTCTAAATTTGGTTACATAATAGCTAAGACAAATTCAGGATATTCCCGCCGGAAACTAACCATAAACAAATAGTGGAACCATCTTAATATCAAATTGTACAGGCGACAGCACATCAAGCTACTACATACTACAATCTGTCAGATATCTTTTTTAGATTTTCAACTTTATGATAAAGTATTAAGGCTCAACGTTGATTATATCGTAGATTATACGTTGATATCTGACAGTTTCGTGTAGCTTGACCTGCAATCGTCCGTACCAATATTACACACACTCATGGCCGCATCCCTCTTGGCGTAGTAGGTAGTACATTTTCTCGGTGGTAGGCCACAACATCAGCCGCCGGCGTAAGTTACCACCCACCAGACAAAGTCATGCCGCCAAGCGATTCATCGTGTTCCGGCATGATGTCTGGTGAAGCCGTACGGAGGACGGGTCTGAGCAGTTGTGTTGCGATGTACGTGCCGGGTACGATGCGCGAAATGTTGTTGTGTCGGGAGTTTGGTTGTGGAGGACCTCCAGATCAATATCCCTCTGGCGCAGCATCGTTGGTCGTGTTGTTGGGTTTAACATTGCATCACCGCGCTCAACTGCCGTCTTCCTATTTACTCAGTTCTTTTGAGTGAGTAGGCGTAATAAACTAGCGCGCTTTACCATCAACGATTGCATCACTGCTTACCATCAGGCGGGATTGCAGTCAAGCGCTAGTTTGTAATTTATATAAAAAAAAAACTAAAACATATATGCAAAAAAATAAAAAGGTTCTAGAGTAGAGTAGCGTAATTTGCGACCAGTCGCCTTTTAGATTTTTACGTCGCCGAGTCTCGTTCTGAGTAGCCTAAATGGCGAAAAATCGCCTACGTTGGCAACACTGATGACAGACAAAACACCATGTTGCCATACATAAATATACATTAAATGTTGCCATAACACAACAGAAAATTAAATGGTTGTAATGTTGGTTTCCCAACACGACTTTGAGGCAAAACCGCTCTAGATACGGCCTGGAGTGCCTGTCAGCCATTAGGTCGGCGATGGTTGTTTCATTAATATTCTGCCTGTACTTACTTTCAGGTCGTATCTATCGCGGTTATGCCACGGACACTCGAACAGAAGGTCTCAGTTGCCTGTGTCTCAGACACACAGGCCGGGCTGTCCTTCAGCTTGAAACTGTGTAGGTACGCGGTGAAGCCGCCGTGACCTGTCAAAATCTGCGCCCATATAGACGTCCTGTCGAGGCTCTTCAGGACCTTGCGCGTACGCACCGCATCGGGGAAGAACATCCGCGTGACCTCAGCCGTGGCCCCGCCGGTGTACCTCCTATTCCAGACAGCTACTGTGCCCTCCCTCAAACGTCGCTTGACGTATGAGACTGGACACCTGTCATACGCTGGGGCGACCCTGGACTGGGCCGCCGCCTGCCTTGCCAACTCGTCGGCGCGCTCATTGCCGGGGATCCCGACATGAGCTTTCACCCAAAAGAACCGGAGGATTTTACCCCTCCCCTCTTGCTCCCTAATATTCTTACGAATATGGGTAGCAAGGAGATGGTGCGTTTCTGGGTTTCGGATCAAGTCGAGCGAGGACCGAGAGTCGCTGAGCACCGCCGCGCAGTCGAAGCCTCTCAAGACAAGCAGGTTCGTAGCCCTGGCTATCGCGAGCAGCTCCGCCTGAAAGACGGTAAACATCGACTCCAACCTCATCCGCCTGGTCCGAATCTCGAACCCATCCCGCCAGTATGAATATACCGCCCCGACCCCCTCGTCCGATTTACTACCGTCAGTGTAAATCAGATGAGCGGGCAGCTGTAGCTGAGCCACAGTTTCGTGGAGCATATTCTCCAGACACTGATATTCAACATCTGGCTCACTGGCGGGGTGAGGGGCCTCCGCATAGGTCCTACGCTCCTAAAATGAGAAGGTTAAAAACCTTTGGGTTTGGATCGACAAGCATCTTTCCTGGGATCCACATCTACAGGATATCAGTCGTAAAATTTTTGCATCTGGTAAGTCTCTGAGACGGCTGCGTACCTAACTTTCTTCCTACTGCCACTAAAACTGCGCTTGGACAATCACTTTTATTTTCCATACTTGACTACGCAAATGTCAGTTATCCAGATCTTACCGAGGCACACCTAGATAATATTGAGCGTCTTCAAAACTTTTGCATAAGATTTATATTTGGCCTGCGCAAATATGATCACATATCTGAATTTCGTACAAAGCTTAAGTGGCTTCCCATACGTCTTCGCCGCAATTCTCATATCCTATTTCAGCTCTACAGCATTTTGTTTAATCCTAAGACCCGCTCTTATCTTAAAGAACGTTTCAAGTTCCTTCATTACACACATAATACACATCTGAGGTCATCGGAAAATCTGTTATTAGAGATGCGGATGCCTTCCACTAGTTTCTATGTTAATCCTTTACTGTACAAGCAGGTCGGCTAAGGAATGACTTGCCCGTGTTCGCAAGGCGTGCTCAAACACTGTCCACTTTTAAAACTATGATAAAGAAGCACTTCCTTTCTATATCAACATATTATTATATTTTAAAAGCCTTGGGGGAGAAATTTTTCCAGCACTGGACATCTATAGGCTGAAGAAGAAGAAGAAGACTATACTTTAATTGCTCTTTTTTTATTTATTAATTAGATGTATACATTTATTTAAACTAGTATGATACACTTAACTTATATATTTATTGTATCATTGCGGTCTGGTTGTGTTTTCTGTCGCGGATTTAATCGCTTGCCCCACCGAGAAGTTTGTTTACACATTACATTGTCACGTAAGTACTAGAGGTGTGCGCCGGACCGTCCGGCTGCACGTACCTTTCAGGACTATATCATGACTGATGAAATAAACATTTCGCCGCGCTGTGATACGCTCGTATTTAACAATAATGTTGAGAGTTTATTAAATAATTCGTCGGACATGGATGCTATTGACGAAGATACTGAACTTCATGAGGAACAGACAAGACCGGAAAAGAGGGTTCGAGAGGACAGTGCGGATGATGAAGTGGATTGGAAAGAAGTGAAGTCGAGGAAGAAAAAGATATGTCACGGTAGTAGAAATTCTTTGAAAGAAGAAAAGTATGAGATATACGTTTCGCATAAAGAACGTTTGCCGAATCAGTTTGCAATGGCACGTATTTTAAGAGAAAACAACATTATTAAGATAAGCGAAGTTAGGTATTTAAACCCTTTTAAAATTCGCCTACAATTTGAAAGTGAATCGGCAGCCCAATCCCTACTTACATGTGAGAAGCTATTGGAAAAAGGATGGAGGATCCAGAAGGCAATGCAGTTGTCTGTCTGCTACGGCATAATTAAGTATGTAGACATAGATTTAACTGATGAAGAGATCCGCAAAAATATGTCATGCCCAGCCCCTGCAAAACTTTTATCTTTTAAAAGGTTAGACCGTCGGAACAGGAATGAAGGTGGTTGGTGCCCTAGTGAATGTCTTCGACTTTGTTTTGAAGGTGATCATCTACCAGTATCAGTGCGTGTTTATGACATAAATATTAAAGTTTTACCCTACATACACCAGGTATCACAATGTTCCCAGTGTTGGAGGTTGGGCCATATGCGGAAAATGTGCCCTTCCAAAAAAGTGGTTTGCCCAAAGTGTGGCGGCCACCATGAGAACTGCGATACCTTAGTGTTCTCTTGTGTTAACTGCAAGGGTAATCACATATCGCTCAGCAGGTCCTGCTCAGCCTATAAAAAAGAGAGAAGACTAAGGGAAATTATGTCTGAATTTGGATGCACATACAGAAAAGCCCTAGAAAGTTACGTACCCCCCGTAAATGCCCCCGTTACTAGCGTCCCGGCCCAAGTTACAGCGACAACACACGAATACCTTTTCTCTTCCACGCCTTCTAAGGACAACACTGAGCAACTAAAGCACCCTACATTTGCCGAGATAATTAAAACAAAGGCCACAATACACAAGGTAGAAACACCTGCCACGGCTAGTAGGGTCAATAATACTCCAAAGCCATCGAAAAATAAAAAGCCATTTAAAGAAGACGGGATGTTTTGGTCGTCAGATACAGAAGGAGACTTTCATCAACTGCCTGTTGAGGAAGAGGGCAATGACAAATGTCCCTCTTTCAGAGAACTGTGTTCCAGAATGAAGGAAGTTATATACCTTAAAAAGACAGGTTTAAATGACAAGTTAAAGTGTGTTTTTCAGTTGTGCGTTGAATGGTTAACCCTTTTGTCAGTAAGTTTTGTTGCAGAGTGGCCGTGGATAAAAGCACTGTTTAACTTTTTTATTCCCTGTAATGGCTAACAAACCACTTAAATTAAATATCTTGCAATGGAATGCCCAAAGTATAAAGCCAAAGTTAGCATCGTTTTATGAACTATTGTGCCAGGAAAAAGTACATATTGCTGCCCTAAGTGAGACATGGCTTGAACCTGAAAGTAATTTTAAAATTAGTTGTTATGATGTTTATCGTGTGGACCGGGATGACTCATACGGCGGTGTGGTTATTATAGTACACAAATCTATTAAGTCGCAAATGCGCCGCGCGGCCGCGTTCTCGTTAATAATAACGGTATGGAGGTAGTATGCGTGCAATTATTCAATTGTGACCCGCTTGAGAATATTATTTATGTTTATTGTCCATCTAGAATAGTTACCACTCAGCAGGACTGGGATAGTCTATTCTCATTTTGCCCAACTAAAACTTTAATCCTTGGTGACTTTAATGCCCATCACGCCACTTGGTCTTACTAAACCGACCGCAGAGGCAGTCTTATTCACGATTCACTAATAGACAATAACTTTATTTCTTTGAACGATGGAACTCACACAAGAGTTCCTTTAGTTGATAATAACAACTTACAACAGTCTTCCCCAGATGTTTCGTTAGTTTCTGTAGATATTGCGTTAAAGTTTAATTGGATCACCTTAAATGAAAATCTAGGCAGCGACCATTTGGTTATAAAAATTTCAACTGAGTGTACTTCATGCGTTCCTACAGTTATTAAAAGAAATTTCGGTAAAGCTGATTGGACTCTGTATAAAAAATATCTTGAAGAAAAGTATTTAAACCTATGTTTACCAAATGACCCCCAAAAAGCTTATAATCTGTTTTTAGATATTCTTAACGATGCTGCTAATAAATTCTTAACAATATTTAAACTTAATCAAAACCCTAGTTCAAATTTCATTCCGAAACCATATTGGACTGCTGAATTGTCACAAACTGTGGCTCATCGTAGGTTAGCTTTATCCAAATTTAGACGTAATCCCACACCTCAAAACCTTGACAGTCTTAAGAATAGGATACATATTTCCCAAAGGTTAATTCGTCAGGCTAAAAAAATAAACTCAAAATTTCTGTTCTTCAGTTGATCATACTACATCGCAAGTGAAATGTGGCGCAAAATGAGATGGTTGAAAGGGTACCGTTCACCTAGACAGTATGTAGTTACTCAAAGTGCAATAAACCTTCTAAAGTCATTAACACTCGATTATGTTTGCCCACCAACCCCTACCATTCATAATAATAATAATACATAGAATGTGAGATCTCTATCCAGGAGCTAGATAAATGTATCAAATCTAAGGATACATCTCCTGGATGTGATGATATATCCTATTCTATGATTAAAAATCTACCTGATGCAGGTAAAAAAGTACTAATTTATCTATTTAATATATTTTTTAAAGTTAGTTTTGTCCCATTTCAGTGGCGTGACATTTGTATCGTCCCCATTCCAAAACCGGGTCGCGATCTTAGTAGCGTTTCTTCACTCCGACCTATAGCACTATTATCATGCATATGCAAAATCTTTCATTATATTTTATACCGTAGATTGGAATGCTTCTTTGAAAAAAACAACTCATTCTCCGCGAACACAGTTGGCTTCCGTAGGGGTAGGTCGTGTTTGGATGGCTTGTCTAATTACTTCAGTTCAAACTAGTTTTTCGGTGGGTTCTAATACGTTGGGTTGTTTTTTAGATATTAATAACGCATATAACAATGTAAATAATTATGTTTTAATTAATTTTAAAGTTGATTCCCTTATATGTAGGTACCTTTGGAATTTTCTGCACAAAAGAGTTTTCAAAATAAAATCGGGTAATACTTTTATTAGTAGACATTCAGGTAATGGTTTAGCTCAGGGTGATCCTTTATCTCCAATATTATTTAATATAGTCACGTCAGAAATTTGCAAACGTGTGCAAAATAATATTTGTATATCGCAGTATGCGGATGACTTCGCTTTATATGTGCAGTGCTCAAATATCAGCGAGGGACAACTCAAGATACAGTCTGCACTTGATCTAATTAACAGCATGCTGACCCTTGTAGGATTAGATATCTCCCCCCATAAAAGTAAAATATGTCTGTTTAGTAGAGGGTTTCGAAGGCCAGTGATAGAAGTACGGTTGAACGGAACTTTGTTAGAAGTAGTTGACAACGTCAAATATTTAGGATTGTGGCTGGAAAGGGGTCTCCGATGGAAGAAGCATATTGATGAGATCCGTGAGCGAGTACTTAAATTAATTAATATTTTTAGAGTATTAATGGGACCAGGGTGGGGTGTTCATCCAAACCACTTAAGAAAATTATATATTTCCCTTATTCGTAGTCGTATCGACTTCGGTAGCTTTTTACTGGACAATAGCGCCGATACTCATTTGACGAAACTAGACAGATTACAAAACATTTGCTTGCGATTAATTGGCGGGTTTATCAAAAGCACTCCCATTCACGTGATGGAAGCCGAACTAATATTTTTTAATGGCAACAACTTTCGAGGCATAAGAACGCGCTGAAGGACGGTGTCAACTCTGACCTTTTTCAGTTTATGCGCAGCATACGACGGTAGCACCACATTTCAAAAGTCTGCAAGTGTCGTGTAGTGTCCTCTATCAGAATCCATGCTTCGCAGCGGGACATGACGAACGACAGGCCGACACATACGTAGTACATCAGTAATCTCACTCGGAGCTTTATGTGGAGTTTACGACAGCACAAAACTTTCTTCATTTTGTTAAAAGATGCTCGGGCAAGTTCTATCCGGGTGTTAATTTATTGGTCGGACTTCTATGCTTCATTTACGTAAGCACCGAGATACTTATCCTGTCGTACCCGCTCAAGTTGTTTGCCTGCCACCGATATGCTAAGACATAAGTCTGGGTTTCTAGAGACCACCATAAATATTGTCTTGCTGATGTTCATCGACAGACCGGCCTTCTCGCTGCACTCATTGACTTTATCTACAATGGTTTGCAAATCTTGTTCAGAGGATGCAATGCGAACAGTGTCGTCCGCATAACGCAGGTTATTAACGACCTTGCCATTGATCTTCACTCCGGCTTCCAGACCTTCAAGAGCCTCCGACATCACTGCTTCGGAATAAATATTAAAGAGCAACGGAGACACAGCCTTGCAGAGCTCCACGACAGATCTTGATTTCCTCGGTCTCCTCATTTTTAACTTTAATTGTAGCTACTTGGTTCTCGTACAGATTACGGAAAATCCTGACGTCCTTGCCATCGAGTTCAATATCTGTTAATAGACCCAGGAGGTGCTGGTGCTTAACCCGGTCGAATGCCTGTTCGTAATCTATAAAGCACAGCAGTGCATATCCCTGCATTTTTTTACGAGAACGTTGAGGCCAAAAAGAGTATCACGAATACAGACACCAGAGCGAAATCCGAATTGAATGTTTGTTCGTCACATTTCGGTCTTACACTGTTCTGTATGATGTTTAAGAACACTTCGTCTGTACATACCTACGTTTTTTTTATTGGTGAGGGAAATTGAAGGTCTTAAGCTTCGTAAGTCTAAGGTCTAAGCGTCTTTTTTTTTGTTTCGTGGTTGGAAAATCCTCATGCATGTCCGCCGCCCTGGGGTGGGCGACAGGGTTTGTCAGACACCTACTAACTAAAAACCACCCCGGTGTTCCATCTCGCACATACACCGGGGTTGTGAGAACGAACACTGCTTCCGCAACCCCCGATTGGTGCTGGCCCACCACTGTGGGCCTCCTCGGCTGAATGATGTGTACGACTCCCCCGTGCCCCCGAGTGGCGCGTGTGGAACACTTCGCGCCGCCACCCCGGGTCCTGATGTTTGTGGGCGACAGATGTCCCCGAGTGTGTCGCCCCTGGACCCGTTTAGGGTGGCTGAAAGCCAAGCTATTCTCCCTCCGCCGACGCCCGGTGCGCCTGCTGTGGGTCGGGTGAGAGGACGAGATCTCCCTCTCCCTGTCCACAGCCTCTGCGAGACGAATGTTTTGCAGAAGGAAACCACCGCATCCCTGGACTCATCACTGCCGACCATCGACTCGATTACGGCAGTGACAGCTCCCTGCCGGCCGAGATGAAGGCACGGCGCAGCTCCTCCGCGCGTGGCATACTCTGCCAGCGTATGCCGCTCCCGGCAGTTGATGCAATAGTGCTACCGGGCGTCCAGCTCCATGTTTATGCGACACAGGTACTTTCCGAAGCAACCATGCCCCGGAAGTACCTGTGTAATCCGAAACATCAGGGAGCCCTGCCTTCTCCCGAGCCAGTCCGCCAGTACCGGCCGGATCGCCTCGATGGTGGTGAGGCCTGCGGTAGGGCACGAAAGCCTGTCCCGCCATTCTGCCACTAGGACCTCTCGGAGCTGCGACCGACGCTGCTCGAGCTGACGCAGTGAGCCGGGTGGCGGCGCCCGCCGGAGACCATGAAACCATGGCCTCCGACTTGTTGAGCGCCACCTCCAGGCCTAGGCGACGTATGCGGCCCACTACCTGTGATACCGCAGCCGTCGCCAGCAACGTTGTTTCCCTGTGCGAGCTCCCCCGGGCGGTGACCAGCGTGTCGTCCGCTTAACTCGTCAGATCTCCCCCCAGTCTGAGCTCGCCTCTCAGTACCCAGTGGTACGTCATCTACGTTACGAAAAATCAAAGCATGGGAAAGAGCTTCAATGATTGAAGAACGTCTAATCGGACTGGCACTTCTCCACGTCCATAAAAACGTACCCATTGAAATAGATGAAGTGATAAAACATTTCGGCAGGAGACGTAAAAGAAAAATTGATTTCGTTATTTAATTAGGTATTTTTATGTTCAGTAGGTACTTATTAATAAAATACCTTCTTTTTATTTGTATCTATTATTATCAAAGTTTAATTAAAACTTCTTCTGACTTGACCACGACTATGTGACCCCCCCCTGGCGCCAAAGCTGGATCCGCCCTTGGGGTCAGCAATATAGACTTATCAAATACTGTTAAGCCTAGTTTAGATTCAGTAGATAAGCCAAAGCATCGTTATAATGTAAATGACCTTAGATCAATATGTTGTAAATCTCTAAATGCACTTTATCCTGACTTTTACTGTGTGTTTACAGACGGTTCTAAACACGAGAATTACTGTGGCGCAGCCTTTTTTGATCCACAAATAGGTACCTTTTTTAAATTTCAATTTTAATCTAAAATTTCAATAATGCATTTAGAGCTAATTGCTATAGCAGAAGCTTTGGCATATGTCGAATCTTTGTCCGGTGATCGATATGTAATTTTTACAGACTCAAAAAGTGCTCTCTTCCATTTGACGAGATGCACAGGGCCTTCACCTTTTAGGGGCCTTCCCTTGGCTTACACTATATTAAAAATTCTAACTGATTTTGTTGCCATGCATAAAATAATTATGTTGCAGTGGATTCCATCTCATGTTGGACTGGAGGGAAATGAGATGGTTGATCGTTTGGCAAATGCGGTGTCTGATGGAGAAATATATCCTTGTTTTCCCTGGCACACTGAGCTATTACCCTTGGTTAGAGACAGATGTTTTCAATCATGGGCTGAATATTTTGATGAAAGGTCTTTAACTAAGGGTATCTGGTACAAAACGATTCAGCCATCTCTTCCTCGGAGACTCTGGTTCAGCGAGGGTAGGATGAGCAGGCAAGAGGTAGTGACGGCTTTGAGGCTTCGATCCGGACACATTCCACTAAATAGCTTCGGATTTATGATGCGCAAGGTCGATTCACCGAACTGTGCTACATGTGGGGTTATCGAAGATGTGCATCACATCCTTGCGGAGTGTGCTCGTTTGGAAGTCCAAAGGTGTCTAATCTTCGAAAAAAATGCTAATGTAGGCTTTTTCAATAGTATCCTGTCCTCTCCATTATCAGATGAGGCTAGAGCACTTCTTAAAATTATAATTATGGGTATAAGGTTGCGGGTAGGTTAGTTACAGCATAATTATGTACTTGTATACAATGATCGGAGTGACATATTCTCTACAGAAAAATCCCCGTAAAAATAAAGAAAAAAAAAATATTTATTGTATAATCTATGTTAATAGTACACTGTAGACTACCTACATTATTTCTCTCTCCTTCCCCTTAGTATTCCATCCAAAGGCTGTCTGTAAAAGATCGCTCTTAGCGACAAGACCGCACATTGTGTCACCCTTTGTAAAATCTTTTTAACCGACTTCAAAAAGGAGGAGGTTACTCAATTCGACCGTATATATGCTTTTTTTTATGTTTGTTCGCGCATAACTTCGTCATTTATGAACCGATTTTGATCATTCTTTTTCTGTTGGAAAGAAGACGTTCCCAAGGTGGTCCCATGATAAGGATATCAGGGTTTGATGGTGGAAGACCAGAGAAAACAAGGGAAACTTTCAAAAATTGCAGGGGCGACTAGTGCATTTCTAAGTATTTTCATTAAGTATTTTAAAGCACTACAATTTAATAAAGGTCTGGAGTAGATCTGATGTTGGAGCCGGGAGACAGTCGAAGGAACTCCTCAACAATTCACAGCAGCTACCTTGTGTTTGTGCTTGAATAATTTGTATTGACAAGAACCTTATACCTATATGGGTGGTGAGGGTGACTGTCATTAGGGAGCTGATGATGATGACAAAGGTCAGTTAAGGGAACTCCTAAACGATTTACAGTAGCTACCTTGTATTTGGACTCAATTCATTTATATTGATGATACATTTGCACCCATTGGGTTAAAATAATGGTCTGCAGTAAATTTGATGATGAAGACCATAGGCAGTTGAGGGAATACTTACGGGTAAAAATTAAAGTAAACAAAATTACGCCATTTCCCAACTATATTTGCGACAGCTTTCAGTCTGACCGGATGCAACTGAATACATAGTACTTTTAACAACTAAAAAGAGTAAAATAAAAACTTTTTACAAAAAAAAAACAAACGACTTCCAAAAACCACTACAAAGTGAAAAATAACTAATTTCGGAAGTCGGTGTCAAAAATAAATATACAAAACCAAAGACACCGACTTCCGAAATTAGTTATTTTTCACTTTGTAGTGGGTTTTTGGAAGTCGGTTGTTTTTTTTTTTGTAAAAAGTTTTTATAATTTATGTTCTGTAATCTATATCGTGTACATATAAAGAGTTTTCTATTCTATTCCATTGCAACTATAACTGCGTTGACATACATCAAACTTATAAGGTTTTTCACCAGTGTGTGAGAATATGCAACGTTAAAGTAAACTTTTGACTAAACTTACGTTGTTATGTCAACGTAAGTTTACTTATGAGGTTTCTCACTACTGTGTGTACAGTAAGGGTCAAAAGTGGAGTACCACTTTTGACCCTTGATTGTATGCATATGCCTTGTTAAACTTATCATGTAACTAAAACTACACTGGAAAACATTGCACTTATGAGATTTCTCCTCAGTGTGTGAACGCATATGAATTATTAAACTACTCTGAACACTAAAATTAGGCTGACATACATGACACTTATGAGGTTTGTCACCAGTGTCATCATCATCACCTCAGCGTTTACCCCAGTCGCATCCGTAGCTTTTCAGCTTTGGAGCCTGGGGTCCGCTTTACCAGTTTAACTGCTGATTTTGGCTAAACTTCGATATTTTCCGTGAAGCGAATGCCGTCTGACCTCCACAACCCGAAGGCGATATCGAAGCTTTGCCGTTAGACCAATTGTTGGACTTTTGAGGGCTCCAACAACCCGTAACGACTGCCACTAGATGTTCGTACAGCAACCGGGACCAACGGCTTAACGTGCTTTCCGAGGCACGACCAGACCAGTGCAAATATTCATATTCATGCATATAAATATTTGCACTGTGCGGGGATCGAACCCGCGCCTCCTTGCGCAAAGGCCGCGTTCGCTACCGCTACGCCACGGAGGCTGTCAAGGTTTCTCACCATTGTGTGAAAGAATATGTGTTTTTAAATAACTCTTAGAACTAAAACTGCGCTGGCAAATATTGCACTTATAAGGTTTCTCGCCAGTGTGTGTACGCACATGCCTTGTTAAATCACTCTTGCAACTAAAACTACGCTGGCAAACATTACACTTATGAGGTTTCTCACCAGTGTGTTTAAGAATATGTGCTTTTAAATGACTGTTTTGACTAAAACTACGCTGGCAAACATTACACTTATGAGGTTTCTCACCAGCGTGTGTAAGAATATGTGCTTTTAAATGACATTTTTGATTAAAACTACGCTGGCAAACATTACAATTAAGAGGTTTCTCACCGGTGTGTGTAAGAATATGAGTTCTTAAAATAGTCTTCGTACTAAAACTACACTGGCAAACATTACACTTATGAGGTTTCTCGCCAGTGTGTGTACGCACATGCCTTGTTAAATCACTCTTGCAACTAAAACTACGCTGGCAAACATTACACTTATGAGGTTTCTCACCAGTGTGTTTAAGAATATGTGCTTTTAAATGACTGTTTTGACTAAAACTACGCTGGCAAACATTACACTTATGAGGTTTCTCACCAGTGTGTGTAAGAATATGTGTTTTTAAATGACTCGTGTAACTAAAACTACGCTGGCAAACATTACACTTATAGTCTTTTTTTACTACATTAGAACTACGCCGATTACACGTGTAAGGCTCATTCAAATATGTGCCAGGCTTGGACGTCCATTTCTGAGATGTTCGGATAACATACGAATCTGATTTGTTTTTTGTAGTTTGCTCGCTGTCCTGTTTAGGTGTCCTCATAACAGTCGCTCCTGTAAGTGAATATGGAAAGAATGTTGACATGTAACATACGAATCAAAATAATTTACACAAGCGCTTTGTTAATTTTTTGCTAGGACCGAAAATCGGATATTACTGATTGAACAATACACGCCACAGACAACAGTAAGTTGGACAGCCAACAGATGTGCACACTCCCCCAGGGCACCAAGTCTCAAGAGATTATGTTTTTTTACTTAGTTCATACTAACCATGTAATGGACCATTAGTTTTATTGAATATTGTACTTTTTTTGTCTGGTTGTTGTTGGTTTTTATCGCAAAATCAGCTTTAAATAGATTTTAAATTCTATCTCACTCTCGGTGTTCCCACCCTCAAAGCTTAGAAAATGAAACTCAAGGCGAAAAATATGGAATTTGAGTAGCTGCTGTAAGGTATTTGGTGGTTTTATTATTGTATATGTGGGTAGGTTCTAAAAATGAATAACCAGTCAGCTATCCATCCCGGTGTTTGATTGACGTTCCATTTGGCGACGGGGTATTTTATATATCGAATCCGTGTTAAACGTGTCAAGTCGAAGTTTTACTATTTTATTAACAATGCCGATCGGACGATTAGAACCATTCGACATCAATTCTAAGCAGTGGCCATCGTATATTCGTCGCGTTTAACGCGACGAATACATTCTCCTAAATGGAATCAAAGTCGAGTTGCGTGTACCGTTGTTAATTACAGTGGTGGGTGAAATTACTTATTCGTTAATGTGCGACCTATGTGCCCCGGCAGATCCGGAGACAAAGACATTTGACGAATTGGTACGTTTGGTGACTGATCATCTAGAACCACAAACAGGGGGTGTTCGCTTAGAACATCAGCAACTGAAGCAAAGTGACTAATGACATCTTTGAACGTGAACAGCATACCTAAACATTGGTTGGTACCCATGGCATGCCGATAGGTGCCGCTATAATAAAATTTAACTTTTCTAACTAGATTGTCGATAATGTCGATAAAGCAGTGCACTGTGGTTTGTGGTCACGGCTTGCACGTGTTTGTTTGTTACGTATTCATTTTGCGCATATTTCTTGGTTTTCGAGAGGATTTCTGTGTTATTGACGTCGAGTTGAGATCTCTTGGGACCTCCTCCGTCCTGATAATCAGTCTTACCCGGAAATCAGTTCAGCCTTCGCAGTGTTGTACCTGTGCGCTGTGAATTGTGATTCCATAAGAAATCGTGAAATACACTCTTATAATTGCGAAAAGACGCTTGTGTTCTGTGTGTGTGTCTTTTAAAATAGAAAAAATGCCGCATCACTGTGCTCTTGGATGTAAGAAAATAAGAAAAGTTTGAAAGTAATAAATAAATATTGTGTTATTATATTCTATTAAGTGGTTTTATTTCTATTATATTCATTTCATTGATGTTACTTCCGCTAAAAGCTATTTAGTTTCAATGATTTATAATCTCTGTAACTTGCTGAAACAAAATAGCTTTTAAGGAAGTAACATTAATAACCTCTAATCAATAGGACCATACAATATATCTATCTATAGCTATGGTATGCGTAGGTAAATATATATTGACGTTAATGTACGTTCAGAAAACCAGGGGGATGTTTCAAACGATATGCACAAAATTCTCTCGAGAGGGCTCTCTTTTACCCTATTATTATTATACTCTTTGACCACAAAGATCAGAGATCGCCGAGCGTCACATGTTTCGCTTACGTAGACAGCGTGTAGGCGAATCCATGACGGAGTACCTCCAAGATTTGAAACATCTTGCGACAACATGTAACTTTGGCACGATGCTGGAAGAAAATTTACGTGACCAATTTGTATCGGGTTTATCCAATAGCGCGATGCGATCGCGAATTTTTGCGGAGCGAAATATTAAATACAAGGAGGCGGTGGAGCTGGCTCTGGCGCTAGAGGCCGCAGAGAGGCACGCGGAGGTGAGCGCGGCGACCGCCGCAGCCACCATCTCAGGTGCAGGCGGCGACGCGGGCGAAGGCCTGCACAGGACAGGCGCAGGGCGGACATAAACGAGTGGGGGAGGCACGCGCCGGCCAGGGCGGAACCCAGGCATGAGGGCCGACGGAGCGACGTCAGGAGGACGCAGCACCGCTGCGGCGCTGGGGCCTTCCACGTCTACTCAACAGTGCTGGCGGTGCGGTAAGGCGCATCGGCCAGAAAGGTGTCGTTATATTAATTATAATTGTGATGAGTGCAACCAACGCGGACATTTGAAAGTGATGTGCAAAGAAGTGAGACGTAGTGGTCGGTCTGGCAGACAAAACTACGTCAGCGAGGAATCAGAGGACGACGATTTGTTGAGTATTGAACTGGCATCTAAAGGTAACAAACCTTATTTTATTGACGTAAACATAGACAATTATCTAATTAAATGTGAAGTCGATACGGGAAGTCGCATCTCGGCGATTAGTGAAGACTTTTATAAGCGGATGTTTTCAAATAAAACAATAAAATTAGATAATGTTATGTTACGTTGCTATTCCGGTACGCGTATTGATTCATTGGGTTACATACATGTGAATGTGCGGCTTGGTGATGTTACAGCAAACAATTTGTGTTGTTATGTAATTAAAAATGGGGGACGCCCTCTATTGGGAAGGGATTGGTTGAAGTCCCTTAATGTGAAACAAATCAATTTAAATGATATTATAGCAGATCCGTGTATAAGTAAATTAGCTACCGAATTTCCTGAAGTTTTTACTGACAAATTAGGAAAGTGTAAAAAGTTGCTCCAATTGCATCTGACAGACAACGAGCCGGTATTTATGTGCGAGCGCGGCCCGTGCCGCTGCCGCTCGAGCTCGCGCGTGGAGCGCGAGCTCGAGCGGCTCGAGGCCGAGGGGACGATTGCCCGAGTCGAGCACTCCGACTACGGTACACCGATTGTGCCGGTGATCAAGACGAACGGCGATATACGGATTTGCGGCGATTACAAAGTGACTATTAATCGTAAACTAAAACGTGAATATTACCCACTCCCACGCATTGAAGATTTGTTTGCTACTCTAAGCGGGGGAAGTGAATTTTCGAAAATCGATTTAAAGCATGCATATCAACAAACTATGTTGACCGAGGATTCGCAACCGTGTACAGCTATTACGACACACATTGATACATTCGTCTATCGCCGTACGCCATTTGGGTTATCTTGCATTCCGGAAAAATTACAAAAACTAATGGAGGAGACGAAAAACGACCGTGGCTGGCACCCCGCGCAAGCCACGGTCATTTTTCTGGATGATATCTGTGTGACTGGGGCTTCGAGAGCAGAACACTTGACTAATTTGAGGCAAGTACTCGTCAGATTAAGGGATATGGGTTTGACAGTCAAACTTAACAAATGTTGCTTTTTACAATCTAGCGTTAAATATCTCGGGTTCATAATTAATCGAAGTGGTCTGCGCCCGGATCCCAAGAAAGTGGAAGCTATTGTTGATGCTCCGACACCCACAGATACCACACAATTAAGGAGTTTTCTGGGTTTACTGAATTATTATGGCAAATTTATACCTAATTTAAGTATATTGTTACACCCGTTACATAATCTGTTAAGAAAGAATGTCAGTTGGAATTGGAGTAAGGAGTGCGATGAGGCCTTTAAAGAGGCTAAACGAGTCCTGTCAGGCGAGAGAGTGCTCGCGCATTATGAGGAGGGGCGCCCTTTGGTGCTATCGATGGACAGCAGCGCGTACGGACTGGGCGCAGTGTTGGCGCATCGTTTACCTGACGGCAGTGAGCGGCCGGTTAGCTGTGTGTCGCGCACACTCAATGATGCGGAACGCAATTATAGTCAAATTGATAAAGAGGCATTAGCCATTTTTTATGGAGTCACTAGACACCACCAGTATCTCTATGGGAGACAATTTGAACTACGAACGGATCATCAGCCTTTAAGCTACATTTTCGGATCGAAAGTTGGTATACCGCAAACGACGGCCAGTCGCTTACAACGCTGGGCTGCACGATTAGCCGCATATGATTTCACTATTAAATATTTATCTTCTAAAAAAACGGCCCCGCGGACGCGCTGTCACGTTTACCGGTAGCACGGGAGCGCCGTCCCACTGAAACGATGAGTTATGTTAAGCTCGTTCATCAATTGAATGATGAAAATGCCTGTTAATTTTCATGACGTCGGTAAGGAAACTAATAAAGATGTAATCTTATCTCGTATATTGGGGTATGTAAAGTTTGGATGGCCATCCGTGCCTAGTTGCGAAGAAGAAAAACCATATTTTGTTTGTAAAAGTGATATAACAATGGATTTTGGTTGTTTAATTTATAAATATAGAATTATTACATATAAATATAAATTCTGAAAGAAATACATCAAGGTCATTTAGGTGTTAAAAAAATGAAAAACTTATCTCGTAATTACGTATATTGGCCTAATTTAGATGCCAACCTTGAAGCGATGGTTCGTTCGCGCTTGAGTACACGAAGATGAGCAACATTTTTTGATGGAGTGTGTGGCAAGGGGCTCTGTAACTTAATTTACTTAACCCATGAAATATGATAATAGAGATTGTAATATTTGTAATGTTATGCTATTATGTCATTCGTGAGAACAAGCTAGAATACTGTACTATCAAGACCAAAAGTCGAGTTACAATCTCAAATAACTATGGCCAAGCAATACTAGTTGTAGTTACGACCTTCTTCTATAATAAAGTTTGATACACACTCATACACTTTGACAACTTGCTGCCCGCTTATGATTGTTAGTTACTACTAATTTCAACGTTCACAGCGTTTCGTTGACCAAGCGGATAACGCCGTGATTACCGCTGGAGGTGGTTCGAGTTGGGGTGCAGTCGAAGAACCTCCACGTGGCGCACCCTGGGCAACGCCAGCCCCAACTGCCCACCGCGTTCTGGTGGACTCTTGGGCCTGGCGGCTAATCTTCACACGGGGAAGGGCCATGGTTTCAATCACCGATTATCTATGATGGTCGTTGATGGGAACCTGGCCTATAGGGGTTCGCATGCATCCGCTTCCACTCTGTTTAGCAGAGTCCAAATGGATGCCGGGGGCTGTCGGGGCGTTTGTCCGGGCCACGAGGGGACACCTCTATAAAACGGCCGAACCACGGGCGGCATATCCCGTTTTAGGTTATTGCGGACCTGACAGACTAATAACCGTCGAAAGTGCAATCTAATCCTAAGTTTTGGGGGCGCGGCGAGAGGATGAATGGCTGGAGGATGTCTAGTCGTTAGCGCTCCCCACTGTAGGTACCTGCCGATCCCTACAGTATATAGGCATATCTGTTGGTACGACGCTCTGCCCAGATGGACGCAAAATCGCTAATACACGTGGGATTTAGATGGAGAAAAATAACAACACAATGAGGAAGGAGGAGAGTGATGTGGCGTCGGAGTCTGACGCTGCGTGGCGACTGATGTGGCGTGACGGGCTCGTTTAAGAGGCCGGAGCGCGTGGAGGAGGGGCTTCCGGAAAGAAGATCTTCCTAAGGAAGCGACCCAAACCGGGTGATGGCCAGTGGTCATCTTCGGATGGCGGGACTGGCAAGGCCCGCAAAAAAATTAGTCGGCGCGAGGCCCAACAGAAGCCGAGCCGAACCAGCTCAATCGAGCTGGCACGGGAAGGCTCTCAGCAGTCGGGAGGTGAGCCGGATGCTCCAACTCGGAGCCAGCGGCAAAATTTGAAGAAATCGTGGCTGCCGCGGTCAAGGGTGTGGCTTTGAAGAGGCTTCAGTCCTCTAAAGACAAAGCCATATCCGCAGCCACGGCTTCCATCATTGCGGCAGCGAAGGTCATCCACGTGGCACCCCCAGCGGACGGAGTGGCAGAATTGCGGGCGGAGATCGCCCACTTGACAGCCAGCATGGAGCTTCTCCGAAAGGAGAACAAGGAGCTCCGAGCGGACCTGGCCGTGCTGCGAGCTGGCAGCCGCCGGGAAGTGCCGAGGATCCGGGCCTGGTCCTGGTCCTAAAGGAACTGGCCGCCTTCCGGAGTCGGTTTTCGGCTCTGGAGGCCGTTGTTTTGCGCCCTCCACTTGCGGCGGGCCGGCCAGCCTCAGGCCAGCGGAAAGCGGCAACTTACGCTGCTGCTGCGGCCACTACTGCCACAGCTGCCGGGAAGGCCAAGGCCAAGAGTGCGCCCGAACAGGCTCCAGCTGCGAAGGCCACAGTCCCTGCGGCAAAAAGGCAACCTCCACCACCACCACCACCTCCACCAACCCCTGCAGCCGATGCCGCCTGGCACGTAGCAGGGGAGAAGGAAAAGGCGGCTAAGGCTGCAAGGGCGGCCAGAAAGCGGCAGCGGCGGAAGGAGCGTAGAGTCGCGGCTAGGCTTTGTGCCCCGAAATTTCTTCGTGCCCGAATATTCGCAGCTGTAGTGATAACACTACAGCCAGAAGCGGAAAAGAAAGGCACGTCCTACCGCGACGTGCTCAATAAGGCCATGGAAGCGGTGAACCTCCAGGAGATCGGAGTCACCTCGGGCCTAAAAATGAGGATCACCGCGACCGGAGCCCGCATGATCGTGGTTCGTGGTGAGGCAAGAGGTCCGACTGCCGCCGCTCTGGCTGAGAAATTAAGAGCGTCCTTAGATGCGGTCGAGGCCAAAGTGTCCAGGGCTACCAAATGCGCTGAATTGCGTATCTTGGGTCTGGACGATACGGCGACGAAGGAGAAGGTGTTAGCTGCCATCGTCAGGACTGGGGGATGCTCTGCGGAACAGATTAGGGTGGGCACCCTCCGCCCTGACCGCACGGGGTTGCAAATCGCTACGGTGAGCTGCCCCGTGTCGGCGGCCGAGAAAATTGTTGGCGAGGGCCGAAGACTTCTGGTGGGCTGGGTTTCGGCG
Source organism: Sesamia nonagrioides (assembly GCA_017933935.1). Lineage (NCBI taxonomy): Eukaryota > Metazoa > Arthropoda > Insecta > Lepidoptera > Noctuidae > Sesamia > Sesamia nonagrioides. The sequence goes on from JADWQK010001571.1 coordinate 502,070, forward strand.
CAGGTGAAACTGCTAGAACCCAGACCTCCTCTGAGGTGCTACCGCTGCCATGTGGGTCACCACGTGGGAGTGAAATGCACCTCGGAGGTGGACCGCAGCGGTCTCTGCTTCCGCTGCCGTCAGCCCGGTCACAAGGCCGGCTCGTGTGAAGCGGCTCCGCACTGCTCAGTTTGTGCGGCAGCTGGTAAGCCGGCCGAGCACTGGGCTGGGAGTAGGGCCTGCGCCCCATCCACCAGAGGCAAAGCCAAGGGCCGGGGTAGGCCCTCCACCACCACCGCCGTCGTCGCCGTAGCCGCAGCCTCTGCCGCTGCCGCTTCTAGCAACGCCGTTGCTGTCGCCGCCGCCGCCGCTGTCACCGCGGCTGAGCCCTCACAAGGGACTCGGGAGGAGGCTGTTATGGAGTACCAATAAATGGCCCCATTACGCCTCCTCCAGGCGAACATCAACCACTGCGCCTCCGCTCAGGACCTTTTGCTCCAGAGCATGGCGCAGTGGTGGGGCAGTCTCTGAGCCGTACTTTGTCCCACCCAGGGATGACTGGGTGGAGGACCTCAATGGCTCAGTGGCCCTAATTTCGTCGGCCGCCGCCAGCACCCCGTCCCTCGAGGCCATCAAGAGAGGACGGGGCAACCCCGTTGTAGCAGCAAGGTTCGGGGAGATTGTCGTAGTGGGGGTATACTTCTCCCCGAGCCGAGCTCTCGCCGAGTTCCACAACTCCCTTGCGGAGTTGAGAGTCGTCGTCGTAGGGTTCCGATCCCTCCCCGTGTCGTCCTTGGGGCTTCAATGCCAAAAATTTGGCTTGGGGTTCCCGGCTTACAGACACACGGGGCAGGATGGTGGAGGACTGGGCACTGGAGACCGGCCTGGTCGTCCTAAACCGGGGTTCGGTCCCAACATGTGTGCGGGTGCGGAGTGACTCAGTGGTGGACATATCGTTCGCCAGCCCCGCTCTGTCGCCACATGTCTTTGACTGGCGCGTCATGGAGGAGGTGGAGACCTACTCAGACCACCGGTATATCCGGTTTGAAGTCTCCGCCCAGACCTCCAGCGCGCCGGTCCGACCGGCCCCGGGTGGTCCGCGGTGGGTGCTGAAGCAGCTTGACCGGGAGCTCCTCCTGGAAGCTTCGATCGTGCAGGCCTGGGTGTTACCACCGGACAGGCCTGCTGACTCAAACGACGAGGCGGAGTGGTTCCGGGAGGCCATGTCCGAGATATGTGACATGGCAATGCCCCGAGTAAACCCGGGCGCGCCCGGCGTCAGGTGTACTGGTGATCGCCGGAGCTTACCTCTTTGCGCAAGGCGTGCGTGGCTGCGCGACACCGGTACACCAGGCATCGCAGGCTCATAGATTATACTTACCCCACCATGCGGTGATCCGTAGTGACAAGGAAACGACGAAGACTCGTGTTATTTTTGACGCCTCGTGTAAGGGTTCTAATGGAACTTCGCTGAACGATGAACTTTTGGTGGGTCCAATATTACAAGATGACTTGAGAAGTATTATCATTAGATGGAGAATGCATGCTGTTTGTTATGTTTCTGACATTCACAAGATGTACAGAATGATCTGGATAAATAGGGGAGACATCGATAGTCAAAGAATTCTATAGAGAGACGATACATCGGAAGACATCAAGGATTACAGACTTTTGACTGTGACATTCGGAACAGCTTCCGCACCCTATCTCGCCGTAAAAACTCTAATGCAATTGGCTTACGATGAAGGTGACAAATATCCCGAAGCAGCGAAGATATTGCGCGAAGACTTCTACGTCGACGATGTAATATCAGGACACGATGAGCTGGAACAAGCTATAAGAATCAGTCAAGATCTAAAAAGACTACTGCGTCTAGGTGGCTTCGAACTGCGAAAATGGTCTTCAAACAACCGTGATTTCATGGAGACAATCGAACCAAGTGAAAGATCATCTAATGCACATCTGGAACTAAAGATTGATGGAACAATAAAAGCCCTGGGCATACAATGGAACTTGGGTAAAGACCATTTCGAATACAATCTGAACTTACCAGCTACCGGCAAGGCAATCTCAAAGCGAAGCATTTTATCAGACATTCAAAAGTTATTTGACCCACTCGGATGGATTGCCCCATGCCTGGTTATGGCAAAGATTCTAATTCAACAACTCTGGCAGGAAAAAATTGATTGGGACGAAGTCTTGAACACAACACTGGCTGAAAAATGGGCTACAATACGATCCGATCTTGAAAATGCTAACGGAATCTATGTAAATAGATGGATGGGAACATTGAACTCAAGGAAAGATTCCATAGAAGTCCACGGATATTGCGATGCTTCTGTGCCGAGTCACAAACTCAGATGGTACAGTAAAAACCACAACCATTGCTGCAAGAACAAGAGTAGCTCCTTTCAAAACTATTTCATTGCCCAGATTAGAACTGTGTGGAGCTCTGCTACTATCCAAATTACTCAAACAAATCAGGCAAGCAATGAAGTTACCGAAAACACAAATCTATGCGTGGACAGACTCTTCTATTGTCATCTCCTGGCTACATGGAGATCTGAATAGATGGAAGGCGTTTGTGGCAAACCGCGTTGTCGAGATCACAACCAATGTAAGTTGTAGTCAGTGGCACAATGTCCAACCAAAGGATAATCCAGCTGATATTGCATTTGCAACCACCAGTTGCAACCTATGGTGGAACGGACCACAATGGTTATCACACCAGAAGATACAGTTCACTAAACTTATAAATATAACCCCAACGGATCTAGAGATGAAGAAAAACACATTACAAACCCTGAAAGTAACAGTAAACGAAGAAAGGAATAAATTATCTACCCAACTCGACGGCTTTGATACACTGACTGAATTATTGAGAACCATCACCTACTGTCGAAGATTTCTGAAACAAAATAAATTAAAAGAAAACATAGATAGTATAGTCACAACTGAAGAACTCGAACTCTCCTTGCAAACCTGTATAAAATTAGAACAAGAGGAATAATTTAAAGAAGAGATAGAAAGCTTAAAAAGAAAGAAAAGAGTTAAAAAATCAAGCAAATTAAAATCATTACATCCTTACCTTGACGAGAATGGAGTCCTCAGGGTGGGCGGCCGGCTCAGGAACGCAGAGTTGACTTATGAATGCAAGCATCCAATAATTCTGAGTCGAAACAGCAAACTTACCTCTCTTATAATAGCAGTAGCACACTCGAAGACGTTCCACAGAGGAATACAGTAGATGATTACTTACCTTAGATCCAATTATTGGATACTGCGAGTGAAAATGCTTGTCAAACAATTCATACATCGTTGCTTAGTATGCGCTAAGCTAAACGCAAAGGCTGTTCAGTGACTTCTGGTCGAGATGGCAGAGAGAATACCTCACAAGACTCCAGCAGAGACCTAAATGGTTTAAACGCGAAGAAGAGTTTAAAAAGGGAAACAGTATTGATAAAGCAAGATAACCTCCCACCGGGGAAATGGTCTATGGGACGCATCACCGACAAACACCCCGGCCCCGACGGTTTAACCAGAGTGTATAGCGTAAAGAGCGGTGACACTATAACCAAGCGATGTGTCACAAAGTTATGTGCTTTACCTATAGATACAACACCAGATGAGACAATTGTTTAACATTATAATATAATTTAGTTTTGCATGTATCATAATTTCTGTTTTATCTTAATTTTTTAAAGGACTATCATTAGTCCTTTGGTGGGCGGCTTATGTTAACGCCAATTTCATATTTATAAAGAGATGCACAAGTTATGATGATTCAGTTACCAATAAACCTCGTAAAGAACAGACGTATTTCATCAAAATCATCTTTAGGCATAAAGGAGATGTTTCAGAAATGTATGGAGCCTGGGCCAGCACATTGTACACTTAATGCTAGGTATAGTTACGCTATAGTTAACTGTTTTTAATGTTTATTTCTTATATTTTGGCTTAGTTTTTATACAGATTCAATTTAACTCGGCCAAGGAGTGCAACACAACTACTAATAAAATATATCCACCATATTTATTTTCAGCAATAAGCGAAATAAGATTTTGACAGTGACATTTGATTGACGTGTCATGTATTTAAGGCTATCGTATCTATATTATCTACCATATGACTGCGAAAAAAACAAAACATGAATTCCAAACATACGGTCCATTAAATAAACATAATCAACTCAAATCAACACCCGACACGAACACAACGGGACAATAAAACTGTCAAAGTCGCCAATCAAACGTCATAACCAGTGATCATCATCCTGATGTAGACGAAACTGATACAAAATTATGCATTGTCAGTGCCAACGAATAATATCGTAACAATTACTGCAGATACATTTTAAAGCTTATAGATATGTCAAAATATACAATATGTAAAGAAAACCCCGTCCCACCCATAATGATAATAAAGGTTAGGTAAACACATGATCAAAGAAAATATGAAATTTTACATAATCATCATAGTAACAATACCAATGAATTTCGAAATAATCTTTTTTTTTTCCGCAAATTAATTCCAACTTCCCCAATATATGGTATTTTTTCAAAAGTGACAACACCGCATTCTACATTAAATGAGCGATACAGCCGCGTGCCGCGTGCCCCCGTTCGCCTGCGCATGTATTGCCTACCGCACATTTATTAAGTTACCTCCTTTTGCGAAGTAATATTAATTTTATTAGGAGGATTTTTATAAGTTTAGCCCGGCTTTATAGGCATTACCGATACCGCATCCAATCGGCGGTACCGATTACGAATACGTATGATTTACGTTAGTGTGGTTTGACGCATTCCCGCTCCGAGCGCCTCCGAGGCGTGAATGAATTTTTGCAAGGGTTATCCCAATATTGGTCCCTTTTTAGGGTTCCGTACCTCGAAAGGAAAAAACGGAACCCTTATAGGATCACGTTGTTGTCCGTCTGTCTGTCTGTCTCTCAAGACCCTTTATCTCAAGAACGCGTATCAAGCTGAAATTCACAAGAAATACTCAGGTCTATTGTCCCTTTAAGCTGTGAAAATATCAAACTTCTAAGCCAAGTCAATCAAAGATACAGCCGATTATGTCGATATTTTCAACAAATTTTCGACACTCGCAAAGGAATCAAAACCTACAGGATACTTCCCGTAAACTCAGAATCTTGAAATTTAGCATGAAGCATTGTCAAATAATGCAAATATAGGAAAAATTGCGAAAATCACATTTTTTTAGTTATATAATATAATAAAAATATTTTAATAAAATGAAACTTACTACCTTATTTCTCACGAACGAATATATTTATACCAAATACCTAGTTCTATTGTCCCCTTAAGCAGTGAAAAAATCAAACTTCTAAGTTAACGCGATCTAAAGATACAGCAGTTTATACCGACACCTTAGACGAATTTCCGTCACACGCTAGGGAATCAAAACCTACAAGGCACTTCCCGTGAATTGGCTCTTGATTTAATACGTCATAAATTGTAAACCGCTACGTTTGTACGGCGGAACCCTCGGTGTGCGGGTCCGACTCGCATTTGGCCGTTTTTTTTATTTTTATTTTGTTTGAAACTTTTTTTAAATTTGAGAGTTATCTAGAAGTATCAAAATTAATATCATTAGTGGGCACTAGCCCATTAACACACGGGTAATTTAATGTCGCCATTATGGCGCCTCGTTGTGTATAATAATAATAAACGTTTAATCGAGTACCAATTAAAATAGTATCAATATATTTAAAGAAATAGTTAATGAATGAATACTCAACAATTAATATAATATATATAATTTAAAGAGATAGCAATTGAATAAATACTCACTCTAATACAATTATTAAAAATAAATGAATAAGAATTATATAAAACTAAATAAATAATAAATAAATAAATGGAAACAAAAACTCTTCCTCTCTCTACTTATTTAAAACTTGCTGTGCCCAACAGGGTCCATAATTGTTTCCAATACTATATTATTATATTTACCACCTGTAACTGTACATTATGGATTGCAATAAACGATTTGATTTGATTTGTTTATTTTTTCCACCACATAATGAAACATAAGTTTAACACAATTAATTATACTAAATATATTGATGTAGTGGAAACTGCCTGTACTAGGACTACCTGTGTTACAGGCCTCTAGACCGTCGTGTCGTGATTTTTATTTTTTAAAGGAACAGTGTAAAAAGCATTAAAGTTTGCAAAACAATAAAAATACCTAATTTGGTCTTATAATGGTGGCGGTGGAATAAAACCAACGATGGATTACTTCAAATATTTGACAGATTTTAGCAAACAAAGTTAGACTAAGGCGAAACCTATTTGTGGTTCTAGGGATGAACTGCGGTGCTGTCATATCCCTGAACCTCCTAGCTAGGCAATTCCTGACGGCGAAGGGACTTCCGCTCAGGTCAAGTGTAAGACTGATGACAACAGTGGTGACTGCGGGGCTATCGTCCACTTTGCCTTCTAAGTAGCGAGTACGATCGGTCATCAGACATTATTTTTTGTTTATGCGAAAACTGAAATACGTATCCAGTATTTTTAAGTAAAGAGTCTATAATATATTAGTCCGGTCAATTAAGACCAAAAAATGAGAGTGAAGTTACATAAAGTCCCAACAAGCTGAATTTTTGTGAAGTTGTTCAAAACATAATTATAAACAATGTCTGGAAGTTCCCCATCATTCCCCTGTAGGGAAAAAATTTAATTCAAGGTCAAAGGTCAAAAAAATGAGTTTTTCGCGATTTTCAGCAAAACGGTAAGTTTTATCACAAAAGTACCTCAGACAAAAATTGTAGATCATAAAATTATCTATAAAAATGTATCAATACTTTTTTTCTTACGAGCCACCGTTATAACGAGATATAACGATTCTAAAAGTTATAAAAGTTGTTATCGTCATAATATGCATGAGTACGCCACGTATATACAACTACAGTTGTAAAATTTTATATAATATATATATTTATATATATATATATATATATATATATATATTTAATGTTTAAATATTTTTCAATCGGTCATTGTAACTTATACTTACAATATAAAATATACATAAGTTTTAACTACAAGAATATCAGGTAAAAAGAAACCCAGTCCCTTAATCTTTAAGCCAGTGTAACTTCGAGACATCTGTCTCTTGTTTCATTGTGTGCGTGGCTAGGATCATAAACCTGCTATAATAAATGAAATACCGTTAGTCTTGAGCGTCACTCTGTAGTGAAAACACGTGTTTATTCTAACCTATATTGTGCTGTTTTGAGTTTTATATTGAAAATGTCTGAATATTGTTTTATTTGTGCTAAACTTTTAACTGAAAGTGAAGTTGTTACTGTTGAACGTGGTATGAAGACATTATTGAAACAGCAATAGAGCAATTCAATTTGACAAATACAACTATGGTTGTTGGTGAAGATGTTGACTTACTTGTATTACTCACTGCTCGAACGCCAACTGAAAAAACTATTTTTTTTCTTAAAACCAGGAAAAGCTCAGCATCAATCAGATATATATTCATCAAAAAGTTTATTTACTTTTGTAAAGTGTAAAGATCATGTACTATTTTTACACGCAATAACTAGCTGTGTGTGAAACAGCAGTTTTCAAAATGTTTGAAAAACAAGATTTAATTCAATGTGCTGAAGTTTTTAAAAAAAGTGATTCTACTCAACAAGAAGTTATTACCAACGGCATCCGCTTTCTTCTTTCTATGTACGGAGCTCCTAAAAAAACTACCTGTTTAGATAAACATCGATATGCATCTTTCGTTAAAAATACTAAAAATAAAAAACAAGTTCAATTAGCTTGTCTTCCTCCAACTTCAGTTGCTGCTCACCAACATCTTTTTCGAGTATATTACCAAGTTCAAGTGTGGCTTGGTTATCAGCTAGACCCTACAGACGGGGGTTGGAAGTTGGTCAACAATATATTAGAGCCAGTTCAAACTTTACTTCCACCTGCGCCGGAAAAACTGCTGAACATTATTTTTTGCAACTGCAAAAAGGGATGCAGTGCTAAATGTGGTTGCAAAAAAGTCGGACTGTCTTGTTCTTTGGCATGCACAAATTGTCAAGGCCGGTCGTGCTCTAATATTGAATCACAAACAATGGAGGATTCGTTTGACTCCGACGAAGTATCATGCGATACATCGCTATTGACGCAATTTACTTGCATGCAAAATGAAGATGAAGAAGAAGCAGGAGAAGAAGAACAAGAATTTGAAACTTACGAATAAGACGAATAAACTTCAACACTTTTTTTTTTCATTTACATCGCTTTTATCTTTCCCAATCTTTGAAAATTTCCGTTATTTTGCAATAGTTTTACATTAAACAGGATCACAACTGACCCGTGGAGTAGGCCTACTGAGGAAACCACGTTAACAAAAACGCGCTAAGTACACTAGGTATCTCATAGGTGGCGTGGAAACGTGTGCATATTATGACGATAACATCTTTTATAACTTTTAGAATCGTTATATCTCAGAAACGGTGGCTCGTAAGAAAAAAAGCACTGATACATTTTTTATAGATAATTTTATGATCTACAATTTCTGTCTTTTATCTCTCATATTTAAATCGCGAAAAACTCATTTCTTTGACCTTTGACCTTGAATTAATTTTTTTTCCTTACAGGGGAATGATGGGGAACTTCTAGACATTATTTGTAATTATGTTTTGAACAACTTCACAGAAATTCAGCTTGTTGGGACTTTATGTAACTTCGAATGTCTAAATTGACCGGACTATATGTACTTATAACATTTCAGAAAGATATCATGAAAATCCACAAAGTTATGGGCTTGTTATTCTACTTGACTGTCGATGGAGCGGGGCGTTGACTTCTGGCGTCAGCTATTGCGCCAGCGTGCGCAATACTATTATCTACCGTGCGCGCTCGGTAACTACAGTGCAACAATTTCTAAATCTATTTAGGAGAAATATAACATGCTGTAAAAATGATTGGAATTGATTCAGTTGCTTATTCTGAACAAACTATATTTAGGTTTCGCATAAACAAAAAATTACATTGTACAGTAGTATCTTCATCATCTAATGCTGGTATGTGAATAAAAAAAACAACTTAAGTCTTATTGATAGAACCCAAAATTGTCCATTTAACCAGTTACGTTTAGGCCCATTAGGTAACGCTAGCCACATCCTGTCATGTAAACCATTTGGCTGTCTGCTTAGCTATATAAATGAGAAATACTTACTTATTGTCTTCCTGGCTCGTCCATTTTCGTCTTCTACTTCAGTTTTATATTTCATTAAACGTACATCATCTTCTAAGTCTGACTCGGAACATTGCGGTGGTATATCTGATACATCTAGACAGCTATTGTCTAAATTTTCGGGTTCTAGCTCTGTAAGTCAACAGAAAAAGTGATAAGTATTATATGTTTTATTTCACAATACCATTTCGTTACCGTTAGATTAATTTAGATTTAACCCTGTCAAAGGTTGCAAATAACTTCTAAGCATTTTCTAATAAATTTAAAATGAAGAGATCATATTTTTTGTTCGAGGTATTATTAATTGACAATTTTATTTTTGTTTTTAATAACCAGTGATCGCAATAGGTAGAGTGATTTTCCGTAATTGCATAACGAAATCATAACATATGCCATATTCCCGGAAAGTTCCAGAATAAGTTCCGAAAATTGCTAACATTTCATGAAATGTGCTAACAAACAAAAAACATATTACAAGTAAGCAAAAAAATGGGTATTTTAAGTACAACTAAATACAATCATTATAACAAATTCAAATAAATGATTTACGCGTTCAAAGCTAGTAGCATAAAATAAAATGTAATTCTCTCATTAACATTAGTACAGAGTGTAAAAATATTGTATTAGCTGATGGAATTTTAAGGAATAAATCAACCCATGAAACTGCATAGCTTAAATTAAAGAAACCGGTTCGCTATCGAATAGAAATGATACAAATTTTGACCTCATTCAAACACCTAAGTGAATTCAAATTGTTTCTACTCAATAGCTTCAAATTCTGGCACTTGGCTAAGGGAGCAGTTTCATGCTGATTTACCATTAAAAATTCCATCTAGCCTTTTTTTAAAAACAACCGTGAATCCTATTAACAACTATTTAATCCTCTTCGGATTCAATTTCTAAATTAAATTTTTTAGACTGTATACCATTAAAATAAATAATTATGAGTTTCTCAATATGTTCTAATTTCAATATGTTTCTTTTAGCATCTAATATCCACTTATAGGTCGAAAATGAGCGCTCAACATCTGTAGACGTCAATGGAGCATATTTAAAATAGGGAACCAGTTCATTTGCTACGTTTTTATTCTCACTATATTCTCTAATTAGATCTAAATCTGGATTTCGTTTCATAACATTTTCTAATTTATTTTTTATGTTTTCATTGTTATGTTTGCACTCGTGAATAGTAAATCTGACTTCGTCAAGAAGTTGAAGTGATTCTTCTATGGATAAATTTTGATATTGTAATCCTTTTAGAGTTGCTTGTATACTACTATAATATTCGTCTATGTATTTTATACTTATCATTTCGAAGGTTTGGTTTTTCCAAAACATTTTTGGCGTTTCGTGTAGCCATAGCGTCAGAGCTGTTCAAACCTGAAATAACATCTTTTATTTTATCAAAATGTTGAGCGTAGTAGGATGCAGCCTCTAACCTAGTGCCCCATCTCGTAATAACTGGTCGTGGTGGCAGAGATATTTTTCTTTCAAAATGTTTATTCTGCCTGGAGCTCTTAAAACACTTTTTTAACATTTGAAATTAATATATCTATATAGTCATATTCTCGTCTTATCTGCTCAGACAAACGACGAAGAGCGTGAATTCAGATTCTTCTTAAAATACTTAACTAAATAAACTTTTCTTAAAAGCGATTCGTCAGTTATTTTTCGATTAGTACAAACGCAACAACAAGTAGTGCACAAATATGTTTTTAGAAAATGTATTAATGCCGGATTCTTCATTTGCGACCAAGGAATGTTGCAGAGGATCAAGAGCTTTATAAGGTCGAAGTAAAATTCTTCTTGCGTCCGCTTAACTTTTCCTTGATGCACTGCGCAGTTCAATGTGTCTGGTAATGTTGCTCTTACATAAATGGCTCTCGCACTTTGTACAATAAATAGCACTACTAGCAGAATCGAAAATTAATTCAGTACAATTGAATATCCACTTTTGCACTGTTTCGGCCTTAACGTTTGCCATGTTGAGGTCTTTTACAGATATACAATCGTGTGTACGTCGTCTAAAACAAAAATCAAAATATTTCAAAACTGACATTATTATATACGACATGGGATATGTAAATAGCAACATAATAATTTGTTTACGAATAGTAAAATGTTCACATTTCGCACCCACAACATGTAAATAAAAAAACACATATCCTCACTCTTAAATGTTTTTTTATTAAATTACTTATTCGCGAATAATTTACAAGGATATTAAAAGTATTATTGTTTGTTGCAAATTAAAAATTGATGATAATAGCGCGATTATAGAGCGAGTGCGACGTCGTCGCTTCGCGTGTTGCCATGATTTATATTCAGTCAAATTCAAATTGCAACGTTGCCGCTTGGTGCTACGGGGTGTAATCAATAATTGGACATATTTTTGATTAGTTGCACTAATTCTAGTCTCGATTCTGAACAAACTTATTTAAGGTTGTGCACTTATTTACTTACACGTTGTATAAACGCCTAAAACTTTATCAAATAAGAAAAATATTATTAGCTCTTACCTGAACGAAATAACTTCAGATAGATCCAATCCAAGAGAAACAAATCGTTGTCCGTGAACACAAGCCAGGGTCAAATCACAATATTCACAACAGAAAAAACCGGCCAAGTGCGTGTCGGACTCACGCACAAGGGTTTCCGTACCATTGATTTATGAAATTAAAGGATTTATTTGTATGAAAGATTACGCGGTAATAAGCGGCTTACGATTTACGAGGTATTAAAAAAAAACTACTTACTAGATCTCGTTCAAAACAATTTTCGTTGGCAGTTTTTATAGTAATATACATCATATGTTTTTTTTTATTTTTGATTTTCTTATTTTAGAAGTTAGAGGGGGGGCAACTTTTTTCCACTTTGGAAGCGTCTGTCACGCAAACTATTCGGTTTAGAAAAAAAAATATTTTAGAAACCTCGATATCATTTTTGAAGACCTATCCATAGATAACACGTATGTCTTTGATGAACAAAAAAAAAAAATGAGTTTCACTTCTAAGTATTGGGAGCCCCCAATATTTATTACTAGCTTTCCGCCCGCGGCTTCGCCCGCGTGGAGTTCGGTTATATCGCGCTTTTTAGATTTCCCTCGGGAACATCAATTTTTTCCGGGTTAAAAGGTAGCCTATGTTCTTTCTCAGGGTCTAAAGATTGTCTGTGCCATATTACATCAAAACCGGTTGAGAGGTTTAAGCGGGAAAGCGTAACAGACAGACAGACATAGGTACTTTCGCATTTAAATATTACTTAGTACGGATTATTTTTTTTTTATTTTTCCATCAAAATCTTAATGCGGTTCACAGAATACATCTACCTACCAAGTTTCAACAATATAGCTCTTATAGTTTCAGAAAAAAATGGCTGTGACATACGGACGGACAGACGGACAGACAGACATGACGAATCTATAAGGGTTTAGTTTTTTGCTATTTGGCTACGGAACCCTAAAAAGAGCGCACTCTACGAACAGAAGTGAGTAAGCTATCTGGATCGGCACGTCGTCGTATCGTTAGTCATGCAGGATACTTGGCTCTGATTGGTGACAGGTGCGTTTTGCACAGATAAGGTGACAAAAGACCCTGTTTGCTTGGTATTTAATGAATTATTTTATTATTAGATAAGTAATGTCTTTATTCTTATTCCATTTACTACACCATGTTATTTTTTAGGTACTATTATATAACTCTGGTCACCTACGCCACAAACTATGCACAGTATTCAGAGTAGATTGGTTTTTTAGCCTTATACCTACCCAGGTCCATCTTGTAATTACAAAATTCCGAAAAATAATAAATAATAAATAAATAAATATGTACCGACAAATCACACAGATTGAGCTAGCCCCAAAGTAAGTTCGAGACTTGTGTTATGGGATACTAACTCAACGATACTATATTTATAATAAATACATATATAGATTAACATCCAAACCCCCAGGTCAATCAGGAAAAGGTCGTTTTCCATCATGACCTGGCCGGGGATCGAACCCGGGGCCTCCGCGTCGCAGGCAGGCGTGTTGACCGCTGCGCCACGGAGGTCGACTAAAAATAATCATATATAATTTTAAAATTCCGGAAACTCGGAGGCATATCCATACTAACATATACGTTACAGATCAATGACCAATATCACTCCACCTATTCCGATCACTGTCAATAACATACCATCACTTTGATATTCCTCCTTTGGCTCAATAACATAATCTGGTCCCTCACAAACTGCTGACAATTCCTCTCCAACAGCAATACAACCAATAATATTTATCTGCTCTACTGGAGATTTAATAAGCCCTCCAAATATCTCATAGTGGTTTTCGTTTATTAAAGTATTGGGCTGGAAGAAGATGATTATATTATTAGCAAAATATGCTGCTGATTAGTGTCAGAAGCACAAACTTCATATGTTATTAAAATTACTTAAAAGAACCCTAAATGAGGACACCTAGTTTTTTTTTTAGTAATTATAAACTAGCGCTTGACTGCAATCCCGCCTGATGGTAAGCAGTGATGCAATCGTTGATGGTAAAGCGCGCTAGTTTTATTAAGCCCATTCACTTAAAAAACGTTAGTGAATAGGAAGGAAGATGGCAGTTGAGCGAGGTGGTGCAATGTTAGACCCAATAACATGACCAACAATGCTGCGCCAGAGGGAGATTGATCTGGAGACTCTCCACGACCAAACTCCCAACACAACAACATTTGGCGCATAGTACCCGGCACACATCGCAACACAACTGCTCAGACCCGTCCTCCGTACGGCTTCTCCAGACATCATGCCGGAACACGACGAATCGCTTGGCGGCAAGACTTTGTCTGGTGGGTGGTAACTTCTGCCGGCAGCCGGTGTTAATGTTATGGCCTACCACCGAGTTGCAATGTATCCTGGCGAGTCACTCATGCTACCAATTAAACTAACCACTGCAAAAGCTATTCTGGCATAGAATCATACATACATACTACTATGCAATACGCAATTGTATACTTGACTTAAAATCCAGACACAATAGGTCTGAGCTTGAGAGAAATACCTTCCACATTATACTGAAATTAGAAATAACAACAATATCTTACCTCATTTTTCATACTCTGAACGAAAAGCTTTTCGGTTTTCAGACATTGTCCTAGTAATCGGTAGCATTGCTTTAATTTAGCAAAACAGAAGACACAAGCAAGAAGCGGTCTACTGTCTTCAGTTATAAACTGGAACAACATTTGCCATGTACTATTATGCTTTTATTATTTATACAAAAGAACAAGGATGCCCCCTAATATTGATGTGATATGAGTAATCCTTATTCCTTACAGATACAATACTTGTGCTATCATGAGTCTATCTCAATACCAAACCATACAGTGAAGCCTTTTATATGTATACATTATTATCTGCACAATTTATAACATCTTTAGCTCTTTAAATAGTTTACAATCGCTCCCAAATACTTAATATTTTAGTAATATTTCTTAAGTTTACATTTGATATTTTAATTAGTATATTAATAAGTATGGGTATAATACAACTGTTAGGTAGCTGCAAATTAGGCTAAGAATCAGCACTTTTTGAGTGTCAATATTGATAAGACCGTCCCCCAAAATGACCGCCTTTCACTACTTCCTAGTGCTTTCACTGAGAAGAAGTGGCGGAACACCCTCCCCAGCAGCAAGTTGTCTGTTCCGTTCCAAAAAACACCTGACTTTATACAATACTATTTGTGTAAAGTACTTAACAAAACACAGAAAATTAAATTATTTATCATATGCAGCGGCAAGTCACAAAAAAAAAAGAAAATGGAAATGTAGGTAAACAAAAACTTATTACCTAACTAAATGTCTAAACAGTTATATGAACTCATGTAACCTGTCAGTGAGCTAATTCTGAAGAAAGAACACAAAACTTAGGTGTGTATTCCAGAAGGAAACTCAAGCATTGATCTCTATGTTCTATCTTATTGGTTTGGTTTCCGCACTCAGTCCCTCCAGCGGACCATTGTGCTTGTTGTGACCATTGTGTTGCATTGTGCATTGTGTGTGATTACTTAAAACTAGTCTCAACCAATCAAAGGGCTTGAAACGAGACTTAAGTAGAGCTTGAGTTTTGAGTGACGTTCTGTAATACGGCCCTTAGTGCAGATACTCTTGTTCACAATCTAAACTAATTTAAAGTTCAGTGCATCACTTTCTTTACATTTCATTAAGAAATGTATAGAAGATAACATACTAGTTAAGTCCTGTCAAACAGTTTACACACGTTTAAAAAAACATGATGACGTAAAATATGTTGATTACGTCAGGCTGCGTCAGGCGCAGACTAATTTAATAGGACTAAACTAATATTTAATATCTAAACTAATATTTGTTTAATTAATTTTACATTGTGCTCACATGATAGAAGCAACATAAATATGCAACGAAGAAATGTAACCCATATATTATGATTTTAAAAGAATGTCCATGGAGTTTCTTGCATGTTCTTCTCCATAGAGATCTATGCTTGGGAACGTGCAATTTAGCTTCACTTTTCTTGAACTGACCGACTTTGACTATTCAAAAGTACCAAGTGATGGTTAATTTGAAATAAACGATGAAGAAGTTTTTTTTTTTTTGATATTTATCTTCTGTCCTATTCTTAATGAAATGGGAAGACAAAGATGCTCGCAGCCACTGTCTCGATTTAATCATAGCAACCAACTATTGTTATCATTTAAATAGTCGTTGATAAAACAGTTTGCCTTTGAAAAGAGGTTGGAAAGTCTAGCAAAATTATAATTCAATATTAAAAGCAACGTTAAATGAAAAATATGTCTCTTGTTGGTACAGCCTTTCGAATCGTAATAATAAAAATGTCATAATCAGTACCTATGTAGCTTCTTATTTATTGTTACAATACAAAATAATTTATATTGTTAACTATAGAGATAATTAAAAAAAAACTGGGACCTAGCATGACTACTGATTAGAGCTGACACTACAAGTAGTCAGATAACTTCGTTTTTCACTTACCTTTACTTTATTAACTAAACAAATGGAGTAAAGAGAGTAGGTAAATTAACTATCCAAGAAAAAGACTGTGCTAAAGGTCATCTTAAAGCTGATTGATACATTGGTGCAAAAGAACTTATCAGTGTGGTACCTAGGAACTTAAATAACTTAAAATATCAACTTACTGGAATGTCAGTCAGCTTCTTATATAGTTCCTGCAAGTATCTGCTTGCTACTATAGAAAGGCGGACATTCTCCGCTAAACACATCCTGCATATTGGTAGTCTATCCATTTTTTGCTCAAAAAGTATTGGTTTTAAGGTTATTAAATCAAGTATGTATTTACTATGGGAGAAACACAATTGTTTTGAAAGAAAGATGAAAGAAAAATGTTGCGTACTAATAACGCCCGGCTTGTGTTTTATTTACCTTTAGAACACAGAGCATTGAGCAAGTAATCACTAAGTTTTTTAGAACGCTGCTACGTTCTACAAAGTGGTGTCGAGTAGTATTATCTGTCTACGACAATGGATAGGACAAAGGCGTAAGATAGGATTATGCGTATGGTTTAATTATTATTATACTCTTTGGTTTAATTTATTAATTACCGTACAAAAAGCAAGAATCCATGTATAAACCCAAAGTTATATTTTTTTTTTTTTTTTTTGGCAATTGAGTCTATGACGACTATTCTGCCAATGTCGAAGTGGGTTTGGACAAGACAGCAGTAAATTGAAAGATGGTTTTTACTTTTTAGCAGATAGGTTTTTAGTACCTGTAAAGACGAACACAATGTTAGTAAATAAATAAACAAAATAACTTTAAGGAAAGACGATAATTATATAAATATTATTTAAATATGCCTAGTTTTATTATAATTTAATGTTATTGTTATTGAGAAAAGATGATAATATTTGGACTATTTTGGGGGAGAAATGGGTTAGCAAGGATCTAATGTTAATGGGAAGAGGGATTTTAATTTCGGACAGAGAGGAGTATAAATCGAAAGAATTATTATTAAGTGGACAGCAGAAAAATATGTGTTCAAGAGTACCCTCATCTAAGCCACATTCACAAAGAGAGGTGTCGCGGATATGGATTTTCTTTAAAAAACTGGAGTACAGCAGTGACCAAGCCTAAGCCTGCATAGAGTGGAAACAGTTCTTTTACCAAGTTTCATGCATTTGAAAAACCAAGGTTTCCTCTGAAGTGTTGGTTGGACACTTGCATACCAAGCTCCCTTGCGTTTTGAACTGTTACACCATACAGTATCCCAAGTGGTATACAGCTTATCTTTAGTGCTGTTCTGAAGATCATAGTTATGAATGGTAAAATGTTTCATATCCACTGAGGCTGTTGTGGCATATTTTGCTAAGTTATCTGCATACTCATTCCCAACTATACCGGAATGGCTGGGTATCCAAACCAGTTCAATTATTAAACCCTGTGAGGAGCATTTTAGAAGAATATCCCTGATGTCTATAACAACTTGACTACATATCTTGGACTTAAGAGGGTTTTGAAGAACAGCCTGGATGCTGCTAAAAGAATCAGAGAATACTACAGAGTTTTTTATATTGTGTGCTTGTATAAAACGGATGGCTTCCAGTATGGCAATACACTCTCCCGTAAATACTGATGCAGCTGGAGGACATTGAAAAAGTAGGGATATTTTTGAGTTCTGATAATAAACTCCCACTCCAGTATACCCAGACTTTGACTGCTTTGAAGCATCTGTGTAAAAATAATTCCAGCCTAGCCAATAGTTCTCAATAGCTAATGTGAATTCCTGTCGGGCAGTAGGGGAATTTTTATTAATGCCTAAATTAAGGATAGCATTAGGGGCAAAGAGGAGCGTTTCATATGAGGCTGCATACACTGGAAGGATGGGATATTGGGTCACAGGATGAGGTTGGCTCTTAAGTTCCCTATACCTATTTGATAGTAATGGTATGGGTTTGTTATTCCAGTAGGGAGAGGTGTTGATAACTGAGTCCAGTTCATCTAATATAGGGAGTAAGGGATGAGAGGACAAGGAGAATAATTTCGATAAAAACCGGTCAGCCAAATATTGTCTTCGAATATTCAAAGGAGGGTCTGCACATTCTACCTGAAGGGCGTTTATAGGGGAAGATTTCATGGCACCAAGAACGATCCTGAGACATTTGGATTGGATTTTATCAAGTTTTTTCAATGCTGCTTTGTTACACGGCTCCAAAATAAAGCAACAGTAGTCTAAGACGCTTCTAACTAGAGCGTTATAGATGAGCTTTAGGGTGTATGGATGTGCTCCCCACCAAACACCAGCCAAAGCCTTGAGTACTGATACCGACCTCTCACATTTTTGGACAGTGTTATTGATGTGATCTACACCAGTTAATTTAGAATCTAAGGTAACACCCAAGAATTTGGCTCCTACCTTAATAGGGATAGGCACTCCCTCAATATTTATATTAAGTTGTGGGATAAGCCGTTTCCGTGTGAAAATAACGGCAGAGCTTTTTGGAGCGCTAAGCGACAACCCATGTCTTACAAGCCATCGGTTCAGTGAAGCCAGGGAGATATTTATGGACGAAACGGCATCATCAATTGACTCATTAGAGGAAAAAACTGCTATATCATCAGCATATTGAAGAGACTTACAATTGTAATTTAGACATGAAGCAAGGTTATGGGTATAAATATTAAAAAGCAATGGACTGAGAACAGAACCCTGAGGCAGCCCCCTCCAAACTGAACGATGTACAGGGTCAGCCCCAGGAGCCCTCAATTGAATAGAGCGATTATAAAAAAGGTTGCATATAATCTGACATAACCTAGCCGGGATTCTCAGCTCTTGCAATTTTTGCCTGAGAATAGGAAGGAGGACAGAATCATAAGCAGCTGATATATCTAGGAAGACCGCTACCACCGACTCACCCCGACTAAAGGATAAACGGATTTCAGACGTGAGGAGGCTGACACTGTCAGCCGTACCCAATCCCCTCCTGAAGCCAAACTGAGTCCGCGGCAGGAGCCTCCTATGTTCCACAAACCATTCAAGGCGGTTTTTGATAAGGTGTTCGAAGATTTTTAGCAATATGGATGATAAAGCAATTGGTCTAAAAGATGAAGAGTCTCCAGGGTCTTTATTGGGTTTCAATATGGGGACAACTATTTGTACTTTCCATTCAGGAGGTATAAAACCCGTATGTAGACAGAAATTAATAAGTTCAATATAATATGCACGGCATTTAGAACCAGACTTGGCCAGAAAAGAATAAGGGAATCCATCCACTCCCGGGGCAGAATCTTTAACATGTTTTAGAACTAATTCTAATTCACTGATGGAGAATGGCTGATCCAATGGGTCTGATGACATTATTGACCCACTAGGGCTAGATCCAGATTCCTCAATAGAGGGTACATAGTCAGGGGCAATTTTTGACATAAATTGGGATCCAATTTCTCTGGACATAGTGGGAGATGATGTTGATGAGAAACTTTTTCGGAAAAGTTTAAGTTTCTTCCAAACGACTCCAGGGGGGGAACAAGGACTCAAGGAATGGCAAAAAGACCTCCAGCCTTCTCTTTTCTTTTTTCTAAATAGCTTACGTGATTTGGCCATAATCAAATTAAAAGCAGATAGGTTTTCTAAGGTCATGTTGAGGTTAAAGGCCCTTTCAGCATCCTTTCTAGCTTTGACCATTAGGGAACACTCACTATCCCACCATGGTGGGGAAGGTATTTTGCCAGTTGTGGAATTTTTATGTGGAATGCACTCATCTGCTGAGTGGGATATGCTGTTGGAGAAATGGATGAAGCTATCTGTGGCGTTGTTAGCACTGATTGGGGGAAGGGATGAAACAAGGGTATCTAGGAATTTGGAATATTTATCCCAGTCTGCAGAGTCTAGTCTGTATTTTAACAAAGGTGTTAAGGTCTCATTAGGAATGAATTTGGATGGGATTTTGACAATGATAGGATAGTGGTCACTACCAAATGTTACATCTAACCGGATCCAATGGAATAAACTGGCCAAATTAGAGGAGGAGATACTTAAGTCCACACAGCTACTATTGGTTTGCCCAAGAGAAGATCTGCGTGTGGCTCTACCATCATTTATAATACATAAATTGAGATCATCTAATATATCTACTAGCCCTAGTCCAAAATTATCACAGAAATTTGAACCCCAACGGAAGTGATGACAATTGAAGTCACCTAATATAAGCGAAGGGCCCTTAACACTACTTAAAATATTTTTGATCAGACTAAGGTCATTCAATTGAGGGTGAGCAACATAAAAACAGAAAAAATTTATATCCTCAGCCCTTATGGCCACAACATTTATGTTGCCTCCGACAGGGGGAAGAGGAATTTGTGTGAATGCAACTTTGCTATTGATGAGCAGAGCGCATCCTCCATAACCATCCGGGCGATCATGCCGGATACAATTAAAATAGGGAATATTAAAATTATTGTTTGGGGACAACCATGTCTCAGCAATGCTGCAGACAGAGGGTTTATATTTGTTAATAAGATGTATAAGATCTTGCTTTTTATGTGTAACGCTCCTCGCGTTCCACTGTAGACAAGTCAATGGGAGAGCCATTATTTAAAAATTCAAGAACAGATATAAGTTTCAAGGCAACGTGGTCAGGTATATTTGATTGTGGATTGGAAATAACTTTAGTTAATAAGTTTGATAATATATCAAGTAGGTTGAGAGTGTTGGGCCGTTTACTTTTATTAATGCTTTCATTATATTGGTTTGCATCCTCTGGGAATGCACAACCATTTCTGGACGGAGAGAAGGAATAATTTTGGACAAGTGCTTGGTGAGCTTTGACATCATAACTTGGGGAGAGGGGGGCATATGTTTTAGTTTTGAGGAAGACAGGTTTACGGACGGGGACCCTAGACTGTGAGAGTGGTGGAGGAGGAGATTGTGGGGAGGAGGAAAAGGATGTGGTAGGAGGTTTACGGTCGGACTTAGTTGCACTTGCATATGATCGTGTTACTGGAGGGAAGCTCTTACTAGCCTCCATATAGGAAATGTTCCGTTCTGTCATTGCAGCCTTTATTGATTTTTGGCGGCCCAGTTCAGGACATCCATTATAGTTCGCAAAGTGGTTCCCGGAGCAAGAAATGCAGAAGGCATTGTCCTGGTCCACATCACAGCCATCCCCTGGATGATCATGTCCACACTTAAAACAACGGGGCTTAGAACGACATTTAGTCCGGGTATGACCAAAGCGGCAGCAGTTGTAGCATTGGATGGTGGGATATACATAAATCTCAACATTAAGGGCAGAATAGAAGCAGTACACCCTCTTAGGGAGAACTTGTCCATCGAAAGTTAAGACAACCGTTTGAGTGGGTTTCCATTCTATTATATTCTCGGTGACTTGTCTCCTATTTAACCTACGCACTTTAATAATTTGGCCGCAGCCATCAGGGACTTTAATATTTTCTATGACTTCTTCATCTGTCCAGTCAGATGGGACATCCCTTACAATACCCATACGAGTGATGTGGAATTGGGGGATTGAGGTGTCATAATTTTGGGAAATAGCCTGGTTAACTAAAAAACTGTTTGCATTCTCAACAGACCTAAACTGCACTGAGACTCTATTACGACCAATGCGTTTAACTCCATCTAGCAGAACACTTTTGATGTTATTTTTCTTAAGAAGCATGCCAAACTTAATGGGATGGAGAGTTGTACCGGTTGTCTGTCCTTCTTTAAGCGAGACGTGGACGATGTATGGTGGGTTATCTCTAGCAGTATAGTATTGACGAATAGTATTTTTAGATAATTTCGGTGGGATGGAAGAGGAGGAAGCCGGGGGAGATTGAGCGGGCCTTTTTCTTTGGTTGGTTTCCAAGTCCATGTCTGATAATTGATCTCCATGGGGAGGAGTTATGGTCAAGACAGGAGTGAGGTCGAATAACTTATCAGGAGGGTCCGGGGGATCAGGGGGTTTTTTACCCGTAGGCATCATGCCTACGGGAGAGACTTACCACAAAAATAGGAACACAAAACACACTTACAGAACAACACAAACAATAAATATCTATCTTGATTGTAGATACACTTTTCAATGGCACTAAAATCAAAATAAAAATATCACACAGAAAAAGCACATGTATTAACCTTCACCGCCTATCTGCTAGTCAAAAGTTTTTTTTTTTTTTTCTCGTTTTTGGCAACTGAGCCGGTTTCGACTATTCTGCCAGTGTCACGTGGTGACGGCAGCAAACAGAGACAGGCCGTCGAACTTTTCCATTCGTGGTAGGTGTTAGTATAGCTGCATGGACAAACACATTGGTTAGTACTTAAGACAATAAATCTAATTTACAAGTATACATTAGCTAACAATTAAACTGGCTTATACTATATACAGACTATTTACACACAAACTACGCACCAATTAAAACTTTAACTTATTCTCAACTAGGAATCTGGCCAAAAGATTTATTAATTTAGGGGAGAAGTGGGAAAGTAGGGTATGAAAATTAGTTGGGAGAGGGATGTTGACTTGGGGGATTTTTGGATAGAGGTCAAAAGATTTAGTATTACGGGGACAAGAAAAGAAAATATGGTCTAAAGTACCATCTTCAAGACCGCACTCGCACCGGGAATTATCCCTGACGTGGATCTTCTTCAGGAACACTGGGCTACAACAATGTCCGAGTCTAAGTCTACACAGTGAGGAAACAGTTCTCTTCGACAATTTAGGACATTTAGAAAACCAAGGCCTACGCTGAACCTCAGGCTGTATGGCAGCGTAGTAGATGCCCTTGGTTTTAGAAGACGTCTTCCATGTTTCAGCCCACGAGTTAAATAACTTGGGTCTGGCACCATTCCGCAAATCGTAGTTATGCGCTACGTAGTGCTTTTGATCAACCGGATTCGATGTGGCATACTTTGCTAACGAATCAGCGCACTCATTGCCAGCAATACCCGAGTGACCGGGGATCCAGGTTATCTCAACGTCCAAGCCGTTTTGGTAGCATTCAAATAACAAGTTCTTTATATCCATAATGATTTTACTATTAATTTTACTATGAAATTGATTTTGCTTAAGGGCCTGAATACTACTATGGGAATCTGAAAAAATTACTGACCTTGTTATTTGATGGGATTTAATATAGTGTAAGGCTTCTAAAATACCTACACACTCTCCTGTAAAGACTGATGCTTCTGGTGGACATTGGAAAAGTAAAGCTATTTTAGAGTTTTGGAAATAAACTGCCACCCCAGTACATCCAGATTCAGACAATTTTGAAGCATCAGTGAAAAAGAAATTCCATCCTTCCCAATAACGCTTGACAGCTGACTCAAAGTCCTCTCCAGCGTTTTGAGAATTCTTTGATATACCTAAACCTAAAACGACTTTTGGTTCCCAATAAATCGACTCGTATGCAGCGGAGAAGACTGGAAGAGATGGGTATTGGCAGATAGGCACGGAGAGTTGTTTAAGCTCTCTATACCTATCTATCAATAGGGGAACTGTTTTATGGTTCCAATAGGAAGAATTATTAAAGGAGAGGTCAATTTGTTCTAAAATTGGGAGCAAGGGATGGGATGAAAGGAAAAATACTTTAGTTAGGAATCGATCTGCCAAGTATTGTCTCCTAAGATGTAAGGGAGGGTCAGCACATTCCACTTGAAGTGCATTTATGGGGGATGATTTCATAGCCCCAATCACTATTCTGAGGCATTTGGACTGGATGCTATCTAGTTTCTTTAGCGCTTCTTTATTACAAGGCTCAAGTAAGTAGCTGCAGTAATCCATAGCGCTTCTGGTCAGAGCATTATAGACCAGTTTAAGGGTGTAGGGGTGAGCTCCCCACCACACCCCAGCCAAAGCCTTAAGGACCGACACGGAACGTTCACATTTTTTGACCGTGTTGCTGATGTGATCAACCCCAGACAACTTTGAGTCCAAGGTTACTCCCAGAAACCTAGCCTTATCTTCGACTGGAATGCTTTGACCATTGACGGTTAGGTCAATGGGAGGAACAGAACGCTTGCGTGTAAAAATGACAGCTTTACTCTTTGGCGCACTTAAGGACAAACCATTGTCAAGTAGCCATTGGTTTAATGAGGCCAGAGAGACATTCATTGAAAGGGCGGCATCCTGAATGGAACTGCCGCACACCATTAGTGCGATATCGTCAGCATACTGAAGGATCTTACAGTCGAAATTAAGGGAAGAGGGCAAGTCAGCTGTGTAGATATTGTATAATGGGGGACTAAGAACTGATCCTTGAGGTAGTCCTCTCCAGACCGATCTTTGTTTAGAGTCACCCCCTGGTATTATTAGTTGAATGGTGCGACTGGTAAAAATGCTACCAATGATGCGACAAATCCTAGCCGGGATTCTCAGCTCGTGCAACTTTTGCCTGAGGTTAGGGAGGAGGACGGAATCATAGGCAGCTGATATATCCAGAAAGACAGCAACCACAGACTCATTTCTGCTAAGGGCCAGCCGGACCTCTGACGTGAGGGTACCCACACTATCAGCTGTGCCCAGGCCTTTCCTAAAGCCAAATTGAGTCGTTGGAAGCAGTCTCCTGTTTTCCACCAACCACACTAATCGGTTTTTAATTAAATGTTCCAAAAGTTTGATAAGTATGGACGATAGGGCAATGGGTCTGTATGAGCAATGATCATTCGGATCTTTGCCTGGTTTTAGAATCGGGATGATAACCTGAACCTTCCACTCTGTGGGAATGAAGCCAGAAGTAAAACAGAAATTAGCCAGGTCCAGGTAATATTTGTGAGTTTTTGGTCCAGCTTTAGAAATAAAGGAGTACGGGAATCCATCCACTCCCGGAGCGGAGTCCTTGACGTGGGATAGCACAGCTTTCAACTCGTCCAAGCTAAATGGCATGTTCATTGGGTCCTCAATGTTGTCTGCATCATAGATGTCAACATTGGTTTCCTCAAGACTTGGAACATAAGCCGGAGCGATTTTTGAGAAAAAATGGTATCCCAGTTCTTCCGTGAGGTTGTTGGAAGAGGAGGCAGGTGCTAAACTGCTCCTAAAAAGTTTCATCTTTCGCCAAACCGCCGAAACCGGGGTGGATGGAGCCAGCGAACTACAATATTTTGACCAACCTTCGCGTTTTTTCCTTTTTAGGAATTTCCTGGACTTGGCCAATATCCGTTTGAAGGCAAGGAGGTTATCCAGGTTCATATTGCCATTGACTGTCTTTTCAGCCTCATTCCTGGCCCTGACCATGTCAGTGCATTCCCTATCCCACCATGGCGGGGGGGGGGAGTTTACCAGAAAAAGGTTTTTTGGACGGGAAACAATCATCAGCAGTGGAAGCAATGGTGGAGGAGAAGGACAAGAAACATTCCTGGGCATTAACATGGTTAACTTCTGGGAGGGAGGATACTCTAAGGTCCAGGATTTTAGAATATAAATCCCAGTCTGCTGGGTTTAATTGGTGTTTTAAAAGAGGGGGAGAAACTTTAACAGGAATGCTTTTGGAAGGAAATTCAATTATGATGGGGTAGTGATCACTTCCATAGGTCATATCCAAGCGACGCCAAATGAGAAGACTAGCTATATTGGATGAGCAGAATGTTAAGTCAACACAGCTACTATTCTGACCAGGTAGAGATCTACGAGTAGCACTACCATCGTTGATTAGACAAAGATTGTGCTCATCCAATATATCCAGCAAGCCAATGCCAAAGTTATCACAAGTATCTGATCCCCAGCGGTAATGGTGACAATTGAAATCGCCCATTACAAGTATTGGGCCACTAACATTGCATAACAAATTCCTAATTAGCGACAGATACTCTAGTTGTGGGTGCGCAATATAAAAAGAAAAAATATTTATACCCTCCGCCTTCACAGCAACAACATTTATGTTATCGCCAACAAAGGTTAGAGGGATCTGAGAGAATGATACCTTGCTATTGATGAGCAAGGCACATCCTCCGTATCCATCAGATCTATCATCACGAACACTGGCAAAACATGGCAGCTTGAAATTGCTTCCAGGCAAAAGCCATGTCTCAGCAATGCCGCAGACTGATGGTTTAAACCTATTAATTAAAAAAGAAAGATCAGGCTTTCTGGGAGTAATACTCCTCACGTTCCATTGGAGAAGTGTTAGGGGATGGAATTTTGTTTATATAGTCTAATATGGAGGTCAATTTTTGTGCAACGTGGTCAGGTATGGAGTGAGATGGGCTGGCAAGGGCAGACATGAGCATGTCTGTGATTAAATTCAGGACATCAGAATATTTATCCTGCTGTTTGTGGAGGATTGGCTGTGGAGCTTCCAATGGAAGAGCACAGCCATTTTTGGATGGGGAAAAAGAGTAATTTTGGGAGAGGTTCAGGTGGGCCCGTTTATCGTAGCCGGGTGAAAGTGGGGTTGGCTTTTGGTTTCAAAAGGACCGTTTTCCGGTATGAATTTTGGGTTACTGGGATGGGTCTTGAGGACAGCGGTTGAGGTTTATTTATAGTAACTTTGTTACGTGAGAGAGATTTTGAGACATCAGCATATGATCTGGAAACAGGTGGGAAGACCCGACTTGCCTCCGCATACGAGATCGATTTTTCCGCCATCAGAGCTTTGATGCTCTTCTGTCGGCCCAATTCAGGACAAGCACTGTCATTTGCGAAATGGTTGCCAGAACACGAAACACAGAGACTCAATTCACGGGTGACTTCACATCCATCACCTGGATGATCTTCACCACACTTAAAACATCTAGGTTTCGATCTGCAGATGGTGCGGGTATGTCCAAACCGGCAACAATTATAGCATTGGACCGTTGGATATGTGTATCTCTCCACGGGGAGAGCCGAGTAGAAGCAATAGACACGTTTAGGTAGTATTTGTCCATCAAATGTAACAACTACAGTCTGTGTGGGCTTCCACTCGGTCACACCGGCAGAAGACACCTTCCTGCTCATTCGTCTCGCCTTGATGACAGAGCCACACCCCTCAGGAACCTGGATGTTTTTAATGATCTCATCTTCAGACCATTCGACTGGAATATCCCTCACAATACCCATTCTTGTGATGTTGTATTGTGGAATGGCAGCCATGTAATTGTGTTGGGATAAAATCTTATTGTTAAGGAAACTGTTTGCATCCTGATAAGACTTGAACTCGACTGACACACGATTTCTGCCTACACGTTTGATCCCATCGAGACGTATGTTATTCACGTTGTTTATCGTCAAAAACATACCAAACTTGATAGGTTGTAGCACAGTGCCTGTATTTTGTTCGTCTTTGAGTGATACATTCACTATATAGGGAGGATTGTCTTGTGGTGTGTACGAAAGCCTGCCTATTGTATTCTTGGGAATCTTAATTTTAATATTTGAAGAGACCGGGGGCGAACTAGCGGTCCTCTTACGACTATGGGTGTCCGTATCCATAACATTGTCGTTTGAGGTTATTTCTATGTCATTTGGAACTGGAAGGGTGATTGTGAGCCCAGAAGGAAGATCAAATAGGTCAGGCGGGGGATCTTTACCAGGATCAGGGGGCTTTTTGGAAGCCATTTTGCATTACGCTAAACAAGATAAAAATAAAAAATAAAACAATACAAAGGGACGATTACAACAACTAAAAACAAACCTTACACCCAATACACAAACAAAATGAACACTTTCGATCGAGTTTCACAACAAAAGAATCACTATAGTCGAAAATATTCAATAGCACTGACAAAAGCACGTGTAGCCTTTCACCACTACCGAACGAATGTAGTCAAAAGTTATATTTATTTATTTAATTTCTCTATCTGTGTCAATGTCAATTGTCAACTTTTTTTTTTACTTTGGCACTGTTGATGTCATCATGTCATTGAGATTAGAAGTCTATGGTTGATGTAGAATTTTGCTGTTGTCTCTGGCTGATTTTTATAAAGAAAGGAGATGTTTCATTGGAGTTTGGCGGGAATGTCAAGATGAGTGTCACGCTCATTTTTCATTGGACTTTTATAATTATTTATAGTGTCGTTTACTAAATAAAAACGCGTGATTTATGTAGTAAAAAGTGCATTCAGTGAATAATTCAAAAAGAACAGTGAAATATTGTAGCATAGTGGCCTCATCATGTCTTTACGCTAAACCGCTCCTTATCGTCCAAACGCGTAAAACGAAAGGAGTTAGTTTAGGTTAAGTTATGTTAGGATATATTTAATGAAAAAAAATTACTGAAGACTTGGCTGTATGGCGTACTATGCCTTTGCCTTTTCCATTCGCCCGAACGGAAAGAAACGAACCAAAAAAAAAATCAATTTGACAGAGCTAAACCAATTTTTATTTTGTCTGATTTTTATAAAGAAAGGAGATGTTTCATTTTGGGCCATCACTATGTACGATATATAGTTAAAAAGGAAAAAATATTATTAAAAGATTGTCATAAAAATACTACTAAATTAATTTAAATAAAAATACAAGTATACATAATTAATTATTTGAAGCGTTTTTAGTGAGATACCCCTTTATTAAGGTAGCCAATATGACAGTGGTTAAGACGTTTGATTGGCGACTTTGACAGTTCTATTTTCCCATTGTGTTCGTGTCGAGTGTTGATTTGAGTAGTTTGTGTTTATTTAATGGGCTGTATGTTCGGAGTTCAAGTTTTGTTTTTTTCCCAGTCATATGGTAGTTAATATAGATACGATTACGATAGCCTTAGATACATGACACAACAATGAAATGTCACTGTCAAAATCTTATTTCGCTTATTGCTGAGTGCTGACCACCATATTTATTAGTAATTGTGTTGCACTCCTTGGCCGAGTTACATTGAATCTGTATAAAAACTAACCCAAAATATAGGATATTAACATTAAAACAGTTAACTATATCATATTTATAGCTAGCATTATGTGTACAATGTGCTGGCCCAGGCTCCATATATTTCTGAAACATCTCCTTAAATATATTTAAGTTGGGAAGATAGATTCGGCAGACAGGAATAAAATGTTTTGTTGTTTAGTGGTAGTCATAATAAAAAGTAAACAAACTAAAATCCAACTACGACAAAAAACGACGCTGAAAAAGTATAAAACAAGATTTTCAGAATACTGAACTGAACAAAGTTGCTAATGTCTATAGAGATAAATTTTCATGTTTGGAAAGGCGTAGTCACACGTTGTCAAGGTCCTACGGTAGGTAGGTATATGTAACGTGTGACTACGCCTTTCCAAACATGAAAATTTATCTCTTTACCTACACATTAGCAACTTTGTTCAGTTCATTATTCTGAAAATCCTGTTTTATACTTTTTCAGCCTCGTTTTTTGTCGTAGTTGGGTTTTAGTTTGTTTACTTTTTATTATTTGTACTATTTTGATGTTATAGTGTAATTGAGGCGCATAATATTAAGAAAATTTAAATTGTTGAACTAATTATCGCTCATATTTAACATCATTAAAGCATTCTTGTAATTATGTACAAGCTTAAAGTACTCGTGAAGCTCTTTCAAGTGATACCAAACAGGGTATATTTATTTTAATTTTATATTAACATAACAACTTTTTGTCCGCTAGAGGGCACAATACTAAATTTGGTGACAAGCTTTATAGCTCATACCCAACGGAATATTAAGGTTCTTCTAATTGTACTGCAGTGGTCTTATCCTGATGAGTAGTAAAGAAGCTATGAACGGAAAAATGTGAATTATATGCAATCAGCCCATGAATACAGGTAAAGTCACAAGCAAATGCTAGTAATATATATATTTAAAATGTACAAGTAAAGCGCTTTCAAATGATACCAAACACGGCATATTTACCTTAACTTAATTTTTTACTCTGTATGTTTTGTCCGCTAGAGGGCGCCACATCAGATTTTGTGAAACCCCATATAGCCTATAACCAGCGGACAATTAAGACGCTTCTAATGATATGTAATTTGTCGAATTCTGATAAGTAGTTTAGAAGTTACGAGGGAACAGATGAACATACATAGGGGAGACCGGGTACAAAAGTAACGGCGGGTCAGAAGTAACAAATGCTCTCTAGGTATATTCCTTGGGCCCACGCCGCTTTGCCGCCGTCAGGCGATAGCGGGGAGCGCCCCCCTCAATTTCATTTAGTCGCCGCGTACGCCTCGCGCTGTTTCGTTGTGTGAAAGGACTTACTGTTTTTGACGTTTTATTATTCAATGTTTACATAGTCTTAAAATTACGATAGTAATCTAAATGTTTGCATACGAATTCTTGAATAAAGTGATTGTACAATGCTTAAATTCATTTTTGTGTAACACGTTCTGATTTATGGTTATGTTGCACAATTTAGCAAAAATATGTACGGGTACAAAAGTAACATAGCCCTATGGGTACAAAAGTAACATGTTACTTTTGTACCCGTAGTGATTTTATTGATGGTCATATTTTTATGTGAGTTGTTACTTCAACAGAATACCACGACAACGCATAAGAACCACTGAACGAGGGACAACTGACACGGAAGTGTACCGAAAAGCGGCTGAAGAGCATTTCAAAGATGGTGCAAAAGTTAGAGCCCTGGCAAAAAAATATAATGTTTGCCGTGTAACATTATATAGATTTATAAAAAAATTACAAGCAGGAAATACTAGTGCAGTTGTGGGTTGCGTACCGTTGCGTCAATCGAGTTTTTACCAACAACGAAGAAATTAATCTACGGGACTATTTACTCGAGTGTTCTGCAGTTTATTTTGGGTTATCTCCATTTGAAGTGCGCAAACTGGCATACGAGTTAGCGATTAAAAATGAAAAAAAAAAATCCTGAAAAATGGCACGATAGTCGAATGGCGGGTAAGGAATGGTTGACGGGTTTTTTAAAACGTGACCCGAGCCTGTCCTTGAAAAGTCCTCAAGCTACAAGTCTGTCGCGGGCTTCAAGTTTAAACGAGCATAATGTGAATAATTTTTTTGACAATCTTGCTGAGGTAATGGATACGTACCAATTTGAGCCAAAAGATATCTGGAACATGGATGAAATAGGGGTGACCACTGTCCAAAAACCTAGCAAAATTGTAGCTCAAAAAGGAGTTAAACAAGTAGCTGCAGTGACCTCAGCAGAGCGAGGAAGATTAGTAACTGTTGCTGTTGCCATCAATACTCAAGGAGGGCACATCCCGCCTTTTTTCGTATTCCCACTGAAACGATTTCAAGACCACATGATACGTGAGGGTCCTGTTGGTATATTAACTATGTGTGCCATCATTGCGATTCTGATTAAGATAATGACTGAATTATAAAAGTCTGATCATAAACACTAAATTGATCTCATTACTTAAGCTAAAAATGTTTTTGTTAATTTGTTTGAAAGTATAATTAATACCTACAAATTCTTTAAATAAATAATTTGTTGATTTACAATGGATAATATTGTTTCATTACAAAACCTTTGTCGTGCTACTTTCGACCCATAACGTGTTACTTTCGACCTGCCTACGTGGTCGAAAGTAACAACTTACGATTTTTTAAAAAAAACGTCTTTTATTCATATAAAGCACATCACAATTTAAAAAATCAAGTTACTAGAGTAAAGAACATTAACTGAATTTAAAAATAGCTATATTCATTTAATGGCAACAGTAACATTCTTCCAGAAATCAAGGTAAAAGTACAAAGTGTTACTTTTGTACCCGGTCTCCCCTACATACATACATACATACATACATACTGTGCAAAGAAATAATAATTATGAAGTAATCTGGTGTAACATTTTTTATAGAGATTTTATTGAAAATGAACATATGAGACTAAAGGAAAGAGCGGTTTCTATTTATTTTATTTTCTGAAGTATTTGTTGTAGTAATAAAATAAATTGGGTGCAGTACCTCCTGGGATCCTTCTGTAGTAAAATCTTCAAAAATTATAATCATTCATAATTCACTTGGATAAACTTTATTTTTCACTTCATATAAAAAACAAAACTCTATAAAAACATCATATCACATCAACGGATCATATCTATATATTTAATCATTTCCTTTTGACCGCATTTTTACAAGTAACTTTCAACAAAACATTTTTCTCGTGTCTGTCGAATCTGACTTCTTCTAAACTTGAATTTCATTTCTTTATAAAAATCATCAGCCATAGACAATATTAAAATTCAACCTCAACAGTATTTACCACAGGATCCCAGAGGTACTGCATCCTTTATAATAAACTAGCTTTCCGCCCGCGGCTTCGCCCGCGTAGAGTTCGGTTATATCGCGCTTTTTAGATTTCCCTCGGGAATATCAAATTTTTCCGCGATAAAAGGTAGCCTATGTTCTTTCTCAGGGTCTAAAGATTGTCTGTGCCAAATTTCATCAAAATCGGTTGAGAGGTTTAAGTGGGAAAGCGTAACAGACAGACAGACAGACAGAGTTACTTTCGCATTTATAACATTAGTATTAGTATGGATAACAGCGGATATCGCCACTGACAGTTGAAAAAGACGGCCGCGTGAACCGTCTGCAAGGGAGATTTCAGACAAAGTCATGATGCGCTATACTGGGCCACTATGCTGCGTGTTAACGTCGTAATATGTATTATTTTTTTATCTAAAACCAATTTTGTAGGAAAAGTTTGCTTGGTGGCTCGATAGATGGTGTTGGTGTCAAGTTACATCTCGCTATGGTTTTGTTACCAGGCAAACTATAAGAGACCTCAAAATATTTTTAATAAATGTTCCTAAGCCCAGCAAGCCAAAATCTGAGCTAGAAAAGAAAAGTTCTCGACAAAGTCTCATCATCATCAACAACCTTTTATCGTCCCACTGCTGGGCACAGGTCTCCTCTCATACAGAGAAGGATTGAGCGTAATCACCAGGCTTGCACAATGCGGGTTTGCGATTTCAGACTTTAGTTTAAAAGTCCAGGTTTCCTCAAGATGTTTTCCTTCACCTTCAGTCATTGGTGCCCAAGATATACTTAGAAAGTATACAATATGTAAAGAAAACCCTGTCCGATCCGTGAAGGTATTGTTAGGTATCGTTAACTGATTCTAATAATGCCTACAAAGCCGGGCTAAACTTAAAAAAAAATCCCCCAGAAAAAATAAATATTATTTCGAAAAAGCGAGGTAACTTAATGCATGTGCGGTAGGCAACCCGATAGTGCGGCACGTGGTCGCATCGCTATTCGCTCCGTCACAAATGGTGTTGTCAGTTTTTTAAAAATTACCAAATTTCGGGGAAATTGGAATTAATACCCGGGAAAAAAAGATTATTTCAAAATTCATTATTATTGTTACTATGATGATTATGTAAAATTTTATATTATATTTGGTCAAGTGTTTACCTAACCTTTATTATCCTTATGGGTCGGACAGGGTTTTCTTTACATATTGTATACAGTATTTTAAATAACAGAGGGCGTTCCCTTAAACTCGTTAATATATATCATTAATAGATTAAAATAAAAATATCAGCATAGAAAAATAAGCATAAAAAATCCGAATAAAAAAAAAATTCTAATTGGAAATAAATTTGAAACCTCCTGTTTTAAATCAAAATAGTAGTCGTCATGTATAAATAAATTGCGACGTTGCCGTCTTTCATGTTCGCGTGTACAGTGTGTTTCTTTTACATGTCAATTTAAAATTTTTATTGAATATTTTCTTATTGGAAAAAATTTTAAAACATTTTGTTTTCGAATGGAAATATTTTTTTTAGCATGTACCTATGTATGCTATACTATTTCGGGTTAACGGGAACGCCCTCTGTTAGTTAACATACTGTATATTTAGCAGTTTCTTACATTTGTTATATAAATATGGTCCGAGAAATAAATAAAATCTGTTAGTAAAAGCATGTTTCGTCCTTGAGTTAGTGCAAACTAAATCCTTTCTTCTCTTGCCAGAAGGTACAGGGCTAAAACCAATATCAGCGTGCTGGAGTAGTACTATATTCAAAATAAATAACTGGCGTACTGTTAGCACTTTGCATTCACTGTAAAGCTGGTGGGTGGGAAATCTGAAAGGACGAAAACTAGCGACCTTCAGGATTGCTCTTTGGGCTCGTTCCAAGGGCAGAAGTACCTATAGTTTAAGGGGCACCATCCCAGGAGCTAATACAATAGGTAAGTATGGACTGACACAAAGCCATATACACTTGCCGAATTAAAGTAAAGTCTGCGTTTGCCGAATTAAAGTCTGCATTATGATGATAGATCAGAGCCAGTGTGGCTACGCCCATGCCCACTGCCACTTAATTTTAGCGACTCAAAGAGCTATGTCGGTGACATCGGTTTTCCTATGGATCTCCTCATTTCGTCGTCGAGGTCGTCTCATTGTAATGTATCATTCTCCGGCGTGATTGAGACGAAAGACATCTTTAAAAGATCAGGTGAAATAAAATTATAAACAGTATTGTAATATTTACATCGCCAAGAAACAATAAACAATCTGAGTTCGTGTTACACTAGCGACTCACCCTACTTCAAACGATTGTTTTAATTTACGACTTGTCATTTTCAATCATCATCATCATCAACCTTTTTATCGTCCCACTGCTGGGCACAGATCTCCTCTCATACAAAGAAGGATTGAGCGTAATCACTACGCTTGCTCAATGCCCTAACCCGCATTGAGATTACAAGGTGAAGGAAAACATCTTGAGAAAACCTTTCCTCGAGATGTTTTCCTTCACCTTGTATTCAGTCATAAGTGTCCAAGATATACTTAGAAAGTACATATCTTATATGTAGATAGTAATAAAAAGTTACTCGTTCCTTTGAAATTCGTAATGTAATGAAAGTTTATTTGTCAGAATATAGATGAGTAGGTATAAAGAGTGTATGTATCATAAAATTATAAAATACAAATAAACCCATTACCCAAGCTTATTAACTTTGTATTAAAGACATTTTTGCTAGCTGTCCTTTTGTGCGACGGATGACGTCACGCAGCTGTTATTGTGACAAGGTTCCATCGCAATATCAACGTGCGGAGCCTATGCAGACAAGATTAGGATATTTATTTTATCCTAATCTACTAACACATATTATAATGTTGAAAGAGAGTTTTTTGTTTCTTCTGCTTTCATGCCTAAACTAATGAACGGATTTGGTTGTTGGCACACAAATCTATACTAATATACAGGGTGTATCTGACATCGTAACGCAAACTTCGCGAAAAGGCTAGACCTCACGCCACTAACAAAATTATGATAGTAATTTATGTCGTTAATGAACGGTTACAGAATTCACAGTGTTTAAAAAAAAGTGTCGGCTCGGCGTTTGAACGCTGCAAGCGTGCCGCCGTACGGGTTTGTAGGTATGACGTTGATCTCTGATGTGAACTCTACTAAATCAGCTGATAAGATCGTTTTTCGAGTTTTGTTTTCATTGCGCTTTTCTGTGTAATTAGCGAAAAATATAATTTTTACTTTAAAATCTTATTGGGTTATAATAGTATAGCAATTATGAACGGTCTAAAGTGAAAAAAAAACCACATATATATTTTTGAAAATCATGAAAAGGCCGACGAAAAATTCCACCGCTGAGGGGTTCAGAATCATGTACTGGATCCATGGTACTCGTTTGTGCGTCACTGTCAGATACACCCTTTATAAAGCTGAAGAGTTTGTTTGTATGTTCTTTTTTTTTTTTTTTTTATTAGTTATAAACTAGTGCTTGACTGCAATCCCGCCTGATGGTAAGCAGTGATGCAATCGTTGATGGTAAAGCGCACTAGCTTATTAAGCCTATTCACTCAAAAAAACTGAGTGAATAGGAAGGAAGACGGCAGTTGAGCGAGGTGATGCAATGTTTAACCCAACAACACGACCAACGATGCTGCGCCAGAGGATGATCTGAAAACCCTCCACGACCAAACTCCCGACACAACAACATTAGGCACATCGTACCCGGCACACATCGCAACACAACTGCTCAGACCCGTCCACCGTACGGCTTCACCAGACATCATGCCGGAACACGACGGATCGCTTGGCGGCATGACTTTGTCTGGTGGGTGGTAACTTATGCCGGTGGCTGATGTTGTTGCCTACCACCGAGAAAAACTCAAAAGTTTATTTGTTTGTTTGCGCTAATCTCGGAAACTACGGTCCGATTTGAAAAATTCTTTTCGCGTTGGATAACCCATTAATCCTGGAAGGCTTTAGGCTATATAACATCACGCTGCGACCAATAGGAGAGGAACATAACTAATTCCACGCGAACGAAGCCGCTGGCGGCCGCTAGTGGTTTATAACCAGGAATTTATTAACACATGATACTTTTTATTCGGTTACCCGCATTGAGCAAGCGTGGTGATTACGCTCAAACCTTCTCTGTATGAGAGGAGACCTGTGCCCAGCAGTGGGACGATAAAAATCTTGATGATGATCCTGTTATTCCATGGATCAAAACTTACGTGACTGAAACCGAGGGATACAGCTAGTTTATAATAGGTGTCAGATTATACAAACGATTGTTTCAACAATATTTCTCATATCAAAACAAATAAACAAGATGTCAGATGTGTATATTAAAAGCTGTACGACCTTGCATCAGAATAGTTCAAATTGATTTATGCATGTGTGAACAGTACCTATATGTTTGATTTAATTGCAAGGATTGAACCCAGTTTCGCCTTTTCTAAATTCCTAAGGTACGTACGTAAGGTTCTGTCTATTTGATCTTTTCCCTTTTGTGAGGTTCCTGTCCCGGATAAGGCGAGAGGAAACGTCAGGGTTTCACCACTGTGGAGATCGCCCTGAGGACACAGTGGAGCATACGGTGGAGGTCTGCCCGGCTTGGACGGAGCACCGTCATGTCCTCTTGGCGGCAATCGGCGGCCTTGAGTATGCATGGTAGGCCGTGGTAGGACCTACATCTGCAAAGCAGTGATGCTGGCAAAAGAACAGGCGGAGCGCGTGAAGGAGCGGGAGGGGGTCTCTAGCCGCCGCAGAAGACGCCGTAGTTGGGAGACAAAATCGAACTCCCGGCCACCGTAGCCGCGAGCTTGCGGTAAGGACCAGACCCAGGTCGCCGGAGCATTGTGATTCACGCGTACCTCAAAGAGATGTCAGCACATCGTGACGGGGTTGCTGCCAAGGTCGCGGGTGGTCCCGCGTGGTGGTTTTAGTCATTAAAGTCCGTATTCCAGAAGGAAACTCAAGCATTGATCTCTTTTTTTTTTTTAATAGTTATAAACTAGTGCTTGACTGCAATCCCGCCTGATGGTAAGCAGTGATGCAATCGTTGATGGTAAAGCACACTAGCTTATTAAGCCTATTCACTCAAAAAAACTGAGTGAATAGGAAGGAAGACGGCAGTTGAGCGAGGTGATGCAATGTTTAACCCAACAACACGACCAACGATGCTGCGCCAGAGGATGATCTGGAGAGCCTTCACGACCAAACTCCCGACACAACAACATTAGGCACATCGTACCCGGCACACATCGCAACACAACTGCTCAGACCCGTTCTCCGTACGGCTTCACCAGACATCATGCCGGAACACGACGAATTGCTTGGCGGCAAGACTTTGTCTGGTGGGTGGTAACTTATGCCGGCGGCTGATGTTGTTGCCTACCACCGAGAAAATCCGAGCATTGATCTCTGCTTAAGCATTACATAAAACTAGTTTCAACCAATCAAATGGCTTGAAACAAGACTTAAGTAGAACTTGAGTTTCGAGTGACGTTCTGTAATACGCACCTAAAAGGCTGATACGCCCTTACGTTCCACCCAGAGCGGGAGAGTTCTTATCTTTTTTTTTATATAAAAATCGTTGCCACACACTAAGAATTTCTCCTGTGTCTTGGGTGAGTTTACAAACATTTATAACTCACATACACAAATAGCCCGACTCGGAACAACTAATTGTAGGCCATACAACAATTTGTTCCGTACCGGGAATCGAACCCGCGACACGCGGCGCAGCAGTCGATCGCTCAGCCACTGCACCAATCGTGACGTCTGATTTGATGATTTACTTTGCGCAAAAAAGGTACCTACCTGTTTAAGTCAGCATATTCTAAGATTTGAGATTCCCATTCCTGGGACACAGGCTTCCCCTTTATGAAAGGAAGTCAGCAGTATTCCACCACGCGCCCTCAGTGCTTATTCGTTAGAACTGAAGGCAAAGTGTTTTTGGAGTTTTGATGTTGGTGACACCCCCGTACCTCGGAAAGGACGTCAAGTCATTGGTACAACACCTGCGGCCCTAGCCAATATAACATCGCTTCGTAGCGAAGCGAAATCGAATACCAAACCAACCAATGGCGACAACGATTGACCACGTGATTTGTCGCGTCGCGTGGTCAATCGTTCCCGCCATTGGTTGGTGTGGTGTTCGATTTCGCTTCGCTATGAAGCGATGTTACATTGGCTAGGGCCGCTGGGCTCGTAATCTGCTATTGCAATAGCGTCAGAATGGTCGATGATCTCATAATGATCGATTTTGACAAGTTTCGTAATAAATATATACTGGGACCAACAGTCCAACTAGGACAAATCCAGCTCGGCTGTTCAGGAAGCTACACTACATCTTCACGTCGTCCAATATACCACAGTGTCTCAAGAATAAAGTCTTTGACCAGTTTGTGTTGTCGCGCCTGACTATTTTTTAATAGCCATTGTTTTTAATCGCGTCTAAACTCGTGTTCCGGCATGATGTCTGGTGAAGCCACACGGAGGACGGGTCTGAGCAGTTGTGTTGCGATGTGTGGCGGGTACGATGCGCCAAATGTTGTTGTGTCGGGAGTTTGGTCGTGGAGAGTCTCCAGATCAATCTTCCTCTAGCGCAGGAACGTTTGGTCGTGTTGGTCTTGGGTTTAACATTGCATCATCTCGCTCAACTGCCGTCATCCTTCCTATTCCTTAGTTTTTTAACTGAATAGGCTTAATAAACTAGTGCGCTTTACCATCAACGATTGCATCACTGCTTACCATAGTCCGCGCCTGACTTTTTTTTAATAGCCATTATTTTTAATCGCGTCTAAACTGTCTATGACGTATCATCTATAACGTGTAACAAAAAGGGTATATACATACCAAGGGCATGGCATCTTTAGATGATATCAAACGATATCGGAAGGGTTTCAACTCAAAATAAAATATCTACTCAAAACATTGGTACCAAATTTTCGGTTTCGTGTGTTTCTTAAAATCAAATCATAACAAAAGTGGCAGCACACTACATACGTTAATAACTACTCGTTACCCGTTACGTTACTTGCCAAAATCCGATAAATGTCTTCAATATCTCTGTGCGACTAGTATGATAGTAGCCTATCACAGGTGTTTTTCCTCATAACTTCCTAACATAAAGAGATAGGATTAAAAAACCCTTCCAATATCGTTTGATATCATGTAAAGATGCCATGCCTTTGTTATGTATATACCCTTTACGTTACACGTTGTACTATATTATGCCAGGACCAGGACCAAACTAATCTTCTTCAAACTTTATCTTCTGTCCTTTTCTTAATTAAAGAAGAAAAAAAGAATAAGATGAACTGAACTTAACTATAATTTAGTTTGTGAAGAATAATTACCGGAAATTTCTTTTTTAAACGTTACCGCACACTAGTTATTTTTCCTGAATCGTGGGTGCGTTTACAAGCACTGAGGTATTTTTACTACGTTTATAGAAGTCAACGCGTTGCTCGATTTTGCGCCACGCATTGCGGTACACTGTACCGCAACTATCCAGTGAGTATCAAATACTTTCGATCCAGCCGCCCCTTGCTGTCCTCTCTAGCGACGCCCTAAGCCGAGGTTCGTTCCCCACGGGGGTGCCCTTAGTGCGTAGTCGCATAATTTTAATTTAGTTTTAAGTGCCCCTGGCTGGAGGCTTTAATTTTAATTAAAGCATCCACAGGAAAGTCCGATTAAGTAGTTACGGTCTCTTAGTAGCCACCTACGTGATGCCATATAAAAAAAAAAGAGTATGCAACGCCCGTAGAGACTAGTCGTGTTTGGCTCGCATAAATAACAACATCAAAATGCCCGATTGTGTTCTTAAAGACTGCCGTAAACACTCCAGAACATCAAAAAAAGTGATGGTTTAACATTTCATCGGTAAGGGGCCGTCCATTAATCATGTGAGGCTCGAAGGGGAGGGGGTCCATAAAAAATCACGAAATATCACCAGGGGAGGGGGTGTAGTAATATATCACGTGTATTTATTTTTTCGGCAAACGCGCGACACTGAACCGAAAAGCGATGATGTATATGTGTATGATGGCAAGACGTTTGCTGCATTTCTTCTGCGTCGGTCTCTTAAAATTACTCCAACGTATGAAGGCTTCGGCAAATTTATGTATAACCTGTATTGTCCTAGCCTGCAGAATAATCGGATACTTTTGGAAAGGACATGCCAGCGGTGTGCATTGTACTTCTGTTCAAAAATAAAAGTAAGTTAAAGTTAAAGCACAATTAAGGTCTTTGCACGTGATATTCGCACGGGGTAGTCTTGAACCTCACCATGTATCACCAATGGGGGGGGTTACAATCCCCAAAAAAAAGGTCACATGATTAATGGACGGCCCCTAAGTAGACATTTAAACGTTTAAAACTCTTTGATTTAAAGTATTTAGATGTAACAATGCTCACGCGAACCGGGATGCCGGGCGCTAGTAATACAGTTCAATGTTTACAAGCATATAAACTCACATACGACCTCCGTTGCGCAACGGTCAACACGCCTGTCTGCGACGTGGATGCCGCGGGTTCGATCCCCGGCCAGGTCATGATGGAAAACGATCTTTTCCTGATTGGCCTGGGTCTTGGATGTTTATCTATATACAATGTATCTATTATAAATATAGTATCGTTGAGTTAGTATCCCGTAGCACAAGTCTCGAACTTACTTTCGGGCTAGCTCAATCTGTGTGATTTTTCCGTATGTCCGACCCGTAAGGATAGTAAAGGTTAGGCAAACACATGACCAAATAACATATGAAATTTTACATAATCATCATAGTAACAATACTAGTGAATTTTAAAATAACCTTTTTTTTCCCGCGAATTAATTCCAACTTCCCTAAAATTTGGTAATTCTTAAAAAGTGACAACATTATTTTTGACGGTATAATTCTGAGCGAATAGCGATGCGACCGCGTGCCGCGTGCCCTGCCCCTCTTCGCCCGCGCCTGTATAGCCTACCGCACACATTTTAAGTTAGTTAGTTTAGCCTAGGCAAAACTAGTTTGTCCTGAAAGCGGGTTTGGCCGGTAACATATACTTTTTTTATTGTTAAATTATAAACTAGTGCCTGACCGCAATCCCGCCTGATGGTAAGCTGTGACACAATCGTTGATGGTAAAGCGTACTAGTTTAATAAAAGCCTATTCACTCTCGCCTTGAAGACTCTCAAATTGTATTCCGACGGAAACACCGCCGCCGGCAAGTTGTTCCAGTCCCTTATATACATTGTATTGTCAGTTTAATCCCGCTACAACAATACTCGATGAAGTTTAATGTAAAACAGAATGTTTCTTAATGGCCCAGATTCTTATGTTCACAAAATAAACTAAATTTAAGTTAAGTTCGT
Organism: Sesamia nonagrioides; assembly: GCA_017933935.1. Classification (NCBI taxonomy): domain Eukaryota; kingdom Metazoa; phylum Arthropoda; class Insecta; order Lepidoptera; family Noctuidae; genus Sesamia; species Sesamia nonagrioides. The sequence goes on from JADWQK010001571.1 coordinate 543,749, forward strand.
CTTCTTCTTCTTATTTAATTAAAAAGAGGTTAGAAGACGATTCTAACTTTCCGTACTAAAATAATAGTTTGGTTCCTGTCAAAATATGATAGGCAATGTTTATTGCCTATGTTTTTAATCGCGTGCGAACTGTTTAGTTCGCACGCGATTAAAAACATAGCTCATAAAAACCGGCAGGCGCCTAAATGGACAGAATTAAACTGTAATATGATTAGGGTTGCCAGATAGGAAGTTACAAAATCCGGGACAGTCGTCGACAGACACTAAAGCTCATTCGAAATGAAATCCGGGAGAGTCGGAGGAAGAACGGCTAAAAAAAAAAAGGTCATTAAAAAAAAAGTCATTCCAAATCGGACACTCGTAAATCCTTACTATCATCTTTCTTAATATGTTCTATACAAGATTGATAACTTTTTAAAATCCGGGACAATTACCGCTCATTCCGGGACAAGAGGTCATTCCGGGACAAGAGGCAAGATTCCGGGACAATCCCGGATTTCCCGGCGGTCTGGCAACCCTAAATATGACAGATATGACTATGACTATGACTTTAATCTTTTATCCTCTTCTTAATCAAATGGAAAGAAAAATAAGCTCTGAACTTAAAATTGTATAATTGTAATATTTATATGTCAACATATTTGTTTTCTATTATCAAAATCATTTTTATTTATTTATAGTATAGATACAGTTTTTAAAAGATTTTTTTTTAAGATTATAAACTAGTGCTTAACTGCAATCGCGCCTGATGGTAAGCTGTGATGCAATCGTTGATGGTAAAACGCGCCAGTTTATTAAGAGCATATTCACTCAAAAAATACTGAGTGAATAGGAAGGAAGGAGCGAGGTGATGCAATGTGAAACCCAAGATCAACACGACCAACGATGCTGCGCCAGAGGGAGATTGATCTAGAGACTCTCCACGACCAAACTCCCGACACAACAACATTTGACGCATCGTACCCGGCTCACATGGCAACACAACAAATATAATAATATAAAGAGGAAGAGATTTTATTAAAGGGAATCAAAAAAGCATCAATATAAAACTTGCCCAGAAGGCTGGCAGCATTGTCACATTAGATACCTATATGGCAATGATGATTCTTTGCCAATGAATAGACCAGCCCACTGGTCACGTGAAGAGTCCACAAACCACTTGACGATATCCGATAATCTGAGATTTGTTACTAAATTCTTCATCAGTTAATTGTTAACAGTTATATGATAAATAACAAAGTGTTTCATATTATGTACACCGTGTCGCATTTAACGGACGTTATATAAACAGTGTTGATATAAATATAAATAATTAGACCCGCAGCCTAAGCATATTATACCTATTAGCCTATTAGATTAGCCTAGAGCATAGGCGTAGAGTAGCCAGCCTTTCGGTGTTCTTTAAGATGCATTTTGGGGAGTGTGCGAGGGAATTGCATGATTTAATTCCCCCATCTCCGTTCCACCATCGGACGACCCGTTGTACGGCTAGTTTCCACGCTTACGTTGTTAACACCACTATGATCCGGACGAAGCGTTTCGCCTCCTCCTTTATACCGCGTACATCGCGGGACTGGAACAATTTTCCAGCGGCGGTGTTTCCGTCGGACTACAATTTGAGTGTCTTCAAGGCTAGAGTGAATAGGCTCTTAATAAACTAGTGCGCTTTACCATCAACGATTGCGTCACTGCTTACCATTAGGCGGGATTGCGGTCAAGCGCTAGTTTATAATTTATATTAAAAAAAAAATGTGTGAACACCATTGTCGCTTCGCATCTTTCTAGCACTGCAGGACAAAGGCGCGGAAATCCTTCAACGGCGCAAATATTTCAATCTTAGTGAAACTTAACTTTTTTTGGCCTGAATTATTTCTTGACCAAAGAAACAGGGTTTTTATTTATTTATTTAACTAGCTGTTGCCCGCGACTCCGTCCGCGTGTTGATATAGGTAAAATAAGCGCCTGTTAAAATAATGGGAGCAATATGTACGGCCGCGTTTGCCTCCGTTTTCGGAACATTTTTTGTTACTGGTTTGCTCCTGTTGGTCATAGCGGGATGTTATATTATATATAGCCTATGTCCTTTCTCAGGCTCTAGACTATCTGTGTACCAAATTTCATTACAATCGGTTCAGTAGTTTTGGCGTGAATGGCAGACAGACAGATAGAGATACTTTCGCGTCCATACTAATCCATGCTAATATTATAATTAATGCGAAAGTAACTCTGTCTGTCTGTCTGTCTGTGACGCTTTCCCGCTTAAACCTTTCAACCGATTTTGATGAAATTTGGCACAGACAATCTTTAGACCCTGAGAAAGAACATAGGCTACCTTTTATATCGGAAAAATTTTATGTTCTCAAGGGAAATCTAAAAGCGCGATATAACCGAACTCCACGCGGGCGAAGCCGCGGGCGGAAAGCTAGTATTATAAATGCGAAAGTAACTCTGTCTGTCTGTTACGCTTTCCCGCTTAAACCTCTCAACCGATTTTGATGAAATTTGGCACAGACAATCTTTAGACCCGGAGAAAGAACAGCTACCCTTTATTAAAAAAAAATTGGTAATCCCGAGGGAAATCTGACCAGTCGGTACACTTTTAAAATTAAAGCTCGGGCAAGAAATTGGCAGATTCATCAAACATATAATTTATTCTTTTTCTCTGTCTAAATTTATCTCTCTCTACTGTTTATATTTTGTACTAGCTTTCAGCCCGCGGCTTCGCCCGCGTGGTGTTCGGTTATATCGCGCTTTTTAGATTTCCCTTGGGAATATCAAATTTTTCCGGGATAAAAGGTAGCCTATGTTCTTTCTTAGGGTCTAAAGATTGCCTGTGCCAAATTTCATCAAAATCGGTTTAGAGGTTTAAGCGGGAAAGCGTAACAGACAGACAGACAGACAGACAGACAGACAGACAGACAGACCGACAGACAGACAGACAGAGTTACTTTCGCATTTATAATATTAGTATGGATGTATGTATTTATTATAATATTTTTTGTGTTTCTCTTTAACTTCTCTTTTATATCTTTGCACCTGCCATGTTTTGTCTCTGCATCACCTTAAGGTAGACTGGTATGCCTAAGGCATTAAGTCCGCCATTGTGCAATGTTTTTCTTTGTGCATAAAGTTTTAGTAAATCCATAGTAATATTATAAATGCGAAAGTAACTCTGTCTGTCTGTCTGTCTATCTGTCTGTCTGTCTGTCTGTCTGTCTGTCTGTCTGTCTGTCTATCTACTTATCTGTCTGTCTGTCTGTCTGTTACGTACGTAGACCCTGAGAAAAGACATAGGTTACCTTTTATTGAAAAAAAATGATATTCCCGAGGGAAATCTAAAAAGCGCGATATAACAGTTACTTTCGCATTAATAATATTAGTATGGATTAAAATGGTACAACACCATTTACATTAATTAACATAGAAACAAAAATATAACTTAAGAACTAACATGGAACAGTGGACTCCTTTTTTTTTTTTTTTTTTTGGTTGGGAAATCGTCAAATGAACTCTCCCGCTCTGGGCGGAGAAAACGCCAAGACGTGCCAGACTTTAACTGACTAAAACCCACGTATGTTCCTTCACTTGCCTGTGCGCCAGGACCACGGTTTCTTTTTTAACTGACCCCCAAACCTGACCCAGATTGGTCTTCGTGGACCCCGTCACGATGTGCTGACATCTCTTTGCGGCGCGCGAGAAGCACAACGCGCCGTCGATCTGGGCCTTGGCCTTACCGGGCGGTGAGCTGCCGTCTGCTTGCCACCCGCAAGCTCGCTTCTACTGTGATCGGGAGTTCGATGTTCGATGTGGTCGGGCGTCTCCTGCGGTGGCTAGAGCCGTGAGGGCGCTGGAATTCCCGCTCCCTCACGCGCTACGCCTCCTCCTTTACCAGCACCAGTGCTTCGCAGAAGGAGGTGACGGCCTGCCATTGCACTCTCGCTCCGGATCCTGCACCAGGGCAGGATGCGAGAGATAGCCACCGATCGCCGCCACGAGGACTCGGCGGTGCTCTACCCAAGACGGGCAGACCTCCACAAAAGTGGAAACTCCTTGACCTGCAATGTAAGCCTAAATGTTAAGAACTAATATTATTAATATTAATGTGAACAGGTCAGAATAATGATTACCACAATATTTCTACAACTGCTGAGCCTGGGCTACGTTCTGACTATGACCCCAGTGACCAAGGATCTGTTGACCCCCATAAGAGAGTATGGAGAGGGGTGTGGTTATTCGGTGAGTAGAATTATCCTTACTTTTTTTTACAAAATTAGTTCTTGATCGCAATCCCGCCTGATGATAAGCAGTGATGCAATCGTTGATGGTAAAGCGCGCTAGTTTATTAAGATCCTATTCACTCTAGCCTTGAATACACTAAAATTGTAGTCAGACGGAAACAACACCTGCTGGCAAATTGTTCCAGTCCCTCGATGTTCGCGGCATAAAAGATGAGGCGAAACGCTTCGTCAAGTTAAGATTGAAACCGTTCAGCAACGCACTTCTACAACTTATTATAAAAACTTTCATAATAAAAAAAAATATACAAAAAATCCGACATCCAAAAACCACTACATAGTGAAAAATAACTCATTTCGGAAGTCGGTGTCTTTGGTTTTTGTATAGGTATTCGTTTTTATTTTTCATTTTGTAGTGGTTTTTAACCGACTTCAAAAAGGAGGAGGTTCGCGGATAACTTCGTCGTTTATGAACCGATTTTGATAATTATTTTTTTGTTGGTAAGTAAATACTTCCAAGGTGGTCCCATGAAAGTTCCCCTTGATTTCTCTGGTCTTCTATCATCAGATCCTGATGTCTTTATCATGGGACTACCTTGGAAATATCTTCTTTCCAACAAAAAAAGAGTTATCAAAATCGGTTCATAAACAACGAAGTTATCAGCGAACAACATAAGAAAAAAAAAAAGAATATATACGGTCGACTTGAGTAACCTCCTCCTTTTTGAAGTCGGTTAAAAATAAAAAAATGCTAATCCTAGAATTTCATTCATACGGGCTCATCATTCCCCTAGATCTGTTAACTCTCTGGACAGCGAAGGACGGTCTTCCATTGCCCACACATTACGAAAAGTGCGTAGAGTTACATTTCTCTTGTCCAACTCCAGCACCCTTATGAGGGTATGAGGGCCTTATGAGGGGAGGGGTGGGGGTGAGGATTATGTGTGTACGTGGCTCCTGTATCTAAGTGTATTCAGCAAGTTGCCAGATCCTTGCGGGATCGACGGCTAGCCCATGCACCAACTTTCTGCTTCAGGAAGTCGATCCGCTCTGTGACATGGGATATGTATTCTCGAGGGCTGATTCCAGTCCCTGAGAATGCCTGTGTCGCAAAGCGTATCACTCATTGTTATGTATTTTCCTCCCTGAAGCATGACTTTCCGATGAGTACCCTGACCCCATCGATAAGATGCTCGATCCTGCGCTGTCAGGCTGGTATGCCTGGTTTTGGTCGAGTAGATCCGTTATAGCTTGGGAACTTGACATTGGCTACAGGCTCCTACAGCCACGCAGTACACGCTCGAGTGTGGATAAATGTCGTCCTCCAGTCCTCCTCAGTCATCCTCCGTGGCGTAGATCAACACGCCTGCCTGCGACGTGGAGGCCCCAGGTTCGATCCCCGGCCAGGTAATGATGGCAAACGATTTTTTCCTAATTGGCCTAGGTCTTGGATGTTTATCATTATAAATATAGTATCGTTGAGTTAGTATCCTATAATACAAGTCTCGAACTTACTTTGGGGCTAGCTCAATCTGTGTGATTTGTAAAAAAAATGAGATCCTCGCTGCTCTAGAAGAAATTCTCATCGAACAAAAAACATTCAACACAAAAAAAAAGATATACAATGGGCGGCCTTATCGCTAATCGTACGGAGTTGTGTTGCGATGTGTGCCGGGTACGATGCGCCAAATGTTGTTGTGTCGGGAGTTTGGTCGTCGGACTTAGGGAGTCTCCAGATCAATCTCCCTCTGGCGCAGCATCGTTGGTCGTATTGGTCTTCGGTCTAACACTGCATCACCTTGCTCAGCTGCCGTCATCCTTCCTATTCCTAAGTTTTGTAAGTGAATAGGCTTAATAAACTAGTGCGCGTTACCATCAACAATTGCATCACTGCTTACCATCAGGCGGGATTACAGTCAAGCACTAGTTTATAATTATTAAAAATAATAAAAAAATAATGCGCTCTCTTCCAAGCAATCAAAGAATCTATATTCATGGGACGCATCTTTCAGTGCGCTTCTCAGTCCATCATTGTATGTGTAGGTACTTATTGTGTCAACCCTATCTTCTCTTCTATTTTCATCTTCAACACGATTGGACCGCGGCGGAATAGCATCAATATTTGACGCTTGTAAAGCGGTTTGTGTCAGAGTCGGAGCCATTTCACACATCAGGGACACAGGTCTACTCTCGATGAGAGAAAGTTTTCCATTTCTGGTTTAATGGTACAAAACGAACAAACCTGTAATGTAGATGTAATGCAAAAATAATAAAAAAGTGGGCTGTAAAGTATACGCGAGCTCAGTACGGGATGGTATCATGGGCGTAGCCAGCCTTGAGTTCAGGGTGGGGCAGCAGTCAACCCATCCCCCCCTCTCCAGGTTTTTATTAATTTATTTATTACTAGCCTTCCGCCCGCGGCTTCGCCCGCGTGGAAATCGGATATATCGCGCTTTTTAGAATTCCCTCGGGAACATCAAATGTTTCCGGGATAAAAGGCAGCCTATGTCCTTTCTCAGGGTCTAAAGATTGTCTGTACCAAATTTAATCAAAATCGGTTCAGTAGTTTTGGCGTGAAAGCCGGACAGACAGACATACAGATAGACAGAGATACTTTCGCATTTATAATATTAGTATGGATTATTTTATTTTTTTGTGTAATACGGTATTTGACTAAAAAAAACTAATTAGTCCGTCAGTCAGATTTCTAAAAAATACTAGAAAAGTATTTTTTCATTTTTCATATAAACAAAAAATGAAGACGACACAGTGCGTTGAAAACTCGTGTGACGTCACTGAATGCTACACTTTTTAGAGAGCAGTGACGTCACCAGCCACCACTCCTGATCTTTGATGCCTTATAAATTTGTCAATTTTTATTGATTTGATAAAACAAAATATACGTATCCAATATTTTTTCTATAATCTGAATGACGGACTAAATAGACTCAACTTTTTTCTTACCCAGGAAACATCCCTATTAGGCACCCTATAGATCAGAGCCAGGGTGGGGCAAGTGCCCCGGCTTGCCAAAGTGTGGCTACGCCCATGGATGGTATCACATGTTTTCGAAAGGATTCATGACTAAACTGAATTAATATGGAAGACTCTTCTGCAATGCAAACGCACGTATAAACTTGAATCCTAGCAATATATAATGCTGAATAGCTGAAGATGATATTTTAATTGAAAAGGTTTAGGAACTTTTCATATCTCCACAATCCCGAAAATAAAATCGCCGAACTCCTACTAGGTACAAAGGTACAAAAACTTCAAACAGTAACATTGCTATGAACTTTTCTGTAGGCGCTTTAACGTGTCTGCGACGATTGTTATTGATAATTGTGTTTTTCATTGGCGATTTTGCACTAAGTTTCTTGATGTAAATATCCATAAATAAAGAAACCAAAAAACCTTCATACATTTTTACGACAGAGGATCTCCACTAAAATAGGTATATCCATACTAATATTATAAATGCGAAAGTAACTCTGTCTGTCTGTCTGTCTGTTACGCTTTCCCGCTTAAACCTCTCAACCGATTTTGATGAAATCTGGCACAGACAATCTTTAGATCCTAAGAAAGAACATAGGCTACCTTTTATCCCGGTAAAATTTGATGTTTCCGAGGGAAATCTGAAAAGCGCGATATAACCGAACTCCACGCGGGCGAAGCCGCGGGCGGAAAGCTAGTATTAAATATTCTGCTCTAAAATCCAATACAGTACATATCCAGTACATATCCAAATTTGTTAAAATAAAGTTAGTCATTATCATCATCTCAGCGTTAATCCCAGTCGCATCCGAGATTTTTTTTAGCTTTGGAGTCTGGGGTCCGCTTTAGCAGTCTAACTTACTGATTTTGGCTAAACTTCGATATTTTCCGTGAAGCGACTGCCGTCTTATCTCCACATCCCGAAAGCGATATCGAAGCATTGCAGTTAGACCAATTGTTGGACTTTTGAGGGATCCAATGACCCGTAACGACTGCCACTAGATGTTCGTATGGCAACCGGGACCAACGGCTTAACGTGCTATTCGAAGCATGACCAGACCGGTGCAAATATTCATGTATACAAATATTTGCACTGCAGTGGGATCGAACCCGCGCCTCCTTGCGCAGCGGGTGGTTCAGATATATAGTTGAAGATGAGTTGACGAAAACCACAGACTTCACAATAATTAAGTTTATTCGTAAAAGTACACGAAAGTAGTTTGGATGCTAATCCGCGGTTATAGCGCTACGGCAGCTATTGGTCAACTAACTAAGTATTAATATTAACGTAAATAATACGAATCGCAAAGTAGGTCGCGACATAAGCAAATAATACGAATCGCAAAGTAGGTCGCGACATAAGCAAATAATACGAATCGCAAAGTAGGTCGCGACATAAGCAAATAATACGAATCGCAAAGTAGGTCGCGACATAAGCAAATAATACGAATCGCAAAGTAGGTCGCGACATAAGCAAATAATGCCTGTACGGAACCGTACAGGGTGCATTCGCTACCGCTACGCCACGGAGGTTGTCGAAGAAATGAGTACAAAGAAGGATAGTATTCACATACAGTAAATCACGTTATGATTAAATTGATGAACGTATTTGAAAAATATCTTAAAGATCAACTGAGCCAAATATTTTTAACAAGCTGCGCGCCGCGGTTCTCCCGCGTATGTTCCGATATGTTTTTTTATATGCTCCGCGCCTATTGGTCGCAGCGTGATGATATATAGCCTAAAGCCTTCCTGGATTAATGGGCTATCCAAAGCAAAAAGAATTTTTCAAATCGAACCAGTAGTTCTTAAGATTAGCGCGTTCAAACAAACAAACAAACTCTTTAGTTTTATATACATACTAGCTTTCCGCCCGCGGCTTCGCCCACGTGGAGTTCGGTTATATCGCGCTTTTTAGATTTCCCTCGGGAATACCAAATTTTTCCAGGATAAAAGGTAGCCTATGTTCTTTCTCAGGGTCTAAAGATTGTCTGTGCCAAATTTCATCAAAATCGGTTGAGAGGTTTAAGCGGGAAAGCGTAACAGACAGACAGACAGACAGACAGATAGACAGACAGACAGAGTTACTTTCGCATTTATAATATTAGTATGGATAATAGTATAGATTTCTACAAGTAGGTAAAACATTAAATAGCTATATTAAGAAATTAAGATACTTTTTTATGTTTATTTATTCATGAAAGTTATAAGAATTTATTAAACACTAATCAATACATTATTGAATACTAGCGGCCGCCAGCGACTTCGTTCGCGTGGAGTTAGTTATGCTCCGCTCCTATTGGTCGCAGCGTGATATTATATAGCCTAAAGCCTTCCTGGATTAATGGGCTATTCAACGCAAAAATATTTTTTCATGTCAGACCAGTAGTTCCCGAGATTAGCGCATTCAAACAAACAAAAAAACAAGCAAACAAACAAAAAAAAAAAACTCTTCAGCTTTGTTTTTTTTGTTTGTTTGCTTGTTTTTTTGTTTCATCATCATCATCATCAACCTTTTTTATCGTCCCACTGCTGGGCACAGGTCTCCTCTCATACAGAGAAGGATTGAGCGTAATCACCACGCTTGCTCAATGCGGGTTGGCGATTTCAGACTTAAAGTTCAGGTTTCCTCAAGAAGTTTTCCTTCACCTTCAGTCATTGGTGTCCAAGATATACTTAGAAAGTACATATAACTTTAGAAAAGTTATATTGGTTAGTTTTTTTGTTTACTACAACTTTTTTTGGAACTACTGGTCTGACATGAAAAAATATTTTACAAGTTAAGATATTTTATTTGCTTATAACATGGTATACAAGGTGGTTGTGGATTAAAGGTTCACTGTTAGGCGAGTAGAAGTAATTGTTATTTATTCATACCAAACCCTAGCTTAAGTAATATTATGTGACATTACAATTGTTGCTACGCTAAAGAATATCATTCACAATTGACCAATGAGAGAACAGTAATTTCTTCGTCTTAATGAAAAACCACTAACTACTAATACTAATTACTTGCTGACGATTTTGTTAACAACGGATAATTTTATGATTGTTTTATTGGTTACTCATGCAGATTGAAAACAAGTGTCATTGAACAGAATCCGTCATCCTTTTAGTGCAAGTGTGTTCGACATAAAACGCGATAGTGTCGTACAATCATTTGAGAACAAAACGAAGTTGCATAAGACGGAAGAAACCAGAGAGGTACTACGAACACCGAGAGGTCGCCTAGTGCAGGTGGAGACCGTTTTGCTATCCGTGGTTGGCACCTACGTTATAGTCACCGGAAGAGCCAAATGTTATTTTAAGATCTCACATCCCTTGAGGGAAACCAGAGATGGTGGACTACTACAGAGTACTCGGTGTGACTCGAGCTGCTTCGGAAACAGAAATAAAAAAGGCTTACAGAAAATTAGCATTAAAATGGCAACCCGACAAAAATCCAGATACTGCAGATGAATCTAATAGACGATTCAAAGAAATATCTGAGGCATAAGAAGTTCTTTCTGATGAAAGGAAACGTCGAGTGTATGATCAGTACGGCAAAGAGAGGTTGAACAACGGCAGAGGCAGACGTTCCGCTCCCGACGACGATTACGACTTCAGCTACCCTAGTTTCCCGTTCACATTCCGTGACCCTGAAGAGGTTTTCAGAGAATTCTTCGGCGGTCACAGGATCTACGCGCACCCATCTCTTTCCCACGCGTAAGCTTCGTATAACGCTGCCTGCACGCACAGTATAAAAGTGTTAGTCGCCGGCACTCACGCTCACTTTAGCCCTGGCTGGAGGCTTTAAATTCATTTAAGGCAGCCACAGGATAGTCCGGTTAACTAGTACCGACCTCTCAAGGTCAACTAGGAGATGCCATATTAAAAAAAAAAAAAAAAACACTCACGCTCAGTGCGTCCTGTCTTGCGATGTTGGTATGTTGTCTCACGCGTTTCTCTGCATTGTAGATGTTAATGTGGATTCCCACAAGGTGATATAAAAATATTTGATCGAACATGTTTTGCTTAGTACTCAAAGCATGCAAAATTATTACATCCATTAACAGGTCATTGAAATAATAATATGTCACTTTGGAATTCCATTTAAAAATCATTAATATTATAAAAGTTATTATTATTGAGCCATTTATACAATTTAATTTTAAACAATTCACAATTTAATGTTTTAAACATACTTGGTCATTTGTTATAGAATCGCACACACATAGCCAGAGCGTTTTTATTATATTTTGCTGATCTAGGCAGCTCATCCAGCACAAGTCTGTACTGATCACGCCCGCGACTTCGAGAGCTTATTTCCTGAGCTGTTTTAAATAATTCTTTATGTTTTTCAACAAACATGCAAACTTCATATATATTGTGTAATAATAAATAGATAATAGATTATTATTCATTTATTTATCTTAATATCGGTTTTTCTTTCAGAGCTGTCCGATAATGGGTCAGAATGTGCTAAATGTGCATATAGTACCATCAACACACGCGGAACTCGGATACACACGCACATTCTACGAACATTATACAGGAAGTGAGTATGTCACGCACAACTTTGTGTTTTGTACTAGCTTTCCGCCCGCGTGGAATTCGGTTATATCACGCTTTTTAGATTTCCTTCGGGAATATCAAATTTTTCCGGGATAAGAAGTACCTTGTTATTTAATCCGGACTTTTAACTTTAAAATTTCTGCAAAATTTTAAAGAAATCGGTTCAGTACTTACGGCGTGAAAGCGGAACAAACAAAAAGCTCACCCGCGCCGTCCCCTCATCTTTGAAGTGACCTGTCGCTGCTGGCTGTAATCGAGTCGACGATCGGCAGCGAAGAGTCCTGGTCGTTAGAGGGCGGATAATGCCGGCTCCAGGAATGACAGCCTCGGGGATGTCTGTCGCCCCCCAAATATCAGTACCCGAGGTGGCAGCGCAAAGTGTTCCACGCCGCCATTTTTAGACGTCACGGGGGAATTAAACACTCTACTTCCCCTGACCGGAGGAGACCGACAGAGGCGGGCTGGCACCGATCGAGGGCTACGGAAACAGTGTTCGTTCCCGCAACCCCCGGCTTAGGTGTGAGATGGAACGCCAGGGTGGTTTTTAGTCAGGAAGAGTCTGACAGACCTCGCTGCTCACCGCAGGGTGGTGGACATCCATAAGGATTCAGAGATCAGATAAGCAGACAGATCAAAGAAAATACGAGTATTTATCTGCATCCAGTTAGACTAGAAGCCTAACTGGATGCAGATAGCAACTAGAACGTACAAAGTTACATGCGAACAATGCGTCATAGTGACGTCTCGCGAATCCTGCACCTCGCAATCAAAGTTTTCTGTGCAACTAGCACGCATACAAGTTCGCGACATCAACCGGCGGGCAAGTGGTCCACCAGACAATCCCAGTCTGGTCACTGGAACGTCGGGTTCGAGATTTGAGGGGCAGCGTGTAAAGCTCACTCATCGTCCATAGAAAAGGGAGGATGCTCCGACCAGACTGGTTGCCTGGCGGGCCCCTTTGCCCGCCGGTTGATGTCGTGAACTTGTATGCGTGCTAGTTGCACAGAAAACTCTGATTGCGAGATGCAAGATTCGCGTGACGTCAGTATGGCGCGTTGTTCGCACCTTGTGATGTGGGCATCGCTACAATAATTTGGGAAAAGCTAGGTAGATAATGATTGACAAACTGATTTTTTTTTTATAATATAAAATATAACTCGGGGGAAGGATTACATTCAGGGGAAAAGCGCGTACAAAGTGCCGAAGGCGTGGCGGATACGTCATCGTCCCCTTCAGTTGTGAACGGTGGAGGCGCTCGCAGTAGCGGTTCGTTCGGGGCATGCGATCAGCTCTCTGACAATAATGAGATACAGAGTACAATTGTACAGAGGAAATCCTATGCGAGTGTTGTGGCAAAAAAAGATAATGACGGTTTCACACTAGTGCAAAGAAAGGTACGAAACCCTAGAAGTAGATTTAAAGGAAACCTAGGTTGTGGTATAGTTGAATCTGAGGAGAAATTTAAAGCCGACAGAAAAATACCCATATTTTTAACAAACGTACCTAAGGACGCTTCAGATTCGGATATAACACATTATATTTATAAGAAAACTGGAGAAAATGTGGAGCTTGAAAAAGTAAATATGCATGTTCTTTGTGTCACAAAGTAACATACATTTATGAATTTAGATGACAAGTTATGGCCACAGGGTCATACACACACATGGACATATTTCGACGTTTTGTTAATTATAAAATAAAACGTAAATTAACATAGTCCTTAAGGTTACAATATGAGTCTTTGTTACTTGAATAAAGATATTATTATCTTTTATAGACATTTAAATTACATTTTTAAATATTTCTACATAAAAAATCATTTAAAAATATAAAAATTAGTAGCCCACCGGTATCGAGAACACGGTCCAAGCTACCGGCGGTCAGGGCTCCAGAGAGAGAAACTTCCTGACAATGCGAGCCGTGTCCAGAATTACAGCTTTCTGAATCAAGCCCTTGATCCAGCTGCCTAACGAGAGCCTCCTGAGGTGTTGGTCGAGGCTCTTGGCTATTAAGCCATTGGCTGTCACGACTATCGGTACAATGATTGCTGAATCCACTTCCCATATGTCGACAACCTCGTGAGCCAAGTCAAGATACTTGATTTGTTTATTTTTATCGGCTTTCACGAGGTTCTCATCATGCGGGATGGTTATGTCAACAATCATTGCACGCCGCTCTGATCGATCCACCATCACTATATCAGGCTTATTGGCAACAATAGTCCTGTCAGTGATGATGGATCGATCCCAGTACAATGTGATATGGCCATTTTCTAGAACTGGGTCGGGCACATACATACCATACCTGTAGTACGGCACCTCCGTTTCCACAAGGTTGTATTTAAGAGCAAGTTGCTGATGAATTATCCTGGCTACAAGGTTGTGTCTATGCAAGTACTCTATATTATTATTATTATACCTAAACTAGTATTTCACCACAATCCTGCCTGATGGTAAGCGGTGATACAATCGTTGATGATAAAGCGCGCTAGTTTATTAAGAGCTTATTCACTCTAAACTTGAAGAAACTTAAATTGCAGTCAGATGGAAACACTGCCGTTGGCAAATTGTTCCAGTCCCTTTGGCTTTGGAGACCGTTTTGAACCAAATCTGGGTCGCCATTTAGTCTCCTCGGACACCACTCCACCGAATCTAAAGTTGCCAGATGGCATTTTGCAGCATTAGCCCAAATGTGGCTGCAGTACTCCACACACGAGTAGACCTGTGCTTTGTATAACATTAGAAGCTGTACTAGTTCGAAATACCGCCGGACCTTTGCAATAACTCCAAGTTTCCTGCCACCTTGGCTTTGGACTCAATGAACTACCCAAAGTTTAGGTTCGAGGGAATCTGAACTCTCAAAAGCTGAAGTCGGTCGGAAAAGTAGGAGCCAAGGTTTGACACACGATTGGCTTTGCCCCATTCGGAGACTGCCTGTAGCGCAACATTCGTACGCTCTACCATAGCCTCTCTTTCGGACCGGATTGCTTCCTTACATTCGGAGCATCCGGCAGTTATCTCTCTACAAGTGTGCTGTCATCTGCATACCCATAGATACCGGGCATCAGCAGACCCGCAGATCGTTAGTTCATTACCCACTTGTCTTCACAGTTGGATAACAGATTTAATTCTTTTACTTAATTTCAGATGAACCCGAGTTTATTCACACCCCTATTAACATGAAGAATATTTTGGACAATATCATCACGGGCCTGTGGACTAGTGAAAACAGAAAGTATGTACATTTGGCATTAAAATATTTACATTTGACATTAAAGTACTTACATTTGACATTATAGTATGTAGTATTTACATTTGACATTAAAGGTGTACTATGCATAGGCATGCGGCGCATGTTAGCTGCGTATATCCATTTGTTTGCCAACATGGGTCTAAGTTTTCACGGGATTACACGAATATGACCCACAACTACATTTGTTTATGTATATACCGTAATACGTCACATGAAGAGACTACGCAATAAGCTTCGCCCATCTTACTTACCGCAGGGAAACCCGTGACCGTGGCTTGCAGTGGCGTAGCTTCTCCATACGGCGTGTCGCGTCATATTTGACAGCACGGTTAGCGCAGTGGTTGAGCTATAGACTGCTGCCCTGCGTGTCGTGGGTTCGATTCCCGCTCGGAACAAATATTTGTATGACCCACAAGTAGGTAGTTGTTACTGCAGCCTAATCGGCGAACACATTTTTGTTAAATGATTGCGACTATGTACGACCACCCTTAGTAGCGGCAGTACATGCGCCTATATGGAAAGGTTACAGAACCTAAACTAAGACCTATAAGCCCTACAGCCCTGACCTACCATATAGTTCGTAATAAATAAATATATAAATAAGTACGGGATGTCTGCACCAAGAGACCTAAGGTAACAGACGGATAGTAGGTAGGATTTCCAGGTAAGGGTGAAGGGTAAACTCACTGCCAGTCCAGCAGACTCACAGGACTGATCAGAGATGGCTAAGGGTGTCTTGGCCACAGTGAGGGGTAATGAGACCAGAATAAATTCTAATCTGATTTATTTTTACAATATTACAGCTTATATACTACTTTTTCCCAACACACACAAATACACAAAAGTCTTGGTATTCCATACGTGACATCTGCAGTTTCAACAATTTTTGAAGTAGGCCGCGCGTGCGCTGTCGAAATGCTGAATCACTGTTCAAAGGTAGCATTGAACAGACTAGTTACGATCATTTGCGGTCCAAACAAAAATGTGTTCGCCGTCGATTAGGATGCGCGTCTGTCTGTTTGTGTCTGTGAGTTTATACGTTTGTAAACGCACCCACGATACAGGAGGAATTCATAATGTGGGGTAAAGTTTTCTTTTTAAATAAAATATTCTTACAAAAATACAGTATGTTAACTAACAGAGGGCGTTCCCGTAAACCCGAAATAGTATAGCATACATACATGCTAAAAAAAATATTTCCAATAAGAAAATATTCAATAAAAATTTTAAATTGACATGTAAAAGAAACACACTGTACACGCGAACATGAAAGACGGAAAAAAAAATAGAAAAAAAAAAAAAATAGTAAGTAGTCGTCATGTATATTTATACATGACGACTACTTACTATTTTTTTTTTCTACTATTTTGATTTAAAACAGGAGGTTTCAAATTTATTTCCAATTAGAATTTTTTTTTTTCGGATTTTTTTATGTTTATTTTTCTATGCTGATATTTTTATTTTAATCTATTAATGATATATATTAACGAGTTTAAGGGAACGCCCTCTGTTATTTAACATACTGTATACTTGCGGTCACTGCGTGATCAAATCAGAAATCAGGAGATCCGCAGAAGAACTAGAGTAACCGACATAGCCCGAAGAATTGCAACACTTAAGTGACAGTGGGCCGGGCACATTGTCCGTGGAATCGATGCCCGATGGAGGCGACGGGTTCTCGAGTGGGCGACCACGTAGCGGAAGACGCAACGTGGGCAGGCCCCGATAAGGTGAACCGACGACCTGGTGATGGTCGCGGGAAACCGATGGATGGAGGTGTAGGAGCGGTCGTCGTGGAGATCCTTGGGGGAGGCCTATGTCCAGCAGTGTTGTAGTATCGTTGCTATATAGTATGATTAAAAAAAAACTGCATTGGCTATTGATTCTTCTTAATTTTTTTAAAAAGTTATCATTGAGGGTCGGTACAAGATGTCTTTTGTTCAATACTTTTCTTTTATACAGAGTGGCGATTAATTTGTTACATAAATTGAAACCACGAATTCTGCATTACGCATTTTATTAATTAATTAATAACAATCAACATTTTATTCGTTGGATTTTCTCTTTTTTTAATATTTAACAATACCAAACTTAATTTTGATTACGTAATCAGCCTATAATGTTCCCACTGGTGGCACACAGGCCTCCAGGGAGTGGGCCCCCTCTCACGGAGAGGAGGCCTGTGTCCCACACACATAGACAATACAGTTTTTTTTTTTTAACATACTAATTAGCAACGATACGCCTTCGGTTTAGGTACCTAGTTAACCATCATCATTTCAGGCGAAAGACGTTCACTGATAGACATAGGCCTCCCCCAAGGACCTCTACGACGACCGCTCCTACACCTCCCGCATCCAGCGGTTTCCCGCGACCTTTACCAGGTCGTCGGTCCACCTTGTCGGGGGCCTACCCTTCGGCTCCATCGGGCATCGGTCCTACAGGCAATGTGCCCGGCCCACTGCCACTTTACTGTTGCAATTCTTCGGGCTATGTCTCTGCAGTTGCGTTGCGATGTGTGCCGGGTACGATGTGCCTAATGTTGTTGTGTCGGGAGTTTGGTCGTGGAGGGTCTCCAGATCATCCTCTGGCGCAGCATCGTTGGTCGTGTTGTTGGGTTAAACATTGCATCACCTCGCTCAACTGCCGTCTCCCTTCCTATTCACTCAGTTTTTTTTGATTGAATAGGCTTAATAAGCTAGTGCGCTTTACCATCAACGATTGCATCACTGCTTACCATCAGGCGGGATTGCAGTCAAGCACTAGTTTATAACTAATAAAAAAAAAAAATCTGATAATCTAATCACCACTCTGTATAAACATTTAATTGCACTCTAATATTTTTACTTTCACTTTTAGGTTCACTTTCTCGGACATGCCGTATCTGTATCATTGGTGGAAGAACCGGGATCTGACTGGTAAACCATCAAATACTTACTTGAACACATTCCAGAATAGTTATAGAATTTCTGTGCAATATTCCTTTTTTTATAATCATAACCTAGTGCTTGACTACAATCCCACCTGATGGCAAGCAGTGATACAATCATTGATGGTAAAGCACGCTAGTTTATTAAGAGTCTATTCAAGCAAGAAAATCTGAGTGAATAGGAAGGAAGACAGCAGTTGAAAGAAAGAAAGAAAAAACGTTTATTTGCACTAAACATGACGCAAGCGTTTACAAAAACATAAAAATAAGAAATTGTTGAGGGGAACATGCGTCATATCCACGCAAAACGGCTGTCGCTCAGCATTATGCTGCGACTCTATGCAAAAAACAGAGCCCAGCGCTGGTTTTCAGCGACAGCCGGCGTCGACGTAAAGACGTCACCCGATGCAACAAACAATTAAAAGTAGCACCGAGCCGGTAATACAATAAAAATAAAAACGTAATAATAAAAACATATAAAAAGTAAATCCATTTGTAAGTGGTGAGAGTACAATTTCAACAAGACGAACAGGTAGGGTAGACCGAGGCGAATCGGATCACAGGGCGAATCGGATCAAAATAAGAAATTTGCTGATAATTCAAATACCGCATTCACATAGAACGCTCTCAACCGTCGTTTTGCGTCTCTCCCCTCACCCTGCACCTCCCGCCATAGGCAGTATTTCGATCACGCTTGTGAATCAGTGTCGACACCACGTGTCAGCAACTCAGTTGTTTTTGCATGTCGTATTTTTGACGGGAATCTAAGGTACGTACTTACGATTTATTTGTGTTATATTACGGATTTGTGTTAAAAAACAAATATATTGTTGTATATTGCTAAGCAAGGTGTCTATATTAGAGAACTAATTCACTTTTACGTATAATGTTACAGGTAAACGTATAAAATATTTATTTCTAAGGTCTTGATTATGGGGCTAATCGGATCATGTCGTCAAGGGTGAATCGGATCACACTTTTAAACTAATTTATTACATGTCTGAGGTTACTAATTCATATTTATTGAATTGTAGATGGTTCGCACGTACAAAAGAAAGACTAATGCTGGAGATTGGTCTGAAGAAGCTACTAACTGTTCATTCATCCACCATCAGAGGATTGGATTCAGTGCAATACCTGCGAAGAATGGTGTCAAGAAAAATGTGCTGATATGGGGGGGAAAAACGATACTATATATGTGCCGATGTTTAAAATTGATCTCATTATTATTTTTTTACTAATTCCAAAACTATAATGTTATGTAACTTATAATTTTATTATATATTGCGTAAGATCCGATTCACCCCGACGATAGGGGCGAATCGGATATTTTTCTGTTTTTAGTTTTTCGTAGATGACTAAGAAAATATGAGTCTGATTTAAGTTTTTAAATCTTTATTTCATAGCTGATTTGTACTTTTTACGTTTTAATCAATAAAAATATCATTATATATCAATTTAGTATGACTTGCTCACCCTCAAAGAAAAAGTGATCCGATTCGCCTCGGTCTACAATATATAAGAAATTAAATACAGGTTATATAAAAACTACGAGAATATCATCCTCCGAAATGACATAAATCTGATTCCGGTTTGACATTCAGCATTTTCTAATATAGTCTGTGGTTAAACCCAAAAACACGACCAACGATGCTGCGCCAGAGGATGATCTGGAGACCCTCCACGACCAAACTCCCGACACAACAACATTAGGCACATCGTACCTGGCACACATCGCAACACAACTGGTCAGACCCGTCCTTCGTACGGCTTCACCAGACATCATGCCGGAACACGACGAATCGCTTGGCGGCAAGACTTTGTCTGGTGGGTGGTAACTTATGCCGGCGGCTGATGTTGTTGCCTACCACCGAGGAAATATTATGATAATAGTGTATAAACAATACCAGTACAAATGAGACAAAAACGTGATGGCATTGTTATTGTTTATATACTATTGTCATAAATTAAATTTTAAAATTATTTTTAACTTTTTAGTTTGATATTCTTTAAAAGCATGTTTTTTTTAGTTTTCTAAACTATAGTTATTTTCAACTTTTTAGTTCCATAATCTTTTTTTTTTTAATAATATACGGATAACACGAACGCTTAAGTGGTGCTCATTTGTTTTTTCCAAACTTTTCTTGTTCTCCAGCAGACAGAATAGCAAGTGCAAAATTCGTAATGACGCGTTACCCAATTAACTAAATCTAAAACTAAATCTAAAAAAAATACTTTGCCTGCACAAATTAATACCGCTCGGCCAACGAACGTATTGAAAACGGAGGGACATTTTATAGTAATGAGCCGCTCACTCGTAGTCCAATGAGTTAGAGACGGACAAACAAGCAAGCAGACATGGAAGTGAAGCTAATAAAAAGCATGTAATTAGTTTACTTTGTGAAGAACAGAAGGCGCCATTGGCTAAATACATAAACCGTGCGAAGCCAAAGACAAAAGAAATCCATACTTAATATTATAAATGAGAAAGTAACTCTGTCTGTCTGTCTGTCTGTTACGCTTTCCCGCTTAAACCTCTCAACCGATTTTGATGAAATTTGGCACAGACAATCTTTAGACCCTGAAAAAGAACATAGGCTACCTTTTATCAAGGAAAAATTGATGTTCCCGAGGGAAATCTAAAAAGCGCGATATAACCGAACTCCACGCGGGCGAAGCCGCGGGCGGAAAGATAGTAATAAATAAATAACATTATGCTGGTATAACTTAACAGAACCACCCTGTTGATATGACTCCCTGTTACAGTCAAACGCATGGTCTACCAGCTCCTGCGACAAGGTAGGCTGTACTTCGTGGGCGGTGGATGGAGTATGAGCGACGAGGCAACCACCAGTTACCACGCCGTTATCGACCACTTCACATACAACTTGAGGTATCTCATCATTATCGTCATCAACCTTTTTATCGTCCCACTGCTGGGTACAGGTCTCCTCTCATACAGAGAGAGATTGAGCGTAATCACCACGCTTGCTCAATGCGGGTTGGCGATTTCAGAGCTATAGTCCAGCCCCCAAATCGGCTAACACATTTTTGTCAAATGATTGCGACTAGTTGGGATCATTTGACAAAAATGTGTTCGCCAATTAGGGGGCTGGTTTCCTCAAGATGTTTTCCTTCACCTTGTAATCAGTCATTGGTATCCAAGATTTACTTAGAAAGTACATATAACTGAGAAAAGTTACATCGGTACTTGCTTGACCTGGAATCAAACCCGCACACTCATACTTGAGAGGCTAGTGTTTTAACCACTAAGCCACCACGACACGATTGAGGTATATTCTATTTATTAATAATCAAGCGCCACTGCTCTCAAAACGGTGAAGGAAAACATCTTTAGGAAACCGGCGTGTCCTAGAGGCAAAACTTTCAAAAGCATGTGACATCTATCAACCCCTTCCTCTCAGCGAGAGGACTCTGGAGTGAGAATATTATAGACTGATATTATGTAGTCGTGGTGGCCTAGTGGTTAAAACACCAGCCTCTGGAGTATGAGTGTGAAGGTTCTATTCCAGGTCATCATCATCATCAATCTTTTTATCGTCTCACTGCTGGGCACAGGTCTCCTCTCGAACAGAGAAGGATTAAACGTATTCACCACGCTTGCTCAATGCGGGTTGGCGATTTCAGAGATAAAGTCCAGGTTTCCTCAAGATGTTTTCCTTCACCTTGTAATCAGTCATTGGTGTCCAAGACATACTTATAAAGTACCTACATATACTTAAGTTAGAAAAGTTACATTGGTACTTGCCTGGCCTACTGGTATCGAACCTGCACACTCATGCCTGCGACGTGGAGGCCCCGGATTTGATCCCCGGCCAGGTCATGATGGAAAACGATCTTTTCCTGATTGGCCTGGGTCTTGGATGTTTATCTATATACAATATATAAAGAAAACCCTGTCCGATCCGTGAAGGTATTGTTAGGTATCGATAACTGATTCTACTAATGCCTACAAAGCCGGGCTAAACTTTAAAAAAAATCCCCCTAAAAAAATAAATATTATTTCGCAAAAAGAGGTAACTTAACACACGTGCGGTAAGCAACCCCATTCCGCGGGCGACGGGGGGCAGGGCACGCGGCACCTGTGACGTGGTCGCGTCGCTATTCGCTTATAATAATACCGGTGTTGTCATTTTTTTTTAAATTACCAAATTTCGGGGAAATTGGAATTAATTCCCCGGAAAAAAGGATTATTTCAAAATTCATTAGTATTGTTACTATGATGATTATGTAAAATTTTATATTATATTTGGTCAAGTGTTTACCTAACCTTTATTATCCTTATGGGTCGGACAGGGTTTTATTTACATATTGTATATGTATTTATTATAAATATAGTATCGTTGAGTTAGTATCCCATAACACAAGTCTGAAACTTACTTTGGGGCTAGTGCTAGTAGCTTGAGAGGCTGGTGTTTTAACCATTAGGCCACCACGACATAACCACTACACGAGGTATATTCTATTTATTAATAATCAAGGGCCACTGCTCTCGAAACATTGAAGAAAGACATTGGGAGGAAATCGGCATGTTCTAGAGGCAAAACTTTCGAAAGCATGAGACATCTACCGACCCCTCACTCTCAGTCAGAGGAGACCTGTTTCAGGAGGAATATTATAGGCTAATTCACTGGTCAACAAATTTCTAATTTTTTTTTGTCACATGAAAATTAATATAAAATTTTGAATATACTAGGGCCAGCAAACAATAATAAATCAAATCAAATCAAATCATTTATTTCAAATAAACCAGTTACAGGCACTTTTGAATTGTCAGGTCAGTCAGTCAATTAGATGAAGCTAGTCGCCCATTCCAAAGAGTAGGTACCTATGGAGAAGAACGGGCAAGAAACTCCATGGACACTCTTTTAAATTTTCAAGCTATTGTTACAAATATTTGATTACATCATTCATGTTGAAATCAACCGTGTGAGAACGATGCAGAAATATATTGTACGCTGAGAGCGTCCATAGAAAACACACAAAAATCAATTCAGAAATTAAAATACGCCATGGCAGCTAAGAGATGACCAGTCCCCACTGACGGCGTCCGTTCACGAACATGAAGTATGGATCAGCATCATTCAGCTCAACAATATTGAAGGGAACCCAATAACCCAACACACACGCCACCATCAGCGAGACATTTGAGTGAGCATGACATACTTCTATCACTTCGCCCGTGACCGTGACTTAAAGTAGACGTGTGTTAATTTTTTTAAAAAATAATATTAATCTTCATCGCAACCGCATATAGGATTGTCACCTGTATGTAAATGCCAAAAGTGATCAATTTCGCATAGTGACGGACTGATATCGGCTGGCCATCAAGCTCACATAGTGTGCTACCCGCGCGCTCCCACCTCACCCCCGCGAGAAAAGAACACTCTCCATAATTGCCATCCCGCTTGCACAGCAACTACGCGCACCGTGATTCACCACCTACCACTTCGTACTGCACCAAGAGAGGTACGTGCAGACGTCGCCGTCGACCACTGCTATAAGGTATTGCGGATTTACGTAATCTTTGACAACATGAGGCGTACACCACCACAATCGCCAGCCACGTTCGTAGCGAGCGACTCTGAAACCCTTCATGTAAGAAATCCGACTATCGCAATAACTAGTTCCGCCCCAAACCTGTGCAGTATGGACGTAAATGTCACGTCTCGAAACAAACGTAAACGTGAAGATGAAATGGTCGGTTTTATGCAAGAAATCCGGGACTTATTACAATCGGCTAATGCGAAATCGGAAAGTAAATTTACGTCATTACAAGAATCAATGAACGAAATTATTGCACAGAACCTGGAATTTAAAAAATCGCTTTCATTTGTCACTAAGCAATATGACGATATCATTGAAAAAATGGATAATATAGAAAGCGAGCGAAAAACCAATGTTGCCTACATTAACCAGCTCGAAACTAAGGTTGAGCACCTGGAGCGTATATTATGTCTCACAAAAATGGAGATGAGAAATATCCCAAAGAACGAAGGAGAAACGAAACAGGACCTGCACCGTATAGTGTCAGAAACATCTAAAGTTCTGGAAATCTCACTCGAAAAACGTGACATTAAGGATATTTACCGCATAAATAAAAAGGGTGGAAGTTCGTCTATTATGGTCGACTTTGTGTCGGTAACTACAAAAGAAAATATTTTGCAAAAGGCCCGTACCTTCAATCGCAATAACGCTCAAAACAAGCTCAATACAACTCACCTAAAGCTACCAGGTGATCTAAAACCAATTTACCTGTCAGAAAGCTTGACTATGAAGGCACAACGGCTATTCTATCTAGCGAGGAAATTTGCTGGCGAGAATGGTTTTAAGTTCTGCTGGACCTCATTTGGAAAAGTTTTTCTTCGGCAAAAGGAAGGTTATCAACACATACATGTCAAAAATGAAGCTGAGCTAAAACCAACATTAATACAATGACTGAATGGAGGTTTTGCAAGTCCACCTAACTTGATTTTATTTTTTATTTTATTAGATGTTTATCTGCGATTGCTCTCTTATTGTAAAACATATACACAAAAACAAATCAAATACACTCAGTCAAAACCTATTAACACAAACACACAAATACCCGCTACACACTTCACATTCCATAACAGCGCTTACATACTTATAAACTATTCTCGTATGGGTATCCTAAATATAAATTGTTTCGTTACTACCCTCACCACATTTACTATAGTAATATGCACCCTCACTTACAACAAAAATAATATACTTTTACTTAATGGCTAATACAAACACTATTATTTCAACACAAATAGATAATTTTACAGCGGCATCTTCTTATTACTGTGATGTGGACGTCTGTAATGAAATCCTAACAACATCTAAGACATCGTTAAAAATTATAACTCAAAACATCCGAAGTATCTATAAAAACTTTGATAGTTTTCAGGCACAGCTAGCTAGGTTATCGTATGAAATCGACATCATAATCTTGACAGAGTGTTGGCTACATGAAGACAAACCGATACCTATAATGGAAAATTATGTGACATATTCTAGCAAAAAATGTTTAAATCAAAACGACGGTATTACAATATTTGTCAAAAATAATCTCCGGTGTACGGTTCTAGAGCCGGACCCTATAGGTGCTAATTTTCTCCTATTAAAAATTGATCCTGATATCTGCATTCTAGGATCTTATAGATCTCCATCTACTTATTGTACTGATAGTTTCCTTAACTCACTAGAAAATATTTTAAGTCCACTAAAAGCGAATAACATCATTCTGATAGGCGATATAAATATAGACATAAAACCAAATAGTACAGATAAAAATTGCTCATCATATCTAAATCTAACTGCAGAACTCGGGCTTTTACCGGGACATACGCATCCTACGAGGCTGCGTAACTGCTTAGATCACGTCATGATTAATACCACTACTTGTGCGACCGTCATGGTAATGAACTCCACTGTCAGCGACCACGCCTCGGTAATGCTATGTCTAAGTAACTCCCCCTCTAACACCAAAAATCATATAAAAAGATACATCACAAAATTAAACTACGAAAGCGCTGTTGAACAATTAAAAACCACAGATTTTTCTTTTATCACACCTAATAGTGATGCAAATGAGGCTGCTGCGCGTTTTGTTGAATGTCTTATGTCCACGGTAACTCAACACTCAAAAGTAGTAAAAATCTCAAACCGTAAAGTGGTTCTAAAACCTTGGATCACACCTGGTCTCTTACGATGTATTCGACACAGGGATAACCTTCACCGAAAACTCCTAGCAGACCCACAAAACGGAATTATTGAGTTATCATATAAAAGGTATCGTAATCATTGTAACCTATTGCTTAGAAAACTAAGAAACGAGCACGAAACTTCCGCTTTAAAAAACTCCAAGGACAACTAAGATACATGGGATATTATCAAATCCATCACCAACCAACCCAAGAAACAAACATCAGCTGACAAACTATTACCTACTTCTTCGCAAATGTCCAACTCCGTGAAGCTAATGCTATTGAGCAAGTAAATCGGTATTTCTCGAACGTCGGAAAACTGCTGGCGGACCACATTATCAAGAAGAAAAACTACTGTCTTGCCCCATATGAAATGAATACACCATCTGCCCGGGATTCCATGGTCCTACTCTCTCCGGACGAAGCGGAAGTAAAGTTAGAAATTAACAACCTAAAAAATGACTGTGCCAAAGGATGGGATTCTATTCCGGCTAAGCTTCTCAAACTTAGTCAAGACGCGTTAGTTCCGCCTCTCACAAAGCTTTTTGAGGCCTGTTTTGAGCAAGGAGTTTTCCCCCGAATCTTTAAGAAATCCCTAATCACACCTGTTCACAAGGGTGGAAACCAGGATGATGTTAAAAATTATAGGCCTATCTCAGTTTTATCAGCACTGTCAAAGATACTGGAAAAAATGTTAAACCGTAGACTCATGAAATATCTAGAGCACTTTAAAATAATTTCGAACACACAATTTGGATTTAGGACCGGAAAAAGCACCACAGACGCAGTTAATCAACTAGTTGATTATGTGACCGAAAAAGTGGATAGAAAGCAAAAATGTTTGGGTGTCTTTCTGGACCTAGCTAAGGCTTTCGACACGGTCTGTATTCCAACCCTTGTGACCAAGTTAGAACACGCCGGAATTCGGGGGAGGGCTCTAAGTATCTTTACAGACTTTCTCAAAGACCGGAAACAAAAGGTAAAGATTGGGGAGATCATTAGCAATGAAGCTAGTGTTGAGTATGGTGTGCCTCAGGGTAGCTGCCTCTCCCCGAGTCTTTTTCTGCTTTATGTGAATGATCTATGCCAGCAGTCTCTTACAAACGGGAAAATATTCAGCTATGCGGACGACACAGTGTTGGTATTTCATGAAGAGAGTTGGGATACAGCACAACAGGTTGCGGAGACGGGCTTACGTAAAATCTCTCACTGGCTAGATGCAAATCTGTTGACTCTAAACATCTCGAAAACCTCATTTCTGCAATTTACTTTCGCCAAAACTAAACCTCCAACAATAAACCTCAAAGTCCACTCATGTGGTGACTCCAACGACAATCTTCCATGCTCATGTCTTCCAATTACACAAAAAAAGACTATGAAGTATCTGGGTGTGATCTTGGATGAGGGGCTCAGCTGGCGCCCCCATATTGAACAGACTACCTCTCGAGTTAGGAAGCTTATCTGGGCGTTTAAGAGGTTACGACAAGTAGCTGATTTCAAGCTTCTCCGTGCGGTTTACCTGGCATTGGCACAGTCAATTATAGGGTACTGCATCACGGCTTGGGGAGGTGCTTGCAAAACCTACATGATACACCTCGAGAGAGCTCAAAGATCACTCTTAAAAGTAATGACCTTCAAGCCATACAGATATCCTACAAAAGCCCTGTATGAGAGTTGCCAAGTACTCACAGTGAGGCAACTTTACCTTCTCAATCTTATAATGCAACAGCAAGAACTCACACCGGTAAGTCCCGCAACCACACATAGAAGAACCTTCCCTAATGTGTGTCGCATATTCAAATGTAAGACCGCATCCGCTCGACGGCAACACCTTTACCTAGCCGCCTATATCTACAATAAAATTAACAAAATCCAAAACATCAACCCACTAACAAAAAAACAAACCAAGTTGAAGTTAAACACATGGCTTCAAACATTAAATTACCTAGAGACCGAAAATTTACTTAAACAAGTTTAAGCGGGAAAACCCATTAGTATCTAATGTAAGAAGTACACACACACACACACATACACTCACACATACACAGACGCACCACACACTACACACCACACACACACACTACACACCACACACACACACTACACACCACACACACACACTACACACCACACACGAGCATGCAACTCATTTAATGATATCTACATATTTATGTTAATACTGTAGCATGAAAAGTTATTTGTCCAAAAAATCGGGTGAAGACACTGACTCCTGTAACACAGGTACCACCTAGCACGGGAGTCAGGGCTTCAAATTAAGTGTAACTCCTTTTTATGTCAATAAAACTTTATTATTATTATTATTATTATACTCTCAACAGCCAGAGCACAATCAAGTTAATAAAAATGACTAATCCAACAAATAAATGCCTTACAGCACATTCGTACATTGTGTTCACACGTTTGCCATGCAATTATACAATACTTAGAAATTGAATCTACACAATGTTAAGATAGTATTGTCCAAGGTTCAGCAGCTCCAACATTGTTCCCGAATACCAAGTTTAGCTCCGTATAAATATATCAAGGAAAAAAAATGTACACATCAGGTTTTCTTCATTCAAAACGTATCATCATCATCATCATCTCAGCGTTTGTCCCGGTTGTTTTCGCGACTTTCGCGTTGAAGCCCAGGATCCGCTTTCCTGCACATTCTCCTCCATTTCGCACGATCTTTAGCATCCTGTGTTGAGACATTGTTGGCACGCACATTATCTCTTACAACGTCAAGCCAGCACTACTTTGGTCTACCCCGCTTGTTCCGGCCCGGCGGAGGCGCCATGGTAAGACATTTGTTACCCACGTAACGTGCCAGTTTTCGTAAGACATGGCCAACAAATGCATGGTAAGCATAGCCGACCCTCCTGCAGTTTGTCTGCTATGTCACGGATACGAAGACTGCCCCGGATGCGGGAGTTACTGATGCGGTAATTCCGCGTAACTCCACACATCCACCGCAGCATATTCATCTCCGTGACATGCAGCTGCTGCTGACATAAAAACGTCTATTTTCATAAAAAGTACAAAAATCAGCCACACTTACAGAATTATTTCCTAATATCTAATAGATACTTATGATTTTCTTGAATATTTGGCTTCTGGTAGGTCCCTTTTAAGTTCCCAATAATAGTTTGCTAGCATGGCTGGATTCAATTTCCCTTGATAACGCTTCTCCTCTACGGAAGTATCCTGATGGAACCTCTCACCTCGCTCGTCACTCATATCACCCAAATTTGCCGTAGAGAAATCTAGATGGTAATCCAGCGTATGTGTTTTAAGGACATATTACACCCCAAAGCTTTAAATTATATTATAAGTTAATTTATTAAATCTTTGTAATTTTCCGCTTTAGAAAATTTTGAAGATCATACACAAAATATTTCTAGGCGAGTTTTTCCTGACCATTCAGTTTTTCTACAAACTAAAGTAAATAAAATGTGATTTAGCAAACACAATAGTTACACAGTCGACTAAATGTAGTTATGTAAACGAAGAAACGTATATGAGGTCTGAAATAAATATGTAGCTGTCACAAGATAACTCAATGTGATAGAAACTAAACTGTTGTATATTTTTAAGATAAATTAAAATCATTAGAAAGTTCATGTTACACAAACAGTGTTTACCAGTGTTAGCGATCAGAATTGGTAATATTGTTACGGGCTACGGGTACTAAAACGCCGGTTAAGGGTTGCGAACTTTATTGGCAACGAAGGTACAGTCAATTGTAGGCAATGACAAGTAGAATGTCGCTGACGTTGCACTGAAGTCTTGACTTACGTCCACGAAGTCCGTATTGTAAACACACAATAACACTACAGATGTTACTTCACGTAGTATTGAAAGTTCTGGTTACAGTTGTCGCAGTAGGTATTCTCAACGATCGCTTCTTAACTGTCGCTTGTTGTTGTATCGCTAGTCGAATGCAGACTGACTCAGCGTTCGTAGTCTTCTCTGCGACCCCGAGTTGGGGGCGCGAGGAGACGGTTTGGGGGCTCCTTTATGGCCCCATTACCGTGGAGTCGGTCTCTCGGTCCCCAAAATTGGGGACCCGTCTTTGGGTTGCACCCTAAGGGTGCTGTTCTCCGTCTTCGCACACCGAAGTCGACGCCGCGAGGGTGTGCCTTCCCTCCGGCGGTGGACGGTGTGCCTTTGTTGTGTGTGACTGTAGGAGCGCCTGAAGTGTTTCACGACGCCCGTGCGACCAGACCCCTACCAGGTTGGATGTCGGGTTGCTCCCGAGAAGGCCCAGCAAGAGTCGATCAGCAACAGGGCGTCGGCTTTGATTGGCGCTCCGCTACAGTGGGTGATTACCCCGACCCCCTAACAGCACAACCAGCTATGTACAGTAGGCTGCGAGGGTGCGGGGGGTGGTGTGTGTGACGAGCGGTTTGTGGGTGTGTGTTCACCGCTCGTGTGGTGTTCTGAGTGTGTACCTGCATGTGGAGTAGTGCATGTGTGTTCGTCGCGCGCATAGCGCCTATATAAATATAGTCCGCAATGCGCACGGCGGTATCGTGTTGCGAATGTGTAGTGTATATTTTTGTCTAAGTAGGTCACGTGTAATTGTGTTTGTGACCTACCCGGGTGTCATGTCCGGTAGCGCGAAGTCTGCTATGAGGTCGCGCGGGAATCTCTTCTTATCGGGAGGCCTCGCGTGCCAGGGCGCAATTTCTTTAATGTGGTGGAGCTCGGAGGTGCTGGCACGCGAGAACATCCCCTTCGCCAGGCGGACGACGAAGTCATCGATGCTCTCGACTCGCAGGTCCCTGTTAATGACCGAGTTCCTCACGTACCGGGGAGCTTGGACGATCTGACGCAGCGTGATGTTCTGCTGCGTCCGGAGCTTCTTCCTATGGGTCTCGGCCGTGAGGGCGAGAGAAGCCGGGGCAGCGTAAGTTAGCTGCGGCCGCACGTATGTCTTGTAGATCCCCAGCTTGACTCGCATGGAGACGCGTGACGAGAGCACCGGGCGCAAAAGGTTTCTGCTTACCTTTACCCGCGCGACGGTGTCGCAGACGTGCGGGCCCATGGTGAGCCGGCTGTCGAGTGTGACCCCCAGATATTTGGCGGTCCTGGTCCACTCGACCTCGGTCCCCATGAGCTGAAGGTTCGGTGGATGAAGTCGGCTTCGTGCCGTGACAATAATAGCCTGCGTCTTACCTGCGTTCACCGACAGTCTCCACTTGCTGAGCCAGTCGGGGAGGTCGTCCAGAACGCGCTGCATCTTGATGGCCGCGTGGTCGGCTGACAGCGACGTGGTGATGTACGCGGCGTCATCTGCGTACAGCGCGAGGGTTGCAGAGTGCGTGGCGGGGATGTCGTCGGTGTATACTGAGTACAACGCAGGCGAGACGCAGCTTCCCTGCGGCACGCCCGCTCTAATGGGGCGCGCGCTTGATGACACATTCTCCACCGAAACCTTAAAGGTCCTGTTCTGCAGGAAGGACGAGACCACCTGTATCAAGCGACGGGGCGCGGTGGTCTTGGTCAGCTTGTAAATAAGACCGGCGTGCCAGACCCGGTCGAATGCCTTCTCCATGTCGAGGAATACTGCAGCGGCGTACTCCCTTTTATTCATGGCCGCGGTGAGTGTGTGCAGTACCCTCGACAACTGGAGCGTCGTACTGTGTTCAGCCCGGAAGCCAAATTGTTCTGGGCGAGGCGTGGTGTGCGGCAGCAGGTGTTGCAGCAGGAGTGCCTCGAACACCTTGGAGGTTGTGGAGAGGAGCGTGATCGGCCGGTAGCTTTCCGGCTTTGACACGTTCTTCCCGGGCTTGGGCAACATGATTACCTTCCCCTGCTTCCAGCAGTTGGGGAAGGTCCCGGTGCGGAGTATGCCGTTGTATAGGCGCGCTATTGCCGCCACCGATTTCGGTGGCAGGTATCGGAGGGCGGTGTTAGTGATGCCGTCCGCACCGGGTGCCTTTCTTGGCTTGGTGCGCCTTATTGCCCCCAGTACTTGGCCCGGGGAGAAAAATATGGGGTCTTCTTCTGGAGCTACCGGCGTCTTGAAGTACTCTCCAAGGTGTTGCTCCACTGCTGCGACATGGTCCAGGGCGTCTGTCGGGTTCGGCGTGAACTGACGCTCCAGATGTTCGGCGAATATTTCGGCCCGGTCGGCCGTCGTGTAGCGTAGCGCCCCGTCGCTGTTGCGTAGCGGGCGCACCGGAGCTGGGGTATTCTTTAGGCGTCGGCATAGCTGGTGTACCGACGCCCAGTCGCCGTCTGCCGAGTCTATGATGTACTCCCAGCTCTCCGATGCGTGCGCGTGTAGCTCGGCCTTAACCTTGTCCGTGACACGGTTGAGCTGGTTCTTGATGGTGGGGCATCTTGTTTGTTGCCACCGCCTGGGCACAGGTCAGCGGATTGGGATGAGATGCGCCACTTCTTTGCGTCTTATCCTTGGCAGCAGGTCTGCTTCTCTTCTGACAATCCTTCGAGCTGTGCGGACGCTATAACCGATGTGGTGCGTCAAGCTATGGAGTATTTTATCCCATTCAATGACGTGCCCGTCGGTGGCTCGGCTCGCCCATGGTTCAATGCCGATTGTGTCCAAGCTGAACAGCGAAAGCACACGGCATTTCTCGCCTGGGTTGACGCTCGTGACCGCGGAGCTCCGGATCTAAACTCAAAGAAGAGAGCCTTTAACCGTGCTGCCAAGTCCTACAAGAAGGCGCTCAAGAAGGCTCGCTTCGACCGCATTACCCATATTGGCAACAAGTTATCTGCGCAGCCATCCGGTAGCAGATCTTTTTGGTCCCTTGCCAAATCGGTTGAGGCGAACTTCTGTCGGCCCTCACTGCCTCCGCTGGTTAGGCCTGATGGAACACTGGCTCATACGGCGAGAGAGAAAGCAGGTCTCTTTGCATCTCTCTTTGCCTATAATTCGCGTCTAGATACTGGCAGTGCTACTCCACCTAATTTACCTCATTGCGGAGCTTCAATGCCTGAGGTTCGCATTAGAAACAAGGAGGTTCTGAGAGTACTGTGTCGTCTGGACGTGAATAAGGCTAGTGGTCCGGATGGTATACCAGCGATTGTTCTTAAAGCATGTGCGCCCGAGTTGTCTCCTGTATTGACGCGCTTGTATCGCCTCTCATTTAGGACTGGTATAGTGCCCAAGTCCTGGAAGCTTGCTAACGTGCAGCCTGTGCCCAAGAAGGGTAGTCGTGCCGATCCCGCCAACTATCGGCCGATTTCGATCACCTCCATACTTTGCAAAATTATGGAGCGTGTATTGAACTCGCGCCTCTTGGCATACCTGGAAGGTAACGATCTCCTCAGTGACCGACAGTACGGGTTTCGCCGCAATCGGTCAACTGGGGACCTACTAGTGTATGCCACTCACTTGTGGGGCGAGGCCCTCGAGAAGAATGGGGAAGCGATTGCTGTCTCCCTTGATGTCTCGAAGGCCTTCGACCGGGTTTGGCACGCTGGCCTTTTGAGTAAGCTTCCAGCGTACGGCATTTCCCCTAGCCTGACTGGCTGGGTAAAAGACTTCCTGACTGAACGGTCCCTCCGAGTTGTTGTCGACGGATGCTCTTCTGAGCCCATGTCAACTAATGCCGGTGTTCCTCAGGGGTCTGTTCTCTCTGCAACTCTGTTTCTGCTGCATATTAACGATCTGCTGATGCCCGGTATCTATGGGTATGCAGATGACAGCACAGTTGTAGAGAGATACCTGCCGGATGCTCGGGCTAGTAGGGAATCAATCCGGTCCGAAAGAGAGGCCATGGTTGAGCGAACGAGTGTTGCACTGCAGGCAGTCTCCGAATGGGGCAATGCCAATCTTGTAGCATTCAATGCCGCCAAAACACAGGCGTGTCTTTTCACCGCCAAAAGGAGCCCGTTCACCTTGGCCCCTACTTTTCGGAATGTGTCCTTGGAGTGTTCCGACCGCCTTCAGCTCTTGGGAGTTGAGATTTCCTCGAACCTTAACTTTGGGCGGTTCATTGAGTCCAAGGCCAGGGTGGCTGCCAGGAAACTTGGCGTTATCGCAAAGGTCCGGCAGTACTTCACACCTGGGCAGCTTCTAATGTTATACAAAGCACAGGTCCGTTCGTGTGTGGAGTACTGCAGCCACATTTGGGCTGGTGCTGCCAAGTGTCACCTGGCCACTTTGGATTCAGTGGAGAGACGTGCAAAGAGGCTGATTGGTGACCCTGATCTAACTCGAGTTGATCTCCAAAGCCTAGAGCACAAGCGTAGAGTAGCCAGCCTTTCGGTGTTCTATAGGATGCATTTCGGGGAGTGTGCGATGGAATTGCATGATTTAATTCCCCCATCTCCGTTCCACCAGCGGACGACCCGTCGTACGGCTGATTTCCACCCTTACGTTGTTAACACCATTACGATCCGGACGAAGCACTTCGCCTCCTCCTTTATACCGCGTACATCGAGGGACTGGAACAATTTGCCCGCGGCGGTGTTTCCGTCGGACTACAATTTGAGTGTCTTCAAGGCTAGAGTGAATAGGCTCTTAATAAACTAGTGCGCTTTACCATCAACGATTGCGTCACTGCTTACCATCAGGCAGGATTGCGGTCAAGCGCTGGTTTATAATTTATAAAAAAAAAAAGACGCCTCTTATCGGCGATCATGTTTGCGTAGCGCCCCTGTGACGCGGTGGAGGTGCATGTCGCCGCTTCCAAGGCGCTCTTGATGCTGGCGGTGAGCCCCTCAGCCAACTCGTTCACGTCCAAGGCGTCGGTGACGGGCCGAGTGGGCGTGGTGGCCTCCATTATCTTCCTGAACTTGTCCCAATCCGTGTGTCGACGTGGCGCCGGATGGGCAACTCTGCTGGTGTGGTCAGTCAGGCGGACGAGCACTGGCTGGTGGTCGGACTTCAGCTCGTCGTCCAGCACCTCCTGCGCGATCTGGCAGGTGAGGCCCTGGTGTACGACGATGTCCAGCACATCGGGTGTGTGTGTTGCGTTGTCTAGGTAGTGGGTCGGCGTCTCCGGTCCGGACACGTCGTACCCTTTGGCCTCCGCGTCGGCGAAGAGTCGTCGGCCCCCCGGGTTGGTGGACTCAGCGCTGGCATCACGGCGCTATATATAGGTCAGCTGATCGAACATTCCAGATTCGTCTAGACGTAATAATAATAGCGCATAACCAATAAGCCTGATATAGTGATGGTGGATCGATCAGAGCGGCGTGCAATGATTTTTGATATAACCATCCCACATGATGAGAACCTCGTGAAAGCCGAGAAAGATAAACAAATCAAGTATCTTGACTTGGCTCACGAGGTTGTCGACATGTGGGAAGTGGATTCGGCAATCATTGTACCGATAGTCGTGACAGCCAATGGCTTAATAGCCAAGAGCCTCGACCAACACCTCAGGAGGCTCTCGTTAGGCAGCTGGATCAAGGGCTTGATTCAGAAAGCTGTAATTCTGGACACGGCTCGCATTGTCAGCAAGTTCCTCTCTCTGGAGCCCTGACTGCCGGTAGCTTGGACCCTGTTCCCGATACCGGTGGGCTACTATTTTTTATATTTTTAAATATTTTTTATATAATTATATAAATTTTTAAAAATGTAAATCATATGTAAAATAAATAAATGAAATAATAGCGCATAACAACATTATAAAAACGCATTGCTAGACCTATCCAAGAATGCGTTTTTATAATGTACCCTTACAATGTCTAGATTTCAAGTTATAGGGCTTAAAAGATACGCACTGCATGTCACGCGTTATGGAACCTTATGCCGTCGACATAAGGTGCATTCGTAACATTATTAAAGAAACAAATCAGGACGTTCCAATGTTCGTTTATTATCCATTTGAATTACAATTACAAGCAGAACTTATTAATTAAGATAGGAACACAATATTAATCACTGAGCACGCAACAATATGTCAAACGATAGCCAGCAGCTCTTAATTAATATAGAAAATATAGGTCTCACAGGGTTTGCACGATGTTACCAGTCTGAGCGTCCGTTGTCGAAAGAGAGTGTTAGCGAAGACAGGCAACCCCACCGCAAGCTCGCTATAAAAGACGCGGCCTACCCGCTCGTGGCTTACAGCCGTCCCTTGCTGTTCTTCTAGCGACACCCTAGGCCGAGGTTCGTACCCCACAGGGGGTGCCCTTAGCGTGTAGTCGCTTAGCTCTTAGTAGCCCTGGCTGGAGGCTTTAAATTCACTTAAGGCAGCCACAGGATAGTCCGGTTAAGTAGTACAGGCCTCTCAAGGTCAACTACGAGATGCCATATTAAAAAAAAAAAAAAGCTCTTGGTTCACTTTTGACAACGGACACTCAACGGTAACATCTTCGTGCAAACTATGTAAGACCTATATTTTCTATATTAATTAAGAGCTGCTGACTATTGTTTGACATATTGTTGTGTGCTCAGTGATTATTACTGTATTTCTATCTTATTTAATAAGTTCTGATTGT
The DNA here is from genome assembly GCA_017933935.1 of Sesamia nonagrioides. Taxonomy (NCBI): domain Eukaryota; kingdom Metazoa; phylum Arthropoda; class Insecta; order Lepidoptera; family Noctuidae; genus Sesamia; species Sesamia nonagrioides. The sequence goes on from JADWQK010001571.1 coordinate 579,877, forward strand.
AATTGTAATTTAAATAGATAATATACGAACATTGGAACGTCCTGACTTGTTTCTTTAATAAATACCACTTGTTTGAATTATTAATTCACAAATGCGCCAATAGATGGCGTTGGAGCATTCGTGTTAAATCCTGCATCGCGGTGTCAAGATTTTCCGATGTTTAACTAGGGTCACGAATGTGTCAAGCGAAAGTAGTCTCAATATACAACAAATAAAAAAAAAAATAAATATAATATAAATATATACGGACAAATCACACAGATTGAGCTAGCCCCAAAGTAAGTTCGAGACTTGTGTTATGGGATACTAACTTAACGATACTATATTTTATAATAGATACATATATAGATAAACATCCAAGACCCAGGCCAATCAGGAAAAGATCGTTTCCCATCATGACCTGGCCGGGGATCGAACCCGGGGCCTCCGCGTCGCAGGCAGGCGTGTTGACCGCTGCGCCACGGAGACCGACGTGCAACGCGACGCGACAACGCGCGACGTGCGTGCGGCAACGTTTAAAGTAATCTCATTGTTTTATTGAAGTCACCATAATAACATCACGCTAGTTACGACGGTAGTTGCTGCAGCAGTGTCAGTGTGTCTGTGTAGTGAACGGGTTGTTCACCACTTGTGATTGCTAACAAGAGGCAGGAGCTTTTTTTCTGATATGGCATCTCGCAGTTGACCTTGAGAGGTCGTGACGACTTAACCGAACTATCCTGTGGCTGCCATAAATGAATTTAAAGCCTCAAGCTCCAACACTAAACGACTACACGCTAAGGGCACCCCCTGTGGGGTACGAATCTCGGCTTAGGGCGTCGCTGGAGAGAACAGCAAGGGACGGCTGGATCAAAGTTTTATTTTAACACTAGAGTATACGCGCCCGTTTTTTTTACAGGAGTATAAGCGTGACCTACTATAGTAAGCCATTTTAAAATGTGTATATGTTGTAAATTTTTTATAATCATAATAAAACAACAAGCGGAATAGAAAAAATATTTTTTATTCATAATTGTAGTATACTTACATGTTAGATAAATTATAAAAAAAAAACTGAATCTTTTTTTTTACTTATAATCAAATTTAGTCATGAATTTCGTTATTTTCGTGACATTCGGGACACACCACTACTTGGTGGTCGGGACAAATCCATTTTGTGGCAAGAATTGCACCACTTTTTTGTCGACCGATTTCGGGCTCTCTGGCACAGCGCACATCGACCAACACGTCCTATCTTTTTTTTTTTTTTTTTTACACTTGAAGCCTTGAAGCCTCTAGCCTTGAAGACACTCAAATTGTAGTCCGACGGTAAATTGTTCCAGTCCTTCGATGTACGCGGTATAAAGGAGGAGGCGAAACGCTTCGTCCGGATCATAGTGGTGTTAACAACGTAAGGGTGGAAACCAGCCGTACGACGGGTCGTCCGCTGGTGGAACGGAGATGGGGAATTAAATCATGCAATTCCCTCGCACACTCCCCGAAATGCATCCTATAGAACACCGAAAGGCTGGCTACTCTACGCCTGTGCTCTAGGCTTTGGAGACCAACTCGAGTTAGATCAGGGTCACCAATCAACCTCTTTGCACGTCTCTCCACTGAATCCAAAGTGGCCAGGTGACACTTGGCAGCACCAGCCCAAATGTGGCTGCAGTACTCCACACACGAACGGACCTGTGCTTTGTATAACATTAGAAGCTGCCCAGGCGTGAAGTACTGCCGGACCTTTGCGATAACGCCAAGTTTCCTGGCAGCCACCTTGGCCTTGGACTCAATTAACCGCCCAAAGTTAAGGTTCGAGGAAATCTCAACTCCCAAAAGCTGAAGGCGGTCGGAACACTCCAAGGACACATTCCGAAAAGTAGGGGCCAAGGTGAACGAGCTCCTTTTGGCGGTGAAAAGACACGCCTGTGTTTTGGCGGCATTGAATGCTACAAGATTGGCATTGCCCCATTCGGAGACCGCCTGCAGTGCAACACTCGTTCGCTCAACCATGACCTCCCTTTCAATCAATCAATTTCAAAATTCAATCTTTAGAGTAAAATCGTGTTGGGACTCTCGGGTTTCTTGTGTTGTAGTGCCCTAAAGTGCTTTTACTCTGATTAATTGTCTTTTATTTTATGTCCAAAATATCTTGAGTGAAAAACAGTTGGAAAGAGGAAAGCAGATCCTTAGCGTTCTAAGCCGCATCTCCTTTTGCACCTGATGGTCTTATTCTGATATTTTGGGGACGAGTTCGCATTGCTGGAGGGATTTTTGTGCCAAATAGTTCCGTTCGTCGATTTGTAGACTGGACCGCGCCTTCTGCCCGCTAGTTCTGAGAGTGGAACATCTTCAGAATCTGAACCTGATGTGTCTGGGTTTTTCATGAAATTCAGACTCCCGTACTAGAGCCTGGATATCGGGCTCAGCCTGAAATTCATCATCTTCACTATCTGTCACTTCATTATCATCAGAGTCTAGCTCATGCAGCCACCTTTCTACTGGTGCATCATCCATGACGTAAATCTGTAAAAAAAGAAAAAAAGATTAGCTAGTTCATAGTTATTAATACATAATGCATTGCAATTTAATTTATATACATTAAAATCTAATATTTGTAACTAAAATATATTGTAATAGCGTTATAAACCAAGAATACACCAAAAATTACTAACCTCAATTTGGTACACCAATACACGCGCGGACTACTATAGTAGTCCCACGGATTTGGCACCAAATTGCTCGCATGCCTACGCGCTGGGGTCATAGGGGGTACTTAGCTTGTGATAAATATATCGGACGAGAATTACCTGAAATCCCAAGATTCTAGCACCCTCAGTAAAAAAGATAATGCAAAAAAAGTTACCCTGGTCTACTATTCTAATACTGGTCTAATAGGCAGCGCGTGTTAATTCGGTTTGATGACCGCGGTGTTTCCTAGTACTAGCTCTGAGAAGAAACGTCCGAAACAAACTCAGAGGTCGTTGTAGTTGGGAATTTATATTTACTGGCTCAGCTGCGGCGCGGGCTGGCCTTCATCGGACAAGAGAGGCAGGAGCGGGTAGGCAGCTCCTAATACCAGCGGTACCTCGCTAATACCAGTGTTATACAAGGTGTACCAAAAAGGGTATATACATACCAAGGGCATGGCATCTTAAGATGATATCAAACGATATCGGAAGGGTTTCAACTCGAAATAAAATACTCTAAAAATTGGTACCAAATTTTCGGTTTCGTGTGTTTCTTAAAATAAAATCATAACAAACGTGGCAACACACTACATACGTTAATAACTACTCGTTACCCGTCATGTTACATGCCAAAATCCGATAAATGTCTTCAGTATCTCTGTGCGACTAGTATGATAGTAGCCTATCACAGGCGGTGTTTTTCCTCATAACTTCCTAACATAAAGAGATAGGATTAAAAAACCCTTCCAATATCGTTTGATATCATGTAAAGATGCCATGCCTTTGTTATGTATATACCCTTTATGTTACACGTTGTATATGTTATTTTGTTAACCACGGAACAGTTAATAACTTCATCTGTTCTGTGATGTTAACAAAGGGCCGCTTTTATCTTGACCATACAATGTGCTAATAATGCCGCCAGTCTCTTGTGTACATTAGCAGTCGACACTGATGCGCAGGAATTTTTCGACGCAGTGTTTTGGTTTTTTTAATAGTTTCAAACAAAGGCTAAGGGCAAACATTTCACGTTTGTCAAGAATCATGTTATTCAAATGACCAACTTTATGTTGCCTGTTCGAGAGTCGGTACCCCCAGTCGTTTGTTTAATAATCAAAATGTTTTGGATTAAGTTTTAAAATTGCTAGCAATTTAAAATTAAATTTTATGTTAGAATAAATAATTAGGATGATGTAATAAATTTGTTTTTATTATTTCACTTTATATGTAGCGAAGCACGCATCGGGCCGCTAGTTTTGTATACAATCAAGTAGGTAAGAACTGAGCAGACAGTTGTGCTGCTGGGGAGTTTGTTCCGCCATTTCTTCTTCCCAGCGAAAGCACTAGGAAGTCGTGATGGGCGGGTGTTTAATTTTTGGGGACTGGCTTTTGAAAAGACAGTCCCCCTAATTTTGACTTTCGAAAAGTGCTGATTCTGAGCCTGATTGTAATAAAGAACTTTTATATAGATTTTAGCATCATGTGATTATAGCTGAGAGGATTAGCAAGCTGAAGTGGCAATGGGCTAGTCGCATATGCCGCAGGACCGACAACCGGTGGGGTAAACGAGTCCTCGAGTGGAGACCGCGTCTCGGCAAACGTAGCGTAGGACGCCCTTGGGCTAGATGGAGCGACGACATAAAAAGGTGGCTGGTAGTGGCTGGCGGAGAACTGCTCAGGATTAAGCTTGTTGGCGTGCCATGGAGGAGGCCTATGTCCAGAAGAGGACGAGTAGAGGCTGATGATGATTATGATGATATAGATTTTATTATTTTCATAGGAAAATCAATGCAACATTCTTGGAATGTGGACGACCGCTGGTAACATGGCAAGCAGACGTGTTTGGACACTCCAGGGAGTTTGCTTCACTCATGGCACAGATGGGCTTCGATGGACACTTCATCAATCCAATCAGCTTTGATGACGAGCTCACCAGAATGAAGTCAAAGTCTTTGGAGTTCGTGTGGCGAGGGAGTGATGATTTAGGTAAGATGAAAAAGATTTCTTCTTTTTTTCTTCTGCCTATTGAGGTCCACTGCTGGACAAAGGCCTCCCCCAAGGCTTTTCATGAAGACAGGTCTTGTGCTGCCCACATTCATCGGCGTCCCGCGACCTGAAGGTCGCGACCTGGTGAACCAGGTCGTAGGTCCACCTTGTCGGGGGTCTACCCACGCTGAGTCTACCGGTGCATGCCACTCGAGAACCCGTCGGCCCCATCGGCCATCGCTCCTACGGGCAATGTGTCCGGCCCACTGCCACTTAAGTGTTGCTATTCTTTGGGTTATGTCGGTTACTCTCGTTCTTTTCCGGATCTCCACATTTCTGATTTGATCACGCAGTGAAACCCTAACCATAGCCATTGCCTTTTGAGTGAGGACCTGGTGAAGGTCGCGGGAAACCGCTGGATGCAGGAGGCGCAGGACCGGTCGTCGTGGAGATCCTTGGGGGAGGCCTATGTACAGCAGTGGACGTCTTTCGGCTGAAATGATGATGATGATGATGCAATTGCTAGAGTTGGCTTTCGTGTATTTTAATAAAACGTGTAACAGAATCTCATTAATCTATATTAATATATAAAGCTGAAGAGCTTGTTTGCTTATTTGTTTGTTTGAACGCGCTAATCTCAGGAACTACTGGTCCGATTTGAAATATTCTTTTTGCGTTGGATAGTCCATTAACCGTTAAGCGTTCAGACAACCATGGTGGCCTCACGGACATGTGCAGTTTTGTACAGTGGCAGTGAGTTCTGCGATTAAAATGAGAGTAATAAATTATTTTTTTATTATCGGACTCTTATTAGTGTTACATATTAAAATAATTGTCGAGATTTATTCTTTCTAAATATCCATAAATATTTTGTATCCAATATCTGATAAGTTGTCTTTACGAATGTTAAAGTGGACGATGAAATTATTGCTCATTGCTCATTGTGTGCCGGATTTTCGTCAAGTTTTTGTTTGATATAAGATATCTTAAAATATGAAAAAATAATCTGTGCAGAAATAATAGTTCATATTTAGTAATTAAATAGACTTTAAAAAACAAGAAGAAAATAACGAGGATTTTACGAGCGCTCGGCGCGGCTTGATACCGATCGCGCGCCCGGACGTACAACGCATTCCCAGCTCTCACATCGGGAGGTTCAAGTGGCTAGAGGCAAACCTTCGAAGACTTGTGACATCTACCAACCCGCACTGGGCCCACGTGGTAGATTACGGCCCACTCCCCCTCACTGAAAGGAGGTTCTCCCAGGGGTGGGAACATTCTAGGCTGATTAAGTACGTTGACCATATCGATGATAACTTGAACTGAATATTCCAGGTTCTGACACTGACATCTACACCCACAAGCTGTTTGATGGCTACTGGTCTCCACCTGGTTACTGCTTCGGGCAGATGTGCAACGATCCCCTCATCATCACCACGGATTTAGCATTCAGGAACGTAGAAGAGAGGGTAAGTTATTCTTCTTCTTCAACTTCTTAGCCTATAGAGGTTCACTGCTGGACAAAGGCCTCCCCCAAGGCTTTCCATGATGACCAGTCTTGTACTGCCCGCATCCAGTGGCTTCGGCGACCTTCACCAGGTCATCTGTCCACCTTGTTGGGGGCCTCTTTTCGCTGCATCTTCCGGTACGTGGCCACCGCTCCAGAAACTTACTGCCCCATCGGCCATCGTTGGACCGTTCCATCATCGGACTACCCGTTGTACGGCGAAGGAATGGAGAAGGGGGAGTTGTACGGCGAGTATCAACCCTTATGTTGTTGACAGCACTACAATCCGGGCGAAACGTTTCGCCTCGTCTTTTATACCGCGAACATAAAGGGGCTGGAACAAGCAAGCATATTATAAACTGGAAGATTATATCCTTGATAAAAATGCTTGGATAAATGCCAGTCCTGTTCCACAGCCACAGATAATTTTGTAGGTTTGGAAGAGATGCCATTCCCCCTTTTTGTTGTTTTCTAAATATTCCTTTTTTTATTTTATTTGTTTATTTCAACGTTGTGCACAATATTTTGCTATCATTATTTTGCAATAGTATTGTATAATGTAAAAGCACTTTTTAAATTTGTGAATGTGAGGCACCATGGGCTATGGTTTGTTATTTTTATATATATATATATATAACTTGTTTGACTTTGCGAGATTGGCAGTTGAGAGTTTGTCATGCTCACTCAAATGTCTTGCTGATAGTGGCGCGTGTTGTTGGGTCATTTGGTTCCCTTCAATATGGTTGAGTGTAAGTGGGGCTGATGCGCGCGTCATGCTCGTGAACGGGGGCCGTCAGTGGAGAGTGGTCATCTCTTAGCTGCCAGTGGGCTTAATTCATTTTTATACTTTAATTAATTTTACATTGTGCTCACATGATAGAAGCAACATAAATATGTAACGAAGAAATGTAACCCATATATTATGATTTTAAAAGAGTGTCCTTGGAGTTTCTTGCACGTTCTTCTCCATAGAGATCTACGCTTTGGAACGTGCAATTTAGCTTCACTTTTCTTGGACTGACTGACATTGACTATTCAAAAGTACCAAGTGATGGTTAATTTGAAATAAACGATTTTGATTTGATTTGATTTGACAATTTGCCAGCGGCGGTGTTTCCGTCTGACTGCAATTTAAGTGTCTTCAAAGCTAGGTGAATAGGCTATTATTAAACTAGCGCTTTACCAACAACGATTGCATTACTGCTTACCATCAGGCGAGATTGTACTTCTTCTTCTTCTGCCTTTCGGCCCACTACGGGACAAAGGCCTCCCCCAAGGCTTTCTACAATGACCGGTCTTGTGCTGAACGCATTCATCATCTGTCCACCTTGTTGGGGGCCTATGTATGCTGGGTCTTGAGGTACGTGGCCGCCACTCTAGAACTTTACTGCCCCATCGGCCATCGGTTCTACGAGCAAGGTATAAATTAAAAAAAAAAATGTTCCCTGATTATATACAATATGTAAAGAAAATCCTGTCCGATCTGTGAAGGTATTGTTAGGTATCGATAACTGATTCTACTAACGCCCACAAAGCCAGGCTAAACTTTAAAAAAATCCACCTAAAAAAAATAATATTATTTCACAAAAAGAGGTAACTTAATACAAGTGCGGTAGGCCATTCATGCGCGGGCGACGGGGGGCAAGGCACGCGGCACGTGGTCGCATCGCTTATAATAATACCTTAAAAATGGTGTTGTCCCTTTTTTTAAATTACCCAATTTCGGGGAAGTTGGAATTAATTCACGGGAAAAAAGATTATTTCAAAATTAATTAGTATGGTTAGTATGATGATTACGTAAAATTTTATATTACATTTGGTCATGTGTTTACCTAACCTTTATTATCCTTATGGGTCGGACAGGGTTGCCTTTACATATTGTATATGCTGATTATGTTATATATGTATATACATTTTTCCTATAAATTCAACCCTGTACCCCACAGGTGGAGACGTTCATTCAGCAGATGCTGAAGCGCCAGAGTCCTTACTACACCACCAAACATGTGATGGTGATGATGGGGCAAAGGTTGGGATACCACGACGCGGCCATCTGGTTTGCCAATATAGACAAGCTAATATCGTTAGTCCACATCCATTTGCTCAGCCTTTTAATTAATAGGGATGTTTGATCATTCAAGTTATATAAAAATATTGGATACGTATATTTTTTTTTATCAAATCAATAAAAATTGACGAATATAAAAGGCATCAAAAATCAGTAGTGGGAGCTGGTGACGTCACTCGTTGCTAAAAAGTGTAGCAATGAGGGACGTCTCACGAGTTTTCAACGCACTGTATCTTCTTCATTTTTTGTATATATGAAAAAAGAAATAATTCGTGTGTAGTTTTTTAACCGACTTCAAAAAGGAGGAGGTTACTCAATTCGACCGTATATATGCTTTTTTTTTTTATGTTTGTTCGCGCATATCTTCGTCGTTTCTGAACCGATTTTGATAATTCTTTTTTTGTTGGAAAGAAGACATTCCCAAGGTGGTCCCATGATAAGGAAATCAGGGTCTGATGATGGAAGACCAGAGAAATCAAGGGGAACTTTCAAAAATCGTAGGGGTGACTAATGCATTTCTTAGTATTTTCATTAAGTATTTTAAAGCACTACAATTTGATATAGGTCTGGAGTAGATCTGATGATGGAACCGGGAGACAGTCGAAGGAACTCCTCAACAATTCACAGCAGCTACCTTGTGTTTGGGCTTGATTAATTTGTATTGATAAGAACTTTACACCTAGATGGGTTGTGACTGTCATAAGACCTCTGATGATGAAGACAAAGACCAGTTCCGGGAACTCCTCAATGGTTTACAGTAGCTACTTTGTGTTTGGTTTTAATTCATTTATATTGATGAGAACTTTGCACCCATTGGGTTTAAATAATGGTCTGCAGTAAATCTGATGATGAAGACCATAGGCAGTCGAGATAATTCTTCAGAATTACGGGTAAAAATTAAAGTAAACAAAATTACGTCGTTTCCCAACTATATTTGCGTCAGAAAATACTATAAGAATACATAGTACCTACTTTTCACAACTAAAAAGTGTAAAATAAAAACTTTTTTACAAAAAAACAACCGACTTCTAAAAACCACTACAAAGTGAAAAATAACTAATTTCAGAAGTCGGTGTCAAAAACTAATCTACACAAAACCAAAGACACCGACATCCGAAATTAGTTATTTTTCACTTTGTAGTGGTTTTTAGAAGTCGGTTGTTTTTTTGTAAAAAAGTTTTTTTTTTTTTAAATCTGACTGACGAACTTATTAGTTTTTTTTAGTCAACTACCCTATTATTGACGCCAGGTTGACGCAATAGTTAAGTAATTGGGTTGTGTCCTAAAAATAATTTAATGTCCATCAGATAGGTTTATAAAAAATATTGAACCGTATTTTTTATTTTTTCTTTCATTCAAACACTTAGGTAGATATATTGATTTGAAATGTCGCATGACGTCACGCCGTTGTACAAAGTATACCAATGCGTGACGTAATTACCCCCACTCCGTAACTTTAATACGCTATATCTCAGTCGTTTTTGGTAATTTCGACAAAATAAAAAATACGGGTCTTAATTTTTTTTATTTTAAACAGTATGTTAACTAACAGAGGGCGTTCCCGTTAACCCGAAATAGTATAGCATACATACATGCTAAAAAAAATATTTCCATTCGAAAACAAAATGTTTTAAAAAATTTTTTAATATGAAAATATTCAATAAAAATTTTAAATTGACATGTAAAAGAAACACACTGTACACGCGAACATGAAAGACGGCAACGTCGCAATTTATTTATACATGACGACTACTATTTTGATTTAAAACAGGAGGTTTCAAATTTATTTCCAATTAGAATTTTTTTTTATTCGGATTTTTTTATGCTTATTTTTCTATGCTGATATTTTTATTTTAATCTATTAATGATATATATTAACGAGTTTAAGGGAACGCCCTCTGTTATTTAACACACTGTATAAGACGGACTAATTTTTTTTTTTGGTTTTCTTACCTTGGATACATCCCTATTGTAACTATCTAATCACTACTAGTAGCAATGGGTTTCATTTTGACAGTTCAACAACATTCATTGCGTTATTTACGTTTTAGATAATGATCGACCGAGGTCTCGGTTTCAGTCTCGATCTCGGCCATCATCTCAGCGTTAATTCCAGTCGCATCCGAAGCTTTTGAGCTTTGGAGTCTGGGGTCCGCTTTACCAGTTCAACTGCTGAGTCTGGCTAAACTTCGATATTTTCCGTGAAGCGGCTGCCGTCTGACCTCAACAAGCCGAAGGCGGTAGCATTGCAATTAGACCAATTGTTAGACTTTTGAGGGCTCCTACAACCCGTAACGACTGCCACTAGATGTTCGTATGACAACAGGGACCAACGGCTTAACGTGCTTTCCGAGGCACCACCAGACCTGTGCAAATATTCATATTCATGCATATAAATATTTGCACTGTGCGGGGATCGAACACGCGCCTCCTTGCTCTTCTTCTTCAGCTTATAGATGTCCACTGCTGGACAAAGGCCTCCCCCAAGGCTTTCCACGTTGACCGGTCTTGTGCTGCCCACATCCATCGGCTTCCCGCGACCTTGACCAGGTCATCGGTCCACCTTGTTGGGGGCCTCCCTACGCTGCGTCTTCCAGTACGTGGCCGCCACTCCAGAACCTTACTGCCCCATCGGCCATCGGTCTACGAGCAATGTGCCCTGCCCACTCCTTGCTCTGTTTCTGAACTAAAAGTGATTGTTCTAAACGTACCCACGTAACAGTCCTTAATTAAAAAAGGTGGTTAAAACGACTTGCCCGAAAAAATACGAAAAGAACTGTTCCTCTCTCCTATGTTTTCTTTGCCTTTACGTTGTGTATAGGTATTAACAGATTCATACATTTATTTAAATAGTAATCATAAATACTATAAGTTTATATATCTATTTTGTGAAGTTATTTCATCACCACTGCTCTCAAAACGGTCAAAGAAAACATCTTGAGGAAACCGGCATGTCTTAGAGGCAAAATGTCGAAGACATGTGACATGTACCAACCCGCACTGGGCCCGCGTGGTAGATTACGGCCCACTCTCACCAAGAGGAGGCCTGTGTCCCACGAGTGGGTACATTATGGGCTGATTATGAATAAATATATTATTATTATTCTACATATAAATATTTACATTTTTAAATATTTATTAAAATACACAAAAACATTTAAAAATATAAAAAAACTAGCTTTCCGCCCGCGGCTTCGCCCGCGTGGAGTTCAGTTATATCACGCTTTTTAGATTTCCCTAGGCAACATCAAATTTTGCCGGGGTAAAAGGTAGCCTATGTTTTTTTTCAGGGTCTAAAGATTGTCTGTGCCAAATTTGAAAGCGTAACAGACAGACAGACAGACAGAGTTACTTTCGCATTTATAATATTAGTATGGATAGTGTTCCACCGATGACGCGAGCAGGGTCCAAGCTACCGGTGGTTAGGGCTCCAGAGACAGGAACCTCGGAAGGTATCGAGAAGTACTGCCTTTTGAATCTGGATCTTGATCCAACTGCCTAACGAGAGCCTCAATAGATGTTGGTCGAGGCTCTTGGCTATCAAACCATTGGCCGATACGACAATCGGTACAATGACAGCCGAGTTCACATTCCACATGTCAATAACCTCGTGCGCCAAGTCGAGATACTTAATTCATCATTATCAACCTTTTTATCGACCCACTGTTGGGCACAGGTCTCCTCTCAAACAGAGAAGGATTGAGCGTAATCACCACGCTTGCTCAATGCGGGTTGGCGATTTCAGACTTAAAGTTCAGGTTTCCTCAAGATGTTTTCCTTCACCTTCAGTCATTGGTGTCCAAGATATACTTAGAAAGTACATATAACTTTAGAAAAGTTACATTGGTACTTGCCTGATCTTTAATCGAACCCGCGCACTAATACTTGAGAGGCTGGTGTTGCAACCACTAGGCCACCACGACCACATACTTAATTAGTTTCTCTTAATCCTTTATTGCATTATATACACTTATAAATTATATTTTTAAATATATCTACATAAAAAAAAAAAATATAAAAAACATTTAAAAATATAAAAAATAGTAGCCCACCGGTATCGGGAACAGAGTCCAAGCTACCGGTCAGGGCTCCAGAGAGAGGAACTTCCTGACAATGCGAGCCGTGTCCAGCAGTACCGCTTTCTGAATGAAGCCCTTGATCCAGCTGCCTGCTCTTGGCTATTAAGCCATTGGCTGTCACGACTATCGGTACAATGATTGCTGAATCCACTTCCCACATGTCGACAACCTCGTGAGCCAAATCAAGGTACTTGATTTGTTTATCTTTCTCGGCTCTCTTAATTATTATTATTAATATAAATATCCCAACCTTGACGTTTATAAAAGGTGGGATCCATATTTTTCAGTAACGTGAATGCGAAGCAGAGAAATCAGAAGAAGAAAATATATCTGTTCTACTCAACTCCGGCTTGTTATCTGAAAGCTGTTCACGATGCTGCGTAAGTTGTCACACCACACGTTTATGAGGGGCGGGTTTTTTTTTTTTTTTTTAAATATTATAAACCAGCGCTTGACCGCAATCCTGCCTGATGGTAAGCAGTGACGCAATCGTTGATGGTAAAGCGCACTAGTTTATTAAGAGCCTATTCACTCTAGCCTTGAAGACACTCAAATTGTAGTCCGACGGAAACACCGCCGCTGGCAAATTGTTCCAGTCCCTCGATGTACGCGGTATAAAGGAGGAGGCGAAACGCTTCGTCCGGATCGTAGTGGTGTTAACAACGTAAGGGTGGAAACCAGCCGTACGACGGGTCGTCGTCGGGGTATTTTTTTAAAATGCTTTTATTAACTTCACTTGTATATTTGCTTGTTTGTTTGTCTGTCTCTAACGCTTTGGACTACGAGTGAGCGGCTCATTACTGTAAAATGTCCCACCGTTTTCAATACGTTCGTTCGTTTTTTTTTTAAAGAATAGCGAACTAAAAAGTTGAAAATAAATATAGTTTAAAATACTAAAAAAACATGCTTTTAAAAATATCAAACTAAAAAGTTAAAAATAATTTTTTAAAAGCATGTTTTTTTCAGTTTTTTAAACTATATTTTTATAAATCAATAGCGGTCGTCAGCGACTTCGTTCGCGTGGAGTTAGTAATTTGGATATGTCACGGTCCGCTCCAATTGGTCACAGCGTGATGTTATATAGCTTAAAGCCTTTCTGGATTAGGTAATGGGTTTTCCAACGTAAAAGGAATTTTTCAAATCGGATCAGTAGTTTCTGAGATTAGCCCGTTCAAACAAACAAACTCTTCAGCTTTATTTATAAGTATAGATAAACTAGTGCTTGACCGCAATCCCGTCTGATGGTAAGTGATGCAATCGTTGATGGTAAAGCGCGCTAGTTTATTAAGAACCTATTCACACTAGCCTTGAAGACACTTAAATTGTAGTCCGACGGAAATACCGCCGCTGGCAAATGGTTCCAGTCACTTGATGTACGCGAACCAATTTTAAATTTTTGTTGTGCTCCGCTCCTATTGATCGCGTGATGTTATATAAGCCTTCCTGGATTAATGGGCTATCCAATGCAAAAATATTTTTTCAAATCAGATCAGTAGTTCCTGAGATTAACGCGTTCAAACAAAGAAACAATCTCTTCAGCTTTATCTATACTAATATGTAAAGCTGCAGAGTTTATTTGAACGCGCTAATCTCAGGAACTACGGGTCCGATTTGAAAAAATCTTTTTCCGTTGGATAGCCCATTAATCCTGAAGGCTTTAGGCTATATAACTAAACTATTAACTTCGCTGTAGCACTGCTAGCGTTACCTCAGCCAAAGTTAGCTACGGCGTAGCACTGCTAGTGTTAACTTAGTAAATTTTAGCTACACCGTAGCGCTTTTGGCTATACCATACTCAATGTTAACTACGCCGTAGCACCGCCAGCTGCATTGTAGGCAATGTTAGCTACGCCGTAGTACAGCTAGATGTATGTAATGTACTATAGCAAGCAGCCTTAACCTCACGCTGCGACCAATAGGAGCGGAGCTTAACTAACTCCACGCGAACGAAGTCGCTGGCGGCCTCTAGTATATTAGTAATAGTAATATAGATTATATTTTCAGACCAACGTTAGCGACGAAACAGGATGATTTCTTTCCATTTACATACGACAAGGATACGCACGGCTCGGGGGCGTATACCTCAAGACCTGTTCTGAAGTACCTCGCCAGAGAGTTGCATTTGTTCTTACAGGTAAGTTGACACAGAGAAACTTTTCGCTTTACCCACTCTACTTTTTACTTTATCGCCTTCGGGTTGTGGAGGTCAGGCGGCAATCGCTTCACGGAAAATATCCAAGTTTAGCCAAAATCAGCAGTTAGACTGGTAAAGCGGACCCCAGACTCCAAAGCTGAAAAAGCTGCGGATGTGACTGGGATTAACGCTGAGATAATGATGATGGTGATGAGGTCAGTTGATAGAGAGCAGTAGCTTGAGTGTAAAACTATAATTATAGTTTAAGGTATTAAGTTGATTTTAGAAGGGCTCGTGGCTAAATAACAAGAGCCACATAGTTCAATTGCTCAGCTTAAGCCCTAGCTAGAGCCCTTAACAGTTTTTTTTACAAATTTACACCATATTTTACAAATCAAAACTTTAATCTAGGCTCATTTTTGATCATCATCATCATCATCTCAGCGTTAATCCCAGTCGCATCCGTAGCCTTTCAGCTTTTGGAGTCTGGGGTCCGCTTTACCAGTCTAACTGCTGATTTTGGCTAAACTTGGATATTTTCCGTGAAGCGACTGCCGTCTGACCTCTACAACTCGAAGGCGATATCTAAGCATTGCAGTTGAACCATTTGTTAGATTTTTGAGGGCTCCAACATTGCAAATATTCATATTCATAAATACAAATATTTGCACTGTGCGGGGATCAAACCCGCGCCGAAAAAAAGGGGGTGTGTATAGAAAGAGGCTTGGAGGGTTATTTGTAATTTCTTTTAGCTAGGAAGACTCTTAACTCTCAAAAGCAACTTGGGAACACCAACTAATATTAATTAAGAGATTAATGAAACTCAGTTCAATATTTCTCTCCGCGTAGTTCATTAGGTGTCCTGTTTTATCATTACCAAGTATAAAACAAAGTCGCATTCTCTGTCCCTATATCCCTAAATATGCTTAAATCTTAAAACTACGCAACGTATTTTGATGAGGTTTTTTTAATGATGTTTAGCTTTTGGCCAAGGTCAAAGGCATACAATGGTTATTAAAAAATATAATAAATACCTTAAGTTGTACGGGAAAAGGTCTATAATAGCGTGGTGGCTAGTGATCCTCTTGTCGCTCATACTCCAACTCACCACCGACGACCTCGCCACTGGCGGCACTGCCATGTTAATAACATGTTGCTCCATGATGTTCATAGATGGCGAAGCATTTGCAAGTATTTGCCCAACTCAGCAACAAAGACCAGCAATTTGAAGAAATCATGTGGATCCACGGTCAGTACTTATATACAATTATACAAAATGTAAAGAAAACCCTGTCCGATCCGTGAAGGTGTTGTTAGGTATCGATGACTGATTCTACTAAAGCCTATAAAACCGGGCTAAGCTTAAAAAAACCCCCCCTAAAAAAATAAATATTATTTCGTAAAAAGAGGTAACTTAAAACATGTGCTGTAGATCATACAGGCGCGGGCGAAGAGGGGCAGGGCACGCGGCACGCGGGCGAAGAGGGGAAGGGCACGCGGCACGCGGTCGCATCGCTATTCGCTCAGAATTATACCGTCAAAAATAATGTTGTCACTTTTTAAAAATTACCAAATTTTGGGGAAGTTGGAATTCATTCGCGGGGAAAAAAGATTATTTCAAAAATCAATAGTATTGTTACTATGATGATTATGTAAAATTTCATATTTTATTTGGTCATATGTTTACCTAACCTTTACTATCCTTACGGGTCGGACAGGGTTTTCTTAACATATTGTATATACTACTAGCTGTTGCCCGCGACTCCGTCCACGTGGATTACAGTTTACAGCGCGGTGGTTCCCTTAAATTAAAAAGAACTCAGTTGATATCACAGAACAGATTAAAACTTCTCTATTCCGTGGTTGATATAAAATAAGCGCCTGTTAAAATAATGGGAGCAATATGTACGTCCGCGTTAGCTTCCGTTTTCGCAACATTTTTTGTTCCTGCTCTGTGTACTAAATTTCATTACAATCGGTTCAGAAGTTTTGGCGTGAAAGCCAGACAGACAGAAACACTTTCACATTTATAATATTAGTATGGATAGCGTGACCCCATTTAGAGCCAACGCCCAGTACTTACAGAATCCTTGGGTTACCGACCAAGCTACGTGACTAGTGACGGTCGTGCACAAGCACAACACTATAACTGTGCCCCCCCCCCCCCCCCCCGCCTCCTGTGGTATACGGACTCGGAAGCCTTGCGACTCGTCCGTGATAAAATCTAAAATAATAGAGTATTTCACAAAAAAAAAAAACTAATTAGTCCGTCAGTCAGATTTCCAAAAAATACTAGACACGTATTTTTACTTTGTTCATATAAATAAAAAATGAAGACGACACAGTGCGTTGAAAACTTGTGGGACGTCACTGAAGGCTACACTTTTTAGCGAGGACGTCACCAGCCACCACTCTTGATCTGATTCAATCAATTTCTGATTTGTCAATTTTTATTGATTTGATAAAACAAAATATACTTATCCAATATTTTTCTAATCTGAATGACAGACTAAATAGAATATTTTTTTTTACCCAGGAAACCATCCCTATTGTTAAATGCCACTGTTTTATATACCTTATACTCAATATACAATTTACATGCATATTATAGGCGTACTTAGTTTCTTTTATGTAAAGCACCTCGACGCGCTACAAACTGGCGTCCCAACATACGGCCTATAAAATGGCATCCCAACGTGCCACCGTGTTCAAGTGAAAAACAGTTAAAAACATTTTTTCGTGTAAAACTATTTTTGCGTATAACAGCGTCTCTGTAAAGACTCGGAAAACAGTGTGTGAGTGTTGAAAACAGTGACTTTCTCGAGTTTTCTCGAGCGACGTATATCCATACCCACGCGCCCATCGGATTCATTACGTTTCTTTTTTTTTATATAAATTATAAACCAGCGCTTGACCGCAATCCCGCCTCATGGTACGCAGTGACGCAATCGATGATGGTAAAGCACACTAGTTTATTAAGAGCCTATTCACTCTAGCCTTGAAGACACTCAAATTGTAGTCCGACGGAAACACCGCCGCTGGCGAATTGTTCTAGTCCCTCGATGTACGCGGTATAAAGGAGGAGGCGAAACGCTTCGTCCGAATCGTAGTGGTGTTAACGACGTAAGGGTGGAAACTGCCGTGCCGTGCGACGGGTAGTCCGATGGTGGAACGGAGATGGGGAACTAAATCATGCAATTCCTTTGCCCACTCACCAAAATGAATTCTATTCAAGGCTGGCTACTCTACGCCTGTGCTTTGGAGATCGTTTTGAATTAAATCTGGGTCGCCAATCAACCTTTTCGCACGCCTCTCCACCGAATCTAAAGTGACCAGGTGACATTTTGTGCACACAACAACAATTATATTTTAGCATAATATTTTTTTGCATAATTTTAGCTTAAATAGAGATCATACAGTGGTTTCAGTGTAACGAATTAGTTATTTCACGTTTTATTCGTTCTAGCGCCTATAGACTTCCTAGAACACTCATCATCATCTCAGCGTTAATCCCAGTCACATCCGCAGCTTTTTCAGCTTTGGAGTCTGGGGTCCGCTTTACCAGTCTAACTGCTGATTTTGGCTAAACTTCGATATTTTCCATGAAGCGACTGCCGTCTGACCTCCACAACCCGAAGGCGATATTTAAGCATTGCAGTTAGACTAATTGTTAGACTTTTGAGGGCTCCAACAACCCGTAACGACTGCCATTAGATGTTCGTATGGCAACCGGGACCAACGGCTTAACGTGCTTTCCGAGGCACGACCAGACCAGTGCAAATATTCATATTCATGCATACAAATATTTGCCCTGTGCGGGGATCGAACCCGCGCCACCTTGCGCAGCGGCCGCGTCTGCTACCGCTACGCCACGGAGGCTGTCACGTACACATAACTTATATTCTTTAATTTCATAAATCCATGGTACGGAACCCTTTGTGCGTGAGTCCGACATGCACTTGGCCGGTTTTTTTATAATGACGCTTCGTGCGAATTAACTTTATAGTGTGTGTATTCAAACTAGCTAAGTTACCTAGAACACTGATCCGCGTCGAACGTTAGTTTAAATAGTGTCTCTAAAGAGCTTAGTAATTTTAGTCGTGTTGTTCTCGGTGGTAGGCAACAACATCAGCCGTCGGCATAAGTAACCACCCACCAGACAAAGTCTTGCCGCCAAGCGATTCGTCGTGTTCCGGCATGATGTCTGGTGAAGCCGTACGGAGGACGGGTCTGAGCAGTTGTGTTGCGATGTGTGCCGGGTACTATGTGCCTAATGTTGTTGTGTCGGGAGATTGGTCGTGAAGGGGCTCTAGATCATCCTCTGGCGCAGCATCTTTGGTCGTGTTGTTGGGTTAAACATTGCATCACCTCGCTCAACTGCCGTCTTCCTTCCTATTCACTCAGTTTTTTGAGTGAATAGGCTTAATAAGCTAGTGTGCTTTATAATCAACGATTGCATCACTGTTTACCATCAGGCGGGATTGCAGTCAAGCACCAGTTTATAACTAATAAAAAAAAATATTTTTCGTAGGCATATTAAGTTTAAAACATTCGCCTAAGTGTATGAATGTTGCCTACGTACATACTTACGCGTTGTGTATGAATGTTGTTGAACTTGAATGAGGATCTTGGTTGCGGAAGTATACTAATATCTATTTGTGCTGCCGGATCATTGATTATAGTGCAGAAAAGACATGGTGCTAACACGATCGCGTAATGATAGTGCTTCACGTGCTACGCAGCAGCCTATAGACGCGCATCCTACGGCTGGTGGGCAGTCAGATGGTACGATGCCGTCTACTTCAGATAGACACACATTGTTCGTTGACGTGCGATCGTCGACGCCGCCGCTGGTTGGACCTCCGTCCACCAACGCCTTGGCCCATCACCACCTCCGCTGTATGGGCGTGAGCTACCTGGCTACTCGCAAATGCCACAGCATGGGCATGCTTCGCCCGGAGCCACACCACAGCAACCGATGCCTGCACCTATGGTTATGACGGACCAACAACTTATATTCCTTTTGCAAGCTTTACGGTAGCAGCCGCCTACGCAGGGCTCGCAGCTGCCGTCGACGACGACTGTGAGTACAAACCTTGCTAAATGTACGGCGCGATTTAATGGTGCCGGCGATGTAATGGCCTTCGTGGATGCTGTGCAGATTTATAAAGACTGTGTTAGTGTTCATGACAATATGGCTTTAAGAAGCCTACCAGTGCTTTTACCACTGATTTTGCGGCTACCTGGTGGCAAGGCGTTAAATATTCCATCACAAGTTGGCAGGAGGCTATCCACTTATTTCACCAAACATTCGGTTCGCGCCTCCCACCTTATAGGTTATATCGAGAGATTTTTAGTCGAGAGCAAGGTGAGGAACGAACAGATATCTTCGTGTGTAGGGTGAGAGCCCTAAGCGCCCAACTACCGCTGCGAACGCTACCTGAAAATCCAGTACAGCTGGATATGGTGTACGGCTTGCTCCATAGGAGAATCCGGGAGAGGGTAACAAGGTGTGCCTTCACGTCATTCGACCAGCTGCTAGAACAGGCTCGGGTAGTGGAGGATATGCTCGAAGAAGTTAGGACCGCTGCGCCGACTAAACCCTCACCTTCACCTACCGCCCTGCCGCTACCGCCATCGCATCTCACTTGATATGCTACATCTCCACCAGCTGTCGTGAATAAAGAAAAAACAGCCCTGAATAGGGTCAGACCTAGGTGCACATTCTGCAAGATGTTTGGACATGTCAGAGATGATTGTCAAACTAGAAAATCGGAATAACTTAACTGTTGAACCTGTCAAGAGCGAACCAGTTGCTACTCTATCGGAGCTGCACTCGTCCATAACGTGCTTCGGATGTGGTGCGCCCGGGGTGATACAGTCGAACTGCACGGTGTGCAAAGGGAAAACACACCGTATCATCGACCATGATGTCCGCATTCACGGCTAACCCTCGAGTGCGTCCTATTTTCAAAGCGTTCGGTACTGTAGGGACTGCATTATTAGACACAGGTGCTAAGCAATGTATTGCCAGTGATAGTTTAACAAGACATTTGCGGGCTAATGGCCAAATATTTAATAGTTGTGTAACGGAAATAAGATTCCCGGACGGAACCCAACGTGTTCAAACTGTAGAAACAGCTGTTGCGAATGTAAAAGTGCACGGAGTTGCAACAAGCACTCTCTTTATGGTCTTGCCAGGCGCGACAGATTATTTACTAGGTATGAATTTTGTAAAGGACGCTGGCATGATACTCGATTTCGAGAAGAATCGTTTCTCTTTATGTTCTACAGGTTTTCATGAGCTACAATATGAACGCGAGGACCGAGTTACGGTCATTTCGACGATTAGTCTCCGCGACTTAGTGACGCGATTAGACACCATCTGATAAGGACAAGTTAGCTGCACTATTGGAAACCAATAATGATATTTTCAGCGCAGGGGAAGGGTCTACATCGTTCGCCTTGCATATAATAGACACAGGTAACGCCACGGCCTATCGCAACGCCCCCTTATCGACTGAGTCCTGCTAAGAAGGAAAAAGTAAGAACTGAAATCGATAAAATGTTGGAACTAGAGATAATAGAAAAAGCTGAGTCAGAATGGGCTTTTCCAGTGGTGTTAGTGCCGAAGAAGAACGGAGAAACAAGATTTTGCGTAGATTATCGGAAATTAAACCATGTGACATTAATTACTGAGATCCTATCTTCCACAAAGAGTAATTGTGTGATGTCCACCATCGTTTTAAAATCTGAGTACTGGCAGGTAGAAGTAGCTCCAGAGGACAGACACAAGACTGCATTCGTCTCACCGTTCGGAACGTTTCAATTCAGGCGCATGCCATTTGGCTTAAAAAATTCGCCGGCGACAATCCAACGATTGATGGATCGTTTTCGGTCTGGACTTAAAGACGACCTCAAAGCAAACTGTAAAAAGTGTGTATTTGCCAGGGAAAGACATACGTATTTAGGGCATATTATTACGAAACAAGGTATTGAACCTGAACCGATGAAGGTCCAGGCAGTCGTGAAAATGATACCTCCTGACAATATTAAGGAACTAAAATGTTTTTTACAACCTGTGCCTGGTTTAGAAAATTTATCCCGCAGTTTTCGGAAGTAGCCCAATCGTTGACCAACCTTACTAGAAAGGGTAAAGCTTGGCAATGGGGTGAAAAGGAGGTCACTGCTTTTAAAGAGCTCAAACGGAGACTCACAACAAGTCCTATTTTGCGACAGCTAGACTTCGAGCAATCTTTTTCCAACGCACAGACGCCAGCGGTTATGCTGTAGGTGCAGTGCTCATACAAGGTCCAGATCCGAAGTCTGAGCAACCTATTGAGTATGCCAGTAGGTTATTATCGGCAGCCGAACGTAATTACTCCACCACGGAGCGAGAAGCTTTAGATGTGGTGTGAGCTCTTGATAAATTTTATGGTTAACTTGAAGGAGCCCAAGTCCGTATCGCAACTGATAATCAACCCCTGAAGTGGCTACTGTCCCTGAAAACACCCAGTGGCCACCTGGCTTGATGGACCCTGAAAACCCAAGCTTTTAATCTGCAGTACATGCCTGGGAAAGTTAATTTTATTTATTTATTTATTTGTTTATTTCACGCGACGCAGGCCCATACATAAACACCTTAACCTAAACATACATATATTTATATTATAAAATAGTGCTTCGCTACTACTAGCATGTTCTTATGCTGTTCTGTGGTATTTGTCCGCGGAAAAGCGACGGAAAACCACGTCTTGCGGCCAAAAGTCCTCTTCCATCACGATGGGCAGAAAACAATTCGGTATGCGCACCACGAAAGACTTGAAGTTGACGTTGCGGCGCGACTCCAGTAACTGTACCCTCGGTGAGTATCTTGTCTTCTGGTGTACATACTCCACGATGTCCTCCGCCTTAGTGGTGTAGTGTAGGCGTGAGATATACACCGGTGTGTACGGCTCTGCGGCACGCAAGATGCAATGTAGTAGCAGATACGCTTAGTCGTCCCGTGTGCCGTCCGTCGATGGATGATAACCCTGATGGATGATGACTCTTTATGCGATCTGTGTCAAGACTCAGTAGATCTACCTCACCGGACCTTCGAAGAGCTTCGAACTGCTCAACTTGAAGATCCTGAATTTAGGAAGATATTTATAAACTTTGAAGACGGTGATGGCACAACTCGGTGGACAGATCGAGGCTATTTACCTGTCAAACGGTGTACTTTTCCGTTTTGATCCAGATTCTGAATCTGAAGACTCCCAGTTGGTAGTACCAGACTCTTTGTGCACTGAGATCCGTAAAGAGGTCCATGATGCACCCACAGCCAGTCATTTGTACCTGGAACGCACTTTAACCAAACTCAAGGAAAGATTATATTTCCCAAATATGAGTCAATACGTGGCGAGGTATCTCAAAGCTTGCGATCTTTGCCAAACCTGCAAACCTTAAACCTGCTGGCCTACTGCAGACTCCAATTGCCCAACAACACTTCAAAGTTCTCGCCATGGACTTGTTTGGTCCTTTGCCTGAGGGAAGCAATGGTGAGAAATGGATCTTCCTAGTTGAAGATACTGCGAGCGGATGGGTAGAGTTGTTCCCGTTGACCAAGGCCAACGCAGATAGTTGTGCTAAGGTACTGGTTAGAGAAGTTTTTATGAGATATAGGTTCCTTCCTAGAGTTATCTCCGATAACGGAACACAATTCGTATCAGCGGTGATGCAAAAAGCAATGCATGTCCTAGGTGTTCTTGAAAATTTAATCCCAGTTTATCATCCCAAGACCAATTCCGCTGAACGGAAAAATTGCGAAGTAAAACAGATGTTGGCGATCCGGAACATCGTCGTTAGCCGTAAGTGTTGCCTGCCGTACGATTCACACTAAATACGGCTCCGAAAAAAGGCCCAGGACACTCTGCCGCCTTTTTAACGTCTGCGCGTGAAATCCGATCTCCGGTGAACGTAGTCCACGACTTATGAGCGGTCATAGATCAAGAAAACTATGTACCCCAAATCACGCCATATTTACGGAACTTTGTACGCCGCCTGCAAGAAGTGAAGTGGGGAGTCGAACGCCAACAGGACATTCGCAAGGATGCAGCGAACAAGAAACGTCTTGGAACTAAGTTTCAGGAGGGTGACCTCGTACTCGTGGCTAACCATCGCCTTAGTCACGCCGCGAAAGGTTTCACCAGCAATTTGCCCCGAGACGAGAGGGTCCGTATCGTATTAGTAAAGTTGTTTCCGCAACAATTTATGAGATAGTAGATAAAGAGAACGAACCTCGGGGAAGGTATCATGCCAGTCTCTTAACACCTTATGTAGGCGGTAAAGACGTTGTCGTCCATGGCAAAAAGAAGGGCAGACCCCGTAAGTTATCGGTTGCCAAGCTAGCTCCAGAGCCTTCTGCTGACTTGGAGGGGCCCATTTAAAGCCAACTCCCCGTACTTACAGAATCCGTAGGTTTCCGGCTAAGCTACGTGAAAGTCGTGCACAACACTATAAGTGTGCCGAGAATATATATCCCATGTCACAGAGCACATCGACTTCCTGAAACAAAAAGTTATAAACTAGCTTTCCGCCCGTGGCTTCGCGTTCGTGTGGCTTGGCGTTTTTTTTTTACTACACTACTATACTACATATTTAAGTAAAGCCAATAAAAAGTATGTAACAAATAACGATGTAAAAAGATATCAGACTAGCCCCCGAATTGTGGTGATGATGAACAATTTGCGTGCGAATCTGTCCCCATTGGAAGTTCGTCTAAAATCAAGTTACTCTTCCAGGGGTGCTTCAAGACCACGCCATCATCTCCGGCGCTAGTAAGGAGCACGTTACCCAGTATTATTCCAGGAAAGTCTATCTAGCTAAACAGATGTGCTTACAAATATACCGGCAGAGTTTCAAGTAAGTATCTAACTTAATGCACTTGATGGTGTTCGAGCCTACGTCCTACAACTTGTAGATCACGGCCGGCGGACGGACTAGACTATCACTGCTCTTTACTTTGTGTAAATTATTTCAACAACACTGCTCTCAACCAACCCGCACTGGGCCAGCGTGGTAGATTATGGCCCACTCCCTCTCACCGAGAGAAGGCCTGCTTCCCAACAATGGGAACATTATAGGCTGGTTATGTAATGTGTTGGCAAACTGATGGTTTGTAAGCAGGATTAACAATTTTTTTTTATCCGAACATCCCCAGGTATTCGAAACTTATGCAGTTGAGACTGCGGGACACAGTTAATTAACTATGATTTTTTTTTTAAATATTATTAGAATTTCTTCTGTATCGTGGGCGTGTTTACAAATATATAAAGTCACATACACAAAGAGCCCGACCCAGAACAATTACTTGTAGGTCATACAAATATTTGCTTCGTGCGGGAATTAGACCAGCGACACGCAGCGCAGCAGGCAATAGCTTAAGGGGATAGATACCCTCGAGCGGCCAAAAACGCCCATCTTTCAAAGTTTATTCCTCCAGAATGCCTTGATCAAAAATTTTGAAAAAAATATATTATAATCATAGATTCAAGCACAACATATTTATTGTTTATTATTTTCTATACGGCCTATATTTACGTCAAAAGAAAAATATTTCTACACGGCGTTTTTTAACTTTTAAATCGATATTTCTCTTAAAGAGCTTAGACTTTTTTAAATATTCTAACTCGCAGTAACGTGTATCTGTAAGAGCTATAGAATCATAGTTCTATTTTAAAATTGATGAAATATTTAATAAGAAAAGTAATAAAAATGAGTGTCCGTACGAGTTTCCGCCTTGCGAGGTTCAGAGGGGCTCTATGCGGGACGCGGGCGCGGGTCGGCCGGCAGTCTCGCGCCAGCGCTCGTGAGAGGAGGCTGTGTCACTTTTTGCTCCGTGCACCCTTGGATACTAATGTAAAGACATGCTTCAGAAGCGTGGAAAATAATAACGACGTAGTATGATCCAGTACAAGTCTGTTTAATTAATGATCAACAGTACAGACATCAGTAGCTTTTATACACCATTGAGTCAAAACACTAACGAATAGTCACAAAACTAATAGACAACGGAAACGGAAATTATCAGGTATTGAATAAAATTAAGAAAAAGTTAATAGTAACGCTAGTAATTGTCAATAATTTTGTACAGATATTTGGATTAACCTAAAATATCGAAAGTTGTCTATATTTATTTATTTGAACAATGCTTGATTCAATAAATAAATATCCGATGGGCGGGAAGACTAATGCTCGAGAGGAATTTTTAATAAAAGTTGGCGGTAATCGGAAGTTGCATCAATAATTCTAAAATTAATAAAATAATGGCTGAAAGACCGGAAGTGTACTTCCAAGTGTGATTTTAGAATAAACTAAGGTTTTAAAATCCTCCCAAGTAATTTAAAGTAATCATAATAAATTTAAATTAACTTAAATAATTATGCAACTACGATCAATATAAAATAATTATGAAACTAAGTATAGCTTCATAGATGGGCGGGAAGCGCAAGCTGTAACACTAAGTACTTCGAGTGCAACGAAGTATTTTTAGTGATTTTGTGTATAATTATTGAATGTTTGCATTTATTGCCGCGCTGGGACGCTTTACGTGATTTTATATGATGCTTTATTTTGATACTAGCTTTCCGCCCGCGGCTTCGCCCGCGTGGTGTTCGATTATATCGTGCTTTTCAGATTTCCTTCGGGAACACCAAATTTTTCCGGGATAAGAAGTACCCTATCATTTAATCCGGATTTCTAACTTTACGTCTACAAAATTTCAAAGCAATCGGTTCAGTAGTTACAGTGTGAAAGCAGAACAAACAAACTCACTTTCCCATTTATAATATTAGTATGATTCAGTTATATCGCGCTTCTAGATTCCTTCGGGTTAAAGTTATTTCTAAGTAGGGCATGCAATACCGGTTTACCGGTTTTCATTTTTACCGCCTTTTTTCCTTTCGTCTTTTTTCGTAACTATAAAATTACCGGTAAAAAAATATAAAACCGGTAATTTACCGGTTTTATGTTTTGGGCAAAGTTGTTCATTTATTCACGCATACGTCAAACTTTCCATTATATGTAATGTTTGACACTTAAAAGTAGCTTTGACGTAAGCGTTTGTGACGATTCGTGTCATTCATTAGTTTGTATAACTGTACTGTACAACGACTATCGAACTCATGTCAAATTTTCCAATGACGCCAGAGCTAGACGAACGTAACCAGTCTTACTAGCTTGGCAGTGCAGGATTGAATACCGTATTGGTGGGGCCAGAACACTTATCGGTAAACTAATCTGCTTCAGGGAATGTGATACTCGTCCTAGAGTGATACGCTTTGTAAGGCGGGTATTTTCAGGTACAAATACCAACCTACCTAACCAACCTAACCTGTCAGGGAGCACATCGACTTCCTGAAGCAGAAAATGTACGGTACACCCAGAATCGCACTTTCTAAAACAATGAATGGTGGGTTTATCGACCAGACCAAGGTGGCTGACACTTACCTACTGGATGACGATGCTATGTGTTCATTCTGGCGCAGTATCTGTTTGGTGCCTGTCGCTTTTTTGGATCAAATGGTTTTCAATGTTACACGCTCGCTTGAGTCTGGTTCGCTACCTCAATTCCTAACAACTAGAGTAACCCACCTGCTCCGTAAATCAGGTAGCACTGCGGAACCCAAAAATTATTGGCCGATCACTTGTTTACCGACCATCTTTAAAGTTCTTACATCCAATTTTAAAGTTAAAATTAACAAACATATTGACAGCAACTCATCATGTCTGCCTCTCAAAATGGATGTAGGAGCGGCTCCCGCGGTACTAAGGAGCTACTCCTTAATAACATGGCCATTACCCAACAAGTTCGTCGTTCCCAAAAGGATCTATCGACATGTTGAATAGTTTTTTTTTTGATATTGCCTTTCACGGACACCAGCTCCTCACATATGTAACAAATACTAGACTGAGTAATTGTACGGTTTTAGCTATAAACAAAACATTGTGAGGAGAAATAAATGAATAATAATTATTATTATTATATAATAAGGCCTATTATGACTTGGTGCCACATACAAGGCTCATGCGGGTGATGGAGTTCTATAAAGTTGATGCAACTCTGCACACTATCTTGATGACGTGTATGGCTAATGGAGGACGGTCCTTCGCTATCCTGGATATCGAGATATTCATAGGAATAGCGATCCGAGCCAGGTCTATTCCAGGGCGATACTTTGAGTCAACTTTGATTTTGCTTAGCCTTGAATCCTCTAAGTACACTGCTGGAGAATACACGTCTAGACTATCGGCTGAGGAGAGGTGGTCAGGTTATATCGCACTTCCTTTACATGAGTGACTTAAAATTCATTGCTCCCCACAAATTTCAACTGAAGGAGCTAATGAAAATTACTGAAACTTTCAGTAGCGTTATCAGGATGGAATTTTGTGTGGATAAATGTGTGGTCATGCATGTAAAGCGAGGAGAGATTGCGGCATCCATGGGAACCCAACTCACGTTCCGTAAATCTTAGAGCGCTCTCTGCATCTGAAACCTATTAATATTGGGTATGTCGAATGCTTTATACCAGTAACATTGATACCCAACGTATCAATGTTACTGGTATGAAGCAATCGCTGAAGAAACGTTTTGCATCTCATATTCATCTTCGCGTCGCTGAAAAAGTAATAAATAGTCTTCTATTAAGCGGAAATAAGGTACGAGCCTTCAACGGTTGGATCATCCCGATTTTATGTACTCTTTCAGCATACTAAAATGGACTCGGACCGAAGTCGACACCCTGGATAGGAGGGTCCGTACGGTGCTGACTACAATTCAATTGCATCACCCACTGACATAGGTTATGAGGCTGTATTAGTGTATACCCCGCGAAAAAGAGAAAGTTGAAGCTTTTTAAATGGTAAGACCCTCCACAATCGCGAGATATGCAGTCTCAGGAAATATTTCCTAAAAACCGACGTAGGAATGCATCGAGATGTGGTCGCGGTTGACAAGGGAATCACTCCGCTCTCCTTGCCTTGGCTAAAAAGAACTGGTGCAAGCCAGTATACCTACTTGACACTGAAGATCGCATGGAGGTTTAGCAAGCTACATTGAGGTTATTTCCGGGTTCTCCACGGGCTTGATGTAGATTTACCAGCATTCGTTGGCTGGCTGCGTTTTGAAAATGAAAATTGTCTAAATTAATCTAAAGGTTGCTACATTTACGCTTGACTGCGCCAAAGGAAAGGTCATGGTTTTAAAAATTGTGTTTATATGCTCATTTTAAGCAATATGTAACATGTTCACTACCATTGTACCTTGTGTACTTATTTATTTTCTGCTTTAAGACTACCCAATCACATAATTAATATTTTGGAAAAAAAATATAAATTTACCGTTTTTACCGGTTTACCGGTAAAAATATTTCAATTACCGTTTTTTTACCGGTAAAACAAAAATTACGCTAATTGCATGCCCTATTTCTAAGGCCACACCCTGTTCATTCCTCCAATGAAAATTAAGAACATCTCAAAAAAAAAATCGTCAAATTTTTGCTAAGTACAAAACAATAATATTTTCCTTCCCTAAAAAAATATATAATTGATACTTGTAATTTAATCCATATGAAACTTGATTAAATTTCCTCAATTTTTTTTTCTAGTAGGTAAATTAAAACAATTTCTTTTTTTCATTCTTTAAGTTCATTAGTCTCAGGTGTTCATTACATAAAATTTGGTCAGCAAAATTTTTAAACAATATGTATTCTAAATAATATGCACCTATTTTAGTCTGACCTGTGAGTTTTATTTAGATGATGGAGTTTCCGGGATTTTTTTTAAGTCCTGGTAAGTATCAATGGGAATTATACCAAAAACGCTAAATGCTAAATAATAACTATAAATAAAAAAGAATAAACCGGTTCCCATTTTGCATTAATCGTTTTTATAAATTAATATTAGTTTTCCCTTTTTTAAATAAAAAAATCCCTGCAACGCAGTATCGAAAACAACATAATAAAAGTAATTACCTAATATGTTTCACTTTAGGGCATGAGTTTTGATACCACGTAATTCTATATTAGGTACTTTTTAGACAGAATAGTATACTTTATAGACATGGTATGGCATTCTACGTTTGTTGCGAGCCGTCCGCGCTCGAAGCAAGCGAGTAGGGAACGTGCACGTAAATATGATGCGGGGTGCGCGGGGGTTTCTGCCTAGCCCCGCCCAGATGCGCAAGGTCATCGTCGTTACTAATCGCCTTAACCACTTACATACAAGATCTTATTGACGCCGGTTCGCGTCAATAAGACTGCACGGTTGCGCTAACCGTGACGCCGATTCTCTTGTTTAAAAACTAAACTAATTTTAAGTTAAGGGCATCTGTTTTCTTTGTATTACAATAAGAAAAAGATATAAGATAGCATATTAGTATCCTGTCAAATTAAGATATTCCATAGACAGTTTAGACGCGATTATAAACATGGCGATCAAAAATACGTCTATTTACGTCAGGAGCGCACTAATTTGACAGGTCTAAACTGACATTTTATCTTCTGTCCTTTTTTTTGGTGTAGTGTGGCACTAGTTATGACTTTGTGCCAATTTCAAGTAAAATAAATATGTTCAAAAGTTCTTCTTTCTTTCTCTTATGGCTTCGCACGGTTTGTGTATTCAATCACGTAATGAATTATTCATGTCGAAAAACACGGCCGCGCGAACCGAACGCAGAGGAAGATTTGGTACAAAGCCATGATGTGGCCACTATGCCACAATATTTCAATGTTCTTTATGAATTATTCACTGAATGCACTTTTTACTACATAAATCACGCGTTTTTATTTAGTAAAGGGGTCATCCATAAAGTACGTCACACATAAAGGGGGGAGGGGGGTGTCGACAAAGTGTGACATGGTGTGACAAGGGGTGGGAGGGGTACTAAGTTTCGTGACATCACATTTCAAAATCTCTAGAGGTAGTAATCGCGTAATTTGAAATATTAATTATATACTAAAAAATATTTCCAACTCTATCTTTGGGACAATACGGTTTAAATTGTTTTGTTTACTAGTTCATACCCGCTCTAGTGACACGCACCGATCACCTACGAGCTCTTTGAGCTTCTTTCTTTTTCTTTATATTCAATAGTTTATTGCTTTGTTATTGTTTCAAATATTTGATATAATGTTGATTTCATTAAAAAAATACTTAAATTAAAAACTTAAAAATTGCAAAACATGTGACGTCACACTAGGGAGGGGGGTTCTTGGAAATGTGAACACCTTTGACAAGGACGGGGGGGGGGGGGGCTCAAACAATCATGAAATTCGTGTGATGTACTTTATGGATGGCCCCAAACGACACTATAAATAATTTAAAAGTCCAATGAAAAACGAGCGTGGCACTCATTTATTTTTATTTATTTATTTATTTAGGACAACCAACAAATCTTACACTAGTTACATTTATATATTACAATAATATAAAATCCTATGTTGAGTGCAGACTTAATTATAGGTTGCCACAGCATGTATCATTTTGTGATGGGCTTTTTATTTATTTATATAATGTTAAAAGAGAACAACAAGAATGCAATTTATCAACATAACATAGAATAAAAGGACAAAGCTCAATCATTGTTAGGTGGTGAACGATGATAAAATATTACGACGGAAGACGGAGTACTTATTCGAGAAAATATCAATGCTTGAGTTTTTCTTGACTAAGGCATTGTATTGTTTACCTAGTCGGTTGATGGTGGAGAAATGTCCTAAGTTACTTTTTGACGGAGTCTGACAGAAGGGCTCATCTTGGCTTCCCGCCAAAAACTCCCTTCTGTCCTTTTCTTAGCGAAATAGAATGCAATGAACATAAATTTAGTTTAGTTTTTGAACAAGAGAATCGAGGCCATTGACACACTTAAATTTATTTGAATGACATTTTAAGTTTTGTGTTCTGACATTTCTTTGTCACGGACATGTTAATGACTAAAGTTTTTGACCAGTGTGTGTTGCCAGTGATGACTTACGGAACTGAAACGTGGTCGCTCACAATGAACCTCATACGAAGGCTCAGAGTCACACAAAGGGCTATGGAAAGAGCTATGCCCGGAGTCTCTCTGCGTGCTCGAATCAGAAATGAGGAGATCCGCAGAAGAACCTAAGTCACCGATATAGCTCTTTGAGTCGCTAAAATTAAGTGGCAGTCGGCATGGCACATTGCTCATAAAACCGATGGCTGATGGGGCAGTAAGGTTCTGGAGTGGCGGCCACGTACCGGAAGACGCGGCGTAGGGAGGCCCCCAAGAAGGTGGACCGATGACCTGGTGAAGGTCGCGGGAAGCCGATGGATGCGGGCAGTACAATACCGGTCATCGTAGAAAGCCTTGGGGGAGGCCTTTGTCCAGCAGTGGACATCTCTAGGCTGAAGAAGAAGAAGAGATGTTAATGCGACTTAGAATATTTTTAATTACTGTCTTCATACCAATCGACAGTTGACTAAATTAAAGTCAAAATTAAGAAATATAAATTAATTAGTCGAATTTAGTTTCACAACAGATTAGGAGACCTAATCAACTTCTGGAGGAAGTAAGGTAGTTGGAATAACCACCTCCGACCGCCATGGTCCAGGCACAATGGTTCACTTAAATGAATAAATACGAGAACCAAACCTGTGCCATCATCATCATCAACCTTTTTATCATCCCACTGCTGGGCACAGGTCTCCTTTCATACAGAGAAGGATTGGGCGTAATTACCACGCTTGCTCAATGCGGGTTGGCGATTTCAGATTCAAAGTCCAGGTTTCCTTAAGATGTTTTCCTTCAACTTGTAATCAGTCTTGTCCAAGATTTAGAAAGTACATATAACTTAGAAAAGTTACATTGATACTTGCCAGACCTGGAATCAAACCCGCACACTCATACTTGAGAGGCTGGTGTTTTAACCACTAGGCCACCACGACTAGACTAGGCCACCCGCACCATAACATTGCTTCAAAATACAATTAATTTTTCCAGCATACTCCGGGATTCACCAAAAAAACTGATATACTACGCCTGTCAACACAATATGTCATCATGTTGGAACATACAGGGAGACCAGTTCTTTGTAAGTGCCCTTCTTTTTTTTTTTGAGGTGGGAGGGCGGGAGGGGGGGGGGGTTAATAATCCTCATGGATGTCAGCCGCCCTGGAGCAAAAGGTAGGGTCTGACGTGTCGTCGTAGTGGCGATCGGCGGTGATCTCTCGCGTCCGACCCTGATCCAGGCCATGATCTGGAGCGAGAGTGAAAGAAAGAAAGAAAAATGCGTTTATTGACATATACAGCATAAGATTTAACACAGTACATGGCACGACTGGCATGGCTTGTGAGTGCATTGCAGGGCGTCACCTCCTTCTGCGAAGCAGTGATGCTGGCAAAGGAGGAGGCGGTGCACGTGAGGTAGTCCGCTTTAACGCCGTAACTACTGAATCGATTGCTTTGAAAATTTGCTGACGTAAAGTTAGAAGTCCGGATTAAATAATAGGGTACTTTTTATCTAAGAAAAAATGATATTCCCGAGGGAAAACAAAAATATTGTTAGCTTCATACCAGTTGGGTGATAGATAGCGCTGTGTGTCGTTTAAAACAAGGTAATATATTGCAAACGAATATGCACATGTAAACTTAGAAGCTAAATGATACGATAATTAATCCTCGAAATTTAAGAATCTACAAAGCGGGATATAACCGAATACCACGCGGGCGAAGCTGCGGGCGGAGAGTTAGTATATAATAAATAGTGAAGTTAACAGAAAAAAAAACGAACACCAGGGAAGTATTGGGGGTACAACCTTAGTTAAAGAGGCACTGTTTTCAATGTTATAAAATTGCTTGACCGCGATCCCGCCTAATGGTAAGCAGTGATACAATCATTGTTGGTAAGGCGCACTAGTTTATTAAGAGCTTATTCACTCTAGACTTGAAGACACTTACATTGTAATCGGATGGAAAGACCGCCGCAGCGCAAATGTTCCAGCCCTTCGATGTACACAGTCCTATAAAAGACGAGGCAATTAGTAAGTGCGAGAACCAAAGTCGTACCATCATCATCATCCTTTTTATCGTCCCACTGCTGGGCACAGGTCTCCTCTCATACAGAGAAGGATTGAGCGTAATCCCCACGCTTGCTCAATCCGGATTGGCGATTTCAGACTTAAAGTCAAGGTTTCCTCAAGATGTTTTCCTTCGCCTTTTAATCAGTCATTCGTGTCTAAGATATAGTTAAAAAGTATATATTTAACTTAAAGTTACATTGGTAATTGCCTGACTTGGAATCGAACCAGCGCACTCAAACTTGAGAGGCTGGTGTTTTAACCACTAGGCCACCACGACTTAAGTCAATTAAATACTTACTATTATATTTTTATTTCAGATTGTGGTTTACAACCCATTAGCTTGGCCCGTTACCATGCCGGTTAGGTTACCTGTGGCTAGAGGAATTTATCATGTGTTTGATCCTCAAGGTAATAAACATTTATTTATTTTTTATTTTCGTAAAAACACCTTAGCAGGGACACCCTAATCTGCTATTACCCACTGGCCGTGGAGACGAGGGAGAACCTGCGGAAGGCCTTGGCTCTGGGAAAGGCTGTGTCATTGTACTGGGTCAAGGCCCATGCGGGACTCCCGGGGAACGAGCGTGCTGATGATTTGGCAAAGGAGGCGGCTCTGGCATCGAGAAGGAAGCCTGACTACGACCAGTGTCCCATATCGTACGTGAAGCGGCTTATACGTCAGTCATCATTGGATGAATGGAACAGTCGGTATATAGCCGGGGACACTGCGTCGGTCACTAAGATGTTCCTTCCCGATGTCAGAGTGGCTCATCGCTTTGTACTTAAGGTCAAGCCCGAGAGGAAGCTCACCCAGATGCTGACGGGGCATGGTGGATTCTCCCAGTACTTAAGCCGGTTTAAGTTAAAGGAGAGTCCATCATGCATCTGTGAACCAGGCGCCGTAGAAGATGTCGTGAACATTCTCGTCGACTGCCCGATTCATTCAGTGCAGAGGTTCAGCCTGGAACAGAGTATAAGGTTAAGAATAAGTAGGCAAAATTTGTGCGATTTACTTACAAATAAGAATAGCCAAAACCAATTTATAGATTACTGCACAACTTTAAGTAAATTAGTAAATAATAGAAATAAGTAGATATATAAGTTTGTTAAACTATATATTTGAAAATATATAAAATTTAGCAAAGTGTTGTTATTAGATAAATAATTAAGTAGACAGTAAGTGTGTAGTAGTAAGTAAGATTGTAGTAAGTAGGGTAGATGAAGCAAAGATTTAGGTTTTTGCTTTTGTTACATACAAAAGCAAAAACCTAAATGTAAATAAATAGATCTTTATTAAGGAAGTAATAAATAGAAGTAAGAAAAGAATAAATAACTGTCATGTAGTACTAGTATAGGTATAAGATGTTAGTATATTATGTATGTTAAAAATAAACAAAGATAAAGATCGGGCTAGCCGAAAAGGAATAAAATAAATAAAGTTAGGAGATTCCCTCCCGTAGTAGTACAATCCTGGAAGGAAATCCGGGTTCCCCAAGTAGCATAGCTCAAAAAAAAAACTGCTATTACAATAGCGTCAGAATGGTCGATCAGTGATCTCATAATGATAGATTTTGACAAGTTTCGTAATCTACTAACAAAACGGCGTCATGATTTTCCAGTGGTCAATCACTGGATTGACCACTGGAATGATGCCATTTTGTAATGTAAAAAAAATATGAGTTGGCTGTGGCCGCTATTATTGCTACACTGTGGCTCGCCTCGTGTAGAAAGCCCCGACCGCCCAACCACAGTCTAGAAATCATACAGTCGTCCAACGAAGACGTCTAGACAGAGCAATTGTGCGGAATGTGAGGGACGAGACACGGGTAAGCGGCACCCGAGCTGCGAACAAAACGATGTTCCTAGCTCGGTATCTATCATTAAGGGCTAACGCGTGTTTGTTTTTTTCTTTGTTTGTTTTATAATTTGATATGAGTGTCAATTTTGAGTATAATTGGGGTGCTTTTTACGAAAAATCCACCCCTTTTGACATCCAAGATGACGCCAATTTAAATGTATATTAATATGATATGGGTGTTAATTCCCAGGTGACTTGGGTTACGAAAATGCCATCTAAATAACTTTAATCTGTCTCGAGTTGTTCACTTAGTAAAAATAGCAAATTAATTAAATATAATACAGCTATCGATGTTGATGTGCTATAAATAAATAATTTCATAAATATTGTTTATTTGTGACAACCCTGGCCGATGCGTTACTGTCTAGACGATGTCGGCATTTTACACGAGATCAAAGGCGTCGACCTACTGTTTGATTTTTATACTGTGGCCTGACCGAGAACATAAGCAGGTCGGCGAAGAAAAACTACCTACTAGGTTTCATTATGTGTTCTCTTACATTTAACGAGACTGTGATAAAGTTTGTTAAACTGGCGCCCAAACTAGTGGCCGAACGTTATGACCATAAAATTCAGTGATCTGTCCAGTGCCTACGTGACCACGTATTCGTTGTTCAGTACTTACCTACTCCCCTTTTAAAAAACGTACGGACGTTCTACCTCGGCGTTGTCACTTCTATAGTGAAGATGCCGTTAACACGAGGAGAAGCGCTCCATTAACGAGAAAATGAAGACGTCGTGGAAGAGGAGAGCGTCGCCGAGACTGGCCACGTGGAAGAAGCCGCGAGCGCCGGCTCAGGGTCGACGAAGCAACCTACTCTCCAAATTCCCTCGGACTTCCTATCCATGCTTATTGAAACCATAACGCGTGCGCAAGGGGAAGCCAACAGGAACCTGATTAACAGGCTGATGATATCCAGCGGCGAATTCAGGGCCTCCACCCCAGTAAGGGCCTCTCCAACTACCAACGCGACCAGCAGAAGTGCCACAGCCGCGTTGTGTGTCGACGCCAACTTCACTTAATGTACGGCACGAATCAACGGGTTCTCCCAGGACGCTGAGGTCCTGGAAGCATTCCTAGATGCCGTCGAAGTCTTCAAGGAGTGTGCCGTAAGCGATGAGCATGCCCTGCTTGGATTGTCGATGCTACTGGAAGGCGAAGCGGCCGTATGGTGGCGCGGCGTCAAAGCATCTGTGCCCATGTAGACGGACGCGATCGCACACCTCCGCGCGACTTATGGCGTGGCGCAGCCCGCGCATATCACCCTTTTTTTTTCCCGGGTTGGAAATCCTCAATGGATGTCCGCCGCTCTGGGGTGGGCGACGGGATCTGTCAGACTCTTACTGACTAAAACCACCCCGGTGTCTCTTCTATCACGAGCGCGCGTGGGGCTGCGGGAGTCTAAATTCTTCCCCGGCCCCACACCCTCGTGCTGGCCCGGTCTGTCCGGGCCTCGTCTCCTGCACGGGGTAGTGGGGTGTCAAACTACCCCGTGCGTCGCCTCAGAGGCGCGTGCCGAATTTCGCGCGGCTCCGCCTCGGGGTTCATCGAATAGGGGGCGGGGACTTCTCCATGTCCCTCGCCCCTGGACCCATTCAGGGGGGGCGGAAGAGGGCGTTATCCGCCCTTCTTCAGCGCCCGGTGCGTCTTCTGCGATATCACGTCCTCGTAGAAAGACACCACCGCGTCCCACGACTCTGCGCTACGACCATCCTCCGCACTACTGCCGGCAGCGTCAGGTCGCCTCCTACTTCATTTGTGAGGACACGGCGCTGCTCCTCCCAAGCTACACACTCGGAGAGCGTGTGCTGCGCCGTGTCTTCCCCGCATTGGACGCAGTGGTGGCACCGAGCGTCCGGCTCCCTGCCTAAGCGACGCAGGTACTTGCCGAAGCAGCTGTGCCCCGACAGTACCTGCGTCACCCTAAACGACAGGGAGCCGTGCCTTCTCCCGAGCCAGTCGTCGAGTATTGGCCGGATCGCCTCGACGGTAGCGAGGCCGGCGGTAGGGCGCATAAGCCTCTGCCGCCAGTCCGCCACCAGGACCTGACGGAGCTCCTCTCGGCGCAGCTCGATCTGCCGCTGCGCCGGACTGGAGCCCCGTGTGCGCTCTTCCTCGCGCCATCGGTACAATGACGCGAGTACTTTCGTCTCTGGTCCCAGGGCGGGGATCCGGCCAGGACGCAAACCGCCTCGTAGGAAATCGTGCGATACCCGCGGGCGACCCTGACGGCCGTCGCCCTCTGCGGCTTGCGCAGAATGGCGAGTGTTCCGGCCGTCAGATTCATCGCCCACACAGGGGCCCCATATAGGGCCATGGACCGCACGATTCCCACGTACAACCGCCTATAAGCGGTGCTTGGGCCCCCCATGTTGGGAAGCAGCGTTGATAGCGCGCCTGCTGCACCCATCAGCTTGGGCGCCAGCCGCCGGAAGTGGGGCCCGAATTCCCATCGGCTGTCGAGCACCAATCCCAGGTACTTTATGGTGGACTCGACAGCTATCCGGGCCCCACCGACCACGATATCTGAACCCGGCGCTGGCGCACACCGGGGGCCATGGAAAACCGTGGCCTTCGACTTGTCAAGGGCCACCTCCAGGCCCAGGCGCCGGATGCGGTTCACCACCTGTGACACCGCAGCCGTGGCTATCAACGTCGCTTCCCTGTGCGAGCTCCCCCGGGCAGTGACAAGCGTGTCGTCCGCATAACACGTCAGGTCGGCGCCCGACGGGAGCTCGCCTCTCAGGACCCAGTCGTAGCCAATGTTCCACAGGAGTGGCCCCAATACCGATCCCTGTGGGACACCGCACGACATTTGGTGCCGACCGGCACCGTCACGTCCCCGATAAATGACGCATCTATCCTCCAGATCGCATATCACCCTACGGCAGATCTTCGTCAAGGAGCAAGAAGAAGAACGGGCGCAATCATTTTTGTGTAAAGTGCGTACTCTAACCGCGAAATTACCGTATATGCTGGAAGAAACGGTGCAGATTGACTTTTGCTACGGCTTACTGCACCGCCGCGTAGTGAAAAGAGTGCCGTGAGACAGTGTCCGTAGTCTAGATGACTTATTGTATAAGGCGAAAATTGCGGAGGATACGTACAAGGCGTCAAAAGTAAATTCTCACAATATTGTAAGAAAAAGAAATTCAACCCCCCAAACCAACACGACCGCGAGTACATCGCCTAGTAACAATAGAAATAGGCCCCGGTGTATTTATTGTAAAATATTTGGGCATGTTAGTGATGAATGTCGTAATCGCAATAAGGCAACCACTAACAAAAATAATAGCGAAACAAGGCTAAGGTGTTACATTGTTATGGTTGCGGTAAGCTAGGCATCGTGAGATCGAAATGTGATGTTTGTGCGAAGTCAGCGTCGAAACTCGATGCTGAAACATCTTTCAATAACGTTGATTTTTGTGTGTGCGATGTCGATACAAACGGTAATAGCAACGCTAGTACGAGTGAGGCTTCGTGCGTTCACATAACAAACGTAAGTACGTGCGATAATCACCCTATGGTTAATATTAGTGTTATGGGCCGCAACGGAGTGGCGTTATTAGACACCGACGCTATGCATAGTATCGCGAGGCCACTATTGTAGCAACTCCTAGTAGATTCGGGAGGTCAGTTCAGTGAAACAAAACGTTTTGTTCATCTGGCTGACGGCACTCAAGGGTGGAGAAACCTATTGTCAGCCGACGTAGAGGTTACCATGCAAAGTCGCAGGGTGATGTGTCCGTTCCTTTCTCTTTTTTATTTTTATTTTTCGTGGTGGAAATCCTCATAGGATGTCCGCCGCCCTAGGGTGGGCGACGGGGTCTGTCAGACTTTTACTGACTAAAACCACCCCGGTGTCTCTTCTATCACGAGCGCGCGAGGGGCCGCGGGAGTCTACATTCTTCCGCAGCCCCACACTCTCGTGTTGGACCGGTCTGTCCGGGCCTCGTCTCCGGCACGGGTTAGTGGGGTGTTAAGCTACCCCGTGCATCGCCTCAGAGGCGCGCGCTGACACTCGCGCGCGCCTCCGCCTCGGGTTCCATCGAATAGGGGGCGGGGACTTCCCCATGTCCCTGTTTGTGTTTGTGTTTTTTGGTATAGACTTTTAACTCGGGCGGGCATGGTAATAGACGTCGCCAAGTTATGGCTTAGATCGGCTGAAGATTGTAAGTGAACCCCCGAGCAACGGCATAAACTTAATGTTTTTATCGAAGACTACGTGCCACAGTTTGCCACGCATCGTATAAAGGTGAGTTCACACCAAGAACCTATTGCTGGTCCGCCATAAAGGATGTCGTAAAACAAAAAAGAAGCTTTGCAGTAGAAGCTTGATAAGCTGCAGTGAGATGACATCGTCGAAGAGTGCGAGTCGCCGTGGGCCTGCAACATCGTACTTGTGGGTAAGAAGGATGGGAGTTTAAGGCTCTGCATAGACTACCGGAAGCTCAATGTCGTGACGGAGCTGGACCGGTACCCTATTCCACGCATCGAGGACATACTGCATTCCGCCAAAATCAGTGAGTTTATGACCCGAAGGTCTAGAGTAGTCAGGCTATTATCAGGTGAATATCTACCCAGAGGACCAAGATAAGACTGCGTTCACATCACTGCTTGGTACCTTTGAATTCAAGCGGATGCCGATGGGACTGCAGAATTCTGGAGTCACTTTCCAGAGGATGATAGACAGGTTCCGCTCCAACTTGAAAGGGGTAGAACTGCTGGCATACCTGAGGACCTGATCTTGCTGTCACCAAGACGCTTTGAGAAGCACCTGGCTAACCTGAAGGCAGTCTTCGAACGACTAGCTATGTTTGAGGATCAATAGAGACAAGAGTTTCTTTGTGACGGAGTCTGTCAAATTCCTAGGACATGTTATCGTGCCTGGCGGCATCCAAGTGGACCTAAACAAGACAGCGGCCATTGACAATATGGTGGCCCCTCAGAACATAAAGCACTTATGTGCTACTCGACGTCTACAAGCAGCACTTTAAAGTGCACTTTAAAGTGCTGCTTGTAGACGTCGAGTTGGTACCGACGATATATTAATGTCCTGAAGAAGACGAGTACTTGGCGGTGGGACGCTGAGCAGTAGGAGGCGTTTGACCGCATCAAGTCCCTGCTCATCTCCGCTCCCATTCTCTGTCAAGCAGATGAGTCGAAACCTTTTGTTCTTTGCGCTGACAGCTGCGCTTATTGTCTTGGGGCTGTTATTATGCAGGGAAAGAGACACAACGAGAGACCAATCGAGTACGCGAGTCAACCTCTCACCAGCGCCGAACGGAATTATTCCACGACCGAGCGAGAGGCTCTCGCTGTCGTGTTGCCGCTCGGTAATTTCCACGGTTATGTAGAAATCGCGAAGGTCACAGTTAGGAC
Organism: Sesamia nonagrioides; assembly: GCA_017933935.1. Lineage (NCBI taxonomy): Eukaryota > Metazoa > Arthropoda > Insecta > Lepidoptera > Noctuidae > Sesamia > Sesamia nonagrioides. The sequence continues at coordinate 620,641 of JADWQK010001571.1, forward strand.
GGACCACCAACACTTGCTGTGGCTGATGAGCGAAATGTCACCTAGCGGTCGACTGGTCAGGTGGGCCTCAACACTGCAAGAGTTCAACCTAAGCATTGAGTACACACCCGGTCGCGCGAACGTGGTTGCAGATACGCTATCGCGACCAGCTTGTTCAGGGCACCAGGACGGATGTGATCTGTGCATGACGGTAGTTAATATGCCGAAGAGGAGCGGTGGCGAGCGGTGAACTTATGGATCCAGAGGTACGTAAAATTATTGAAGACATGAAGTCTGATGAACCATATAGGGGGAGAGCATGGTCTGACCGTCTGTACACCATTTCCGACAGTATCTTATACAGGTACAGCTTGGAATCAAACGATGGAGAGGACTGCTGTTTAGTCGTACCCGAACATGAGCGCAGGCAGGTCATAGCCGACCTCCACGACATGCCAACTGCCGGCCATTTCGGCGTGGAGTGCACGTTAAGCCGCGTTGGGGTAGGTATCATTGGCCTGGCATGCGTACATTCATCGCGTAAAAACATAAGGAAATGCGTGCTTTGCCAGGTATAAAGCCGAAAACCGCAAAAAAGCAGGACTACTGCAGACTCCAGCCGTGTCGAGACGATTCGAGGTAGTTTCTGTGGACTTGTTTGGTCCACTCGTCGAGACTCCAACGAAGAACAAATGGGTGCTGATCGTCGAAGATGTCTGCTCTCGCTGGGTGGAATTGTTTCCACTGGAGAATGCCACCAGTGCCGAATGCGCTCAAACACTCGCAAATGAAGTGTTCCTCAGGTATGGAGTACCACGCCACCTTATTAGTGACAACGTCGTGTAGTTCGTGAGCGAAGTTATGCAACAGGTATGCCACGTCTTAGGGATCAGCCCTATTATCATCCCGATGCCAACACAATCGAGAGGAAGATCCGGGACCTCAAACCTCAACTAGCCATGCTTGTGGGCCACGACCACTCCACGTGGGACGTAGACCTCGCTGCAACCAGGTTTGCTATGTACTCCGCGATTACCAGCAGCACGGGGTTCGGGAGAGAGTTACGAGCTCCTTCCGACTCCGTGATAGATATGAGGGCCATCGTAGAATGCGATAATTTCGTGCCTAGCAATACACCGTATTTGAAGAGGACGGCTGCGACCCTGGATGAGGTCAGGGATATTCATGAGAAGATGCAAGCTCCCTAAAAGGAGAATGCTGACCAAAGTAGAAAGCCGCCACCAGAATATAAGGTAGACGACTTGGTCCTATTAAAACGCAGGGACCTAAAAACGCAGACCGCGGACAGATCGTGAAGCCTATCCCACGTCGTGACGGCCCATACAAAATAGGGAAGGTTATCAGCCCGACCACTTGTGGACTGGAAAATATAAACATACAGTCCGTTTCGCACTTCACGCCTTTTGCCGGTTGCGTAAAGCCTCCCGTTCGCGGGAAGGGCAGACTTGGCAGGCCGGGCAGGTTCTTGGCGTTATCTAACTGCGGGGGGGGGGGGCGCTCTCCCTGGCGCTTAAATATGAGTAGGCTGTGGCCACTAATGTTGTTACTTTGTGGCTCGCCTTTGTTTACGCGCGCCCTTTCCGCCGCCCGCACACGGTTGAGGTGTCTTCTCATCCGCATGAGCATCCATCGTGGGCGGTATTTCGAGAAAACGTTGAAAAATAACTATAGTGTGATGTTCGATTCTTATTATTTTAACTGTACAGACACTTAGATCAATTTAATATTAAAGGCTAACAATGATAATCTCAGATTAAAACAGACGATCAACTGGGTTTGAGTATAACTAACACACTCGATCGAAGTTTGAGCAAAGCATTAAGAATGCCCGCGCAAACGGCCGCGCGCTATGTCAAACGCAACTCCAGTCGGTGATACCATTGGCTCCGTGGTGTTATCCGCTCTTAATAAAAATTATAATTTACGATATCGACTTCAAAAAATAGTAAAGAGTAATTTGCGGACAATTGATACTGATACAAAACAGATCACAATATTCAAAATTAACCAGTCACGCGCCGTTAGATATATTATTTAAATGTTTCCTTACGTTTCTTTTCTAGGTATAAAACAAAATCACTCAATAGTAACAATCCCAGAACTAGTAATGTCACTGCCAGGAAGAGGTGAGCTCTTGACAGAAGAGGAACTGGTCTTCATAGCCGAAAAACTACCCCCCATGGGCTACAGGTCATACTACATTAGGCAGGTCCAAGTCCGAAACAGATACAAGCGGTCAATCTTCAAGAAACTGAACAAGAACTCGAAAAAGAAGAAGTATTTGACACGACAGACGAATACACTAAAGACAGATGACAATTCTTTGCTTAGTGATATCCCAGAGTATGAATATTTTGATGAGGCCACGGAAAATGCTAATACAAGTCAATCGTTGAGCAGTTCCAAGGCTAGGGAAATGGAGCTGTATAGTGATAATGTGATAACACAGCCTCCAACAAATTACTCAATAGAAGATTATGAAAAAGAGATGCGTTATATTATCTTATCTTCTCCAAGCTTCACTTCTACTAGTACGGGGTAAGTGATTTAGTTATTTTTATAACAAAAAACCTACCCACTATGGCCACGTTCCGAGGTTTAAGCGGGAAAGTGTAACAGACAGACAGACAGAGTTACTTTCGCATTTATAATATTAAGTATGGATTGAACACGTATTTTTTATTTTTTCTTTCATTCAAATACTTAGGAAGATATATGATTTGAAATGTCGCATGACGTCACGCCGTGGTACAAAATATACCACGGCGTGACGTCATTAGCCCCCACTCCGTAATTTTAATACGCAGTTTTTGGTCATTTCGACAAAATCCATACTAATATTATAAATGCGAAAGTAACTCTGTCTGTATGTCTGTCTGTTACGCTTTCCCGCTTAAACCTCTCAACCGATTCTGATAAAATTTGGCACAGACAATCTCTAAAGATTGTCTGTGCCAAATTTCAAAATCGGTGAGAAAGGACATAGGTTAACTTTTATTGAAAAATTTGATATTCCCGAGGGAAATCTAAAAAGCGCGATTTAACCGAATTCGTCGCGGTCGCAGCCACGGCTGGAAAGTTAGTAAAAAATACGGGTATTATTTTTTTTTATTATAGACACTTGAAAGGCAATCATATCTAAGCGACAAAAAATCGTAAATTGAGTTATATACACCAAACGACGCAGAAAAATCTGGCAGTTCGAATGGTGTATATAACTCAATTTACGAATTTTTGTCGCTTAGATATGATTGCCTTTCAAGCGTAGTATATCTATATTACGGACAATTTTTTTTTTTTAATTTTCATACCTCGGATACATCACTATTATCCCTATATATATACTAACCCGCGACACGCGACGCGGCAGTCGATGGCTCAGCCACTGCACTTGTATATGAATATTCGCACTGGTCTGGTCGAGCCTCGGAAAGCACGTTAAGCCGTTGGTCCTGGTGGCCATACGAAAAAAAATCTGCCTGCAGAAATCTAACGAACTGAAAAGGCAGAAATAAGTTGAACAAACGCAGTTAGGGGACTGTTCTATGGAACACAATTTGTTTATCTAGCTAAGCTTTTTTGTTTGTAATTTTTTTTTTCTTTCAGCCCACCAACAACACCAACTCGCTCCACCACAATGACTCCTACCACCACAATAACTCGTACCAGTACAGTGACTCGCACCACCACAACTAGCCCCCCAGTGATGACCACACGGCGGATCAACCCTTCAACTAAAATACCCTCCCCAGCTGCCAACATAGAGTATTATTATGATGAAAACACTGAATCAAGTCCTCTCAGCAGCACTCCATACTTCGACTCTGAAACCTACTACAGGAGGATGGAAAGAACGGGTTATCACAGCTCTGAATCCAGTTCCAATTTTATCAAAAACGAGGTTGGTAACTATTTGTAATACATTCCAGGACCACGCCCCGTGCCCCTCAAATATCAAGACCCGAGGTGGCGGTGCAGTCAAACACCTCACTCCCCACCTGACCTGTGGAAGCCCACAGCGGCGGGCCGACACAGATCAGGGGTTGCGTAAAGATCGTATTGTGAGATGAGATGCACCGGGGTGATTTTTAGTCATCATGAGTCTGCCTAGTACTATAGTTTACCGTGAACTGTGTTGTGCGCTTGGTAACCACACTGCAACAATTTCTAAATGTACCTATTTGGGAAAAATATAACATGATATAAAAATGATTGGAGTCGATTCAGTTGCTTATTCTGAACAAGCTGTATTCAGTTTTCGTATAAATAAGAAAGTATAAATACAAAATTCTTATTATTATTTTTTTTTTTTGTTGCAGTATATCCAAATAAACTTTGACACCCAACGAAAATTATCAAATATCGTCCTCTCCAACGGCGTCAACATCAGTTTCGACATTCAGATGTGTTACTATGTGTCTGATGACCCAGATAAACTTCAAACTGGAAAAAAGAAGCCTGGAGCATACATATTTCGGCCCATAGACTCATACCCTATATTGATCTCAGACTTTTTTGAAGCCAAAGTTCTGAAATCTGACATTGTGGAAGAATTACAGATTCGATATGCAAATTATGCCGGTGTAACGTTTAAATTGTATAAAGGTCTACCAACCATAGAGGTTTGTATAAACATAAACCCCTTTATTCATAAACGTTGCTTAAAGTTAACTAGTGATGAGTGACTGTTTAACCATCCATTTTTTCGTTTTAACGTCAATTTACTTTAATCATCCTTTATGAATAAACCCCTTAAACACTACGGTTTTTTCTTTTTTAAATCTGATTCTATTTTGGGTCTTTTATGGGGATATGTCAGTCCCATCGTTCCCTTTACACTGATCTCACTTACTAAATACAGTATAAAATCCAATAATATGAATATAAATTTAAACAAATTAATTAAAAAAATAAAAATAAAACTAGAGCTATTCATATAGAACCTTAATTAAGCAATACAACTTTTTCGCCATCTCCGCTAATGGTACTGACAAAATGGATTGTATTAAACATATATCTAATTTATTTAAGTTCAATTCCTTTATGTATAGCTCCCGTTCATCTTTATTCCTAGTACACTCCATCAACAAATGTTGCACATCCTCAATTTGATTGCAATGGTGTTTATTGATAAGATGATTGAAGTTAAGTGACGTGCAAACATCAAAAATGTATGGTTAATAAAAACAGTCACTAATCACTAGTGAACTTTAAGCACCGTTTATGAATAAGGGAGTATAGATTATTAACCCCGTTATTTCTTACTCCTTCGCTATTCTTTTCTGACTAATTTCGTTGCGGGACCCAAGACAGTTGAATCGTTTCTCCGGGACTCGTCGAGCTTCATTGCTCGGCGTTTTTCTGGCGGTCTCCACTGTTGATTCTGGCTTTCAGGAGTTGCAGTGGGTGGGAAATGTGTGGCGGGTTTACCCCGTTATTTACTTGCATTATCTATATTGGTTTGTTGTCATCCGCCAGTACCGGGAGCGCATCACGGATGACACACGGATTTGGGTACAGTAAGCGCAGTGCTTAAGCGATTGACAGCTGCGCTACGTGTCACGGGTACCATTCCCACACGGAACAAATATCTTTATAGTGCTATATATATGTTATACACTAAAGCCGCCGACACAGCCCGTCGACAACCGCCTTGTGTTGAACGTCATCATTTCAGCCGAAAGACGTCCACTGCTGGACATAGGCCTCCCCCAAGGTTCTCCACGACGACCGGTCCTGCGTCTCCCGCATCCAGCGGTTTCCCGCAACCTTCACCAGGTCATCAGTCCACCTTGTCGGGGGCCTACGCACGCTACGTCTTCCGGTGCGTGGTCGCCACTCGAGAACCCGTCGGCCCCATCGGGCATCGGTCCTACGGGCAATGTGTCCAGCCCACTGCCACTTTAGTGTTGCAATTCTTCGGGCTATGTCGGTTACTCTCGTTCTTCTGCGGATCTCCTCATTCCTGATTCGATCGCGCAGTGAAACCCCAAGCATAGCCCTCTCCATTGCCCTTTGAGTGACTTTGAGCCTTCTTATAAGGCCCATTGTTAGCGACCACGTCTCAATTCCATAAGTCATCACTGGCAACACACACTGGTCGAAGACTTTTGTCTTGAGACACTGCGGTATTTCGGACGAGAAGATTTTACGTAGCTTCCCGTGTTGAAAGTAGCCTGTCGAAACCTTCACACCCGCGTGTTACCCGCCGACACGTTGGCGGCTAGCGATCCAGCAATAATAATTCCACAAACTACTATTAACAGATCACTGTCATCGTCCATGTTTAGTTTTATTTACTGAATTATCCTTGAGAACGGCAAAAAAATTATATGACTGACGCACGGCAATCACTAACTGCCAAATTTTCTGATGTCGAGCCGACATACCGCCGGCAAAGTTTTACGACTTACAATAACTGAAGCCGCCAATTTAGCCCGCCGGAAAAATGTTGCCGACATATGCCGCCGGGCCGGCTTTTATGTGTATTGCGCTTATGACCACAAGAAGTTGTTCTGAATCTGGCAGTTTGTGTATTTATCGTATATCGCTCATCTAGTATCATCGACACATCTACGTTTTTAATATTTTACAGGCACAAGGATCAAAGATTTTATAAATGTTTGAAATTAATTTTTGAGTTTATTTTATGTTTTCTTAGAGATTCGTGTCTATCATCATCATCAACCCTTTTTATCGTCCCACTGCTGGGCACAGGTCTCCTCTCATACAGAGAAGGATTGAGCGTAATCACCACGCTTGCTCAATGCGGGTTGGCGATTTCAGACTTATAAAGTCTAGGTTTCCTCATGATATTTTCCTTCACCTTCAGTCATTGGTGTCCAAGATATACTTAGAAAGTACATATAACATTAGAAAAGTTACATACTAGTAACTAAACGCAGTGTTCAACGGGTTTGAGGTAGTAGTATAGAGGTTATTAAATATTACGGATATGTAATAAACACAGTTTCACATTTTATGCAGATGTGCCAATATATTACTAGGTGAACGATATGTGATCCTCCCGTGGGTGTCGTAAGGAGCGACTAAGGGAACTCTCACCAGGGAAGCGGGCAGCAGCGGTTCTCCTGTGGAATATCAAATTAATGCGATGCACATCCCGCCTGCCAAGCGTGGGGATTCTCTGTCTGTCTGTCTGTCCGGCTTTCACGCCAAAACTACTGAACCGACTGTAATTAAATTTGGTACACGGATAGTCTAGAGCCTGAGAAAGGACATATGTAGTGAAACATCCCGCTATGACCAATAGGAGTAAAGCAGTAACAAAAATTGTTGCGAAATCGGAAACAAACGCTGACGTACATATCGCTCCCATTATTTTATATCAAATGAGCTCTTTCTGTTCGAAGCTTACGTGGGTGAAACCGAGGGACACAGCTAGTGTTAAAATAAATCTTCTACACAATCATAATCATTTATCATTTACAGGTTGATTGGGTGATCGGTCCAATACCAATGGAAGATAATTTGGGCAAGGACGTGTTCATCAGATATGTCACAGATGTCCAGAATAAAGGCGTATTCTTTACGGACAGTAATGGAAGACAAACCATTAAAAGGATAAGGGATTCCAGGGCTACTTACACGCCGGTATTGGATACTGGAGAGGCTGGGATTGCCAGTAAGTGTTTTGTTTTCTAGATAAACCATTTTTAACATCAACATGTATTTATTCATAAAATAGTTTACATTGTGTTGAAGTCTATACATGCGATTTACACGCAAATACAAAGAACTAAAAATTATTCATTTATATTTCAAGAGAAATTTAAATAGCACTATATTTAAATTTCTCTTGATCAATTAATCTTTAAATATAATGGTAAACAGTTTACAATATAATGCCAAACAATTTACAACATTATGTCAAATAATCTAAATATAATGTCAAACAATTTACAACATAATGTTAAATAATCTAAATATAATGTCAACGAAGTTACAATATAATAACAAACTGCTTTCAGTATAATGTCAAACAATTTACAACAAAATGTGAAATAGTCTAAATTTAATGTCAAACAATTTACAACATAATGTTAAATAATCTTAATATAATGTCAAAAATTTACAACATAGGTAATGTCAAATAATCTAAATATAATATCAAACAAGTTACAATAAAATAACAAACGGTTTTCACTATAATGTCAAACAATTTACAACAAAACGTGAAATAATCTAAATTTAATATCAAACAATTTACAACATAATGTCAAACAAGTTACAATATAATAACAAACGGTTTTCAGTATAATGTCAAACAATTTACAACAAAATGTGAAGTAGTCTAAATTTAATGTCAAACAATTTACAATATACCCCCTTATTCATAAACGCTGCTTAAGGTTAAGTAATGATTAGCGATTCTTTAAACATACATTTTAAACATTTGCACGTCACTTAACTTTAATCATTATGAATAAACCCCTTAAACACTGTGGTGTTTATTCATAAAGGATGATTAAAGTTAACTTTTAAAGGTCTTTTTTCCACCCTTATGTTGTTAACACCACTACGATCCGGACGAAGCGTTTCGTCTTCTCCTTTATACCGCGTACATCGAGGGACTGGAACAGTTTGCCTGCGGCGGTGTTTCCGTCGGACTACAATTTATGTGTGAATAAACTAGTGCGCTTTACCATCAACGATAAAAAAGACACACAAAGTCCTGCCGCCAAGCGATTCGTCGTGGTCCGGCATGATGTCTAGTGAAGCCGTACGGTGGACGGGTCTGAGCAGTTGTGTTGCGATGTGTGCCGGGTACAATGTGCCTAATATTGTTGTGTCGGGAGTTTGGTCGTGGAGGGTCTCCTGATCATCCTCTGGCGCAGCATCGTTGGTCGTGTTGTTGAGTTAAACATTGCATCACCTCGCTCAACTGCCGTCTTCCTTCCTATTCACTCAGTTTTATTGAATAGGCTTAATAAGCTAGTTCGCTTTACCATCAACGATTGCATCACTGCTTACTATCAGGCGAGATTGCAGTCAAGCACTAGTTTATAACTATTAAAAAAAATATATTGCGTCACTGCTTAGCATCAGGCGGGATTGCGGTCAGGCGCTAGTTTATAATATATAAAAAAGGTCAAAAATGTATGGTTAAAGAATCGCTAATCACTAGTTAACTTTAAGCAGCGTGTATGATTAAGGGGGATAATGTCAAATAGTTTCCAATATCGTGTCAAACAATTTACAACATAATGTCAAATAATCTAAATATGATGTCACACAAGTTACAATATAATAACAAACGGTTTTCGGTATAATGTAGGGTTGTAACGGAGCTTCGCCTCCGCTTCCGTTACTGCAGAAGTTCCGCAAGAAATCGTATCTTCGCTTCCGCCTCCGCCTCCGCACAATTTTTGCGGAGTTTTATCGGAGGTTTAATTACGTATTTATAAAATAAAAAACGCGCAAGCTGCGACGCTCTACAACCGTCCGGCCGCGTTTGGGCGTGGTCAATAATCAAATAGTGTGAGGCGGGAAAGCGGCAAGCGCAATTTGTTTCTCCTTAATTTTCATTACAAGAAGGTAATATTTTTTTTTAATTAACCATAAATTTGAATTTTTTCTATATGTACTTTCACCTCCGCCTCCGTTAACCTCCGCATCCGCGGAGGTGAGACTCGTCGCCTCCGCATCCGCCTCCGCCTCCGCTAACAAGCCTCCGTTACAACCCTAGTATAATGTCAAACAATTTACAACAAAATGTGAAATAGTCTAAATTTAATGTCAAACAATTTACAATATAATGTCAAACAATTTACAATATAATGTCAAACAGTTTACAATATCATGTTAAAATATTATGGAGCCGATTCTCTTGTTCACAAACTAAATTAATTTTAAGTCCAGTACTTCTATTCCTTTCTACTTCAATAAGAAAAGGATAGAAGATAACATAGGTAGCTTAATCCTGTCAAACTAATATACTCCATAGAAAGTTTAGACACGATTAAAAATATGGCGAGTAAAAGTTCATTGAGCAAAATGCTCAATGACCTCAGCAGAGCTTCCCAACAAGTGGGTCTAAAAATGAACATGGATAAGACGAAGATCATGTCGAACTCTCATGTCGCACCCACTCCAATTGTAGTTGGTTGCTCTGCACTCGAAGTTGTTGACGAGTATGTTTACCTGGGACAAACAGTCCAACTAGGTAGGTCCAACTTCGAGAAATAGGTGTCTCGGCGAATCCAGCTCGGTTGGGCAGCGTTCGGGAAGCTACGCTACATCTTCTCGTCGTCCAAGATACCACAGTGTCTCAAGACTAAAGTCTTTGACCAGTGTGTTGCCAGTGATGACTTACGGAACTGAAACGTGGTCGCTCACAATGGGCCTCATACGAAGGCTCAGAGTCACACAAAGGGCAATGGAAAGAGCTATGCTAGGGGTTTCTCTGCGTGATCGAATCAGAAATGAGGAGATCCGCAGAAGAACCAAAGTCACCGACATAGCTCTGCGAGTCGCTAAACTTAAGTGGCATTGGGCAGGGCACATTGCTCGTAGAACCGATGGCCGATGGGGCAGTAAGGTTCTGGAGTGGCGGCCACGTACTGGGAGACGCAGCGTAGGGAGGCCCCCAACAAGGTGGACCGATGACCTGGTGAAGGTCGCAGGAAGCCGATGGATGCGGGCAGCACAAGACCGGTCAGCGTGGAGAGCCTTGGGGGAGGCCTTTGTCCAGCAGTGGACATCTATAGGCTGAAGAAGAAGAAGAAGAAGAGTAAAAGTTCGTCCATCTACTTCAAGGGCGGACTAATTTGTCACGACTAAACTAATATTTATTTTTTATCCTTTTCTGAATAAAATAGAAAGCTAAAATAAAATAGACAGCACTTAAATAAAGTTTAATCTGTTGATAAAGGAATCGGGGCTAATGTCAAACAATTTACAATATAATGTCAAACAGTTTAAATATAATGTCAAACAATTTACAATGTAATGTCAAAAGATTCCAGATTATCAAACATTATACAGTATGTTAACTAACAGAGGGCGTTCCCGTTAACCCGAAATAGTATAGCATACATACATGCTAAAAAAAATATTTCCATTCGAAAACAAAATGTTTTAAATTTTTTTCCAATAAGAAAATATTCAATAAAAATTTTAAATTGACATGTAAAAGAAACACACTGTACACGCGAACATGAAAGACAGCAACGTCGCAATTTATTTATACATGACGACTACTATTTTGATTTAAAACAGGAGGTTTCAAATTTATTTCCAATTAGAATTTTTTTTTTATTCGGATTTTTTTATGCTTATTTTTCCATGCTGATATTTTTATTTTAATCTATTAATGATATATATTAACGAGTTTAAGGGAACGCCCTCTGTTATTTAACATACTGTATATATTTTATCCTTTTCTGAATAAAATGGAAAGATAAAATAAAATAGACAGCACTTAAATAAAGTTTAATCTGTTATATAAATGTTGTATAAATATAATGTCAAACAGTTTAAATATAATGTCAAACAATTTACAATGTAATGTTAGACTACAGTTTAAATGTAATGTCAAAAGATTCCAGATTATCAAACATTATATATTATTTTGTGAAATTAGTTCCAATCTGTACTAATATTATAAAGCTGAAGAGTTTGTTTGTTTGAACGCGCTAATCTCTGGAACTACTAGTCTGATTTGAAAAATTATTTTTGCTTTGGATAGCCCTTAATTCAGGAAGGTTTTAGGCTATATAACATCACGCTGCGTCCAATAGGAGCGGAGCATATTGAAACCTACGCGGGTGAAACCGCGTGGCGCAGCTAGTATATTATACACTAATCTAATTCAAAGCATTTATATCAAACTAGCGGCCGCCAGCGACTTCGTTCGCTTGGTTTAGTTATGCTCCGCTGCTATTGGTCGCCTCGTGATGTTATATTCCATTAATTTCGATCAATTTATATTTAACTAACTGCGCCGCGCGATTTCACCCGTGTGGGTTACAATATTTTTTTTATATGCTCTGCTGCTATTAGTCGCAGCGTGATGTTATATAGCTTAAAGCCTTTCTGGATTAATGGGCTATCCAACGCAAAAAGATTTTTTCAAATCGGACCAGTAGTTCCTGAGATTAGCGCGTTCAAACAAACTCTTCAGCTTTATATATTATTATCATCATCATCATCTCAGCCACATGAAGTCCACTGCTGGACATAGGATACACATGATATACATTGGCGGTACGTGGTCGCCATTCAAGAGCCTTTCTGCCCCATCGGCCATCGGCTCTACGAGTTATGTGCCCCGCCCACTGCCACTTCAGAGAGCTAATCCGCTGGGCTATGTCGGCGACTTTAGTTCTTCTACGGATCTCCTCATATATATTAGTATTAACCCAATTACAGATACTTTAATTGAAATAGTCTGTCAGTCAATAAGAAAAATCTTGCAGCCCAGGCAGATATCGGCTTCGTGGTCCCCATCACGATGCGCTGACATCTCATGTATGTATTAATAATCTCGTTTTACTTTACAGGTAACATCTACCCAGTAACATCAAAACTTTACATAGAAGATTCGGAAAAAAACATCCGTTTTTCTGTATTTCCTGACAGAGCTCAAGGTGGCACCTGTCTCCTGGACGGCAGTGTCGACATGATGCTTCATAGGAGGATAATTACAGACGACACAGGTATACAAGCAATGCTCAATGAAACTGAATATAACAGAGGTCTTATTGTACGCGGAAAGCATCACTTATATGTATCAAAAGCAGATTACAGACCGAACAAGATTTTCGAAAAGAAATTTGCCAAAGAATTGGAGTTGCAGCCGACAGTATTTTCATCAATCCATCAGTCGTACTACAATATAACTTACGAAGGTTGGCAAAGCAGAAAAAATGAGTACTCGGCTTTAAACACGAAATTGCCTGTCGGCGTTCATATACTGACATTAGAGAAATGGAACGACAAGTTGCTACTGAGATTAGAAAATTATTTGGAAAAATCTGATGTTGTCAAGAACGGGTATAAAAAAGTTTTTATTCAAGAACTTTTTAAAGATTTCAAGATAACCGGCGCAAGGGAAACTACTTTATCTGCTCATATGTGGTTAGAGGATCACGTGCCTTTGAATTGGAAGACGGATAAGTATGTGAAGAACTTCAATGAGGCTTATGGCAACCATACTAATATAGAATTTAGTCCTGATCAAGGAGGTTCCATTAAACCCACTCCTGTCTTATTTATTAATCAAGGTATAGGACTAAAACCACAACAGATCAGGACGTTTGTAGTTAGCTATGTTCGAAGATAGCTTGTGCCTATGATATACAGAAAGAAAAAGTATTATATCTATTTTGACTCGTACAAGAAGATCATAACACTAAACCGAGTTAAAAACAAAGAAAAATAAAATGGAAATGTAAATATATAAAAACTTATTACCGAAATAAAAGCCCCAGGTATAAAGGGCGTAAACAGCTCCCTATTTATGCATTGTAAAATGCAAATTATATGAACTCATATGACGTGTCAGTAATCTAATTCTGGAGAAAGAATACAAACATCGCCTTGAGTTCAGAGTGATCAGCTATTCTTATCATTTAAATATTCGTTTAGGGAATAATATACCTTTGAACAAAGGTTGGATTTGATTTGTGCTTTAAATGCATTGTCAAGCAAGTCTGCAAGTCTAGCAAGGCAGAGGGTATCTTGTTATAAAGAGTTATACCAAGCCCAACAAAAGATAACCTTTTCCATCATCATCATCATCTCAGCGTTAATCCCAGTCGCATCCGCAGCTTTTCAGCTTTGGAGTCTGGGGTCCGCTTTACCAGTCTAACTGCTGATTTTGGTTAAACTTTGATATTTTCCGTGAACTGCCGTCTGACCTCCACAACCCGAAAGCGATATCGAAGCATTTCAGCCAGACCAATTGTTAGACTTTTGAGGGCTCCACCAACCCGTAACGACTGCCATTAGAATGATGTTCGTATGACAACCGGGACCAACGGCTTAACGTGCTTTCCGAGGCACGACCAGACCAGTGCAAATATTCATATTCATGCATACAAATATTTGCACTGTGCGGGGATCGAACCCGCGCTTCCTTGCGCAACGGCCGCTTTTGCTACCGCCACGCCACAGAGGCTGTCAAAGATAACCTTTTGAAGTCTGTGAAAAGGGGCCCGTAGTTTGTCCTTATTTCTGGTGAAAGTCCTATACAAGGCCAAAAGGTTCTCAGAGCTCTTAATACAAAAGTGATAACTTAGTAGGTACCAACCTAAGCTGTCATTTTTATATAAGGAGCTGTATTTCTATGACAGTTAGGTGCATAATTCAATAACCATTTAGGTGTTTTAAACCTGATCTAAATAAAATCCTTGTTTGTTAATAAGGGGTGTGCTTTTACTTTTTGTTGTATTGTCATCTCCACATTGTAGATAATGTATGTTTGTTATTGATATGTTAAGTTGTATTAATATAGTTGTTTGTAAAATGATTTTCATTATTTTATTTCACCCAATACTTAGTAAGCATATTGTGACGATCCCCAAATAGTATAGAATGAGGGTGTGGGCGAACAAAGAGCTAGCCGCCGCAGAAGACGCCCTGGTTGGGAGACGACGACGGCGTGTTGTGTTTCACGCGTACCTCAAAGAGATGTCAGCACATCATGACGGGCTCCACAAAGACCAATGTCTCCTGGGTCAGGGTTGGTTAAAAAAAGAAACCGTGGCCCTGGCCATCGCACAGGCAAGTGAAGAATCACGGGTGGATATTAGTCAATAAAAGTCTGACACGCCCATCCGCACCGCCCAGAACGGGAATCCTATGGAGGGAGGACTCATCGTAACAGGCATTTACGCTGAGTCTACAGCTACTGTCGTCATGCGTCATTTTGCAACTTAGCTTTTTACCGGAAATCAGAGATAGTTATTTTTCTTTGCATTGTATTCAGTCTTGCCTCAGCCACCAGCTAATATCCTGTATGTTTTGAAATTAAATTAATATTTTAAAATAAATTTATTTTTTAACAAAAGTCCTGACCGCCGAAACATAACTAGAGTTATGATTTCTTTTTTTACTTTTCGAGGAATTTCAACCGGACAAGTATAAAAAATTGTGTTTTTTTTTTTAAATTAAGGCTTCTTAAGTTTTTTTTTTTGCAACAGTATCCTCATGTCATCATCATCAACCTTTTTTTTTATCGTCCCACTGCTGGGCACAGGTCTCCTCTCAGACAGAGAAGGATTGAGCGTAATCACCACGCCATAGAATAAAGAGAGGGAAGTAGGTTATCTCCGACCCAATCCGCGATTTAATTGCCTACTGTCTTAGGGTTGTCACGTTTAGCTAAATTTTAATTCAGTGTCTATAAATTGGCAAAGGTCGAAAAGTTGACTACTGTTCGCGCTTCGTCGGATTCGGTTGTCACCGAAACCGCTAACAAATATTTATAGACTAAGAGCTTATATTTAAATTATTTGCTTAGTATTTAGTATAGGTACCTACATATAGTCATATACTGGTCAGTTTTTTTCATCATTTATTTAGTGATTTATTAGTAGTTTTGTATACATAAAGGACCATATTTATTTTTATTTTTAATACATCTACCTACTTAGTTTCAACAGTGTAGTCCTAATAGTTTCGGAATAAAATGGCTGTGACACACGGACAGCCAGTCAGACAGATAGACAGACAGACAGACAAGACAGACAGACGGACGGACGGACAGACAGACAGAACGAATTTATAAGGGTTCCGTTTTTTGCTGTTTAGCTTCGGAACCCTAAAAATCGTAAAACAACATAAAACTACTAACTGCCTCTTTGACTAATCATTTCTGTTGTTAAGGTCTGAACTTTATTTATCTGATTCACAAATAGTCAATTAGGTACTTACTTATTTTTAATAACGATTTTATAACTGTAAGTAGGTAGTTACTAAACCTACCTACAATAGGTACTGAGAAATCGGCATAACTAAATGTAAACAAAGCAGTAGCGCTAGCGGCAAATCAACTGACAGATCAAAAGTATCTTTAATCATTGATTTGTGTGAATAATAAATTCTAGTACGAAAACAGGCCTACCTACTTCCCCTATCTGATAGAAAACTAATACTTACAACAAGAAATAAGTAAGTTCCTAGGTAGATACCTATCTCATCATTAAGTAAAAATTATAATGCTAAAATAATAAGTGACTTGCTTACCTTTCCTGCTCAGTAGGTAATCTGAACAGAGACAATTCTGAAATCGATGAATTATTAAGACACCCAAACAAACAACAATACGTTCTCCTGCGATAATCACACATTGTTCTTTAATTTAGCTACGTAATATTCTGTAATCTGTGATTTAGCGAATGTGCCGAAAAGCCGCGACGCGCGAACCTCGTTCGGTGCTAGCCGCGACTAGCGCAGTGATAGGCACTCTAATATTGTGTTAGGTGTGCGTGCGGCGACGCATAGATACGATGGCGCACACATACAAGCCGCGCGCGGTCCGTTTGTATGAAGATAACCTACTTCCTCTCTTTATTCTATGACCACGCTTACTCAATGCGGGTTGACGATTTCAGACTTATAAAGTCCAGGTTTCCTCAAGATGTTTTCCTTCACCTTCAGTCATTGGTGTTCAAGATATACTTAGAAAGTACATATAACTTTAGAAAAGTTACATTGGTACTTGCCTGACCTGGAATCGAACCCGCACACTCATACTTGAGAGGCTGGTGTTTTAACCACTAGGCCACCACGACATTATCATGTATCCTCATTTGCTGTACTACATAAAATAACTAGGAGGTCATTTGATGATTTCCCATCCCATACAAAAAAGGGCGAACTAAGAGCGTCCATCTGAACAGTCAGACCCAAACCTTACCGCCGATTCTGATGTTCAAAAACTAAACTAATTTTAAGTTAAGTTCATCTTTTCCTTTCCATTTCATTAAGAAAAGGACAGAAGATAAAATGTCAGTTTAGACCTGTCAAATGAGGAAGAAAACTGACAAATCTCGCCACTAGAGGCGCTGATATCGTTTGACCCAAATAAACTGTCAAAAGCCATTGTAATTTGTTCGAGTTTACGTTGTTTATAAAAATGTAAAAAATATGCCGCGTTGTGTAGCAATTTGTTGCAATAATAATGGAAATCACTCTTCCCTAAAGATATGAATTTCAATTTAGACCAGAATATAAATAGATTTCAATAAAGATTATGTTGATATCTCTATAGCTTTCTGGAGGCGGTAAATAATTTTTTTCTCTTGAATTTCTTGTTCTTATGGAACCTCGAAGTTAATTCCGGTCATACGACTTGAATTAACTTGAGGACTACGACTTTTTGACTTGGGGTAAGGACTTGTCCTTACCTAATAATTTTAGGTTAATAGGGTTGAAACTTTTAAAATATGGCAATAATAAATACTAATATTTACTTAAATATAACTAAAGAAACTTTAAACCTAATACAAAATTAATGTAACTTAAAACACTAACAAGTCTGCATTCAGTTTAAAGTCTGGGCATTGTTATTTGCCTGGTAATTAGATCAGCTTTTCGTACTTTTACTGAAGCTCATCTAGACTTTTAACTCCTTTTTTAACTTGAAACAGTCCATGTACAATACATTGCTCTACTTTAACTAAAAAAACTCGTCAAACACAAAAAAAAAACCTCAACATAAAACATGATACGACTGACAGCTAATTGTTATGAGTCAAACGCCATCAGCGACATCTGCAAATAGCTTTGCGTTTTCTTCCCCATTAGTGCGCACTTGACGTAAACTGGCGTTTTTTTTACATCTTAATTATTACACTTCACACAAACCTATTTTTGGTTCAAAGCGCTATATTGTTTATACAATGTCATTTTTTGCTAATACGAAACCCAAAACACGTGCCCAGTATTTTTAAGTAAAAAATCTATGTACAAAATTACAACAAATATAGTTTAAAAAACATGCTTTTAAAAAATATCAAACTAAAAAGTTAAAATGATTTTTAAAAAAGCGTGAGGCGCTTTGTGCCATAATGTTTGTATATTAAGCGCCTCACGCTTTTTTTTAAATTATTTTTAACTTTTTAGTTCGATATTCTTTTAAAAAAAACGAACGAACGAACGTATTGAAAACGGTGGGACATTTTACAGTAATGAGCCGCCCACTCGTAGTCCAAAGAGTTAGGTTAGGTTAGGTTAGGTTAGGGTGGGGGACACCCCACAGCGCTGACTTCCTCGTAGTGTTCCCCGGGCAACGCCGTGTCTGACCACCGTAACGGAGTGGCAGACCGGTGGCTAACGAGCGCTGTGACCTACGCGATCCTGCGATTTTTACTCTGAGGGCGATTGATTGCGTACATCGTGGATTTTTATTGTTGGTTTTTTTATTATTATTGTGGGTTTTATTGATTTTATTGTGGTTTTATTCTGATTTTATTGTAGTTGTAGTTTTTATCTGATTTTGGTTGTGGGTTTTTATTTGATTGTGGTTGTTTTGGTAGTCAGTATGCCGAAACCCGCAAGGAACGCTTCCGGGCGTTTCGTCCCCAAAGGCCCTTCTCAGGGCCAACCAAAAGGCCCTTCTCAGGGCCAACCCAAAGGCCCTTCTCAGGGCCAACCCGACGACTTGTCGGAGTCGGCAGCCAGTCGCGCTCCATCGGCGGCGGGCTTTTGCGGCGAGGATGAGTTCTCGGACTCGGACATGGGGTCCGTCGTCTTAGACTCGTCCTTGTGTGGGGTGGAAGCAGGCAGCAGCCTGAAGAGGGCCTACTTGAGGCTCGGGTCCGAGGGCTCCTCGGACTCGGGCAAGTGTAAGCCCAAGAGGAAGTCGAAGGCGAAGACTGCTCCGCCTTCGACTCCTTCCGAGGCCGGCACCCACGACGTGGGTCTGGCGGACGCCCAGCGTCAGCCCGGCTTGGCCAGACGGGCCGAGCTCGAGCTGGAGCTGGAGGAGATGGTTGCCGCAAAGGAGAAGCAGGCGCGTGCAACCAAGGCGAGGGCCGGATACGGTTCGGCCCTCGTCAGTTTCGATGGCCTGTCCGTGGCCGAGTTGGTCCGCTTAGCGGAGGAGGACAAGGAGGAGATCGTCGAGGTCGCCTCCAGGTCCTCCAACCTAAAGGGGACCTTCCAGAAGGCGCTGAAAAGCCGTGCAACAAGCTTGCACGGCATCATCAAGGAGCTGACGCAGCGCACTGTGTCAGAGGAGACGCGGCAGCTGCAGGCGAGGGTGGACCGCCTGCAAGCGGAGGTCAGCCAGCTTCACAAGAGGCTGGCTGAGGCCACGGCCCCGGCCTCTAATTCCCCGTCGGTAGCGGTTCCTGCCCCCTCCTCCTCCAACCTTGAGGAAGTAATCCGCAAGGTTGTCATGGAGGAGAGGGCGTTCACCCGTGCCTGCTTTGCAGGCATAGAGGACCGCCTCCTGCCCGAGCCGCGTCTCCGTCCGCCCCTGGCCGCGGACAAGACGCAGACAGTGGCTCCCCTTGCTCAGAAGCCCTCAAAGGGCAAGGGCAAGGGGAAGAAATCCCCGGGGGCCCTGCCTCCCCCGGGTACGAGTGTAGGCGCTGAACGGGGGCCGGTTGCCATCGCAGCACCCGCCCCCCAGGTTCAAGAGACTGACGCCCTCCTCCCCTCCACCACCCCGTCCAACCAGCCGTGGTCGGAGGTGGTGAAGAAGGGCAGCAAGAAGGCGAACAAGGCCCCGGCTGCCCCGGCGGCCGCCGCGGCAGCTGCCCCGGCGGCCGCTCCGGCAGCCAAGAAGGCCCCAGTAGGCGGAAGGAAGCTGGTTCCTCCCAAATCCGCGGCGGTAACGGTGACGATCGTCCCCGAGGCCGCCGAGAGGGGCGTCACCTACGAGTCCGTCCTGAGACGGGCTCGTGCCGTCGCGGACCCCGCCGAGTTGGGGCTCGGTAACTGCCGTCGGACCCAAACTGGAGCTCGACTCTTCGAGTTTCCGGGGAAGGACGGCGGCAAAAATGCCGACCTGTTCGCCGGCAAATTGCGGGAGGTCCTCGCCGACGGGGCGAAGATAGCCAGGCCGACCAAGACGGCGGCTATTGAGGTGACCGGTCTCGACGACTCGGTCACCAAGGAGGAGGTGGTCGCGGCGATCGCAGTGGCCGGAGGCTGCGAACCCGCAGCGGTGCTGGCTCGGGACATTAGGCCCGGCCGCGGTGGACTGGGCACTATCCGGCTGGTGTGCCCAGTCGCCGCAGCGTTGGCCGCCCAGGCTAAAGGCCAGGGGCGGCTATTTGTTGGCTTTAGCCGGGCCGTGATCCGGGTACTTGAGGCAGCGCCAATGCGCTGCTTCAAGTGCTTCGGTATCGGCCACACCCGAGCAATGTGTCCGTCCACTGTGGATAGGGCGGACACATGCTTCCGCTGCGGGAAGGAGGGGCATATGGCGGCCACGTGCGAGGCCGCCATGCCGCACTGCGCGGCGTGTGCCTCCAGTGGTCGCCCCGCCGACCACGTGATGGGGGGGACGTCATGCCGACCCCCGTCCAAGAGGGGCAAGCCGCAGGCGGCTATAAGCCGTCCTGCCGCTGCTGCCATCGCCCCCGCTGATATCCCATCAGCGGCGGTGGCCGAGGGTGATGCGATGGTCGAGTAATGGGTACAGACCATCGCATCCTGCAGGCAAACACCAACCACTGCCGGGCTGCCCAGGACTTACTGGTGCAGTCAATGGCCGAGTGGTTGGTGGATGTGGCAGTGGTGGCCGAGCCGTACTTCACTCCCAGCAATTGGCTGGGAGACAGTGACGGCTCGGTGGCAATCGTGGCGCGGTCCTCCTCGGACTCCCCTCCCCTCTCGCTCTTAGAGAGGGGACCGGGATACGTGGCCG
The DNA here is from genome assembly GCA_017933935.1 of Sesamia nonagrioides. NCBI lineage: Eukaryota > Metazoa > Arthropoda > Insecta > Lepidoptera > Noctuidae > Sesamia > Sesamia nonagrioides. Next base: position 641,489 of record JADWQK010001571.1, read on the forward strand.
CCGCGTGGGGAGGGTTGGCCCTTGTGGGGGTCTACTTCTCCCCAAACCGCCCTCTCCAGGACTTCGAGGATTTCCTCGGGGTCCTGACGGCGGTCATCGGGAGGACGGCGCCACGTCAGGTCTCCGTTTTGGGGGACCTGAATGCCAAGTCGGTGGTCTGGGGAAACCCGGCCACCGACAACCGCGGACGGGCGGTCGAGTTGTGGGCGGCCACGTCTGGCCTCTCTCTCTTGAACAGGGGGAGCGTCCAGACGTGCGTGCGGCGGCAGGGTGGGTCCATAGTGGACCTCACCTTCGCCACGCCCGCACTGGCCGCCCGCATTCGGAACTGGAGGGTGGAACTGGGGGAGACGATCTCGGATCACCGCTACGTGCGTTTCGAGATCTCCCCCCAGAATCCACGGGGGCGCCGCAGCACCCCCTCATCGTCGGGCCGATCCCCGTTTCCAAGGTGGGCTCTGACCCACCTGGATCGGGAGGCGGCAAGGGAGGCCGCGTTCGTCCAGGACTGGCTTTGGCCAGGTCCCGGCGTGGACGTCCTGGACGTGGACGCGGCAGCGGCCCGATTGAGGGGGTCATTGACCGAGGTATGCAACGCCAGCATGCCTCGGTCGAGACGTCCGCCTCCCCGACGCGCCGTTTATTGGTGGTCGGAGGAGTTGGCGGAGCTGCGGGCCACCTGCGTGGCGGCACGGCAGGCCTACACCCGATCGCGTCGGCGGCGCCGACGAGATCTGGCCGACGAGGACCGCCTCTACGCCAAATACGTGGAGGCGAGGGCGGCCTTCAAATCGGCCATCGGCGCCGCTAAGGACGCGGCGAGGGCTGAGCTGTTGGAGGGTCTCGACAACGACCCATTCGGGAGGCCATATAAGGCGGCGCGTAACAAACTGCGCCGCATTGGTCCCCCGGTTGCCGAGACCCTCGAACCAGCGCTCCTGGATGGGGTGGTGCGGTCCCTGTTTCCGCGCAGGGATTCGCACTTCGCTCCACCAGTGATGGACCCCCTCCGAGGGAGGGCTCAACCGGAGGAGGAAGCTCCTCCTCCTCCGGTATCAGAGGAGGAATTTGGCGCGGCGACTCTTCGTCTCCGCGCCAAAAAGACGGCTCCCGGCCCGGACGGCATTCCCGCTCGGGTGATGGCCATCGCGGCCACCGAAATGGAGGGAAGGTTTCGGGACCTCTTCAGCGCGTGCTTCGCGTTGGGGAGGTTCCCGAAACCTTGGCGGGAAGGCCAATTGTGCCTCCTTCGGAAGGAGGGACGGCCGGCGGACTCCCCCTCGGCATACCGGCCCATCGTCTTGCTTGACGAGGCCGGAAAGATGTTCGAGGGGATTATCGCCGGCCGTCTCAAGCAGCATCTGCGGAGCGTGGGACCGGACCTGTCGGACGCCCAGTTCGGATTTCGAGCTGGTCGTTCGACAGTGGACGCCCTGGCCCGTCTAAAGGGCCAGGTGACAGAGGCGGTGGGAGTGGGGGATGGTGTGTTGGCCGTGTCATTCGACATTGCCAACGCCTTCAATTCCATCCCCCACTCCACCATCCTGGAAGCGCTCCGGTTCCACGGAGTGCCCCTGTACTTGCGGGGCCTCCTGGCCAGCTACTTGGAGGACCGTGCTGTCCTCCTCGTAGACGGGGCTGGCCAGCTCCGGCGATACGATGTCGGGGCCGGCGTTCCACAGGGGTCCGTTCTAGGGCCTCTTCTGTGGAACGTCGGTTACGACTGGCTCCTGCGGGGAACCCTCCTTCGAGGTACGAGTGTCATCTGCTACGCGGATGACACTCTCCTCACTTCCCGCAGGAGCACCTTCCGGGAGGCAGCCAGTTTGGCATCGGCGGGCGGATCCTTAGTGGCCGGAAGGATCCGCCGCCTGGGCTTGAGGGTGGCGCTGCACAAAACGGAGGCCGTGTTCTTCCACGGCCCCGGCAGCGCCCCCCACATGACGCCCACATTTTTGTGGAGGGCGTCAGGGTCGGGGTCGAGGCCCAGATGAAGTATCTGGGCCTCACGTTGGACAGCAGGTGGCGCTTCGGCCCGCACTTTAGCGGGCTGTCGACGCGCCTGCTGAAAACTGCGGACGCCCTCTCATGGCTCATGCCGAACATGGGAGGGCCAAGCATGCGGTGCCGGCGTCTATACGCCGGCATACTGCGGAGTATGGCCCTTTATGGGGCCCCCATTTGGGCGGACTCCCTCAATAGGAGGGAGAATGCCACCGCTCTTCGGGCGCCCCAAAGGGCCATCGCCCAGCGGGCAGCGCGGACCTACCGCACGGTAGGCTTCGCTTCGGCATGCGCTCTGGCGGGCACCCCGCCTTGGGAGCTCGAGGCGTGGGTGCTCGCCAGAGTGTACGAGTGGACGGCGGGGCGCAGGGCGCTGGGCGAGCGTCCGGCCCCAGAGGTGAGGGAGGCCGTCCGGCGGGAGGCGAGGGTTGCTCTTGTCCAGCATTGGACGCAGGACCTCGCCTCTGCCGTCTTCGGCCGCCGTACCCTCGACGCCATCGGGCCGGTCCTGGAGGACTGGCTCGACAGGCGTCACGGGTTCCTCTCCTTCCGTCTGGTGCAGGTACTCTCCGGTCACGGCTGCTTCGGCAGGTACCTGCACCGGATAGAACGAGAGGAGACACCGTCGTGCCACGGTTGTGGCGCGGCGGAGGACACGGCGGAACACACCCTCGCGGTGTGCCCGTCGTGGGCCGTGCTGCGCCGCGGTCTTGTCACGGCGGTTGGTGGGAACCTCTCGCTGCCCGCCATCGTCAGAGCGATGGTGGGGAGCGAGGAGGCTTGGGTGGCGATGGCCTCCTTCTGCGAGGTCGTGATGTCGCAGAAGGAGGCCGCAGAGCGCGAGCGGGAGGAGGATCCCCTCGCTCCGGCGCTCCGCAGGCGGCGTAGGGGGAGGAGAAGGCGGGATTTCGCCCGCTTTCTCCCTCCCTGAGGTGAGCGGCGGGCGTGAGGCCGACGCCCGCCTTACATCGCTCACCATGCGGGAGCCACGGCCCCTCCCTGGAGGGGCAATTGAGGGCCCGCCTCACTAGGCGGGTTTCGCCGGCGGGGGAGAGGTAGCTCAGGCTGCGCTAGTTTCCCACTCCCCCGCCACTATGGCGATGCCGGAGTGCCGCTGTGGGTTTAGTGGGTATTCCCAGCTACGGCTGGGCGAGTCCCACACACGCCCTTCGGGGTAAGGTGCGTAAATGCATTCCCACAGCGTTAACAAAAAAAAAAAAAAAAAGGTTAGGTTAGGGTCGGGGTCGCAGTTTCTGGCCTGCCATCGGACGCGTCCCCAGGTGGCGGATAGGGGAACGGCCCCCAGATATGGGGGTTACCGGTTTACCGGCGCGGACCAAAACCAGATGCGGGGACCGCTTCGGCGGTCACACGTGCGGCGGGTCGGCCACCACTCGAGGTGGCTGACGTGACCAGAACTCCGGGTCACCGTCGGGCAACCCGGTCTCCTCATTGAGAGGAGCTGGGGGCCCCGTTTGCCTCCGGGCAAACGAGTGGGGCTAAGAGGAAGGACACCTCGCTAAAAACCCTTGGCTGCTGCGTCTTCTCGCACAAAAAGACGTACCCAGCCCGGCCCCTCCCTGTGGAGTGGAGGGACCACTGTGGGCCCGCCCTAGGCGGGAATCGCCGGCGGGGGATTGGTAGTTAGGCTGTGCCATTTTCCCATGACCCCGCCACTCAGGCGATGTCGTTGTGCCGCTGTGGGTTTAGTGGGTATTCCCGGCTTCGGCTGGGCGAGTCCCACACACGCCCTTCGGGGTATGGTGCGTAAACGCATTACCACAGCGTCAAAAAAAAAAATAAAAGGGTCGGGGTCGAGGCCCAGATAAAGTATCTGGGCCTCACGTTGGACAGCAAGTGGCGCTTCGGCCCGCACTTTAGCGGGCTGTCGACGCGCCTGCTGAAAGCTGCGGACGGGCGTCCGCAGCTTTCAGCAGGCGCGTTTCTCATGGCTCATGCCGAACATGGGAGGGCCAAGCATGCGGTGCCGGCGTCTATACGCCGGCATTCTGCGGAGTGGCCATCTTTATGGGGCCCCCATTTGGGCGGACTCCCTCCATAGGAGGGAGAATGCCACCGCTCTTCGGGCGCCCCAAAGGGCCATCGCCCAGCGGGCAGCGCGGGCCTAACGCACAGTAGGCTTCGCTTCGGCATGCGCTCTGGCGGGCCCCCGCCTTGGGAGCTCGAGGCGTGGGTGCTCGCCAGAGTGTACGAGTGGACGGCGGGGCGCAGGGCGCTGGGCGAGCGTCCGGCCCCCGAATTGAGGGAGGCCGTCCGGCGAGAGGCGAGGGTCGCTCTTGTCCAGGAGTGGACGCGGGACCTCGCCTCCGCCGTCTTCGGCCGCCGTACCCTCGACGCCATCGGGCCGGTCCTGGAGGACTGGCTCGACAGGCGTCACGGGTTCCTCTCCTTCCGTCTGGTGCAGGTACTCTCCGGTCACGGCTGCTTCGGCAGGTACCTGCACCGGATAGGACGAGAGGAGACACCGTCGTGCCACGGTTGTGGCGCGGCGGAGGACACGGCGGAACACACCCTCGCGGTGTGCCCGTCGTGGGCCGTGCCGCGCCGCGGTCTTGTCACGGCGGTTGGTGGGGACCTCTCGCTGCCCGCCATCGTCAGAGCGATGGTGGGGAGCGAGGAGGCGTGGGTGGCGATGGCCTCCTTCTGCGAGGTCGTGATGTCGCAGAAGGAGGCAGCGGAGCGCGAGCGGGAGGAGGATCCCCTCGCTCCGGCGCTCCGCAGGCGGCGTAGGGGGAGAAGAAGGCGGGATTTCGCCCGCTTTCTCCCTCCCTGAGGTGAGCGGCGGGCGTGAGGCCGACGCCCGCTTACATCGCTCACCACGTGGGAGCCACGGCCCCCCCTGGGAGGGGCAATTGAGGGCCCGCCTTTTCAGGCGGGTTTCGCCGGCGGGGGAGAGGTAGCTCAGGCTGCGCTAGTTTCCCACTCCCCCGCCACTATGGCGATGCCGGAGTGCCGCTGTGGGTTTAGTGGGTATTCCCAGCTACGGCTGGGCGAGTCCCACACGCCCTTCGGGGTAAGGTGCGTAAGGTGCGTAAATGCATTCCCACAGCGAAAAAAAAAAAAAAAAAAAAAAAAGGTTAGGTTAGGTTAGACGGACAAACAAATAAACAAGCAAACAAGCAAGCAAGCAAACATACAAGTGATGCTAATAAAAAGCATGTAAAAAGATGTCAAGAAAAAAAAAAGAAAAAGTTATGAGCTTGTTATCTTACTTGGTTGTACCAACAAAAAACTTGATCAATGCACCGCTCGCCCGCCCACGCCTACAGTGGCGCGGCGCGGGGCGCTTCTAGTTCTATGATCTAGCGTCAGCTATGTTATGCGCTAGGTAACCACACTGGAACAATTTCTAAATGTATTTGGGAAAAAATATAACATAGTGTAAAAATGATTGGTATCGATTCAGTTGCTTATTCTGAACAAACTATATTCAGGTTTTGTATAAAGTCAAAATAACATTCTGTATGAGTCATATTGTTTTCATTAAACTGGCTCATGATGAGGATGCAGATGGGCAAATTACAATACTGCGGCATACCAACCCTATGACTGTTTACTATGGACAAAAAGTTATTCAACTGGTGATACCATTGCAATGTATGCTACAGGTATTCAACAAACAATCAGGACCTTTGTGGAGATAGACCATAGCTACTGTCGCCCTGTAGGACCATCCGATCATATCAGAACTATGACTGATATCACCAACTTACCAGGCTCATCAGGTCAGACTAGACAACTGCCTGGTCGATCCAGAACCAAATCTTCATCCCATCATTAGTTAAGCAAAATCGCATCCGAAGCTTCAGCTTTGGAGTCTGGGGTCCGATTTACCAGTCTAACTGCTGATTTTGGCTAAACTTCGATATTTTCCGTGAAGCCACTGCCGTCTGACCTCCACAACCCGAAGGCGATATCCATGCATTGCAGTTACACCAATTGTTGGACTTTTGAGGACTCCATCAACCCTTAACGATTGCCATTAGATGTTCGTATGGCAACCGGGACCAACGGCTTAACGTGCTTTCCGAGGCATAACCAGACCAGTGCATTTATTCATATTCATGCATATTTGCACTGCGCGGGGATCGAACCCGCGCCTCCTTGAGCAGCGGCCGAGTTCGCTACCGCTACGCCAGGGAGGCTGTCAGAACCATACCTTCGTCTGCTGTTGAATATTCTGAAGAGCGGGATCAGACAGGATCACCCTGTTTGATATCAAGTGAAAAGTGCGAGCTCGCACAACATTTAATGCAGGTACTTTTTATGACTATTATTACAAACTAGCATGCTCCAGTTGTTTCTTGAGGAAGCAGTCGAATAAAAAGTAGGGTATGTTATTCCCGACGGGTGAAGGACCCGGGCAATCCAACGTCCGTCACATGCCCGAGTTGACGTAGTGACGCGTTCGCACACACCACGCAGATGAGGAGAGCAGCCGCTGAGGGCTGCTTGTGCGGGAAGAGACCTATCCGGTGCCCCGAAAAGGCAGATGACAAACGCATAGGTGGTTTTTTAGCCGGTAAGAGTCCGACACACCCCTCCGCGTCCCCGAGCGGAGGATAGTCCATGAGGATATTTCCACCTTCGAAAAAAAAGGCTATGTTATTATTGTGTATAGGGGGTTTTGGGGAAATAACACGACTTCATTGAATGCTGTATGTGGTCGACTGGCGAACCGTTTATTAAGAAGACAGCGATCGATACACACGTAATGTTGAGGGTACAATGTAGACACATTTTATAACACTACCTACTTATAACATACATTACACCCTACCACTTATTCTAAACTCCTCTTATACAACTAATTTACAATTAAGTATATTATTCATGGCTGGTACCTTATGACCGGTTTCCTTATACGTTTGCTTCGGGTCTCGGATGCTGTTGCTGGTGGCGGTGATGGTATCCGTGAACTTACTCCATTATCCGGCTCACCAACGTCAGTTGGGAGTGGACAGGTTAACATAGACCGTGGAGACTTTCTCCAAATTTGATCTATATGTCTTTTTAAAGGTGGACCATTTTCCCTACTAACTAAGTAATAACGAGATCCTAAGTTCCTGTCAATTTTACCTCTAATCCACTTATCCTCCCCTCCAAAACCTCGAACCCATACGTCATCCCCTATATCTAACGCACGCATTATACCACCCGCGCTTTTGACCTGTTTCTGTTGAGCCTCTTCTACTTTTTGTTTCACGCCTTGCACCTTATTGTTAATATTCAACAGATCTAGGCGAGACCTTAACGTTCTATGCTGCAGTAACCTCGAAGGTGACTCTCCTGTCGTGCTATGCACGGTATTCCTATACATCAATAGGTACGACTTCAAAGCCGTATCAACCTCTATGCCGTCCCTAAAAGCCTTTTTTAATGCTTTTTTACAAATTTTAACGGCATTCTCTGCAGCTCCATTCGATGCAGGGTGATAAATATGTGTAAAAATATGTTTAATACCGTTAACACGCATAAATTCTGCTACTTCAACACCTGTAAAAGGAGGTCCGTTGTCCGATACTATCACTTTTGGTAATCCAAACCGAGCTAATACATCCCTTAATACCTTAAGAACTTCCTTTCCGGTCGTTCTTTTCATTTCAAAAGCTTCGATCCATTTAGTCGACGAATCCACTATGATAAAAAACGTCTTACCCTGAAAAGGGCCTAGGAAATCCACGTGTAACCTACTCCACGGCTCTGAGATATAGGGCCAGGGTTGAGGGGGTGCTTTCGGTGGAGCTGGAGCTTCCAACCGACATGTATTGCATTCCTGACATACGCGTTCAATGTCAGCATCGATACCAGGCCACCAAACGTAACTACGAGCCATTGATTTCATTTTAACAATGCCCATGTGACTGATATGTAACTCTTTTAATATAATACTTCGCAATTCCGTTGGTATCACAACTCTATAGCCCCACATTACACATCCCGATTCGACGTACAACTCATTCCTTCTAACAAAATAAGCTTGCAGCTCCGCATCGGGACAAAAGCTAGGCCAACCTGACCTTATATATATCATTACTTTTCTCAAAACACTATCCGTATTCCCCAGTTTACTGACATCTTCACTGGTTATCGGTAAAAAATCCTGTACGAAATTTATATACGTTACTTCGTTCTGTTCTTTGTTCCTTGTACCCACTGGCAGCCTAGATAACGCATCTGCACCATTCTTATCGGTAGGTACGTATTGAATTTGATACTGATAACCAGAGAGGATTACCGCCCACCTTTGTAGCCTACTTGCTGCCATCGTTGGGATGCCCGTTTTATCCCCAAAAATAGAAACAAGTGGTTTGTGGTCCGTCTTGAGAACAAATTCTCGCCCATATAAGTACTGATGGAACTTCCTTACTCCAAAAATAATAGCAAGGGCCTCCCTTTGAATCTGCGAGTAGTTTGCTTTCGATGCGTTTAAAACCCGCGATGCGTAAGCAATCGGACGCTCGGTTCCATCGGGCCACACATGAGCTATGACCGCTCCCACCCCGTGCGCACTCGCATCCGTCGTCAGCGTTACCGGCATACGCGGATCATAATGCGCGAGCACCTCACTAGAAGACAACAGATCTTTAATGCTGTTGAAAACTTCCGTACAACCTTTTGTCCAAACAAACTTACTATCTTTCCTTAGTAACTCGTAAAGGGGGGTTAGCCTCATACTAATATTCCTAACAAACTTGGCGTAGTACATAACCATACCCAAGAACGATCTAAGTTCAGATACATTGGACGGTATAGGTACCTTTTTTATAGCTTCTACTTTACCTGGGCATGTCTTTATTCCATCTTTACTAATTATGAACCCTAAATAAGATACCTCATCCGCAAAAAACGTACATTTCTCTTTCTTAACCTTTAACCCGTACCGCTGTAATCTATCATGTCAAAATAAATAAAAAAAATAAGAGAATGATTTATATAAACCATGTTTTATTCATCACAAACATAAATTAGACACAAATTACAACAATTTTATCATAATAACACATTAATATTATCAATAAATACAGTGATTTACATTTATATTACAATAATAAATAGTATAACTTTTAACTTACTCAATATCAGGAGATGTTACCTCTACGAGCGTTGCACAAAAAACTCATCTTACAATGATGGTGGCATGCCTTTTATACCGTAAAGGTGGCGTGATGCCATCATTGGAAGTTTCACAGTTACCCTACTATGAAGTTATTTTTGTACGATTATTAAGGAAATAATTTAGGACAATATTTTGTAATTATGTAGAACCAAACAATGTGGTATGAACAAACATAATATGAAGAAAACGACAAGTGTTAACATATCTTATAACGAGTATTTGCGTAGACGTGCTTACAGTCGGCCATCCAAACACACTGTAAGTACGTCCTCGTACTTAGCTGCACATCAAATCAGATACATAACAAAACAATTTATAATTACAATATTTGCACAAAAATTACATAGACCTTTTAGTCTTAATATGTATAGTAGATCAATAGATTAGACTCCATTGGTCCTAACTATAGACCCCATTGGTCTAGACCCCATTGGTCTTAACTATAGACCCCATTGGTCTTAACTATAGACCCATTGGTCTTAACTATAGACCCCATTGGTCTTAACTATAGACCCCATTGGTCTTAACTATAGACCCCATTGGTCTTAACTTGGTCTTAACTATAGACCCCATTGGTCTTAACTATAGACCCCATTGGTCTTAACTATAGACCCCATTGGTCTTAACTATAGACCCCATTGGTCTTAACTATAGACCCCATTGGTCTTAACTATAGACCCCATTGGTCTTAACTATAGACCCCATTGGTCTTAACTATAGACCCCATTGGTCTTAACTATAGACCCCATTGGTCTTAACTATAGACCCCATTGGTCTTAACTATAGACCCCATTGGTCTTAACTATAGACCCCATTGGTCTTAGCTGTAAAATAAAAGAATCAATTAGAATTTCCGCCATCAATTTTCGCATAACTATAGACCCCATTGGTCTTAGCTGTAAAATAAAAGAATCAATTAGAATTTCCGCCATCAATTTTCGCTTAACTATAGACCCCATTGGTCTTAGCTGTAAAATAAAAGAATCAATTAGAATTTCCGCCATCAATTTTCGCTTAAGACATCATCATGAGGTCTGTTGAAGCAAATCCATGGCTTTAATTTATCTACAGCAATTATATTAGAGTATTCCTTATTTCCTTTTTTTGAAAGAGGCGTGTTCTCTACTTGGTAACGGTCATGATCAAAACCATGTGTAATTTTATAAGGTGATACTTCGGAATTAACTTTTTACTCCCACCAGTAGAGGGGATGTGCCGTTCAACTCTTACTAAATCCCCAATATTATATTTAATAGCCTTGCAACGAGCTTTATCAACAGTGGCTTTTTGAGTCTCTTGTGTAGATTCGATATGAGAAGAAATCTCTGTACGAATTTCTTCGAGGGTCTTGTTTACTGCAGTGATATCGTTATCAATTACAGAGATTACTCTACTATCACTTGAGCCCTGTGGCCTTATCCCAAAGAGAGCCTCTGCTGGTGTCTTATTGATACCTTTGTTAAATGTATTATTCATACCCCACTGGACATCAGGCAGGTGGTCTTCCCATTTACTTTCAGATGAGTCAACACATTTAGCTGTTAATGAGTTAACAATTACTTTATTATACCTCTCTACCTGACCATTGGCTCATGGACAAGCAACTGAATTTAATACGTGTTTGATGCCTTTATTTAATACAATTTTTTTTTTGAAGAGATCACTTGTAAATGTCGTGCCTCGTTCAGATATAATCCTTTTAGGAACGCCAAAAATACCAACAAACTCGCGTAAAATTCTAATAGTAGTGTTTGATTTTGTATTTTTCACCGGTTTTAAATAGCTATATTTTGTAAAAGCATCAATTAAAATCAGAATATACACATTACCCCTATTGCTGCGTACAAATGGACCCGTATGATCCATATGTATACTATCAAACGGCACATCTACCTTATGAATTAGTGATTCTGTTTGACAATTTGCTATCGGACGCCTTTAGGTGCAACCCTACTGTCTCTATCAGGTGTGATTCTAAAAAGTTTAGCATTTTTAATTTTATATTTTTCTCTAATATCTAAAATATCGTTAAATTCAGAGTTACTTAATATTCCAATTATCCTTTGAAGTTTGACAGCAAAAGTAATACAGATTCTAATTTTATTATACCCTCTTGAATCGATTTTGATGGTATGATTATGTTATCCAAGTAAGCTAGTGCCTCTTTATGGCGTAAGTTGCCCAGAATCTGATGCATCATTCGTTGGAATGTTGCTGGAGCATTTGCCAAACCGAAGGGCTTTCGATTAAATTCGAAATATGCCGTTTTGTGCCTATCCTGTTCTCCAATAGAAACCTGGTAATATCCAGATGCCAAATCAAGAGCCGTAAATTAATATTACCAGCTAATGTATCGATCTGGTCATCTATCAGTGGTATTGGGTAATTTTTGCGTACAATATTTTTGTTCAAAGCCCTATAATCAATGCAAAGACGGTGATTTTTTTTGTACGTGTACAACTGAACTAGCAAAAGAGGACACCGAAGGGCGTATTATATCGTTTTGAACTAATTCATCCACCATATCCCTGACTATTTCTTTCTCTGTCACTGCCAGCCTGTAAGGTCTATAGACTACAGGTGTGTTACAGTGCAGGTCAATGCTCAACTCACAAACAGAAGAATGTCCTAATTCATAGAGTTTAAAAGCAAAGCAATGTCGATAGTAATCAACGAGCAGAGCAAATCAAATCAAATCAAATCATTTATTTCAAATAAACCAGTTACAGGCACTTTTGAATTGTCAGAAGGTCGGTCAGTCAATAAGATGAAGCTAGTCGCCCATTCCAAAGAGTAGGTACCTATGGAGAAGAACAGGCAAGAAACTCCATGGACACTCTTTTAAATTTTTAAGCTATTGTTACAAATATTTGATTACATCATTCATGTTGAAATCAACCGCGTGAGAACGATGCAGAAATATATTGTACGCTGAGAGCGTCCATTATGGAAAACATACAAAAATCAATTCAGACATTAAAATACGCCGTGACAGCTAAGAGATGACCAGTCCCCCTCCGACGGCGTCCGTTCACGAACATGACGTATGGATCAGCATCATTCAGCTCAACCATATCGAAGGGAACCCAATGACCCAAAACACACGCCACCATCAGCGAGACATTTGAGTGAGCATGACATACTCTCAACAGCCATAGCACAATTAAGTCAATAAAAAAGACTAACCCAACAAATAAATGCCTTACAGCACATTCGTACATTGTGCTCACACGTTTGCCATGCAATTATACAATACTAAGAAAGTGAATCTACACAATGCTAAGATAGTTTTGTCCAAGGTTCAGCAGCTCCAACAGTGTTCCCGAATCTGTGGAAAGTTTAACTCCTGTGCAGCTGCAGCTGTACAAGTGCCGAACACCTCTGTCAGCGATACAATTCCATAACGTACAATATGCTTGGCTACATAGTGTGTAATACAGGCTTTGAATAAATAACATAAACAATTACATATTAAAACTACAAGAGGAAATCATCAATTCGCTTTCGGCTTAATTCATTAGAAGTGTTTAAGTCTGAAGAACAAATTAAGTTCTTTTGTTGATCCTGCAGCTCAGATTCTGTTATACGTAGAACCTTTTTCTTATTTTCTCGATTAGTAATGATACCCCGTGCAATTATTACCTTCCAAGTGCTGAGGCACAAAATTCAGACTCTTTACAACAATTTGTCCGTAACCATCTTTGTTAAATTGATAAATTCCAGTTTAGAACAAAATAAAAAAAGTTATCTTTGCTGTGCAGGTTTCCCTCAATATGGTCACTAGCGAATTTGGGTTCCGTATACACTTCTAAAATTGCCCAACCTATTAACTGGATATCTCTACAGGTGAAAATTTTCACCTTTTGGAATGATACTCAATAGAGTATCATTGAGATGATTTTGCAAAATTTAAAGTTTTTTTTTTTTTGGATTAGTATATCCTATATATATATGGTTTGACCTGTCATAAGGGGAACTTCAGCCTTGACGCATCAATTTCAACTAGAGTATTGACCTTACCCAATGTATTTACAACGGAATTACCGGACCCTCGGAGTATAGGCAGATCTGTAGTTTTTATTCCAATATTTTCTAATTTGGTTAATTCCGATGACTTACTAAATGCCCTTCCTGTTTGCAGTTATTGCAACGAAGGACTCTGTCTTAGGCAAGAAACAGGTTGGCATTTTGTATTCGATTTACGATCAGAAGTATGTTTACAACTTTTAGAATTTCAAATAAGTAAGCAATTTATCTAAGTTCTCATACTGAGCCGCTTCTGCGCCTAACCCTAACAGCGATCGTTCATGCCATGAAAATACATTCTACCGCTTACTTCCCACCCATACCACATCGGTTAATAAGCGTAATTTTCTCAAAAAAGAAAATAATATTCTAGGGAGTCTCCGTAACGTGCGCTTGTGCAACCACATACTCATGGTTTGCTCCTTTTTTTTTGTAGGGTCAAACTCTGGTATGGTATTGTTCATAGAACCTATGCGCTTTCATGACCCGGGGCAAGAGAGACCTCAATGCCTGCACTAAAGTAATCAAGTTACCACCGCTTCAGAAGCAGCAGTGATACCTGTAGTTTCTTGTAATGGCGCTGGGAGATATTGCACGTTGCGGTTCGTGCAGTGTTGAGGGAGTCCTGCGCCGCTGGTTGCTGCGGCGCCGGCTGCTGCGCGGCCGGCTGCAGCGGCGCCGGCTGCAGCGGCGCTGGCTGCCGCGGCGCCGGCTGTTGCGCGGCCGGCTGCTGCGGCGCTGGCTGCCGCGGCGCCGGCTGCTGCTGCGGCGTCGGCTGCCGCGGCGCCGCTGCTGCGGCTGCGCGTCGGCTGCCGCGGCGCTGGCTGCTGCGGCGGCGCGCGCGGCTGCGCGGCTGCGGCGCCGCTGCGCGGCCGGCTGCTGCGGTGCTGGCTGCAGCGCGGGCCGGCTGCTCCGGCTGCCCGCGGCCGGCTCCGGCTGCTCCGGCTGCTCCGCGGCCGGCTGCTGCAGCGCTGGCTGGAGCGCCGCCGGCTGCCGCCGCGCTGGCGCGCTGCGCCGGCTGCTGAGCGCTGAGCGCCGCCGGCTGAGCGCCGCCGAGCGCCGCTGAGCGGCCGGCTGGAGCGCCGCCGGCTGGAGCGCCGCCGGCTGGAGCGCCGCCGGCTGGAGCGCCGCCGGCGGCAAAGTTTCAACCCCTTATTTGCACCCTTAACGGGTGAATTCTAATAATACATGAAATTTTTCATAGTAGTGTCCTGCTTTACATTAATGAGTACATCAATACGTACCACTTTTTATAGGGCAGCAATGTTTATCATGTAACAGAAAAAAATATAGCACATAAAATTTGGCACGAAGGTTAGCTAATCTCTTTTCTCCTGTAAGAGATCAAGGATTGCTGTAATATGAAAAGTTGTCCATGTTGATGTAATCTTTAACATGATTTAGGATAACTATGAGGGAAATTTATTGAGGGAGATCTCAACTATCTCCCCGGGCCGCACAAGACGCACCGAGCGCCGAAGAAGGCGGACAACGCCCTCTTCCGACCCCTATGAATAGATCCAGCGGCGAGGGACATGGGGAAGTCCCCTTCCCCTATTCGATGGACCGCGAGGCGAAAGCGCGCGAGTGTCGGCGCGCGCGTCAGGGGCGATGCACAGTGTAGTTTAACACCGTGAGGTATGTGGGGTAGTGATACCCCTTGCAGAAGGCGAGGCCCGGACAGACCAGGCCGGCACGATAGTGTGGGGCCGTGGCAGAATCAAGGACTCCCGCGGCCCCGCGCGCATGTTACTGAAGAGGCACCGCGGTGGTTTTTAGTCAGTAGGATTCTGACAGACCCCGTCGCCCATCCTGGTGCGGCGGACATCCATGAGGACTTTCCACATCGGAACTGTTACGGACGACATCGCTGTGTTTTTAATATGTCCTTATTAATAGTGATAGTGAAGAAGTGACTATGATACGCGAATAAGTGATAAGGACTCAAGTGTTAGATATATGTAGGACCTGAGTGCTTAGTAATAGAGATTATTATAAGTAGGATATAGGATTTATAATAAGATGTACCTAGTAAGTAAGATATGAATGTAAGGCATCGTGAAAAGGGAAGTGGAAATTAGAAAGAGACGAAAGTTAGACACATCCCATCCCCACGGCGCTACCCGATACGTCCCATTAGGGCCTTGTATAAAGATCGGCGGCTTGCCTGCATTCCTTTCTTTCGCCACTCGACCTCCGCGAATTAAACCATGTAAGACGCTTCTACCGTTTCATTGAACATTAACAACAATACAGTCCACCTCAACAGTTTGGTCCTTCGAGCCGTATCAAGATTTCTATCCAGCAAGAAGCCATCGAAAATGAAAACTAGAAGTGTTACCGCTCGGGAAGAAAAGTCGGAATCAAGCCGCATCACCACCCGGGAGGAAAAGTCAGAAGCAGGCTACGATAGCCGGCAACACCACGTATTTGAAAATTCGCCTAGGTCGCCGTCGACCGTCGCGTCCGCGTTTCCACGCATCCTTCATGGCGCGCACGTGGTTGGAGCCGGGCACATGGTTGGAGGTGAACACGTGGTTGGAGTCACGCGCGTGGTTGGAGGCGAGCACGTGGTTGGAGGCGCGCATGTGGTTGGGGCCGCACCAGCGCCCGCGTCCGCAGCCCCCGCCACACCCGCAGCGGGGAGGGTTGCGCCGGCCACGAGGTATAGCGCGTCCTACGCACCGCCCCTTCAGCTATCTGAAAGAAGAGTCACCGCGACGGGGTCCAGCTACAGTGAATCAATTACCACACCATCGACGACAAGCCGTCTGACGAACACATTGAAGCTACAGGACTCGGCTAGAACTATGATAGCTGCACGTGATATACGGGATACAGGAAGTATGACACGTTCCCGAATATCATATAATAGTAAAGTGGCACGAGTATAGAAGGCAGAGTATAAGGCGCAGAAAAGGATCGCCGAGATTAGGAACGAGAAGCTAGAAATTAAAAAGGCGCTCGTTACTAAACAGTTAGAGTTTGAAATTTCGTCGATCGAAGCGGAAGCCGAGGCCCGAGAAGCGGGTTCAGTAGACATGAGCTAAGATAGGATGGATGAGTGGCTTCAAAGTATGGATTGAAGTCACCCCACAGACGCGGATCGGCTAAACGAGGAACTACCACCGCGTCCGATCACCATCCATGCCGCCGCCGCCTCGGATACCGCCAACGAGGTTGAACCTGCCGCACGTGTCGACGCGGTCCCGTCAAAGAGGGACCAAACGAGACAAAGATCGACCTCTCGTTCGCCTTCCAGGCGAGAACAAAGGAGAGTGATAGAACAATTGGCCGACACGTTGGAGAGAATATGCCACGTGCGCCTGCCGCCACGTCCAGCAATCGAGCTACCCACATTCACGGGGGCGGCTACTGAGTGGCTGCCATTCAAGGCGGCCTACGTCGACTCCGCACAAATGTATAGATTCACTACGATTGAAAATCTAGCGAGGCTGCACAACTGCATAAAGGGAGAAGCAAAAGATGCAGTGTCGGCGCTCCTGTACACCGCGTCCGATGCGCAGGTAATAATGGACACGCTGGAACAATACTACGGGATATACTCATGGATCGAGCGTGGGACGACCTTAAGAAATTACCTCGACCCACGAGCGCGGCCAAGGATTTAAATTCGTTCGCAGTGAAGCTTCAGAACATAGTGTGCGTGCTGACCGCGGGTATATTTGGAACCCGATGTTGGTGCGCGAAGTGATTGAGAAACTAAGCCCGCACCTAGAATCAAGATGGTGCGACTACGCCTCTGAAGCCATAGAATCGTCACGTGAACCGGAAGTGATAGTGTTGTCCCGGTTCCTGATGCGAGAGGCCGACCGAGCAATGAGGTACGCCTACACAAACACGACGCCTGCACCCGCCCTGTTGAAGGAAACGCGAAGCATGACCCTGAAGAACGCGAAACCAAAGTCGGGTCGCGAAATAGTGTACGCGACGTCGGGACAGCGGGAAGAAATGAAGAAAGAGTTTTTGTGTTGCGGCGGTGAACATGAAGTGCCCAAGTGTGCGAAGTTCCCAGAGTTGAATTCTGACAAACGATGGGACTGGGCCCGCACCAACAAAGTGTGCTTTAATTGTATTACGATACGCCATCGTCGCGAGCACTGAAGCATCGCAGAGCGAAGAGCCACGCACGCCCGACGACGAGAATGAACGACAACGTGAAGCCGTGATGACGATTTCAGCGGAAAGCCAGCCACAGCGTGTATTATTGAAGATCTGTCCTGTGATATTAAAAGGACCCGGGAGACAAATATCCACGTTCGTCCTATTAGACGAAGGTTCGACCGTGTCGCTCATCGACGAAGAGATAACGCGCTGTCTACACGTGGTTGGACCGGTCTCTACTCTACGAATACAAGGTGTGGCCTCAGAGCAGCGCGACGAACTAAGCAAAGCGGTTACACTACAGATACGCGGCCGCAACGGTAAATTTCAGCAGCTGCGTGCACGTACGATGAGGAACTTGCAGCTTCATAGACAGGCGGTGGATAGATCGATTTTAAGTAATTATCCTCAACTCAGCGACATAAGTAAGGACGCCTGTTACGGAGAAGCTGTGCCGAAAGTCCTAAGAGGCGCCGTGGATCACCCATCCCATAGCTAGAGCGATAAGGAAAAGAAATAGTGCTTCATATGTACGACGTGTCTGCAGCAAAGCAGACAGATGATGTATATCGTGTGGAAGAGGTAGATAAATCGCACTACAGTATCGAAGCTCTAGGAGTCTCTCAAGCGTAGAAAGTGAGGCCGGAGGACGGATGGTTCACTGGCCATGCGTTCCTGTATGGCAAGGAAGAGTCCTCTCTGTACGTACACTCTGGCCGAAGAGAAAGAAGTACGACCTTCCCATCTACCCGACATAAGCAGATTCTCTTCTTGTGAGAGCTTAGCTCAAATCAAATCAAATCAAAGCATTTATTTCAAATAAACCAGTTACAGGCACTTTTGAATTGTCAGAAGGTCGGTCAGTCAGTAAGGTGAAGCTAGTCGCCCATTCCAAAGAGTAGGTACCTATGGAGAAGAACGGGCAAGAAACTCGTTCGAACAACAGCTGTGCTTCTTTGATTTAAGGAAAAATGCCAGGACCGGACCAGCCAGATGATCATAGACCTTATAGAGAAGGTCGGGGAAACTATGCCTAAAGCGGGCGCAGACCGATAACTACGCCAATAAATTAAGACTGCTTCAGAAAGGATCTCCGGTACCTAAGTCCAGCTGTACCAGTGACGTCATTCTCGGCAGGCTGCATTACTCTACAAAATCCGAGGGCGTTGTGGAGTACATACTGGTCAAGGCGAGAAAGACTTTGAGGGTAGCCAGGTTGGAGTCTCGTCACACCGTGAATTTTAATTCCTTTGTGGCCAACTCCACTAAATAGTACTTCAGAAGAAGTTGCTAAGACTTATATCAAACCGCCAACCGTCAAGCCGGGGAATGGCTGTACGGAATCCAGTTTGGTCCCATATGATTCTGAATATAATCATATAAATAAACTGAACGATGACGTGTTATAAATTGCATACTTCACCTTCAGTGTGTCCTAACCATTGGGTGATTGATCGTGTGCTCTGACTATATTTTGTCTATTGTCTGTAATTGATTATCTATGGTAACTTCCTCTCTTATCACTTTGTCCGTCCGGCTAGCTACTGCCTAATGCCTAGGTGTTACTGTTTAACTTATAATATTAAGTTTAATAAGTTCGATAAGATTTGTATAACCTGTTCGACAATTGTAATTCGCGTATGCTATTCATGAGAATACAAAACGAATTAAAGCTGAGATCCTGATTGTTTTGGCGAGGGAAGTCCTTAATCACCAAGCTAGTGGCTGCGCTGCTTCTATCTGCAACTACATTTTGCAAACCGCATCTCATCAGGTTATAGGCCCAGAAACGATAAGCGGTGATTACTGTGATTATCGTCGATACAGGTTGAAAAGAAAAACACACACACAGACACACACATGCACACCGATACAGGTTGGAAAGAGAATATGCTTGGTCCATCTCAAGATGGCGTCGTTTCAACGGAAGCGGCCGCGCAGTCTGCGTCCGCGCCTGTCAACAACTACATGATTGGAAATGGTCACATTGAGAAGCTTGAAGGCGTGTCTAACTTCAATTCATGGAAGTTCGCGATGAAGCATACGCTGAAGTTGGAAGGTTTATGGAACTGCATTGGTAGTGCAAGCACGTGTGATCCTCGGTTGGACGAACGCGCTCTCGCACGTATATCTTTAAGTGTGAAAGCCAGCTTCTATCAATTATTGTATGGTACAAAAACTGCAAAGGAAGCTTGGGACAAGTTATGCAAAGTTTTTGAAGATAAAGGGCTATTTCGCCGCGTAGAGGTGCTTCGACAACTACACAGAAAGAGCTTTAAAGATTTTTCAGATATGACATCCTATGTGAAAAGTGTTTTCACCCTAGTACAGCAGTTGGCTGATATAGGAAAGATAATAGATGATAGTGAGGTTGCTGAAATGGGTGCTTTGGGGTCCCACCTCCATCTTTGGGACCCAAGTCAAAACCACCTGCCAGACGGTGCACCGGTCACGGATGGGGCTCTGACGCTAGCTTTCCCTTCGGAGTTGAGTGGTCAGACGGCAGTCGCGCTCGTAAAAGCCAAACAAGCCATTCAACCATGGAGAGATTATATAGAAAAGCTCATGTCACAGCTAGGGCGCCGCCGCAAAACGGCGCGCAGGAGCCTCGCCCGACTCCTGTGACATGTGGGCTAGGGCTACCGTGTCAGAGGCGGACATGGCTGAAGAAGCGAGCTCAAACCATGAAAATCCGTTTCGCGTCGTGGAACGTTGGCACGCTAACCGGACGCGCGAGAGAGCTGGCCGAAACTCTCCACAGGCAGAGGGTGGCCGTGGGGTTCCTGCAGGAGACTCGGTGGAAAGGCAGCAGATCCCGGCTTATTGGGCATGGCTACAAGCTGATCTATACGGGTGCACCTAGTGGGAGAAATGGGGTGGTCGTGGTGTTGTCCGACGAGCTCCAGAATGATGTCTTGGAGGTGTATCGCATCAGTGATCGGCTGATGTCGGTGCGGGTGCTTGTCAATAGGGTTATAACCCACTTGATAAGTGCCTACGCTCCGCAGGCCGGGTGCGGTGAAGCCGAAAGGACGCTGTTCTGGACCCAGCTCGAAGGATTGCTTCGCGGGATCCGTTATCCCAGGGAATCGTTCTGGGTGGTGGTTTGAACGGACATGTGGGTGAGAGATGTGGCGAGTTTGAGCGTGTTCACGGTGGCTTTGGGTACGGTAGCCGCAATGCGGAAGGGGACAGCATTCTCCGAATGTGTGCGGCCGCGGACCTTGCAATCGTGAACACCTACTTCAAAAAAAAGCCGGAGCACCGTGTTACCTACCGGAGCGGGCGAAGCGCTACCCAGATCGATTTTCTACTAACTAGGAGGCACCACATCGGCAAAGTAGCCAACTGCAAAGTCATAAACGGTGAGAGTCTCACTGCACAATACCGTCTCCTTGTCATGGACCTCTGCGTAAAGGCCCAACGTAGACGTGTAGAGGACTGCCGACGCCAGATCCGGTGGTGGCTGCTTGATGAAAACAGGTCCCAGGATTTTGCGTCCGTTATTGGCGACAAGTGCATCGGTACCGACGGAGAACCTGTGCAAGACCACTAGGACAGGATCCAGGCAGCTATTACGGGAGCAGCGCGGGTGGTACTCGGCGTCTCTAAGGGCGGCCGCAAACGTGACAAGGAAACCTGGTGGTGGGACGACATAGTCCAGAGGAAGACTAAGGTGAAGAAAGCCCTCTTCAAAACGTGGCAAGCGATCGGATCTCCTGAAGATCGCGATGCATACAAGGTTGCCAAACGTGCAGTGGCACGTTTAGTGAAAAGAGCTGTAGCCAGAGCCAGACGAGACATGAAGTGCCCAAGTGTGCGAAGTTCCTAAAGTTGAATTCTGACAAACGATGGGACTGGGCCCGCACCAACAAAGTGTGCTTCAATTGTATCACAAGACGCCATCGTCGCAAGCACTGCAAGGCAAAACGGTGCGGTCATGGGACCTGCAGTCGCCCACACCACGTGTTGCTCCACGTGGACCGAAAGGTGACAGAAGTATCGCAGAGTGAACAGCCACGCACGCCCGACGACGAGAATGAAAGTCCACGTGAAGCCGTGATGACCGTTTCAGCGGAAAGCCAGCCGCAGCGTGTATTACTGAAGATCTGTCCCATGATATTAAAAGGACCCGGCGGACAAATATCCACGTTCGCCCTATTAGACGAAGGTTCGACCGTGTCGCTCATCAACGAACAGATAACGCGCCGTCTACACGTGGCTGGACCGGTCTCTACTCTACGTATACAAGGTGTGGCCTCGGACCGGCGCGATGAACTTAGCCAAGCGGTTAAACTAAAGATACGCGGCCGCAACGGTGAATTTCAGCAGCTCCGTGCACGTACGATGAAGAACTTGCAGCTTCATAGACAGGCGGTGGATAGATTAACTTTAAGTAATTATTCACATCTCCCAGACATAAGTAAGGACGCCTGTTACGGAGAAGCTGGACCGAAGGTTCTGATAGGCTGATAACCTAATAGTTACACGCGAGCTACGCATGGGCCGGAAGAACGAACCCGCGGCATCCCACACCCAGCTGGGATGATGATCCACGGCACTTCACCGCGTGCCACGCTACAGCAACGAGGTGAAGAAATAGTGCTTCATATGTACGACGTGACTGCAGGTAAGCAGACAGATGATGTACGTCGTGAGGAAAAGTTAATTAAACCGCACTACAGTATCGATGCTCTAGGAGTCTCTCTAGCGAAGAAAGTCAGACCAGAGGACCAGAACGCGATTGACGTGGTTCAGAATACGATGAAGAAGGTCGGTGATCACAATTAAGTTGGGCTGCCATGGCGCGATGAAGATATGTCAATGCCCAACAACTACAGCCGCACCTTACAGAGATTTAAGACCGTCAAACGTTGATATCCACTATAAGATGAATGCATACACCGAGCCTCAGCGTTTATAATATATATATAGGAGGTCGAGCAGATGCTGGCTCTCGCTCTATTTTATGTACATAGATGTGGACTGGTAGAAATTTTATCTATACTCCATTTGAGTAGGCACCCAACTAAAGGTAAACAATGATAGGAGTTTTACACAAATACATATTTACCAAATAAACCACTTTTAAAAATAATGATTCAATTGATTAAGTAATTGTTATTATTGTAGTTTTTTAATCATATCAAGATTTTTGATTGTTGATACTTTAACATCTTAAGTATGTAAATAATACATGAAACCATTTTAAAAAAGATGTAATAACAGTACTGAATCAGTGGCGCTACTGAACAATAGCTGATAGTCAGATGAACATCGACATTCACACATCAAAATTAAGTACATGGAATATCTTGTGATGAGGTCAGCGTCACAAATACGCATGAAACGAGGGTGCATTCCCTTAAAATTTTAATGTCAACCCGTTAGAAGAAAACGAATTTCCGACTCAAACTGACAATATGTTGCGAAAAAGCAAAGAAGAGAAGTAATTGAAAGAATTTGAGCAAGAATTACAAAAAAGAACAACTACAACTATCACTACAGAACAGCTAGAACTTGAAGACCCTTCACCCTGAGCATAAGCCATGCAGCAAAATATTACACAAGATGCACCTAAGATGGCAAGTGAACATGACAAATAAGTTCAGAATTAAAGCTGTTCAAACAGAAATGAATTCAGTAGATGAGAGGACATCACCGTTGAGACACTTTTGTGAGTCTTCTTTTACTTCACCATTTAAAATCAAAAGTGACAGAACTGCCAAACCACTAACATCCACCTTACAGAAATGCACCAAGAAATTAATAGGTTTTCAGGCAGATTCTGACAGTGATATTTTATACACACCGTCTGTGGTGCATAGTGAATCACCATCAGTGACGTTGATTGAAGATGTTAAGAAACGAGAGACATCAAGAATGTCGGCATATACAATGTACGTTAAAACATGAAATCATTTTAAAGTCAAGCATATTCTAATTTCCCGAGTCCCTTCTATGTACTCCCTACTTCCATGCACATCTGGCTTAAAGGGCTAGATCCCGTGCCATTTGGGACTTACTAAAAACACAACCAGCAACTTGTCTCTGGTTCAGGACCGGATACATAGTCTATGGACAGCAAGCAATCTCTTTGACATTCATCATTAAATCATCGATCAAGCATCAGACCAAAATGAGATAAATCCGCAATTAGCGAGTGCATCTTTAAACCAAGGTGATTTGTGTTCAACGTGGGGGCCCCTACGCAACAGGCTGAGCGAGAAAACTTGGATATTCTGGTGAATCCCATTCCATCCTTCTATCCATCTTCTGTAATATGCTTGAATTAAGAATTTCTCAGTAAGACGCGCCTCGTGACGCAGTTCCATTTATCGAAGGAATTTATCAAACCACCAAATTATCACAATACACAAACAATATACATTGCAGAAAATAGTGAATAACCTGTGGTCTTACATTGGAGTTCATAAAAGTTGTTACTATGTAATAGATTTAACTGGAAAAAAAGGTTAATTATTTCCGCATACCATAAAGTAACGTGCTTAAAAAAAATTAAATTATATAAAAGTTTCAGAGAGTTTTCTGGTGATTTTTCTATTTCTCCTGTATATGCCAGCAAGATATTTTTTAAAGACATACCGCTGATAGCTAGTTTGGTGCGACCTTTTCTTGTTGCATTAGATAAAGATTCCATAAGAAAAAAATTACTTATGGCCTTTAGGCATAACTATTATAATGTAAGTTGTATTATAGACTGCTTAGAAATTAAGGTACAAAAGCATTGAACCAGTCTCTCTCATGATCATAATATAAAAAGGTAACACCATCAAGTATCTTGTGTCTTGTACTTCTAACGGATTAGTGAATTATATTTCTCCAGGATATGGAGGAAGAATTACTGACAAATAAGATAATATGATGAATAAGAGCTGCTTCAGTTAGTCAACAAACCTTTATAAAAGGAATATGTAAGACTTCGATGAAGAAAATATTATATGAAGTAAATATAAAAATCCAAGAAAACGACTACGTCATTGTCGAAACTCACTGTGAATGTGTTGCAGGTGGTAGCACAGAAGCTCCTTGCAAACATGTAGTCTTAGTATTTATGCGGTCGAGCACATAGTGTGTGAAAAAATTATTATTAAACACCAAATTCCAACTGAACAGTTGCAAAATTTTCATGTACCCAAAGCTGTATTCTCCTCATCAGATGATGAGGAGAATACAGCTTTGGGTTTTATAGATATAAAAACACCAAATCTCTTAAAATGAAAAGTGGAAACCATTATTTTTTCACCATGTATGATGAAAGAAGATGGTGGAGAATATAATACAAGGTTTATGAGTTTAATAACGAACTACACAGATTCAAATATGCCTCTAAAACAATTGCATAAGCCGGCAAATCCCTATGGAGTAGAATGGGATCATTCTTCTTGTAAAACTTCCGGACAGGAAGTATTACTAAACAGTCTAGATCTAAACGCTGTGTAAGGTCTGACAAAGCATCTGCCATTGCTACCTCTTTGTATATACATTTGTAGACTTGAAAATTATTTTTTGGAAATGATCACCCATCCGAACGCTAGAGCGATAAGGAAAAGAAATAGTGCTTCATATGTACGACGTGTCTGCAGCAAAGCAGACAGATGATGTATATCGTGTGGAAGAGGTAGATAAATCGCACTACAGTATCGAAGCTCTAGGAGTCTCTCAAGCGTAGAAAGTGAGGCCGGAGGACGGATGGTTCACTGGCCATGCGTTCCTATATGGCAAGGAAGAGTCCTGGCTGAAAGAGAAAAATATAGACGACACCGACGACGCTACGTACACTCTGACCGAAAAGAAAGAAGTACGACCCTCCCATCTACCCGACATAAGCAGATTCTCTTCTTGTGGGAGGTTAGTTCGAACAACAGGTGTGCTCATTTTATTTAAGGAAAATTGCCAGAACCGGACCAGCCAGATGACCGTCGACCTTATAGAGAAAGCCGAGAAACTATGGCTGAAGCAGGCGCAGACCGATGACTACGCCAATGAAATAAGACTGCTTCAGAAAGGATCTCCGGTACCTAAGTCCAGCTGTACCAGTGCCGCCGCTGTATGTATCCAGGCTGCATTACTCTATAAAATCCGAGGGTGTTGTGGAGTACATACAGGTCAAGGCGAGAAGGACTTTGAGGGTTGCGAGGTTGGAGTCTCGTCACACCGTGAATTTTAATTCCTTTGTGGCCAACTCTACCAAATAGTACTTCAGAAGAAGTTTCTAAACCTTATATCAAACTGCTAACCGTCAAGCCGGGCAACGGCTGTACGGGATCGAGTTTGGTCCCGTATGTTTCTGAATCTAATCATATAAATAAATTTAACGATGGCGGAGCAAGTAAGGACGACGAGCGGCGGCCCAAACCCAGTGGCTGCGACTCATCTCGTATGGTCGTGATCACCACCAAGAGTGTGAACCATACCGGGGCTGACTCTCGTGAACACAATGGCCTACTGGTCAGCCCCAGCCTCAACGATGACACCAACAAAAATGTCTTTACGGAAAATAGAAAAAAAAATAAAAGAAAAAACAAAACCGTTTTATTATTTAAGTATACGGTAATCTAATATTTTGCAAAAACTTTATCCATATCCATACTAATATTATAAATGCGAAAGTAACTCTGTCTGTCTGTTACGCTTTCCCGCTTAAACCTCTCAACCGATTTTAATGAAACTTGGCACAGACAATCTTTAGACCCTGATAAAGGACATAGGCTACCTTTTATCCCGGAAAAATTTGATTCTCCCGAGGGAAATCTAAAAAGCGCGATATAACCGAACTCCACGCGGGCGAAGCCGCGGGCGGAAAGCTAGTATGTAATAAAAACTTATCCCATAATTACACATACCTACTTTACATAATTATACATAATATACATCCCATAATTTACATTGATTATTAACTAATAACATAGTGCAGTAGTTATATAGCATAGTGTAGCATAGTGCAGCTTACATATGCAAATAGTCCCTATTTGCATATGTAAGCTGTTTCTTAGCGTTTGTCCTTAAGCGAAACCTTAAGTTTTCAAAAACTGAAAACTTTGAAAAATTAATGAGTAAAATGAATCCGATTGCACCAAAAATCTTGTGGATGCAAGTACATCTTTGCACAAAAAAACGAAAGACAGAAGGTTCACAGACGAAGAAAAATTGATTGCATTAGCCATCTTGAAACAAAGCCCTACAAGTTATAGATTTTTAGGAGGATATTTATGCATCATCATCATTTATGCAACATAAGCTCCGAAAAAGTACCATGAGCACCGAGAAATTACTTAGACGAAGTCCGAGTCCGAGTCCGAAACGAAATTTCAAAAAGTAGGAAAAATAGATCATTTAGATCTTGTGGATTACTCAAAGATACCGACACTATGAGCACCGCCTCGGACCCTCGCTTAATACCGTCCTAGGTTGGTGCAGCAATCGTAATGGGTTATCGTGCTTTTGACAGGGGTTACATCTACAGCAATGAGAAGGAGATAGGAGAAACTATTAAATCTAAAATTGACAATGGCACTGTGAAACTAGAGGAGCTGTACATCACCTCCACGCTCTGGGTACGTTCCACCGACCGCCAGCTGCACATTAAGTAGCTGAGACAGAAATTCTGGTAGAGATGTTGTCGGCAGTTGTCGAACTTCAACAACGTAACAAGTTGAAACGAGGCAACACAAACTTCGTGTGGGCGATCTAGTGATCGTTAAAGAAGGTAATCATACCCAATCTATATAGAAGAGCAAGAGAGGAACAACTTGTATTCCTAAACAATTTCTTTGTCAGAAAAATATAGATATCTTTGGTCACCGCTTTGGTGTATCCTCGCTTAGTTACGTACCAGATTAGTACAGCAATTGACATGAATGGGGCGGCGAAGGCAAAGCCAATTACAGATGGCGCGACAATCGTTGGCACTTCTATTATGAGATGATTAATCTCGGTTTAAATAATATCAGATACAAGAAAACGCGACCTCATGTTCAATATATTTTATATTTTCTGACAAGACAAGATAACAGCTTTGTTTCTATGGTGACACACATTGCACTACAAAAAGTATATATACATAAACTTTAACACCTTCTCTCAATGTAGTCCCATAATATCCACTAGCTTACGAAGCCTAGCTCTGGGCAACGGCTTAGTTAGAAGATCCGCTAATTGAAGCTCGCTTGTTACCTTCTTTATTAGCAGCTCTCCATTAGTCACAAGCTCTCTTACGAAGAAGTGACGTGTACGGATGTGTTTGGTGCGTCGGTGAAACTCTGGATTCTCAGCTAATTTTATTGCTGCTTCGTTATCCACTTGTAACACAGGAAGACTTTTCAGTTGTACAAGACTTCCTAAGAGCCGAGTCAACCATACGCATTCTCTCGCAGCTTCACTTGCAGCGATAACTTCAGCTTCCGTCGTCGAAATAGCGACACTCTGCTGTCTCTGACTCATCCAGGAGATTGGTCCTCCGGCATATAGGCAAAGTACTCCAGAAGTCGATCTTCCAGTTTCCATATCGCCTGCGTGGTCAGCATCACTGTATGACTCTATAATTCCAGTTTTATAGTTCCTTTTATACATAATGCCGAGATCAATTGTGTACTGAAGGTATCTTATGATACGTTTTACTCTGACACAATCCGCTTGAGTCGGTTTCTCCAGCCTCCTTGACACTACACTTACTGCATATGCAATATCAGGTCTTGTTCCGACCATTAAATATGCAAGTGCTCCAACTATTTGCCTATAGTTTTTCAGAACGTACTCATCGTTCTCGTTTTTAGAGACTATGTCCTCCTTGGTAATTGGCGTAGTCACAGGTTTGCAGTCCTGCATTCCAAACCTGTTCAAAACTTTCTTAACATAAGATGTTTGATGTATTACTGTTCCAATACCTTCTCTGGTTGAAATCTCTATACCTAGAAAATAGGTAGCTGGTTTAGTTGTTATCTTGAACCTTTCCTTGAGCTCTTCAATAAATTCATCAATGAGTTCTTGATCTGTTCCAGCTACTAGCCCGTCATCAACGTAGAGAACCACAATCAATTTCCGGTGGTCTTTCTCTCTTACAAATAAACAAGTGTCCCCTTCACTGATTTTAAAGTCAGCTTCCTTGAAGAAACTAAGAATTCTATGATTCCAACATCTCGGGGCTTGTTTCAACCCATAGAGACTTTTCTTCAGTAAGCATACACTTCCAGAACCATCATCGTAGCCTTCGGGTTGCTTAATATAAATTTCTTCTTCTGAAAGTGTTCCATATAGAAATGCCGTCGACACATCAAACTGACACATCTTCATACCTTCGCTTGCTGCGACGCTAATCACAGTCCGCACCGTGGTCATTTTCGCAACAGGACTAAAAGTTTGATCATAGTCCTCTCCTTTTTTCTGGCGAAAACCCTTAGCAACTAGTCTTGCTTTGAACTTGTCGACTGATCCATCAGCATTCAGCTTTACGCGAAAAACCCATTTACATGGTATCGCTTTTCTATTTTTTGGCAACTTTTTTAAAACCCACGTGTCATTCTCGTTAAGAGAATTTATCTCGTTTTCCATGGCTTTCTTCCAAAGTTCTCTTTCGTTACAGGATATTGCTTCTCTGTAACATGTTGGTTCGACAAATCCGTTTGTAACCATAACATAATCTTTGAACCTGACCGGATGTCTGATCAATGATCGGTCTCGCAGAATTCGATCACTCTGTGCGTTAATTAGTTGCTCAAGATTATCTTCATCTTCATTAACGTCATCATTTCCAACCATCTGCTCCAGATCATCATTATCAACATCATTTCCTCCCCTTGGTTCAAAAGATTCTTCATGAGTCGATAAAGCATCATCAAAATTGTCTTCTTCTATAACCGGATTATCAGTCTCATTATCGATCGTTACAACTTGATTGTTGATCCTATTGGGTGTCACTACATACTCCCTTCTTACTGGAACGGGAATTTCCACTTCTGTGACCTCCTCATCTAGCTCTTGGAATTTCGTTTCCAATGGCTTTTCGTCAAATATGATATCCCTTGACCTGACTATGTATTTGGATTCCTTGTTCCATAGTCTATACCCGTCGTCATTATCATATCCAACCAGTACGCATTTCGTAGCTTTTTTATGAATCTTTTTTCGTTTTTGCTTAGGAATATGTGCATAGCAAACTGAGCCAATTATTCTCAGGTGCTTTATCCGAGGTTTCTTCCTAAACCAAAGCTCGAACGGAGTCTTGTGTTCCACGGAAGTTGGTCCCGTCCTGTTCAAAACATAAACAGCTGTCTGTACCAACTCCGCCCACAATTGTTGAGGCAACTCTTCATGAGCATGCATCATAGCTCTTGCTGACTCTACGATCGTACGGTTTTCTCTTTCGCTACACCCATTCTGTTCAGGCGTATACGGCATTATTAGTCTTTGGTGTATTCCGTATTTCGCTAATTCTTTTCTAACTTGTTCATTGTCGAACTCTCCACCGTTATCACTCAGGAATTCTCTAATTTCGTGTCCTGCTACTCTTGCTTCTGCCAGCATTTGCTTCAGCTTTTCAGGTACTTCAGATTTTGTTTTCATGAAGTAGACGTAGCGAAAACGAGTGTGTTCATCTTTGAAAAGGACGAAATATCGATACTTCGAGACTGAAAACGGAAAAGGACCGCAAACATCTGAATGTATGCGTTCTCCAGGCATTTTAGCTTTTTCTCTACTCCCAAACTTCTGTCTGTGAGCTTTTCCAAAAATACATCCTTCGCACAATATGCCATTATCCTTTGTCTTTATATTCAATTCTCGTTCTATAAGACTTTTCACATGCCTTTTATCTTGGTGGCCCATGCGTTCATGGTACAGCTGCAAGGCATCTACTGCATTAATCGATGCAGCTACCTTCGGTTTAATTGCTTTGCAATTCAGCTTATATAGCCCACCATACCTAGTTCTGGTTCCTGTCACAGTAACTATTCCATTCACTTTAATACAGCATATAGTTACTCGTGACTCAAATACACTGTTTGTATTCTTGTCCTGTGCCGCTAGCACTGAAAAAAGATTCTTGCTAATACTAGGAACAAACCAGACATCACTAAGGTAAAATTCTTTTCCAACATTAGATTTTATTCTAATTTTTCCTTTTCCTATGGCTTCTATTACGTTTCCATCAGCCGTAGTAACAGTGTGAGGTATACTGAAGGGCTCAAAACTTTCAAATAAATCTCTTCTCATCGTAACGTGGTGAGTTGCTCCGTTATCAACAAACCATTCTTCACGATCTTGGATATTATTTTCAGACAGATTTAGTAGTACCATCATATTGGTGCTATCACTACTATTCCTTCTATCTTCCTTAATAGTTTTATTTGGACAATCTTTCCTAAAGTGACCAACCTCTTTACAGATATGACATCTGAACTTGGTAACTTTTTTATTTCCTGATGTCTCTTCCTTCTTTTTCTCAACACCTTTCTTCCTTGTTTTCATGAGAAGCGCTTCGCTAGACGTGCCTTCCGTGCTTCCTATTAGAGCTTTTTCATGCGCACAAAGTTGGCTGGTAATATTCTCTACAGTTCTGTCTTTCTTGGACATCAACATCCAACTCGATTTAAATGAAAAATAACTTTCTGGCAGTGTATCTAAAATCTTGCAGATTAAAAGTATTTCTGGTAATTGCTTACCTTCTTCAGTTTTTAATAATTCCTGATTCAGTTTATGCCATATATTTTTCAACCTTGATACATGAGTTGACATGTCATCAGCAGTATCCTTTTGAAATTTGAAGAACTCCATGCATACTTCGTATAACTTGTCTTCATTGACACCGTCATAGAGTCTATGCAGTTCATCCCATACGTCCTTAGGGTGAGAGAATCGAATCACCTTGTCTAAAATTTCATCTGATATATTGTTTGTAATTAGTAGTAACGCAATACTTTCCAGCTTAACATACTCCGACAACTCTTTGTTGTAGTTCATCAAAGCCACTGCGGACGTAGAATCAGCATCACCGCCCTCAGCTACAGGCTTCTTCGGTTTATGAGTATTTCCCTGAACAATGTCCAAAAGTTCGTCCATGCCCCGTAACAGAGCAGACATGCGGTACTTCCATTGTATCCAGTTATTTCCATCAAGCTTACGTATTTGTATTTTACTTAGCTCCATGCTTAGTTTCCAACAAATATTTAAGTGAAAGCAAAGGGGCCCATAACCTATTATGAGATGATTAATCTCGGTTTAAATAATATCAGATACAAGAAAACGCGACCTCATGTTCAATATATTTTATATTTTCTGACAAGACAAGATAACAGCTTTGTTTCTATGGTGACACACATTGCACTACAAAAAGTATATATACATAAACTTTAACAACTTCACTCAGCCATCCACAACTCTTTGAGGTTATGTATTAATCATACTTTGTTTTCAAAATAAAATAATTAGGTGTTCCTGTGTGTCTTTCGTAAAATAAAATGTATTTCTTGTTGACTGTGGTTCAATTGAAAAAAGAGTTGCGCAAAAGAAAAGCTAAACAACAGGAAAAAAGGCTGTTCTCATAGCTAGGTAGGTTTTCAATATTTACACAAAAATCGATACCATTATTTGTATTGTGCAGAAATCACAACGTGTATAATTAATTTCTATATTTATTGTTCCAGATTAGAAGCATATGATTCAAATTTTAATATAATAACGGAGGATAATGAAGATGATGTCCAAATGATTAAATGAACATTACAAAGATATTAATTCGGAAACTATACTGCCTGCATTCACAAAACATCATATTCAGGTTTTTGCAGAAATGTACAAGAAGAAAACAAGGAATGCTTTGCAATTGTATGAGAACCGACACTCACAGCTTGTGCAGTCAGAATTTGTGATTTTACATACATCAAATTTCAATGCATGGCATCAATGAAGAAGATTTTTTATGTGGTTGATATAAAACTAAGGAATGCTTGTGGTTCCATAGAAGAAACACATTGTGAATGTGCAGTTGGAAGTGGACATGAAGCTCATTGTAAACATGTACTAGTAGTATTATATGGCATTGCACATATGGTCCAAGACAAGTGTATTTTACTGCACCAGGTTTGTACCCAGGAGCTAATGACTTTTAAAAGGCCTAAACCATTCCATTCCTCTCCATTAAAATGTGATGATTTGCCAAGAAAGCAGACAAAATATTCTATAAACTATGAGCCAATAAATGTTACTGTATTACCAAAATCATATACTGACTATGTCAGAAATTTAATGATTAACTATGGCCAGACATCGGCACCTTTAAAACAAAGATTTTATCCTGCTAATACCTATGCAGTAGAGTGGGATCACTCATATTATGAGAAAAATACTGGTGAACAGCTCACAATGGAGAGATTGCATTTGGATAATGTTACTCAACAACAACTAATAATAATTGAAGAAAATACTAGAGAACAAAATAATTCTAAGTTTTGGAAAGAGTTACATGAAACTCATTTAACCACAAGTAAGTTTCATACAATTTGTCATTGTATAGAATCTCATAGAGCTAACTTGGCAAATAAAATAATCAATCCGAAAGAGTTTGTATCCAAAGCTACAATGCATGGTCGAATCAATGAGCCAATAGCCATTGCTAAATTTGAATATATGTACAGTGTGCAAGTGAGAAAAAGTGGATTTTTTTTGTCACAAAGCCACCCTTCTTTGGGAGCTTCACCCGATGGTTTATTCCGGGATGATTCAATTATAGAAGTGAAATGCCCATACACTGCAAGATATTGTGATATCAACCCCACCACTGTGCCCTACTTAAGTTTAGTAAACGGCGAATGAGTCCTTAAGAAAAAACACCCCTATTTTTATCAAATCCAAGGCCAACTTTTTTGTTCTAGGAAAAAGAATTGTATTTTTATAATATTTACTTTTACACATCTCCAAACTGTTCAAATAGAGAGAGATGAAGAGTTCATCAAAGATATGGTGGATAAATTAAGTGCTTTTTATTATAAACACTTAAAAAAAAACATTTGTACAAAAATTATAGTGTGATAAAAAATCTACGATAAAGCTTATTTCTTCTTTTATTTCATAATACCTTCTCTGAAGTTACAACACATTAAACATACATAAAATGTCTTTGAAGCTAGAGGAACATAGCTGTGGTCTAGATCACTTTTTAGTATTTTATATGTTTTGGTAAGACCTATTAATCTTTCTATCTGAACACGCTTGCTAGCAAGTTGTCTGTCATGTAACACTGTTAATCCAGGCAGTTGATCTTTTCCTTTTAAAAACGCTGGAGTTTTCACCATAATGATAATGTTTTTAGATATAAACATGTCTTGCACATGAAACCCTCTATCAGCCAAGATAGTATCACCTGGTTCACACTTATCAAATAATGAACTGCGTTCTATTGTCTGTCTATCACTTACGAACCCACCATATGCCGGGGAACAATAAGAAAGCAATCCATCTGGTAATGCCCCCACTAACACTTTTAAAGTATTTTCATGTTTATATTTGCTCCATGATGCCTGTTGAGCTAAAGTGTTTTCTGGCTTTTGTATTGGAAATTCTGTAGCATCTACAATTACACGTGTAGTTTTATCATATCTTTTAAAGGATTCTGGCATATAAAAATGTATTAAGTCTTTGTTTGGCCAGATAACTAGCATGTTCCACATTTGATACATGAAATTAACCCATGTAATAAATATGTTGGAAACTGTTGCGGTGGAAATATCAGAGAATCTAGATAACTCAAAAGAGGTTTTATTTTATCGAAGCTTCATTAAAGTCATAAAAAAAAAACTGGTCCAAATGAGACAGACTTAAAACTGTATATCTGTAATAATTAATGTGTGGAACCATTTGATGTAATGTAGAGTAAACCAATAACAGTTTTCCATAAGATTCGAAGCTTGTATAAAACTGAATAGCTTTATCGTCATTTTGAAATCGCAATACAGACCCATATATGCTCTATGTTTATTTGTGTTTGTTTTTCTGCATATTTTACAATGTTTGAAACATCATCAGAAATGATCTCTGTCTGTGGTTCTACAGATTAAATTACTATGGTGGCTCCTACATCAGGAGCATCAGGAGTTCTGTTACATTCCAGTTCTGAGAGTACCAATAGTTCTTTATTTGCACAGCGTGCTTCATAACATAAGGATCTTCTTGATTTAGATTGGTTTTCACACTTAGAAAAGGAGAAAAAAGAGGGGATGGTGCTTTTCTTCAATATGTTCTGTAATAGTTACTTATATTTCCTATTAATTAAGACTGCGCAGAGCAAAATCATTAAAAACGGTCGTCACGGTTAAAGGGATATCATCAAAACGATTACCATAATTACGTTAAAAATACTGTTTTATGCACCACAATGAAAGTGTTAACAATTCTGCGTTGTCAAAAATTATAATTATTGTTTAGTTTAAATAACAAAAATACGTAAAGTTCGACAAAAATCTTGAATAACATGCTCGTATTTAGTTAAATTTTGATAGTAAACTGTTGATTTTTTACACAAAGTTTAATTCAAATTAATCTATAATAATCATAGTACGATTTTGCATTTTAACATTTTCGAAAATGTCGCTTGGTTATTTCAGACATTATTTTGTTTAAATTGACGCCCTGTTTTGAATCATACGCAGCGTACACAGGTCGAAAATTTAGTCGTCCACGAGAGCTCGGAGAGTGGTCACGTCTGATTGTTGAGCGACGCGCTGCTTACGATATTTCGCGATCTATTGTGTACGTATACCTCGCCGCAAACTGTTGAAGAAGGTAAGTCTTATTTTTTGAGTTAATATGACTTATAGTATTGTGCATACCTAACATTTACATTTTCTTTCTTTACTATTTAATATTGTATATTTTTGTAACATATTTTAAAATATTTGTTTTAGAAAAATGGGAAAGCGTAAGGAAACTTATTACAAGAAGAAAATTGGTTCTAATTTACGAAAAAAATACTGTTCTCATAAAAAGTACGTATTTCTATTTTGATATACTATTATTTCCTAATGGCGGATGTTATCTTGTTTTAAAATTTTTCTCAAATATGTGGGTATCGTGTACCGAGATTTCGGGGGTGGAAATTGCAAATCTGACATCCGTTTTAAAAACGAAGATGGCGCATGCAACTTTTTCTCAAACATTTGATATGGGTATCGTGTAATAGGATTTTTATGTCATTGCTATAATCAGATTCATTTTAGTATCCACAACAATGGATAAATATTTTTATAAAATTGTGAATTTATTTTACTTTTAATCTATCACAAGAAGCAGTCGTAGGTATCTTTACTACCTAATTCACGCCAGTCGCATTCAACCTACCCACCATGCACCATTATGTATTTAATTACTTAGACCCACGTACCACGTGGTAATTGTTATTCTGATGGATAAGCTATTGTAATGTTAAGTTGTAAAACACTTTTTTTAGTTCTAAGACATCCTTTATTAAAAACATTGGTCGTTATTTTTTTTTTTTTTTAATTTTAGATTTATTACTGATGCAAATAAAGAAAATGAAGCTGGAAATTCTTCCAACGCCGTAAGTTAAATTTATGATACATAATACTAGTCTGTAGTTTTGGTCTACTGGCGTTTCGTACTCCATATCACCAATGGTTTGACAGTTATCCTACCTATGTGACCTACTCCCGATGTGTTTCTATCCGTTATTTTTTTTTTTTCACTTAACACTTTTTTTTTCTCGTCGAAGTGTTGGACGGAGCTCATGACTTCGTTATAGAACCCTAGGTTTGTGCCCGTAGCTTAGAGACTACTTATGATATCCTTATTTGATTTCAGGATTATTCAAAACATACGGAATCATTTTCAGACATTTTAATAGAAGAAGAAACTAAAGATAAAGACGAGACCATAATACATGGAAATAGAATAGTCGATTTCGCATATCTTTTCACACAAATGCAAGAAATTGCAAATCATAACTCCCCATTGGGTTGCAACTTGAGTTGTTTAAAACTTATTAAAGAGGTAAAAAAAGGGTTTCTATCGAAATTCTATTTTACTTGCCTAATGTGTGGAATAAGACTAGACCTAATAAACTGTAAAGAACCAGATAACCCTACAGACCTCAACCTGAACGATAATGCTGTAAGCAGTTTTATGTCCATAGGAGCGGGGTTTTCTGGTTTAGAACAGGTTTCAGCTTCCCTTGACATTCCCTGTATGTCCGACAAATTATACGCCAAGTGCCATACCAAGGTCTGTGGACTATGGGAATCAGCTAAAGAAAAAAGCATGGAGGAAGCAGCTAAAGAAGAGTACGATCTAGCTATTCTCAACGGAGAAGTGGATTTGAATGGAGTGCCGATGATAACTGTAGTGGCTGATGGCTGCTGGTCAAAAAGATCGTATCGAAAAAATTACAATGCTCTATCGGGTGCCGCAGTAATAATAGGCTACAGGACAAAGAAAGTTTTATATATGGCAGTTAAAAATAAGTATTGTATGGTTTGTGCTAGAGCAGAAAATAAAAAAAATACAATTCCAGAACACCATATGTGTTTAAAAATTACACAGGGTCATCAAGTGCCATGGAATCAACAGCTCTAGTTGAAGGTTTCAAAACTTCAAAAGACAATCATGGGCTAATTTATTCAAGGTTGATAGCCGACGGTGATTCAAGTACACATAAAAATATAGTAAAATCAAAACCGTATGGCAACATGTTAGTGGAGAAAATTAAATGTACTAATCATTTATTGCGAAATTACTGCACAAAATTAGATGAGCTGACCAGAAACACCAACTACCCATTAACGTATCGAAAAGCTGTCCAAAAGAATATACTGCGTTTAAGGCGTTCGGTTACTGGCGCTGTAAAACATATATCTACACAAGATGACAAATCCTTTTCTCAAAAAGTTCTGGAACTGAAGCAAGATTTATTAAACGGGCCACACCACGTGTTTGGAAATCATAGCTCGTGCAAATCTTACTACTGCAAAAAAATGACCGAAGAGGAGTCATCTACAGATGAAAATCTGGTACCAATGATGAAGAGTAAAGAGGGTAGCTTTATATTTACAGCCATATTAAAATTCACTTCTAGACTAATGAATAATGCTACTAGCCTGATGCATAATGTAAATAGCAACATTGCTGAAATTTTCAATAGTATCATAGCGAAGTTTGTTGGCGGAAAAAGAATAAATTACTCAGGTAGGCAATCGTATGCTGGACGATGTGCCGCATCAGTGGTCTAATTCAATTCGAGACAACCCCTGTCATACCTGAATAAAAAAATTTTACTCAAGAGTCCAAACAAACTTATAAAACGTCTCGAAACCAAGAGAGATCTCAAAAGATTGGCATCAGCAAAACGCAGAGTCCATAAAGTGTTTAATCAAACAACCAAAAAACCTACTGTTAGTGAGAATGACAAACATTATGGCGAGTCTTGCGAAAAACCTGACATTAGCGAGGCCGATTTTGAATTTTCTAAGAGCGAACATATGAAAAATATTACGTTAACTGAGAAAGATCGCCAAGCACTAGAAAGGAGAACTATTCTGCAGGCTGATTCAATGGAATGGCGTCAGGAACGGAAACTGCGGCTCACGGCGTCTGTTTTTGGAAAAGTGTGCAAACGAGGGCTTATAAAATGCGGACCTTTGGTCAAAAGTATCGTGACTGAAAAAAATTTAGACCACGTGAAATCAATTAAATGCGGTCAAAACCATGAACACCTTGCGCGTGATCAACTGGAAGTATAGCTTGGAATTCCCATACGGCCGTGTGGATTATTTATAGACCGGGATTTACCATTTTTAGGAGCAAGTCCCGATGGAATTGTAGAAGAGGACAAAATTATCGAAATTAAATGTCCTTACTCGGCCAGAGACATGAGTGTTGACGATGGCATAAGACAAAAGAAAATTAATTTCTGGAAAATAGACAAGGAAGGTAATATCAGTCTAAACAAAAATCATGATTGGTACTTCCAAGCACAAGGACAACTTCATGTTACACAAAGAAAAACATGCATATTTGCCGTTTGGACTGAAGTGGACATGAAGATTGAACTTATTGAGGAAGATAAAGAATGTTGGTGTAAAATGGAAGAAAAATTGAAAGCTTTTTATTTTGATTGCTTACTGCCTGAAATTCTTGATTCTCGGTTAGATAGGCAAATGGAAATTAGAGAACCCAAATATATTCTTGACGCGATCAATCAAAAAGATAAACAAAAAGATTCAAAGCGAAAATTAGAATCTAAGGATACAACAAAACGCAAAAGAAAAGCGATATAAATCGCATGAGCACATTCTTCAATTATGCACCAAAATTCCTAAGTTCAAGTTCAGTCTTCAATCCGAACTGCAAATATGCATGTTTTTTGTGTAACCTTGTAGTCCTTGTGGCTGGAAATAACAATCATGTTTTTAAATGAGATTGATATTACCCTTCTTGTCTCTTTTACAGTTTATTTTGATTTTTTTTTTGTATCCTCACACAAATTTTGGTCAGATGATGACAACTTTTTATGGAAAATCAACATTATTTTTTGTGAACTAGAAATTTTATTTGCTCAGGCAGAAGCATTTTTTATAATATGACCACACTTGACCTTTACAGCCTGCATCTGTACTTCTATACTAATATTATAAAGAACAAAGATTTGATTGTTTGTTTCTTTGGATTGGATAGGCTCCGAAACTACTTGACTGATTTGAAAAACTCTTTCACTGTTGGGGAGTTACACTATCCCCGGTGAACAAAAATGTTATATTTTATCTGGGTATGGGAAGAAGTTCCCACGGAATGCGGGTGAAACCGCGTGAAACAGCTAGTAATAAATAAACCACGTTTCTCTGCGCTTTTTGTATGATTTTGTAAAATGGTAAAACAAGTGAGATATTACATTAGGTAATTATAGATTTTTTATTAAATACTGGTTTTATTATAACAACCTATCCACCTATCTTATCTTCCTACTTACCTAGCCCACCAAATTACGCAGTGAAATTCTTGGGCGTTTAATCCATCACGCTGAAATTTAGAAAGTAAGTGAACACATTATCTATTACTATAGTACAAAGAAACACTAATGTTATTGGTTTTATTAATCGGATTTATTTGCCTACATAAAACCGTCTAAATATTCAGTACCTAATCGTCTTTCAAAGTCACTCAATACACCAACTCAAAATTTTAAAATTCCAGGTTATCATCTTTTGTCATGCAACCGAGCGGGCAACGAGCGTCAACTTGTCAATGTGTGCGTGACGACGCACACAACTAGCGCGACGCAGTAAAATACCTATATTACGCGCGCCGCGTTTGCTCGGCACAGTCTTAATGTTTTTACTGTTATTGGTTAAATATCTCACCTGTATACTTGCTTTCTTCATAATAATCACTTGATTTGAAATGTTTTGCACATAGCCTCGAAGTCGGAGTCGGCTTCCAATTTTTCCGACGTATTGCTTTGATCCAAGATTGCAAGCATTTTTTGTCCCTATGGAAACGATGAATTCCAATATTTTCACAATTATAAGCACAGCATTGTGGCATTTCGTTAGTTTTTTAATGCAAAAAGTTTAATCACTTAAAACATAAGTTTCTTTTGAACAAGTTTTGACAGTGCGTCAGGTGCCAACGATATGACGCCACCTACCAGGATAAATTCGCGCTTTTCTCCCCATTATCGTGTCATCGACAAGCGAAACATCTACGGCAATAATAAGAAGACAGGAGAAGTTATCAAAGCTGAAATTGACGATGGCACTGTGAACAAGAGGAGAGGAGCTCACGGAAGTATATTATCTCCAAGCTTTGGAGTACGTTCCACCACCTGCACTCGTGGAGACGGCTTGCAAAAATTAGTTGAGGGACGTGGGGCTTGATAACTTTGACGTTTACTTGATACATAACCCCATGTCATTCATGGAAGGCCCCAGACCAAAAGACGGCACAGTCATACTATACTCCCAGTATAACTATTTGGATGCCTGATCATGCAAAACTTGTAAGTATAAGCCTCGCCAAGTCCATTGGAGTTAGCAAATCCAACTCGTAGCAAATAGAGAAGATTATGGATACAGCTAATTATGAACCAGGTGGAATGCCATCCCTACTTGTCACAGCAAAGCTTGCACAACTTCTGCGCTGAACGCAAAATCAAACCCAGCTGTTTCGGAGTACTCGACTCTAAGGGAACCCCTGCCGAATACAAGAACTCCACAATAGCGACCTCGTATTACCTGCGCCTGCGACCGCATCCTTCACCGCTGCGGCGAGAGAGAGTTGCGCCGACCTCAATTTAAAATTGTGCTCTGCAAAGCCAGGAAGATCTACAGTCAACACACATTCGTCAATTGACGCACTAGACGCGCTAGATAACAAGATAACAAGAAACGCACATTCACTTTTAAAGGTATGAAGAATACTCACGAAAACTAACCGTTTTAGTGGAATATTAGCTTACATATCATTTTATAAACATTATGTTAATAAATACATAAACATTATATTATGTTTGTCATTTTTTACAATTGATTTTCATTAGACTAAAAACATTTAATATTAAAATAAATGTAAGAATAATTTTATGAATTTTGTGAGATCAAAATAGATTTTAAATTCAATCATTCAACAATAAACATACAGTGCACCTGTAAAGTTTGGTCCTTCGAAAGCCGAATCAAGAATTGGATTAGGAATCCAACATGAAGCCATCCAAAATAAAGACAAGAAGTGTTACCACAAGGTAAGAAGGCAGAGCACAATCCACGAGAGAATAATCTACGTGCGTCCATCGCCACGACAAGTGATCGAGCTGACCACATACACGGGGATAGGTACTGAGTGGCTGCCATTCAAGGTGGCGTAAAACTAAAACTAATTCCAATGTATTATTTAACAGCAATTTTAAGTATTTTGTCCCATTTAGGTAAAATGGGTGATTGCAAAAATGATACCAATACCGTAATTAACAACTTAATATTGTCAAAAAAAAAAAACACACCTGCAAGAATAGAAACAGGCACTGAATCCACAAAAATGACCTTCAATTAATTGCTCCCAATAGAAATAGACGAGGCATTAAATGAATCATTTGAATAAATCCAAGCATGTGCTTATGTGTGTGGTTTTTGAATAAAAAGATTCAATATAAACTGTGAAAAAGGTTGAAATGCATTTCTTTCTGAAACTGCTGAAAACTGGCACGCGTTTGTTGAATGCAGAGAATATAAAGAATTTAAAAAGTTTGAATTATGCCAGTCGTGATTTTCTTGCTTGTGTAGAGTACTGCGCATGTATTGTAAAAATGTTTTTAACTGAAAAAGCACATATACCCAACCTAAGATTTTAGATTTTAGAAAATATAAAGAAAATGTAAATTTTGATTTCTACTAAACTATGGGTTTTTTGTTTCAAGCTTGTAACTGCTGAATCCATCTAAGTGGGTACTTATGCAAAATTGGTTTATATTTACTAACACGTTAGATTTTTTAGTTATGTTTATTTACTAAGCATTTTAATTTCCTCCAATTTTTGTAACATATCCCTAATTTTAGTGTTTCATTGTTTACCGCAGCAGACCTTCTAATATTGGTAGTAATGATGTTGAACATTTCAAGAAGCTAATAAAAAAAACTAAAGCCAATTCGAACAAAAAAAAAACCAATGTGTTGGAAACTCCTTCGTCTAAATGACTCCTATCACTTTAAAATATAAACTGACTCCTGTCACTTTTGAAAAATATAATAATATTCTATGACTCTGAAAAATAAATGGCGATTCGGTACATAACGTCGGCTTTTTCCTTCATCTGGCGACCGTTAAATAATATGGAAATAATAAAAACAGAGCGTAGTATCGCGAGAAGATTTTTTACTATCGCTAAAAATGAGTTTGAGTCGTGTTTAGAGTCAAATATCGACGAGCTTACTGCGGCCTTCAACAAACTCCAGTTGCGAGCACAAACGTTGTTCGACGTAGATCAACGTATTAAAGAACAATGGCTTAGCACGGCGGATATAACTGAAGACGAAATTTTCGAGGACTGCTTGACCAGCGATAAGTATCAAAGCGACTGGGAGCGTATAAAAGTAAAGTACGAGAACGTTACCCGGAAGAACGAACGCATAACCAGGTCTTGCAAATCCAGCTGCAGTGATGTGTCGAATAATTCTAATAAGGCGCATACATGTTGTGAGAACTCGACATGTAGTAACGCACGCCATTCAAGACGATTTCGACTACTGAAGTTCGAATTAAGGAAGTTCGACGGAAATGTTAAAAATTGGCTTGGATTTTGGTGTCAATTTCAGAAAATCGACGGTGACGAAACAATTGACGACGGAGATAAGTTCCAGTATTTATACCAGTGTACTGTTCCAGATACTCCAGCTCGAGAGATCGTCGAAAGCTTTCCGCCATCGGGAGCTAACTATAAAAAGGCTATTGAACAATTGAAGTCCAGGTTTGCACGCGACGAGATGTTGATTGATATTTATGTACGGGAGCTGCTCAACCTTGTTTTAGCACAAGCCAAAGGTTCCTATAGATTAGGCCACTTATATGACAAATTAAATACGCAATTACAAGCGCTGCAAAGCTTAGGTGTCACTATGGACAAATACGCTGCTTTACTTTTTCCTTTAGTAGAGTCCGCCCTGCCCGAATCTGTATTACGAGCGTGGCAGAGATCTCAAGTACTCGAGGAGAAAAGCGACGATCATCTGACCCGGCTCATGCTATTCCTGAAACGCGAAGTGGAGTCCGAGGAGCGGATACAGCTGTCGCGGAGCGGTATAGCATCGGGTGACAGTTGTTTAACTAGCGCTTCTACTCAACCCACCGCGGCATGTTTGGTGTCTACGGACGACGCAGGTAAGAAGATTGCTTGTATTTGGTGTGAAAAGGCATCACATACCAGCTTCGAGTGCTATAAAGCTAACAAGATGTCATATGAAGCTAGGAAGGAAGCGCTAAATAAAAAGGGAGCATGTTTTATTTGTTTAAAGACTGGACATAATTCAAAAAAGTGCAAGAATTTCTCTAAATGCCTTTTCTGCTCCAAACGTCATTCTGTGTTTATGTGCCCTGACATTAAAACGTCAATTCAAAACAAAACCGAAAAAAGTTCGAAAGTCGAAACGTCAAGTTTGAATAATAACGTAACCCAAAATAAGGCCAAGATCATACTGTGTCAAACGCTTATGGTCAATATCATAAGCGATAATAAATGTATGCAGGTACGGTGCTTTATTGATACGGGTGCACAGAGGACTTATTTACGCCGTGATATAATTGAAAGCTTGAATCTTAGGCCGAGCAGCAAAGAAACTTTATCGAATTGTCTTTTTGGCGGGATTGAAACCAAA
Organism: Sesamia nonagrioides; assembly: GCA_017933935.1. Classification (NCBI taxonomy): domain Eukaryota; kingdom Metazoa; phylum Arthropoda; class Insecta; order Lepidoptera; family Noctuidae; genus Sesamia; species Sesamia nonagrioides. Next base: position 685,166 of record JADWQK010001571.1, read on the forward strand.
CAAGAAACGTTTCATGCCTATAAGTTCAGTATAGCAAGTTTAGATAAGAAGTTTGAATGCAAGATGACTGCGTTAGGCAAGAGCAAGATCTGCGGGTACGTACCTCGTTTAAATGTAGAACATGAGATTTTTAAGGAGTTACAGAGACATAATATCGCGCTGAGCGACGTCGGTGATGCAGCCGCACCTGACATCGGATTGTTAGTAGGCGCGGACCAGGCCGGCTTATTGCTCACGAAAAGTTTTTTGGAACTAAATAATGAAGCTCTTGTGGCAGTAAATACAAAGCTTGGATGGACGATTCAGGGACCAATTACGAAGGCATGCGGTGTAACGACTAATGTAGTATCGGTTAACTTGCAGTTATCGGAGCTTTGGGACTTGGAAACGCTCGGCATACGGGATCCAGTAGATGTTGCTAATAAGTCAAAGGCAGACACTCTTATAATGGATCAGTTTCGAGATTCCATCAAGATCAATGACGAGGGACGATACGAAGTGGACTTACCATCTAGAGGCTGTAATGCCAAACAGCTCTTGAAGAGTAAATGGTGGGAGGGTCCTGATTGGCTGAAAGCAAAGGAGAGTGAATGGCCTAAATCTCAATTGACATTTGATGAGAGAGAAGTCAACAAAGAGACAAACAAAATAGTTATAGTCGTTAACAACACCACAGATAATAATACGTTTATATCTACGCTGACTTACTTCTCTAAATACACAATGATAGTGAGGACGGTTGGTTGGATTTTAAGATTTTTGTACAACTGTAAGAATATTAATGACAAACGAAGAAGTGAATTGACATGTGAAGAGTTCCAGAGTGCTGAAAAGATACTTTTGAAGATGGTTCAGGCCGAGATGATATCAGATACCGAAAAGAAGAAGACAAAAGATCTGAAAATGTTTAAAGATGAAGAAGGTTTATTGAGGATTCGCACTAAACTTGTTCTTAGCGATGAGCCTGCCGATTTCATCTGTCCGATATACTTACCGGGCAAACATATAATAATACAAAGATTAGTAGCTTCTAAGCATCGTCTAATGCTCCATGCCGGCCCTGGTATATTAATGGCAGCACTCAGAGAGAGATACTGGATCACAGGAGTGAGAAGACTCATAAAATCAATTATTTCAAAATGCATACACTGCAAACGGCTATCCGTTAAGCATGCTGACACACCATTACCACCTTTACCTGTTGACAGAATAAAACCAGCTGCTGCATTTGAGGTCACAGGCATTGACCTAGCTGGTCCTCTTTTTTTGCGGTCGGGAGGGAAGGTGTGGATTATACTTTTTACGTGTGCGGTTTACCGTGCCGTGCATCTGGAATTGACTAAATCGCTGTCAACAGAAGCCTTTCTAATGGCTTTACGGAGGTTTATCACGAGACGTGGAAGAGTCGACACAATTTACACGGATAATGCTACTAATTTCCACGGAGCTGATAACCTTCTGAAGACTTTGGATTAGCAAGAGATCTCTGCTTATTCCAGCGTGCGTAACATAAAGTGGAAATTCAGTCCTCCTGCAGCACCATGGTGGGGAGGATGGTGGGAGCGCTTAATACGGTCCGTAAAGGATCTTCTGAAGAGAAACTTGGGACAGAAAACAGTTTCTTATGATGAACTGCTGACCCTACTTCATGATTGTGAAGCTCTTATTAATGCAAGACCTCTAACATACATGGCGGATGACTCTGATAAACTGAAGCCTCTTACACCGGCCTGCTTTACACAGGGACTCCCTTCGTACGAGACCCCGGATCTGGACCAAATCGACCGTGATTCTTGTAACCGGCGACTAAGATATCTGCAAAAGGTAAGGGAAGATTTGAGGGAACGTTTTAGAAATGAGTACTTGGGTTTGCTCTTACAGAAGGGCAGGGACGGTAACTCTAGTTTAATGGTAGGCGACGTTGTTCTAGTCGAAACTGAGGATAAGCGTATAAAGTGGCCTTTAGGAAGAATTTTAGAAACCTTTGTTGGTAAAGACGGCCACGCAAGAGTGGCAAGAGTGCGTACAGCCGACGGCGAGTACACGAGAGCTTTTCAGCGCCTCTACCCTCTTGAGCTGCAGCCCGGCGACATCGTGTGAAGAAGAGTTTGGGCCTCCGCCCCAAAGGTGGGAGGATGTTGGAAACTCCTTCGTCTAAATGACTCCTATCACTTTAAAATATAAACTGACTCCTGTCACTTTTGAAAAATATAATAACATTCTCTGACTCTGAAAAATAAAATGGCGATTCGGTACATAACTTCGGCTTTTTCCTTCACAATGGATTATCTATAAAACAAAAAGAAGAAACTTGGTAAGTATTAACAAAAGAATTTAATGCTGCAAGCAGCACTTACTGCAGTGTCAATCATTTGAAAAGTAAGTGGGAATACCTAAATAAACGTGCGAACTGATAAGATAGCAGATTCAGTTGTCAATTGACGCACTGGATAAGAATAAGCGCACATTTACTTTAAAAGGTACCGGCGGTTGTTGCGGACGACATCGATGTGTTTTAAAATAAGGGCTAATAGTGATAATGATAAGTGAAGTATGATAAGAACTGATGCAAGTATTAAGATGAGGAGATGAGTGGATAGATAGATAGTGATGGATAGTAGGAGATGAGTGCTTAGTGTAATAATTAATATTAGTAGGAATAAGACTGGACCTGGGACCCTTACTTAATATCGTCCTAGATTGGTACAGCAATAGAAATGGGTTATCGTGTTTTCGACACGGGTTACATCTACAGCAATGAGAAGGAGATAGGAGAAGCTATTAAAGCTAAAATTGACGATGGCACTGTGAAACGAGAGGAGCTGTACATCACTATTTAGAAGACAAAAAAGCTTGGGACTGAGCTGCTCGCTCTGTTAAGCATTGTTAATTGTTATTAAGTAATATGCGTAATTATAAGGTAAATTATTGTAAACATTTTCATTTTTAATGTCTGGACTTGAAAAAAGACGATGATCCCTGAGTTTGTTTCGACTATTTCTTCTCAGAGGTAGTCAGTTAGGAAATGCCGGCTTCATCTAGTTAAAAAAATAAAATAAACATGACGTGTAAAAGTGATCAGTGATCCTACTTGCTTAATAAACGATTTCATTTCATTTCATTTCACCTCTACGCTCTGGGTACGTTCCACCGACCGACAGCTGCACATAAGTAGCTTAGACGGAAATTCTGGTAGAGATGTTGTCGGCAGTTATCGAACTTCAACAACGTACCAAGTTGAAACGTGGCAACACAAGCTTCGTGTGGGCGATCTAGTGATCGTCAAAGAAGGTAATCAAACCCAATCTATATGTATATATGGAAGAGCAAGAGAGGAACAACTTGTATTCTTAAACGGTTTATTTGTCGGAAAATATAGATATCTTTGGTCACCGCTTTGGTGTACCCTCGCTTAACAATATGGGTTATCCTGCCTTCGACGAGGGAAACATCTACGGCAATAAAAAGGAGATAGGAGAAGCTACCAAAGCTAAAATTGAAGATGGCATTGTGATACAAGAGGAGCTCTCGGAAGTACATTATCTCCAAGCTCTGGAGTACGTTCCACCGACCTGACCTCGTGGAGACCTCTTAAAAAATTTGTTGAGGAACATGGGACTTGATTACTTTAAACTTTACTTGATTTATATAACCCCATGTTTTTCAAAGAAGGTCCCGACCCCAGACCAAAAGACGGCACAGTCATACTATACTCCCAGTGTAACTATTTGGATGCCTGATCATACAAAACTTGTAAGTATAAGCCTCGCCAAGTCCATTGGAGTTAGCAACTCCAACTCGTAGCAAATAGAGAAGATTATGGATACAGCTAATTGTGAACCAGGTGGAATGCCATCCCTACTTGTCGCAGCAACGCCTGCACAACTTCTACGCTGAACGTAAGATCAAACTCAGCGGTTTCGGAGTAATCGGCTCTAAGGGAACCTCACAAGAACTCCACAATAGCGACTTCGAAAACTTTGAAAAAAACTCAAATGCCTGCGCCTGCGACCGCAGCCTTCACCGCCGCGGTGAGAGAGAGTTGCGCCGACCTCAATTTATTATGGAAAGCCTGCAAAGCCAGGAAGTAGAGCGCCAATTGCAGAAGAACGAAGAAGAAGGCGGAATCTGACCCCAATTGGACGAAGGCGAAAATGCCAGCAACTCGAATAGTAGCAATGAAGAAAATAACCTTACCCAAGGACAGAAAGCTGTTACCCATTTCAGCCGAGCGCCTCAGGGCGGCTAAAGATCTTTCAGACAATGTCAAGACAGTTTCAGAGATGAGATAAAAACTCAAAAGGACAGAGCCCGTCGACAAAGAAAGTCGTCTGCAACAGCTGAGCGTCGAGTACGTGAATGACGAAATAAGCCTCAAGAGCCGAATCCAAGCTGTCCAAGATATGACAAAAGGGAACAAAGCGCCGCTGGTAATCGACAGGGATCACCGCATAGTCAAACTGTGGATACAGTCGATTCATGGGCTTCAACAGTAAGATCTACAGTCAACACACATTCGTCTTCGATATTCATGAGACAACACCAAGATCTACAGCCAAGAACAGTAGTCAAGAATCAATAGTAAAATAAGTTAACAAGTGGCCCCGCTAACATTTTGAAGAATACATCAAGTAAGTTAATACACCGAAGGCTGACTTATTTCCACCAACCAAGCAACAGAGGGTGCGTCAAAAACGTGCAGAGTGCAACCACATACGTATATTAAATGGTCCTGCATGTCGGACACGCACAAATTGGTAGTATATTATGGACTTGGTGTATCACCGGCGTAGCTACTGATAAGATACCAGATCGACACTGGCCGCAAGGGTGGTGGTGAAGTCATCATCTAAAAACCACCTGTGGGAGAGACTGCAGGCTCTGAACTTCACGCTGAACCAGTCGTCAATTGTCGCACTGGACGCGCTAACAACAAGCGCACATTTACTTTTAAAGGTATGGAGGATACTCGGGAAAACTAACTGTTTTAGTGGAATATTAGGTACCTTACACATCATTTTATAAATATTAATGGCGTTTTTCATTTTTTAAAATTGATTTTCATTAGACTTAAGACATTAAATTCAAGATCAAAATTGATTTTAAATTAAATCATTGAACAATAAACATACAGTGCCTCGAAGGTTTGGTCCTTCGAAAGCCGGATCAAGAATTGAATTAAGAATCCAACATAAAGCCATCCACAATAAAGACAAGAAGTGTTACCACAAGGTAAGAAGGCAGAGCACAATCCACGAGAAAATAATCCACGTGCGGCCATCGCCACGACAAGTGATCGAGCTGACCACATCCACGGGGATAGGTACTGAGTGGCTACCATTCAAGGCGGCGTAAAACAAAAAATAATTCCATTGTATTATTTAAATATTGTAAAATTTAATCTTTTGTGCTTCGTTCTTTTATTTTGGTAGTCAACAAGATCCACAGAACAGATGTCACATTAAAAATTATCTGTACTAATAAGTAAGTAAGTTTGTGGAAGTGTTCTAATAAGAACACTTCCACGACTTGCAACACAACCCAATGGCTGATAACAAGGTTGAGGAAACCTCAATCCTTCTCTGTATGAGAGGAGACCTGTGCCCAGCAGTGGGACGATAAAAATGTTGATGATGATATTATTTTGCTTGACAGTGTTTCTGAACTTATGTAATTTAGGCTGAGAACATTTTCCTTTTTTTTTCTATTTGTGTTTTTTTTTTATTTGTTATTTGTATTTTGGGTACCTGAAAAAGTATCTTTAGAAGAAGTATGAGAATCAGATTGGCCGCAGACAATGGATATAAAAAAAAACAGAACAATGACGACAACAACAACAACAAATAACGTTAAGCATTAAAACAATCTCAATCAACAATCGACAAAAGAAACTCAAGAGGAGCGTTTACCACATGACAAGCTGGTCTTCGATTTCAGTTTATTCCCCAAAATGAACACTTGATTTAAATAAACTGAATTGACAATAACGTTCTACATCACAATTCCAATGTTGGTCGATCAGAATTTAATCCAGGAGAAGCATTTAGAAGCGACCTCCAACCAGTTTTTAGATTATATTTCGAACAAATGGTGGCACGGGAACTACAACACGGAGAATTTCTGACGTTTCTCCTTCATTTTGCGGAATCCATGTTGATTTTCGAATGTTGTGTTTCTTAGTTAAGATCACCACATGTACGCTTAGCTATGGTTTAGACTGCCAATTCGCTAACACCACTGAGTTCTAGGAAAATATTTATTTTCGCAAACAACATGAAGATAATAGAGAAAGATAATGTGAGAACTTTGACAACATGAGAAAGCTTAAGCACGGCGAATACGTCCGTTAGCCGTTGGAACGAGTAGCGCACTGCTTGGGCGAGCCCAAGTGGTAGAGGTTCGGCACTCTCTTGCAACAAAGGCTCATTACCTGCACCCGCACTGGTAGGTGCGCCGGCGCAGGTAATAGTAACGCGTTTTGTTAGAGTGCAAGCTTCATGCAAGAAATAACTGAACTTACATCTTTATTGTTATTGTTGAATTTTGTGAGATCAAAATTGATTTTAAATTCAATCATTCAACAATAAACATACAGTGCACCTCTAAAGTTTGGTCCTTCGAAAGCCGGATCGAGAATTGGATTAAGAATACAGCATGAAGCCATCCACAATAAAGACAAGAAGTGTTACCACAAGGTAAGAAGGCAGAGCACAATCCACGAGAAAATAATCCACGTGCGTCCATCGCCACGACAAGTGATCGAGCTGACCACATCCACGGGCATAGGTACTGAGTGGCTACCATTCAAAGCGGCGTAAAACAAAAAATAATTCCATTGTATTATTTCAATATTGTAAAATTTAATCTTTTGTGCTTCGTCCTTTTATTTTGGGAGTCAACAAAATCCACAGAACAGTTGTCACATTAAAAATTATCTGTACTTATTAGAACACTCCCACGACTTGCAACACAACCCAATGGCTGATAACAAGGTGAAGGAAAACATCTTGAGGAAACCTGGACTTTAAGTCTGAAATCGCCAACCCGCATTGAGTAAGCGTAGTGATTACGCTCAATCCTTCTCTATATGAGAGGAGACCTGTCTTCAGCAGTGGGATGATAAAAAGTCTGATGATGATGATGATTAGAACGCTTGTTGATTAGAGTTAGTTCGATCGAGAACCTAACGAGACTGAGCAACTGCATCAAGAGCTAAGCAAGGGATGCAGTATCGGTGCTCCTATACACCGCGTCCGACCCACTTGACAATTCAAAATATAGTTTAAAAAACTAAAAAAACACGCTTTTAAAAATATCAAACTAAACAGTTAAAAATGATTAAAAAAAAAAAGCGTGAGGCGCTTTGTGCTATAATGTTTGTATATTAAGCGCCCCAAGTTTTTTTTAAATTATTTTAAACTTTTTAGTTTGATATTTTTAAAAGAATGTTTTTTTTACTTTTTTAAACTGCATTTATTTCCAACTTTGTAATTCGATATTCTTTAAAAAAAAAAACGAACGAACGAACGTATTGAAAACGGTGGGAGATTTTACAGTAATGACCCGCTCACTCATAGTCCAAAGACTTAGAGACGGACAAACAAACAAACAAGCAAGCAAACATACAAGTGAAGCTAATAAAAAGCATGTAAAAAGTACATGTAATTGATTTATTTTAAATAAATGCTTGGATTTTGATTTTAACGTTGTCATAAGTACTTCATTTACACATTTAAACACACATTAATTTTCTTTATGTTTTTTATATTAAATTTCTCTGTATGAGAGAAGACCTGTGCCCAGCAGTGGGACGATAAAAAGGTTGATGATGTTAAAAAAAGACACATACATAATTTATGATTTTGCTTGTCAATGTTTCTGTACCTAAATTACCCTAGGCTGATGAAATTTTCTTTTTATCTATTTGTGTTTTTTTTTTTTTATTATTTCATATTTGTATTTTGGGTACCCGAAAAAAATTCTTTAAAAGAAGTGTGAGAATCAGATTAACCTTAGACAATGGTTATAAAAAACCACAACAACGACGACGACGACAACAACAACACGAACAACAAATAACGTTAAGCATTCAAACAATCTCAACTTACAATCAATTATTCCAATACAATATTGACGCAATACAGTGCTGTCAAAAGAAACTCAAGAGGATCGTTTACCACATGACAAGCTGGTCATCGATTTCAGTTTATTCCCCAAAATGAACACTTTATTTAACTAAACCGAATTGACGATAACGTTCTACACAACAAGTCCAATGTTGATCGATCAGAATTTAATTCAGGAGAAGCACTTAGAACCGCCCTCCCAACTAGTTTTTAGATTTTATTTCGAAGAAACGGCGGCACGGGAACTCCAACACGCCAAATATCTGATGTTTCTCCTTCAGAAGCCATTTTGCGGAAACCATCTTGATTTTTCGATATATTTTGAAAACGTGGTGCCACGGGAATTCCAACACGCAAAATTTCTGACGTTTCTCCTTCAGAAGCCATTTTGCGTAATCCATGTTGATTTTCGAATCTTGTGTTTCTTAGTTAAGATCACCACATCTATTCGCTAACACCACTGAGTTCTAAGAAAATATTTAGTTTCGCTAACAACATGAAGATAATAGAGAAAGATAATGTGAGAACTTTTACAACATGAGAAAGCTTAAGCGCGGCGAATACGTCCGTTAGCCGTTGGAACGAGTAGCGTACTGCAGCAAAGGCTCATTACCTGCGTCCGCACTGGTAGGTGCGCGGGTGCAGGTAATAGAAACGCGCTTTGTTAGAGTGCAAGCTTCATGCGAGAAATAACTGTACTTACATCTTTATTGTTAGTGTTGAATTTTGTGAGATCAAAATTGATTTTAAATTCAATCATTCAACAATAAACATACAGTGCACCTCTAAAGTTTGGTCCTTCGAAAGCCGGATCGAGAATTGGATTAAGAATACAGCATGAAGTCATCCACAATAAAGACAAGAAGTGTTACCACAAGGTAAGAAGGCAGAGCACAATCCACGAGAAAATAATCCACGTGCGTCCATCGCCACGACAAGTGATCGAGCTGACCACATCCACGGGCATAGGTACTGAGTGGCTACCATTCAAAGCGGAGTAAAACAAAAAATAATTCCATTGTATTATTTAAATATTGTAAAATTTAATCTTCTGTGCTTCGTCCTTTTATTTTGGGAGTCAACAAAATCCACAGAACAGTTGTCACATTAAAAATTATCTGTACCTATTAGAACACTCCCACGACTTGCAACACAACCCAATGGCTGATAACAAGGTGAAGGAAAACATCTTGAGGAAACCTGGACTTTAAGTCTGAAATCGCCAACCCGCATTGAGTAAGCGTAGTGATTACGCTCAATCCTTCTCTATATGAGAGGAGACCTGTCTTCAGCAGTGGGACGATAAAAAGTCTGATGATGATGATGATTAGAACGCTTGTTGATTAGAGTTAGTTCGATCGAGAACCTAACGAGACTGAGCAACTGCATCAAGAGCTAAGCAAGGGATGCAGTATCGGTGCTCCTATACACCGCGTCCGACCCACTTGACAATTCAAAATATAGTTTAAAACACGTTTAGTTCAATATTCTTTTAAAAAAAACGAACGAACGAACGTATTGAAAACGGTGGGACATTTTACAATAACGACCCGCTCACTCATAGTCCAAAGAGTTAGAGACGGACAAACAAACAAACAAGCAAGCAAACATACAAGTGAAGCTGATAAAAAGCATGTAAAAAAAAAACACTAAAAAAACACGCTTTTAAAAAATATCAAACTAACAAAAAAAGTTAAAAATGATTTTAAAAAAAAAGCGTGGGGCGCTTTGTGCTATAATGTTTGAATATTAAGCGCCCCAAGCTTTTTTTAAATTATTTTAAACTTTTTAGTTTGATATTTTTAAAAGAATGTTTTTTTACTTTTTTAAACTGTATTTATTTCCAACTTTGTAATTCGATATTCTTTAAAAAAAAAACGAACGAACGAACGTATTGAAAACGGTGGAACATTTTACAGTAATGAGCCGCTCACTCGTAGTCCAAAGAGTTAGAGACGGACAGACAAACAAACAAGCAAGCAAACATACAAGTGAAGCTGATAAAAGCATGTAAAAAAAACTAAAACAACATGCTTTTAAAATATCAAACTAAAAACTTAAAAATTATTTTTAACTTTTTAGTTTGATATTTTGTAAAACCATGTTTTTTAGTTTTTTAAACTATATTTATTTTCAACTTTTTAGTTCGATATTCTTTTTTTTTTTAAAACGATTGGACGAACTTAATGAAAACGGTGGGACATTTTATAGTAATGAGCCGCTCACTCGTAGTCCAAAGAGTTAGAGACGGACAAACAAACAAACAAGCAAGCAAACATACAAGTGAAGCTGATAAAAGCATGTAAAAAAAAACTAAAACAACATGCTTTTAAAAAATATCAAACTAAAAAGTTAAAAATTATTTTTAACTTTTTAGTTTGATATTTTTAAAAACATGTTGTTTTAGTTTTTTAAACTATATTTATTTTCAACTTTTTAGTTCAATATTCTTTTAAAAAAAACGAACGAACGAACGTATTGAAAACGGTGGGACATTTTACAGTAATGAGCCGCTCACTCGTAGTCCAAAGAATTAGAGCAAAAATACAAGTGAAGCTAATAAAAACATGCAAAAAGTACATGTAATTAATTGATTTATTTTAAATAAATGCTTGGATTTTGATTTTGACGTTGTCATAAGCACTTCATTTACACATTTAAACACACATTAATTTTCTTTAATGTTTTTTATATTAAATTTCTCTGTATGAGAGGAGACCTGTGCCCAGCAGTGGGACGATAAAAAGGTTTATGATGATATTAAAAAAATACACATAGATAATTTATGATTTTGCTTGTCAGTGTTTCTGTAGCTAAATTACCCTAGGCTGATGAAATTTTCTTTTTACCTATTTGTGTTTTTCTTTTTTTATTTGATATTTGTATTTTGGGTACCCTAAAAAATTTCTTTAGAAGAAGTGTGAGAATCAGATTGACCTTAGACAATGGTTATAAAAAACCACAACAACGACGACGACAACAACAACAAATAACGTTAAGCATTGAAACAATCTCAACCTACAATCAATTATTCCAACACAATATTAACGCAGTACACTGCTGTCAAAATAAACGAGGAGCGTTTATCACATGACAAGCTGGTCTTCGATTTCACTTTGTTCCCCAAAATGAACACTTGATTTAATCAAACCAAATTGACGTTAACGTTTTACATCACAAGTCCAATGTCGATCGATCACAATTTAATTCAAGAGAAGCACTTAGAACCTATCTACAACTAATTTTTAGATTATGTTTCGAAAAAATGGCGGCACGGGAGCAGCAATGTGTCAAATATTATCTGACGTTTCCCCTTCAGAAGCCATTTTGACAAGTGATCGAGCTGAACACATACACGGGGTTAGGTACTGAGTGGCTGCCATTCAAGGCGGCGTAAAACAAAAAATAATTCCATTGTATTATTTAAATATTGTAAAATTTAATCTATTGGGCTTCGTCCTTTTATTTTGGGAGTCAACAAGATCCACAGAACAGACGTCACATTAAAAATTATCTGTACTTATTAAAACACTTCCACGACTTGCAACACAACCCAATAACTGATAACAAGGTGAAGGAAAACATCTTGAGGAAACCTGGACTTGAAGTCTGAAATCGCCAACCCGCATTGAGCAAGCGTGGTGATTACGCTCAATCCTTCTCTGTATAAGAGGAGACCTGTGCCCAGCAGTGCGACGATATAAAGGTTGATGATGATATTATTTTGCTTGACAGTGTTTCTGTACCTATATTAGCCTAGGCTGAGAAAATTTTCCTCTTTTTCTATTTGATTTTTTTTTGTTAATTTGTCATTTGTATTTTGGGTACCTGAAAGAATATCTTTAGAAAAAGTGTGAGAATCAGATTGGCCTCAGACAATGGTTATAAAAAACCACAACAACGACGATGACAACAACAACAACAACAAATAACGTTAAGCATTAAAACAATCTCAATCAACAATCAATTCCAACACAATATTGACGCAATACACTGCTGTCAAAAGAAACTCAAGAGGAGCATTTACCGCATGCCAAGCTGGTCTTCGATTTCAGTTTGTTTCCCAAAATGAACACTTGATTTAACCAAACCAAATTGACGATAACGTTCTACATCACAAGTCATGAGTCATGTTGATCGATCAGAATTTAATTCAGGAGAAGCATTTAGAACCGCCCTCCCAACTAGTTTTTAGATTTTATTTCGAAGAAATGGCGGCACGGGAACTCCAACACGCCAAATATCTGATGTTTCTCCTTCAGAAGCCATTTTACGGACGCCATCATGATTTTTCGATATATTTTGAATACATGGCGGCACGGGAATTCCAACACGCAAAATTTCTGACGTTTCTCCTTCAGAAACCATTTTGCGGAATCCATCTTGATTTTGGAATCTTGTGTTTCTTAGTTAAGATCACCATATGTACGCTTAGCTATGGTTTAGACTGCCAATTCGCTAACACCACTGAGTTCTAAGAAAATATTTATTTTCGCAAACAACACGAAGATAATAGAGAAAGATAATGTGAGAACTTTGACAACATGAGAAAGCTTAAGCACGGCGAATACGTCCGTTAGCCGTTGGAACGAGTAGCGCACTGCTTGGCTTGGGCGAGCCCAAGTGGTAGAGGTTCGGCACTCTCTTGCAACAAAGGCTCATTACCTGCGCTCGCACTGGTAGGTGCGCGGGTGCAGGTAATAGTAACGCCCTTTGTTAGAGTGCAAGCTTCATGCGAGAAATAACTGTACTTACATCTTTATTGTTAGTGTCTCCACTGTTTAAATAATTCATGTTATGTTCAGTAAAACATACCATATGAGCCCAAAGAGTAAAAATATAATTAATAAATGTAAAAGCAATCAAGACTTGAGTGACTTGAGTGGGTTGTTATCGTGGCGTACGGACTCCCGACCCGTCGTCAACTGTTGGTTAGAGGTGGACCGCGGGCGAGGATGTACGCTCCCCATTGTGACACATAAGTTCTCGTACACACATCCGATAAAGGACGTGTTACAATAACAATTAATATATCTATATTACTACAGTTTGTCTAAGCTGAAATAACACGCCCCACTTCTGCGTTTACGCACACAAACAAAGGAGATGTTTCATTTTGGGACACCACAATGTACGCTATATAGATAAAAAGGAAAAAAAATAAAAAAAAAATCATAAAAATACAACTAAATTAATTTGAACAGAAATAAAAGTATATATAATTAACTATTTGAAGCGTATTTTAGTGAGATAACCCTTTATTAAGGTAGCCATCACAGTGGTTATGACGTTTGATTGGCGACTTTGACAGTTCTATTTTCCCGTTGTGTTCGTGTCGAGTGATGATTTGATTTGATTGTGTTTATTTAATGGGCCGTATGTTAGGAATTCATGTTTTGTTTTTATCGCAGTCATATGGTATATAATATAGATACGATAGCCTTAGATACATGACACGTCAATCAAATGTCACTGTCAAAATCTTATTTCGCTTATTGCTGACCACTATATTTATTAGTAGTTGTGTTGCACTCCTTGGCCGAGTTTAATTGAATCTGTATAAAAACTAAGCCAAAATATAGGAAATTAACATTAAAAACAGTTAACTATAGCGTAACTATACCTAGCATTAAGTGTACAATGTGCTGGCCCAGGCTCCATACATTTCTGAAACATCTCCTTTAAATATGGATACAACACATATAAACATGCAATTGTGATTAGTTCAATTGTCAGATTCAAATGTCGTTCAAATCGACAGCACGCATTTGTACTCACCCGTTAAAGTAACGGATAACACCGACGCGATGCAAGCACGGCATAATAAAATGGTCGCTCGGGATATCACCGCTGATATACAAATTATCCTTTAATATTATTATTATTTATACCTATAAAAGGTCTAAGGATACTACATCTTATGTAGCAGTAGAAATGGAGCGGCGACGGTATCACCATCGAAATTTCTGCGTATCATCGATGCTACTCCGACCATAGATCGGTCACGGCATCTAAATTAACTAATAATAACTGGTACTGCGTCCATTTTGTTAAAAACTTTAGAGGATCTCTACCAGAACCAGCTACAACAAAAGCTTCATGGAAGCCACCGGCGTTTTGTTCAGAGACGAGCATGCTTCAACTAACGCTAAAATTTCTAGTAATAAAATAAATAAATAATAATAAATAAATTGTTTATTTCTCAGCTTTGTACATAATCATAGTGGAGAGGCGTGCGAAGAGGCTGATTGGTGACCCTGATCTAACTTGAGATGGTCTCCAAAGCATAGAGCACAGGCGTAGAGTAGCCAGCCTTTCGGTGTTCTATAGGATGCATTTTGGGGAGTGTGCGAGGGAATTGCATGATTTAATTCCCCCATCTCCGTTCCACCAGCGGACGACCCGTCGTACGGCTGGTTTCCACCCTTACGTTGTTAACACCACTACGATCCGGACGAAGCGTTTTGCCTCCTCCTTTATACCGCGTACATCGAGGGACAGGAATAATTTGCCAGCGGCGGTGTTTCCGTCGGACTACAATTTGAGTGTCTTCAAGGCTAGAGTGAATAGGCTCTTAATAAACTAGTGCGCTTTACCATCAACGATTGCGTCACTGCTTACCATCAGGCAGGATTACGGTCAAGCGCTAGATTATAATATACAATGTAAAGAAAACCCTGTCCGACCCATAAGGATAATAAAGGTTAGGTAAACACATGACCAAATATAATATGAAATTTTACATAATCATCATAGTAACAATACTAATGCATTTTAAAATAATCTTTTTTTTCCGCGAATTAATTCCAACTTCCCCGAAAATTGGTAATTTTAAAAAAAGTGACAACACTATTTTATCGGTACGCTTATACGATTCGACCACGCGTCGCGTGCCCTGCCCCCCGTCGCCCGCGGAAGGGTGTCCTACCACACATGTATTAAGTTACCTCTTTTTGCAAAATAATATTAATTTTTTTAGGCGGATTTTTTTTAACTTTAGTCAGGCTTTGAGGGCATTAGTAGAATCAGTTATCGATTCCTAACAATACTTTCACGGATCGGACAGGGTTTTCTTAACATCATCATTCTCCTGCCCTTATCCCAATTTATTTGGGGTCGGCGCAACATGTCTTTTTCTTCCATGCATCTCTATCAGAAGCCATCTCGGCAGTCACCCCCTTCTTAGCCATATCATCCTTCACACATTCCATCCATCGTTTCTTTGGTCTTCCCCTACTCTTATAGCCATCTACATTCATAATTAAGACTCTCCTCACGACATTCTCCTCAGTTCTCCGTAAAACATGCCCGTACCATGACAACCGATTTCCACACAACTTGTCAGCTACCGGTGCCACTTTCAGACTTCCTCTTATGTACTCATTTCTTATTCTATCCATTCGTGTAACACCACACATCCAGTAAACACGTGTCTCACTACGTTGCCCGGCACTGGCTTGAAAAAATTGTTTTAAAAATCTTAAAAGTGGTAAAACTTACGTGTCTCCTATAGTGTGATACACTAAAAGTTGCGGAAAATTGCGGCGCAGGTAACTGTGAAGTTTCGTGAAAATCCAACCGTGCAGTGCACCGCAATTCAGCAAAAAGTGCAAAAAAGTGCATTTGAAAAATTTAAAAAATATTACGCTGCGAGATTAATCGGCGTGACCCCTACCTTTTTTGGGTGCTTCGGGTTCGTCTCGTCGAGCCCCATCTTCCGACACCAATATTGGATTTTTCACGCCCTGGTGGGCTGAAATACAGGCTGAAAAACAATAACCACGTGTTTTCGAGCCACGCCCCGGGAGGTGTGCCGCTAATTTTGAAAACATCTTCTGAAGCTCCACAAGAGACCAAGAAAGAAGACACATCGCACACAAAAATCGGTCAGTTAGTTTTTAAGTAACAACATTTTTAAAAAATTACCGATTTTCAAAAAATTCTACAGGCCGAAGGAGATCGACAACCTATACTTTTTAAATTATAGGAAAATCTAATTAAATGTAAAGAATACCCATGCCGATTTTCAAAATTCTCGGATGTACCGTTTTTTAAATATAGTCTTTTAAGAATTGGGGTTGCCCATGTGCTACCCCTAAATTTAACTCTAGGGTGTAAATTCCTGTGTAGAAAAATTGTTACCATTTTCTTAGACTCCCTAAATTTTTTAATATTTTTTTTTGCTTAGGGAATTGTACATTTTATAATTATTTAAGTAGAATAATTGTAGCTTTTAAGAAATATTAAATCGGGGGTTGGATATAAAATTAATTCGAGGAGCGCAACGCTCTTGCCTTATCGAATCCAATCCAACGAGCCCAAACACGGGTAGATTAGAATAAGTTTAAGAGAAGTTGTAAAACGAACGCCAACTTGTCGGCCATATTGAAAATTTTAAATTAGCCATAACTTCTGATATACGAGTCGGATCGAGTTGCGGTTTTCTTAGCCAGTATTGTTGTGCGCAGCTTAGTTGAATTCTTGTATAAAATCCTCTTTTTTTTTTTTTTTTTTTTTTTTTTTTTTTTATTCCTATCTATTATAGTGATCTTGACATAGTGTTATTGACTACATAGTAATAATAGATACCGTCATTTTGTCTTTTTTTTTCTTTTTTTTTGAGGCTGTTAATTCAGCGGACAGAGAGCGAATTACGTTTGACATACCCCCTTGTGACTAAGGACACTATTCCCCCTTTGTAGGGATAGCAGAATATTATTTATTTATTTTATTATTGACTGAGTTAGACTGTTTTACTATCCCCTCTATACAGGGTTAGTACAACTAACAGGAAAATTTAAAAAAAAAAAAACAAAAAAAATGTATCACACGCCAAAGCCGAAACACATGGATGCGGACAAAGAGACTCAGCCAGAGGCAGGACCCTCTGCAAGGCAAACCACGTCAAAACAGCCAGTAAGGGTAAGTCCTAAAGCAGTCACCTCACCCGTGACTCAAAGCCAGAAGGTACGAAGGAGTGTGGATGCAATAGAGAGGAAAACGTCGCCAAATACCACCTTCACAAAGACTATGGCACCCTCTCCACCGGACCAGGACATGACCAACGAGGCTAGAAAATTGTATCAAAAGGCTCTGTGTCAACTGGATGTTTCCGGGAATATTAAGACCATAATTAAAACGGAAGTAAAAAGCATCCTTAAGAGGCTCTATGATATGGTTGCTCAGCTCGATAGAGCTGCAGAGGTGGAGAATAAAAACAGGAAAAGTAGAGTGATGTGTAGGGAAAAAGACCCTATGAACGTTACAGCAGCGAAACAAGATGAGGAAAAAGTCGATAACACTAAAATCTTGGCGGAAATAAAATCGATAAAAGACATAATAACTCAAAGTGCGGTCAAAGAGAGGGAGGAAATAGAGGGATTGAAGAAGGGACAGGTAAAAATCTTGGAGGAGGTAAAGAATGATCTAAAGACTGGCATTGAAAGGGTAGAAGCGGTCATTAAGACGAATGCGGAGACAGCAACACTCACTGAAAGACCGTCTTATGCGAAGGTCACCTCCAGTTACACTCGCACAGCCATGCACTCCGTGGTAGTATCGTCGGACGATGCGGCAGACTCTAGTCAGGAGGTTATAGCAAAAATAAGAAACGCCGTAGACGCCACTAGCACCGGCATCAGAGTTGATAAAGTAAGAAGAGCAAAAGATTCCAAAATAATAATAGGCTGTGAGAACAGGAAAGAAATAGATCGAGTGAAACGCATGCTGGAGCTTACAGAGGGAAAATTGAAAGCAGAGGAGAAACCAAATAAGGACCCCCAGGTTGTTCTCAGGGATGTGATGGCGGACGTAACGGACGAAAACATTCTGACCGCACTAGACGCCCAAAACCAGGGCATTTTTGAGAACATACCTGAGGCGGAGAAAAGAGTACAGGTCAAATACAGAAAAAAGACCAGGAGCCCTCTGCGGGAGCACGTAGTGCTGTCCGTGTCCCCGGGAGTGTGGACCAGGCTGACTGAAGTGGGGACATTGTACGTTGACCTGCAAAGGATAAAGGTAGAAGACCAGTCCCCGTTGGTGCAGTGCTCACGGTGCCTCAAATTTGGCCACGGGAAGAAGCTGTGCACGGAAGCGATAGACTTGTGCTCGCACTGCGGCGGACCTCACCTTCGCACGGAGTGCCAAGATTATAAAGCATACGTGCCGCCGCAGTGTAGGAACTGTTCGCTGGCAGGCATCGAGAGCAGAAACCGAGAGCATAATGCATTCGATACAGCATGCCCGATAAGAGCCAGGTGGGATAGGTTGGCGAGATCTTCAGTGGCGTATTGCTAAGAGCACCTCAGCCGACCATCGCAATAACTCTCAAAAATACATAGTCATGCAATCAAATTTGCACCGATCAAAACTCGCTACCCAAGAACTGATAATAGAAGGCGACAAAAGAAAGATAGCGTTCGCACTCGTACAGGAGCCGTACGTCGGCTCAATAGGATACCTAAAACAACACTCGGGAACAAGGGTCATCCAGAGAACACAAGGGTGCAGCAAACCAATCAAGGCTGCAATAATAGTATTTAACCCGGACATCGAAATTGAAGAGCAACCCCTGCTCACCAATGAAAACCTAGCAGTGGCGACGCTTCGGTCAAGTACATGGACGATCGGTGTTATATCAGTCTATTTTGAGGATAGATTGCCGATAGAACCGTACGTGGAAAAGGCCAAGCTGATTGCAACAAAGCTAGGTGTGAACAGGGTACTGATAGGAGGTGACGTGAATGCTTGGAGCATTTGGTGGGGAAGCAAACGCAATGACGATAGAGGGGTAACCCTGTCTGCGATGTTCCACGAGTTGGGACTTCACATCCTAAACGAGGGCTCTGAGCCGACGTTCGACTGTGTGCGGGGGGGGAAGCGATACCAAAGCCATGTAGACGTGACGGCGTGCGGAGCAGACTTAATGAATATTATCACGGACTGGCGGGTCGAGAAAGGAGTTACGAGCTCGGACCACAACACCATAACTTTCAAAATTAGAATGCCGAAACCAGAAAATGACATAAGTAAACAAACTACTAGAATATACAATACAAAAAAAACTGATTGGAAAAAATTTAGCAATAAACTTAAACAAAATTTAAACACTATTAACATTAACGCCAACACAGTCAAAAATATAGATAATAGAGAAAACTTGAAAATACTAATAGACAAATATATTGAAACAATAACAGAGACTTGTAATCATATAATACAAAAGAGGAAAAAGCGCACTAAAATACAAGTACCTTGGTGGTCCGAGGAACTCGAAGCCCTGAAGAAAGACATGATGATCAAAAAGGGTAGAATACCATATGCATCTAACCGAAGACGCCCATACGTCGTCCAAAGATACTTGGAGGCTAAGCAAAAATATGAGGACCAAGCGAGGGATGCTGCTACGAAGGGATGGAAAGAGTTCTGCGGAAGGCAGACAAAAGAGAGTCTATGGGATGGAATTTATCGTGTACTTAGGCAGACAGTAAAGAAATCTGAAGATCAGCCGATGGTGGTGGCCGGAGTGGCATTAAGCAAGGAAGATTCGGTGGAGCTAATTGCAAAGACCTTTTTTCCCGAAGACAGCTCAGAGGAAGATAACCCGGAACATCACCTAACGCGCATATCGGCAGGAGATCCACCAAATGGAGTGGACGACGATCCTCCATTTACTGAGGCGGAAATATTACAGACGGCCAAATGTTTCCATCCGAGAAAGGCTCCGGGAGCAGACGGACTTACCGCGGACATAGTGCTGGCAGTTATTAGAGCAGACGTGGAGTTCTTTGTGGGTCTGGCAAACAAGTGTCTGGAGCTTGGATACTTTCCCGTGCAGTGGAAGGAGGCTGTTGTTGTTATCCTCCGCAAGCCGGGGAAAGACAATTACATGCAACCAAAATCATACCGGCCGATAGGACTACTTTCGGTGCTCGGTAAGGTACTTGAGAAGGCGATGATTCAGAGGATCCGATGGCACGTCCTCCCTCGAATGAACCAGCATCAATATGGCTTCATGCCAGGACGGAGCACCGAGGACGCCCTCTATGATCTATTGGAACATATAAAAGACAAATTAAACAAAAAAAGCATCAGCGTTATGATCTCGCTGGACATAGAGGGCGCCTTCGACAGCGCCTGGTGGCCGGCCATCAAGTGTAGGTTAAGGGAGAAAGGGTGCCCGCGGAACTTATGGAGACTCGTCGACAGCTACCTGAGTGAGAGGAACGTTGAAGTTCGGTATGCGAATCGTGTGTACGGTAAAGAGACAAACAAGGGGTGCGTTCAAGGATCAATCGGGGGTCCAACCTTTTGGAACCTACTTTTGAACCCGCTTCTGGACCAACTACACTCCATAGGAGTATATAGCCAGGCGTTTGCGGACGACATCGTTCTGGTCATCTCGGGAAGCAGTGCATTAGATATTGAGACCAGGGCGAATGGCGCGCTCGGGCATGTGTATGAGTGGGGTGTCAAAAACAAATTAAAATTCGCTCCACAGAAGACCAATGCGATGTTAATAACAAATAAGTTAAAATATGACACACCACGATTGCACATGGCCGGGACCGGTATTCAAATGGTTGATGAGGTCAAACTCCTTGGTCTCATCATTGACAGGAAATTGACGTTTAGAAGCCACGTCGCCTATATCTGCAAGAAAGCCGTGAACATATACAAACAACTTTCGCGAGCGGCCAGGGCAACATGGGGCCTGAACCCCGAGGTGAGCAGAACGATTTATGTATCAGTAATAGAGCCAATAATGCTATATGCGTCAAGCGTATGGGCAGAGGCTTCGGAGAAGCAGTACATTAAGAAGCAGCTAAACGCAGTCGTGAGAAGTTTCGCACAGAAAATAATTAAATCCTACCGTACTGTTTCTCTGAACTCAGCGTTGATCATTTCCGGGATGTTGCCCCTTGATCTGAGAATTAAGGAGGCCGCATCGCAGTATAAGGAGAAGAAGCGCAGGATGAAAGAAATAGCGAGAGATAGAGGGGCAGAAGGGGGCCCAACCCAGGAAGAGATTCACCCCGCCGATGCTGTGTGTCTCACCTACGAGGAGCTGCCGGATGAGTCGCGGCTGGCGATCCTAATGGATGACAGGGCGGTACACATCTATACAGATGGAAGCAAAATTGAGGGTAAGGTAGGGGCGGCGCTCTCTTGGTGGGAAGGCGGAGTGGAAACCAAAACCCGGAAATTTAAGCTCGAGTCGTACTGCACTGTCTTCCAGGCGGAGCTATATGCGATTTATCGGGCCACGGAAATGGCAATAGAGGATAGCGGAAAAGATTTCCGACTATACAGTGACTCCAAGTCAGCACTGGAACTCCTAAGCGGTTCGGATATAAAGCATCCAATTGGGGTCGACATAAAAAGAAATATGGCAAATTTAAAGGAACAGAATAAAGTGTTCCACCTAAAGTGGGTGAAGGCGCACGTGGGAATAATCGGAAACGAGAGAGCAGATACGCTGGCTAAAGATGCGGCCCTGAAACTTAAAAGTAGGCCGGCCTATGACGAGCGCCCTGTTTCATTCCTGAAACGAACACTAAGACAGGGTACGGTTGAGGAGTGGAACAAACGTTACCTGCAGGAAACAACAGCCAGTGTCACGAAAGTCTTCTTCCCATGTGCCGTGACTGCCTATCGGGTAATTAGAAGCATAAATATAGAATACACACTGACACAAATATTTACAGGACATGGGGGGTTTGGTCAGTATCTCCACAGATTTAAAAAGAAAGATTCGCCAGCATGTCAATGCGATCCGGATAAGGAAGAGTCTGTGGAGCATTTGCTGACCGAATGCCCCAGGTTCTTGAGACTAAAACATGACGTGGAAAATGAACTAGAAGTTAATATAAGAAAAGACACAATGGCGGAAATTTTAAAAAATAAAAAGAGCCGTGAGAGATTTATAACTTACTGTAAGAAAATTTGTGAAGTTGTGAATAATAATAATAAATAGTATAATAGGCTGTACATTTCAGTATAGTAACTATATTTCAAATGTAAGCCAGTAGACATAAGAGAAGGCAAACGAAAAAAAGAAAGATTATGTATGTAACGAAAGATTATATATGTGTGTGTGTGTATATATAAGTACATATTGAAGAGAAAGTAAAAAAAAAAAAAAAAAAAAATTCTCGCCGTCATATAAGACTAATTAAGTTAAATAGGGTTATTAATTATAAGTAGAAACAGCCACTTACATAGTAGTGAAAATTACAGAACAATTGTGAAATTGCCATATGCATCCTCTAATGGGTCTGAAATCTATAAAGCTTAACAATATAGTTTGAGTAACATTTACCTGTAAGAATAATTAATAAGATGTAATAAGAAAAAAGTTTACTGTCACCTTCAGTAAAAACGAAAAGCAAGAAAGATTCTCCCACCTCAATATGGGAGACAAAACCGCGCTGATGGGGTAATCCCATCACTTAAAAAAAAAAAAAAAAAAAAAAACACCACACATCCCTCTTAGTATTCTCATCTCGGCTGCATGCAATTGCCTTTCATTCATCCCTTTCGTAGCCCAACATTCTGATCCATACAAGACAGCAGGTCGGATCATGGTTTTATATATTTTCCCCTTAAGTTTAAGGGGAATGCGGGAGTCGCAGATTGTTCCCGTGACCTGCCGCCATTTCATCCACCCAGTGTTAATTCTGTGCTTAACCGTCCGATCTATTTCGCCATCGCTTTGCACGAGTGAACCGAGATACCGAAAGTCGGAGCAGATTGGTAGGAGTGCGCCATCAAGCGCTATGGCTCCAGAAGTGGAGAGACCGCCGAAATCGCAGAACATATATTCGGTTTTGGTTCTGCTGATTTTCAAGCCAACATTCTCCAGCTTCTGTTGCCATTTCTCCAATCTGCTCTGGATCTCAGGTCCATCTTCACCGACGAGAACAATGTCATCGGCGAACAGCATGCACCAGGGTGCCTCCTCCTGCATGTCCGACGTAAGAGCGTCCATAATCAACAGGAAGAGGTACGGACTTAAAGCCGATCCCTGGTGCAAGCCTACCGCCACACTGAACTCGTCGGTATTGCCAGCAGCCGACCGGACGTAGGTACGAGATCGACTGTACATAGCACGAATTAACTCTACATACTTCCCAGGCAAACCTTTCTCTTTCAGGGCCCACCACAGCACATCACGAGGTACCCTATCATACGCTTTCTCCAGATCAATGAACACCATGTGCAAGTTCTTGTGTGCACGTCTGTACTTCTCGCACACTTGGCGGAGTGCAAAAGTGGCGTCCATTGTTCCTCGACCTGGCATAAACCCAAACTGGTTTGGGGTAATCTCACTCTCCTCTCGCAATCTTTTCTCAATCACTTTCTCCCATACCTTCATACTATGTGACATGAGCTTTATCCCTCGATAGTTGTTACAGTCCTGTACATCACCTTTATTCTTAAAGATGGGCACTAGTGAACTATTGCACCATTCTTGTGGGATCTCTCCTTCATGCAACAACTTATTGAAGAATAAAGTCAGCCACATACATCCATCTCCTTTTAAACACTTCCATACTTCTACTGGTATATCATCTGGGCCCATAGCTTTTCCATTTTTCATACCTTGAACTGCTATTCTTACTTCATCCATGCTAATTTCTCTTACTAAACAGGGTTTTCTTAACATATTGTATAAAAAAATAATAATAATAATAACGTTCTTAATTCTAAATAGCACTGATGTATAATTTGCCTGTAAAAGAGATATTATAAATTTTTATTTTGCAATAAATTAATAATAAAAGTAGTATGTAAAAATCTACTTAGGTCAAAACGGAAGTATACAGTGTTATTATTAGTATCATATTGCTTACATGGTAATATTAATTAATGTAATGATTAATTCTAAATTTATTTACATACTGTAAGTACGTCTTCAGTCTGCTCATATTATGACAAACCTTGCATATAATAGGCATGTATCCAAGGTATGAAAATCAAAAAAATAATTAGTCCGTCTTATACAAGGTGTAACATAAAGGGTATATACATAACAAAGGCATGGCATCTTTACATGATATCAAACGATATTGGAAGGGTTTTTTAATCGTATCTCTTTATGTTAGGAAGTTATGAGGAAAAACACCGCCTGTGATAGGCTACTATCATACTAGTCGCACAGAGATATTGAAGACATTTGTCGGATTTTGGCAAGTAATGTGACGGGTAACGACTAGTTATTAACGTATGTAGTGTGCTGCCACGTTTGTTATGATTTGATTTTAAGAAACACACGAAACCGAAAATTTGGTACCAATTTTTTGAGTATTTTATTTTAAGTTGAAACCCCATCCAACATCGTTTGATATCATCTAAAGATGCCATGCCCTTGGTATGTATATACCCTTTTTGTTACACGTTGTAGATAATAAAAAAAATTAAGACCCGTATTTTTTATTTAGTCGAAATTACCAAAAACTACTGAGATATAGCGTATTAAAGTTACGGAGTGGGGGCTAATAACGTCACGCCGTGATATATTCTGTACCACGGCGTGACGTCATGCGACATTTCAAATCAATATATCTTCCTAAGTATTTGAATGAAAGAAAAAAAATACGTTTTCAATATTTTTTATAAATCTATCTGACGGACATTAAATTATTTTTTAGGATACAACCCAATTAGAAACAACATTCATAAACTCCATTAAATTTAATCTATTGTATAAAAAGGGCTCTAAGAACGTATAGAATTTATGTATAAACTAGCTGACCCGACAGACTTCGTCCTGTCAAAAAGATTTGTAATGTGGCAGTTTTTGTGCCTACGTATTTTAAAAAATTCTCCTGAACAGAACCGTCACCCTGGTGATAGTGCGTTGTGAATAAAAAATAATTAAATAAAACATATATAAGGATTTAAAAGTAAGTAATCGCTTTATTGTTAATCATGTGAATCATAATTATTATTATTATCATTGTAGTGCTTTGTGGTATACGATGTTTTTTGTTTGATTACCTGGCGCATAGATAAACAAATCTAATGGTTTTCCAACACGGGAACAGGCAACATACAATTGACCATGTGAGAAACATGGGTTTTCTAGATTAATACCACAAACACTTAATGATTGCCCCTGGGATTTGTTTATAGTCATAGCAAAAGCAAGCCGCACTGGAAACTGTAGTCGTTTAAACTCAAATGGCACATCAGTCGGAATCATTGGGATGCGCGGTATGAGAACATCTTCTCCTTTATACTTTCCTTTGAGTATAGTTGCTTCTATCACATTGTTTAGTAATTTTTTTATCGCTAACCTTGTACCGTTGCAAAGACGCGGTTGGTTGATATTTCGCAACATTATAACCACCGATCCAACCTTTAATTGAAGATTGTGAGGTGGCAATCCTGGCAAATCCAGCGAGTTTAAAAATTCCGGTGGATAGTTGACTACATCATCTTGATTAGTAGCCGAATCAACTGATTTATATATCCTCAATTCGCCTGTAATTTGTTCTTGAATTTTGAAATTTAATTCATTTACATCTATGTTTTTTGCAGCCAGTATAGCTCGTTCACTCAACCAATCATGGTTTCTGTAATTTTGAGAAACATCTGGAAACACCTTCTGAATAAGTTCATCTTTTGATCGAGTTAACTGACAAAAACTTTGAGGAATGTTAATGCAGCCTGTCAACATGTCTATAGGAAATTTGTCATTACCAATTTCAATGAGTTGTTTAGAGAATATGTTTCCAGATTGGTCATTTTGCAACTCGACACGCATATTCTTGCTTAAATGAAGTACTTTGACATGTTTCCACAAATTGGAGGACTTTAGACATGCATTGAGTTCATCAGCTGGCGTTGATCGTGGAATCACTGGCAATGTTTGACGAAAATCTCCTGCTAATAAAATCATTGCACCACCAAATCGGTTATTATTGCTCCATAGATCTTTTAAGGTTCTGTCTAAAGCCTCCAAAGATTTTTTATGTGCCATCGTGCATTCATCCCAAACAATCAATTTACATTGCTGCAAAACCTTTGCCATTGCAGAGTTCTTCGAAACGTTGCAGGTTGGAGTTTCATTGCATTGCATATTTAATGGCAATTTTAGTGCTGAATGGGCTGTTCGACCACCTTCAAGCAAAGTTGCTGCGATTCCCGACGAAGCGAGTGCAAGTGCAATTTTATTTTGTGAGCGAATTGTTGCTAATATTAATGAAATCAAAAAAGTTTTTCCTGTACCACCAGGTGCATCTAAGAAGTAAATCCCTCCAGTTTCATCATTTGTTACTTTTATAAGAGTTTCAAATACATACTTCTGTTGTTCATTTAACAGTGGAAGATTTGTTTGAATTAATTCTTTCAAAGCGTTGAGATCATACAGTTTTTCTCGATGCAACTCTTGGTTAAAAGCGTCATGCATTGGACGATTAGGCGCGGTCAGGCCTAATTGAATTAATAGTTTGTTTGACATTATCAAGCACATGTCCTCAATTGAAATCAATGCTTCATTGTAAATTTCTTCACTGATTTGTATATTTGGATTTCCCATTCTATTCCGTATTTGATACAAAATATCATCACACATATAATCTTTGTACTTGATCCACAAATCAATTGGGTTTGATGGGAAGCATGTAGATATGATTATAGAAAACAATGTTCGTATTTGATGAGCGTGTGATGATATTACAGCATCATTGAGAGTTTGATCCCAATGAGCGTCATTTTCAAGCAATTGCAAACGTTGACAGGCTTCTCTGTAGGATCCACACAATTCACCATCAACAGTTCGTAACTGTTGGAATGATGTTGGGCCACGTACATTGACTAATAGCAGTCGTAAATAAAAACATTCATCATTGCTTGGATGTACTGAATAAATCCGGCCAATCGCATCAGTGGAATATACATCTGTATATCCTGGAACTGGTTTTCCTTGTTTCCGTCGTATAAATCTCCTTGAGGATTGATTCCAGGTATAATATTTTGGCATTTCAGAATATAGCAATGTTTGTGCGAAATCATCGTTTTGGCATGTCTCAAAAAAACTGGTTAATGTAGTAGATGGTGGCTGAGCAACTCTTTGTACTGCGTTCTGTGCTGTAAAATACACTCTTTGTCCATTTTCTAAATGCACAGCTAAGTGAACAACAGAAGGGTGTCTCTCATGAATAGGAAAAGAAAATATTCGCCAAACTGCTTCATTACTACTGACATAGCGGCCCATTTGGTATTGGGTAACTTCATCATTGGAATTCTCTGCACCAATTCCAATCACAGCCATATCACTCCCTTTGGTTACATATTTGCGAAATGTATTTAATAGATTTCACTGAATGGCAAGATTCAACGTTGATGTGTGCTTTGAATGTCTTTGATAAAATGGGTGAATATGGAACAATCCAACGATTATCTATTTCAATATCTTGTTGATTTAATTTGACAATTGTTGATTTTCCATTGTCTACTGTCGATCTGCGACGATACAATGGATAACCGTCATTACCAGTAATTGTTTCCGATATTAATGTCCGTGGATATCGTTTTGAACATTTACCATCCATCATACACGGTGAATTTTGATTAAGAGTTCCACAGGGACCATGTATCACGTTTTTGATAACTACCTCATGCAATCCAGGATCTACTTGTACATTAGGGATTTCAGCTGATATCACTGCATCAACTTCATTTGGCCTTATCTTTTCAACCAACCAAATCAAAATGTGTGCATGTGGCAATCCTCGTTTCTGCCACTCCACAGAATACATCCAGCAGCGTGTCTCACCAAACACATTATGTTTTACGATGAAATCCATTAAAGATTTCAACTTTTGTCTAAAGACTCTGGCTGTAATATCATGACGATCAATGGGTGATTGCCCAGGGAATAACTCCTGCTTGATTTCTATCCATTGCGGATTGCATGTAAATGTGATGAACAAATCTGCTGTACCATAATGACGAACATACGACATGGCATCTTGAGCATATTCGTGCATATGCCGAGGGCTTCCGATGTATGTTGCTGGAAGAATAGTCATCCGACCGACATTCTGTGCATTTCCATCAGTATTAATCGCATCTCGAAGGTGAATATACTCTTCAGATCGGAGTTTGGTTTGATTCAACCTGATGAATGTTAATCTCTCCGTTTCAATTTTAACATACATGTCAACAACATATTTGTGATATAATCGCCGACATTTCAATATGTGATTATCTTCATTTTCCCGAATCATTAGGCGGTATGAATAATAGTTCATTGAACTGACTTTTTTGTTGGTTTCAGAACCTGTAAATAGATTTTGTTTTAATAACATTCAAATATAAAATTAAAATACATAATATAATGACTGAGATATTATCGCTATAGCTAAACTAATATTTTAGTTACCTGTAATGGGATTTATCATTTTTATTGAGAAATCGTAGCCATCTTCACCTTGCCAAAATATAATGGGATATTGCAGTGCATCATATGAGCGGTGTGTTTCCTTTATACGTTGTAATTGATCATTCCGACGATGTAAAACAATATCACGGGATTCCAAGTTTTCTCCAACTACAACGATAGCAACTTCATCAATAGTTGGTGTATTAAAACGTCTTGTATGTTGACCTGCAGGTGTTTTATCAGCTCTGATTACAATTTTGTGATTATCGGATGGCATCAGATCCAGGGCAGTTTTAAACAATATAATCAATTGATTGTGTTGATGAAATAAAGTTTGTAATTGTTCTACAATAGACCTCTTTACTAAATTGTTATGTGCACAACGCAGATCAATTTCTTGTGGTGAATTGCCCATAAAATAAATTTGCAGGAATTTGTTGTCGCTATCTGACACTGGTAACAGTGAACCTGCTCTGTGATATATTTGCCCTTGTATCTGTTGTAGCGGTGCCTACAACGCAACATGCGATCAACGCGTCATACTGACGTCACGCGAATCCTGCATCTCGCAATCAGATTTTCTGTGCAACTAGCACGCATACAAGCTCGCGACATCAACCGGCGGGCAAGTGGCCCGCCGGACAACTAGTCTGGTCGGAGGATCCTCCCTTTTCTATGGAGGATGAGTGAGCTTTACACGCTGCTCCTCATACCTCCACATTGGTGACCCCGACGAACCGAATCAACCCGAATCCGACCCGATCTCGACCCGATTCCGATCCGATCCCGAACCGATCTCGACCCGAATCCGACCCGATCTCGACCCGATTACGACCCGATCCCGAACCGATCTCGACCCGATTCCGACCCGATCTCGACCCGATTCCGACCCGATCCTGAACCGATCTCGACCCGATTCCGAACCGATCCCGAACCGATCTCGACCCGATCCCCGTTCGATCTCGACGAAAAAATCGAAACCCTCAGACGGAGGGGAGTGTAGCGGTGCCTACAACGCAACATGCGATCAACGCGTCATACTGACGTCACGCGAATCCTGCATCTCGCAATCAGATTTTCTGTGCAACTAGCACGCATACAAGCTCGCGACATCAACCGGCGGGCAAGTGGCCCGCCGGACAACTAGTCTGGTCGGAGGATCCTCCCTTTTCTATGGAGGATGAGTGAGCTTTACACGCTGCTCCTCATACCTCCACACTGTAAATAAAAAAAAAAAATATTATGGTGTGGTATAAATTAATGGATTGTCAGTGATCAAACTTAAATAATATTTGATCTTAAAAAGTATATATTTAGTTTTAACTAATATCTATCAAATATAAAATATAATAAAAGTGTCACTGAAACTGAATCACCATATAATATGATGACTAAGTGATATTTAAGTGATTAAGAAATTGAAAATTAGTGACACATCTTAACTTTGGTGACAGAAAATTTTGTTCGCTTAAATAATTATGAGTAACTGCTATAATACATACCTTGAAAGTTGGCATAAAATTTTCCCGAACTACATTTGTTGCCCCAAATGAAGTCATTTGAAAGCAATTGTTATATTGTTGGATATGTGTCAAAAAGTGTATAGAATCTCTTCCTATTCCTGAAACCAATGAGTACAATGGTTCTGGTGGTGGATCCAATGGTATCAATTTCACTTTACCATTTGCGCAACACAATCCATTGGCTTCGTTTTTGTATTTTAATGCCTTACAGTGTGAGCAAACTGAGTTCATAGAACCAATAACAACACATTGGTAGTTACTGTAGTCAATTGACACATCGTAACTGAAAGCAGCTCGATTCAAACTTGCGCGATTATTAGTTGAATGTCGCGCTCGCGCTTCACGCGTTTGTGATATCCGAATTCTTTCACGTTCATTTCCGTCGTCACGTTCTTGTGCAGTACGATTAGAGCGGTAATTAGCTTGGTTTGTAGCATTTCTGGTTCTTCTACCTAAATTGCTTCGTCTTATAGGAGGCATATCAAATATAAATTATTTTTTCACTAATCACGAACTAAACAAACACTAACTAACTAAACACTCTGCACAAAACACGATAGACGAATTTGTTTCGTGTATCTAAAGATGGTCGTTTCAAACCATAAATAGTTTCAATAACTATGTATTGGTTCAATACCTAAAATACAGTATTCGATTCTACAATAACTATTTATTGGCGAAAACGTTTTACTCGTCGCACCTACACTGCGAGTCGCGTCCGTCAGTACTATGTTTATTCTTACTCGGTTCAGTAATAACTAATACCACCTAAAAACTATTTATCGGCAATACCTATTCATTTTGCGAATACACGGTATACGCTTTACACGTCGCACCTACACTGCGAGTCGCGTCCGTCAGTACCATGTGTATTCTTACTCGGTTACTCGGTTCAGTAATACCCAATACCACCTAATAACTATTTATCGGAATACCTATTCGTTTTGCGAATACACGATATACGCTTTACTCGTTGCACCTACTGCGAGTCTCGTCTCCTCGATATAGATTGTGGGCGTACCCGATACCGAACCGAAATATTCCGACGGCGCACGACGAATGGCGATTACGATTTACGATGAGCGAGTCCTAGGAAAAAGGAAGAAGAGATTTGACTTGTAATCCCTATGCAATAGATGCAATTATCGAAAAAATGTATTTATGTCACGGTTTAAAGTTGACCTTCAGGTTCACAGAAAGGAGCACTTGACACACTTGTTTGGGTGAAATGAAATTTGTGTACTAGGTATTTTTAGTCGTGTAAGTTTTGTGTTCACGTTCAAATGCAAAACTTTCTACGCGCGCGCGATACTTTTTTTGTTCTTTGTGTTATTTCTTTTGTTATTATTTCTTTTTCTTATTGCTTTTATTAAATTCATAAGTATAACTTAGGTGTGTAAATATAGTATATTTTTAATTTTTAGTGATAATTTTAGTGTAATAACTGACAATGTCTCGTGTAAATGTAAATAGAAGTGTGTTATGGGATTTTTTCCAAAAACTGAATACAGAGGATAAAAAGGCCAAGTGTAATATATGTTTAGACACTTATAGTTACAAAGCGTCCACGGGGAATTTAAAATCCCATTTAAAAAAAAAACACCCAGAGGCGTATCGTCGTGTGATAAGTGCTCAGCAGCGAATTGCTGGACGTGCTGACGCCATAGCTGGCGCCAGCACCTCAGCTGCCGCTGCAACGGTGGACGCCCCGCTTTGTCCACCACCACCACCGCCAGTGGCTGCTGTACCTGGAACTAGCTCTGGTACCACTTCCAGCGCACCATCGATGGTTAGGATACAGCAATCGATGGAAAGATATAGCACCTCAAAAAAAATTTCTAATGAACAAAAATCACGAATAGACTACGATTTATTGCAGCTATTCATTAGAGGATATCAACCGTTCTCGCTAGTGGAGGAAGAGTCTTTTAAGAGGTTTGCTAGCTGGATTCCCGGCTACACGCTACCATCAAGAAAAACGATCTCCAATGTCATGATTCCAGCGCTGTACGACAAAACAGTAGAAAAAATTAAGGCAGAGCTAGCGAGTTCTTGTGGAGACAGCGTGTGTCTCACTGGGGACTTATGGACTTCGGCCTCAAACGAGTCCTATTTTGCCATGACTGGTCATTACGTAACCGAGGATTTCATAATGAAATCCATTTTATTAGATTGCCGCGGCTTTGATAAGTCTCACACAAGTGAGAATATTCAGACGGCGTTATGTGACATGGCAGCCAGATGGGACATACAAGGCAAAATAAATTTTGTCGTTACTGACAACGCGGCAAATATAACCAAAGCGGTGCGTGACATAGGGTGGAAACACTATGGTTGCTATGCACACACCCTAAATTTAATCATTCAGGACGCATTAAAGACCGTAGAGGCCACGTTAGATAAGGTAAAGAAGATTGTGCGGCACTTTAAGAGCAGTACAACGGCGCAGGCCAAACTAATTAAGGCGCAAATAAATGAAGACCCTGGCTGCGTTCCCAAGCGTCTTAAGCAGGAGGTGCCTACGCGCTGGAACTCAGCTTATTATATGCTGAGTAGATTTGTGGAACTGGAAGCTCATGTTCGAGGAACAGTGGCCACAATACGGCAAGATCTGCCCATCATAACAAATGAAGAGTGGACATTTTTCGCCGAGATGTGCAAAATTTTGAAGCCGTTCGACGACGCGACCAGTTCGTTAAGCGGCCAACACTACATGACAGCGAGCTCGGCCATAGTCATGACGCGATGTTTAATTTCATCGTGTGACCTAATGTTAGGTGAAAATTTCAGCGAGGCCTCACAAAACATAACGTACCATCTTAGAACAGGACTTGTCTCACGATTCGCGAATGTAGAGCGCAGCGGCACATTCTCGATTTGTACGTTTCTCGATCCCCGCTATAAGATGGTCGTGTTTGCCGACACCAATGAAGCCCGGAACACTAAAAAACGTGTTCAAGACATGCTCGTCGAGGTCATAGGTACATCCTGTGAACCGCAAACACTAGCAGCCACAACTAGTGCACCGCCACAAGACAAGTTTTCGCCGTGGACGTTGCTGCAAGGCATTGTTAGCCAGCAGCAAACTGTAGGGACACCTCTAAGCAAGGCGATCAAAGAAATAGACACTTATTTAAATGAGGATATTCTGCCAGTTTTTCATGCCGATGGTTCATGGAGTTGCCCCCTTGAATGGTGGCGCAACCATAGGTATACCTACCCACACCTAGCCAAACTGGCTATTAAATATAATAATATTATGGCGACATCAGTGCCGTGCGAGCGGGTTTTTAGTAAAACTGGACTTATAATAACTGATCGTCGTACGCGGCTAACAAGCACAAAAGTTGAGCAGCTTGCATTTTTAAATGTAAATTTAAAAGATTAAAAGGTGACAGTAACTTGTAAATAGTGTAAATATCAATATATCTCGTGTAAAATGAAGTATACAGTAACTGTACAATATTAACTATGTTAAAGGCTAATTATGTAGGTACATAATTATCATGAAAATCAAATGAACTTTTAAATACGCCTACATTTAGTTTTTAATTAGGATAGGTATTCATCGTATCAGAAAACTA
This sequence comes from Sesamia nonagrioides, assembly GCA_017933935.1. Taxonomy (NCBI): domain Eukaryota; kingdom Metazoa; phylum Arthropoda; class Insecta; order Lepidoptera; family Noctuidae; genus Sesamia; species Sesamia nonagrioides. The sequence continues at coordinate 718,794 of JADWQK010001571.1, forward strand.
ATTGTAGCCAGTCCTAAGCCTGGATTCAAGTATGAAGGAAAGTTCAAATCTGTTTCTGTTATAGCTAATATTTTATATTCCAATGTTTTTACGCCCCAACGATCATAAAACACACTGATACACGATAACTATCATAAAAAAAAAAACTAAATATTTTCACAAACATTGTTTATTAATTTCTAAAATTCATTCAAAAATAATACCGAAAAACACTGAAAACTTAGTTACTCCAGTTATGGCAGTTATCCACGAAACGAGTAATTTCAATACCCGCCAAAGGTAAACACACCGCCACCGACCTCGGTATCGCCAATAAATAGTTATTAAAATAAATAGTTTCAATACCCGTTATCGCGGTTCAAACCAATACATAGTTTCGGTATTGCAAAAACACGTACCGACCCACTTCTACGTGTATCAGTTGACAAAAGCAAACTCAGTAGATTATGTAACAGACAACTTTTTTTTTTTTTTAATTTGATATGACTTGAAGTCAAATCCTTTTAAGCCGTACGAATTGTTTTATTTATTTAAAATTTGGATATTAAAAATAATAAAACACTGTTGGTAACGCGATTTTTGTTTGACTGATGTAATGACGTGGAAACTGATGCATTTTATCTCGCGTGCCGAAACTAATACAAAAGAAACGCGAGTTTCGGAACGCGACATTAAACTCCTCCAACTATATAATCTGTGCTCCAACGCACACACGCACATTGTTTTGATAGATATGATCTTTGACGTTAGGAACACACCTACATTGCTTAGACAACAGTGAGTGCTTGTAATTTAATATGAACTTTATACCATAGCCATAAAGCTCAAATTGACTACATTTTAGTTACAAATCATTTGTATGGGAAAAAGAAAAGGGCTATTTTTAGGGTTTTTCCAGCAATAATTCTAATTTTTCTCGCCGTAAAAACCATCCTTGAAATTCAATGAACATTTAAAAAAAAGATTTGGCCAAATTGGTCCAGGCGTTGTTGAGTTATGCGCTTACCAACACATTTTGCGATTCATTTTTATATTATAAATACATATTTAGAGGTAGAGGTTGAGCTACACACTATATTATTCCGCCTTTTGTTAATTATATTAGCGTTGTAAGTAAGCGTAGCATGCTGTTCACAGACCCCGATGACCCCATAACCCTCCTCCAAGAGGCCAATAGGGCCACCAGCACAATACACAAAAACAGACCGACCTACCGACCTCGCCGCCGAGGTCCATCGCGACGCGTTCAACGTAGTAGTCCCCTCCCCCGTCCCTTGTCCGATGAAGGCCAGCCCGCGCCGCAGCTGAGCCACTAAATATAATTTCCCAACCTCTGAGTTTTTTCGGCGTTTCTTCTCAGAGCTAGTACTAGGAAACGCCGCGGTCATCAAACCACTATGAATACTTTCGATCCAGCCGTCCCTTGCTGTCCTCTCTAGCGACGCCCTAAGCCGAGGTTCGTACCCCACAGGGGGTGCCCTTAGTGCGTAGTCGCCTAATTTTAATTTAGTTTTAAGTGCCCCTGGCTGAAGGCTTTAATTTTAATTAAGGCATCCACAGGAATGTCCGGTTATGTAGTTACGGTCTCTAATGGCCACCTACGAAATGCCATATAAAAAAAAAAAAAAACATACTGTTTTAGTGCTACGTGCAGTATATAAATTTGCCGAACTGACAAAACTTTCCAGGATTTAAATAACTGGTAGGTAGGGTAAAGGAAAGGCAGAGAATTTGCTACTTTTAGAATAGCTCTTTGTGCACGTCCGAGTGAGGGAAGTATAGAATAGGTATTATTTAAAAAAGGGTAAACTTTTAATACAATTGTAAGCCGGAGAACAAATGCTCACAGGTAGGCCGAGCGTCGCGCCCACTGTTCTAAGAAATCGTTTCATTCAAGTCGTATGTCACCTAAGTTTTTTCGAGTCATCATTGGCTATTATTAAATTATATTCAATGACTTGACTATATCGCTCACCTAGTAATATCCATACTAATATTATAAATGCGAAAGTATCTCTGTCTCTCTGTCTGTCTGTCCGGCTTTCACAATGAAACTACTGAACCGATTGTAATGAAATTTGGTACACAGATAATGTAAAGCCTGAGAAAGGACATAGGCTATATAACATCCCGCTATGACCAATAGGAGCAGAGCAGGAACAAAAAATGTTGCGAAAAGGGGAGCAAACGCGGAGTACATGTTGCTCCCATTATTTTAACAGGCGCTTATTTTATATCAACTGAGCTCTTTCGGTTCACAGCTAGTAAATAAATAAATAAATCATCATCTTCATCCCAGCGTTAATCCCAGTCGCATCCGAAGCCTTTTTCAGCTTTGGAGTCTGAGGTCTGCTTTAATAATAAATAAATATATACGGACAAATCACACAGATTGAGCTAGCCCCAAAGTAAGTTCGAGACTTGTGTTATGGGATACTAACTCAACGATACTATATTTATAATAGATACATATAGAAATTAACATCCAAGACCCAGGCCAATCAGGAAAATATCATTTTCCATCATGATCTGGCCGGGGATAGAACCCGGGGCCTCCACGTCGCAGGCAGGCGTGTTGACCGTTGCGCCACGGAGGTCGTCAAATGAATGCATGCCATAAAAAAAAATTGAAACTGAATTTATTATTTTAATTGTGCAATGGGCAGGGCACATTGCTCGTAGAACCGATGGCTTATGGGGCAGTAAGGTTCTGGAGTGGCGGCCACGTACCGGAACACGCAGTGTATAATAGCGAGGCCCCCAACAAGGGAGACCGATGACCTGGTGAAGGTCGCGGGAAGCCGATGGATGCGGGCGGCACTGGACTGGTCATCGTGGAAAGCCTTGGGGAAGGCCTTTGTCCAGCAGTGGACCTCTATAGGCTGAAGAAGAAGAGTTTATTATATCCTTAATATTTAGAGTCTACTAGTACCTTGAACCCGTTGAACAATGCGTTTGGTTTAATCATTGATATCCATACTAATATTATAAATGCGAAAGTAACTCTGTCTGTCTGTCTGTCTGTCTGTCTGTCTGTTACGCTTTCCCGCTTAAACCTCTCAACCGATTTTGATGAAATTTGGCACAGACAATCTTTAGACCCCGAGAAAGAACATAGGCTACCTTTTATCCCGGAAAAATTTGATGTTCCCGAGGGAAATCTAAAAAGCGCGATATAGCCGAACTCCACGCGGGCGAAGCCGCGGGCTGAAAGCTAGTTTATATATACAATCTGTTTCAGAAATATGAAATAATACTTTCAGTATATAAAATATATGTATATTGCATACCCATGGCACCGGTGTGAGGTACCTAAGTGCATGGGTTTTTTAATTAGTTTGCTTTGAAGTTTAGTGCGAAAACTTCGCAGTGATGACCCTAAGAAATAACTTTAAAATTCAATTTTAAAGACTATAAAACTGAGTCGATTTTTAAAGACAACTAAGTAAGTACCTAGGTACATATTCACGTAAGTATCTTTATTGACGCGAACCAGTAGGTAATGTATGCAGGTAGGTATTTAGCAGTCGGCCTCAGCTGTAGCGTAGGTTTAGGGTTGTCGACAAAATGTTTAATAAATATTTTTATTTATTTTGTGGGAAAATAAAATCTTAGTATTTCAAATTTATGACTAGGTCAAGTTGAAGTTTATAAGGTATACTTCAATATCTGAAAGTATTGTTTCACCTTTCTGAAACACGTTGTATACATAAAATAATGTGCATGTAGTTGAAAAGAGAGAGAGAGAGACTCATTTCATGTGTGTTCTTTACAAATTACAAAATAGGGATGTTTACTGGGTAAAAAAAAATTGATTCTATTTAGTCCTTCACTCAGATTATAGAAAAATATTGGATATATACGTATATTTTGTTTTATCACATCAATAAAAATTCACGAATATAAAAGGCATCAAAGATCAGGAGTTGTGGCTGGTGACGTCACTGCTCGCTAAAAAGTGTAGCATACAGTGACGTCACACGAGTTTTCAACGCACTGTGTCGTCTTCATTTTTTGTTTATATTAAAAAAGAAAAAATACGTGTCTAGTATTTTTTTGAAAATCTGACTGACGGACTAATTAGTTTTTTTTTTAGTCAAATACCCTATTATTATATAAGCAGCCCTCGCACTTACAGCAGGTTAGGTTCTCGAAATCATAATCATCATCAACCTTATTTTTTATCATTCCACTGCTGGGCACAGGTCTCCTCTCACACAGAAAAGGATTGAGCGCACGGGAGATTCAATCGAGGAGACATCAGGATTTTTAAATTTTCTTATCTCCCCTAGACGGGGACAGATTCGCTTTACGGCAGAAGTACAGTCAACTGGTAGTTGTGAAATTTTTTACACCTCAGAATCGTCAGGAGACAATAAACTTACGACTTTTTTTTTCCACAAATTCAAACAAAACCATATGTCTTTTTTCTCCTTTTTATTTCTGAAAGTTACTAGGGCAGCACAAATAAAAAGAGATAAAATAATAGCTTAGACTTTTTTCATAAATTTCAACAAAATATATATAAGTATTTTATTTCTGAAAGTTACTAGAGCAGCAGAAATAAAAAGGAGGGAAAATCATTATTATTAGATTATTTCACCACTCCCAACAAAAATATCTATATAAAAATAAAGTACCAGGACAGCATAATTCAATATGTAATGTAAATTGATGTATAAATTACTTATTTTTAATTTAGTAAACTTGGATTTCTTTAAAAAAGCGTCTGTATTTTGAAAAAGTATTTTAAAGATATGTATGTTGTATCTAGTACTTAAGATTCCTTTTGTAAAAAGTATCTATCTTCATCTCAAATAAATTTTTTAACAGTATCTCAAGAATCTTGTATTTCATATCCTACATAAGGTATTTTGCCCATCTCTGGCGATGGGAGATAATGAAGTTATGCTGTTTTAGTACCTGTACGGTGGGCAACTGCATCGACGTTCTGAGGTTTGTATACTGATGTGGGGTGGTCGGTATAGTCGTTTGATTTATGCTGTCCTGGTACTTTATTTATGTATTATATAGATAATTTTGTTGGGAGTGGTGAAATAATAAATCTAATTAATAATGATTTTGCCTCCTTTTTATTTCCGCTGCCCTAGTAACTTTCAGAAATAAAATGTGTATGTTTTTGTTGGAATTTGTGAAAAAAGTCTAAGTTATTTTGCCTCCTGACAATTCTGTGGTGTGAAAAATTTCACAACTACCAGTTGACAGCAGTCTAGGGGAGACAAGAAGATTTAAAAATCCTGATTTCTCCCCGAGGGGAGCCGTCAGGGGAGACACGAGACCGAAATAATATAATTTATTAGCAAGTTCTGATGCCTCCCCTGCCCAGGGGAGACAATAAGATTTAAAAATCCTGATGTCTCCCCGAGGGGAGCCGTCAGGGGAGACACGAGACCGTAACCTTGATAAAGACTGATTTTACTTTTTATATTTCTTTTATACAACGTTATTGTGATATTGCATTATTTTGTAGATCACTTTGACTGTAAAAAGTACTAACAATTAATTGTTGTTATTTATGTTCTATTGGTATTGATATCTGGTTATTTGTTTGTACACCGGATGTAAATTAATCTAAAATTCAGTTATAGATTTTATATAAATAAAACTGTGTTACTATTTAAATAAAATCCCAGTATTATTTAAAAAGTAACACATATTTTGCTAAATATTTACAAATATACAAGAAACCAAAAGTTGATTAATTATTTTGAAGACTGACTTAATGCCTAGAGCCTAAAGGCATTTTATTAAACTTCATATAGTATTCTACCGAATTTCTATATTTTTTATATTACCCTTTTCTGCGTGACTGTACCAGGACTACCTAACTGCAGTATACACATATACATGTACTTATATTAGAAGAATGAATAAAATAAATATTCTTCAGGGGACGAATGGGCCCCTCAAAAGTTCCAGGGGACGAGTGGGTACAGGGTGCGAATCTTAGGGGACGAATGGGCTCGGACCCTTCAAAAGTGCCTGTAACTGGTTTATTTGAAATAAATGATTTGATTTTGATTTTCAAACTGTTCAGCTTTATATAATAATAAATAGATTCCATTCCTAGAAATATTACCGTAAGCTGAAGCATTCATGATGCTTTTGTTGTAGCTGGTTCTGGTAGATATCCTCTAACGTTTTTAACAAAATGGACGCGCCCCAATTATTGTTAACTAGCTGTGCCCCGCGGTTTCACCCGCGTAACCCTTTAGCCGAATGAGCTCAGTTGATATAAAATAAGCGCCTGTTAAAATAATGGGAGCAATATGTAGTACATCCGCGTTTGCTCCCGTTTCCGCAACATTTTTTGTTCCTGCTCTACTCCTATTGGTCATAGCGGGATGTGTTATAGCCTATGTCCTTTCTAAGGGTCTAGACTATCTGTGTACTAAATTTCATTACAATCGGTTAAGTAGTTTTTGTGTGAAAGCCGTACAGACAGACAGACAGACAGAGATACTTTCGCATTTATAATATTAGTATGGATTATTTGAGATGCCGTGACCGATCTATGGTCGGAGTATCACCGGTGATACGCAGGAATTTCGACAGTGATACCGTCGCGGCTCTATTATTATTGCTTCATCATTATCATCATCAACCTTTTTATCGGCCCACTGCTAGGCAAAGGTAGGAGACCTTTGCCTAGCAGCAGCTGTCTTTGCGTCATACTTGGAACTAGGGTTGTAACGGAGCTTCCCCTCCGCTTCCTTTACTGCGGAAGTTCAGCAAGAAATCGTATCTTCGCTTCCGCCTCCGCACAATTTTTGCGCAGTTATAACGGAGGTTTCATCATCAATATCAACCTTTTTTTTTATCGTCCCACTGCTGGGCTCAGGTCTCCTCTCATACAGAGAAAGGATTGCGTAATCACCACGCTTGCTCAATGCGGGTTGCCAATTTCAGACTTAAAGTCCAGGTTTCCTCAAGATGTTTTCCTTCAGCTTGTAATCAGTCATTGGTGTCCAAGATATTCTTAGAAAGTACGTATAGCTTTAGAAAAGTTAGGTACATTGGTGCTTGCCTGACCTGGAATGGAATCCGCATACTCATACTTGAGAGGCTGGTGTTTTAACGACCAGGCCACCATGACTTACTAGATAATGTGTCGGTATCCTTAGACCTTTTATAGGTATAAATAACAATAATAGAGGATAATTTGTATATCACCGCTGATATCATGAACGGCCACGTTGTTATGCCGTGCTTGCACCGGTGTTATCCGTTACTTTAACGGGTGAGTACAATTGTGTGCTGTCGATTCGTGTTTCAACGTTTGAATCTGACAACTGAACGACAAATTACAGTTGCATGTTTATTACCCGACTACGGCAAAGCAAAAGGAGGGTTATGATTTTGACAGGCTATGTATGTACGTATGTATGTATGTTCATCTGTTTCCTCGTAACTTCTAAACTACTTATCAGAATTCGACAAATGACATATCATTAGAAGCGTTTTAATTGTCCGCTGGTTATAGGCTATATGGGGTTTCACAAAATCTAATGTGGCGCCCTCTAGCGGACAAAACATACAGAGTAATTTTCATGTTTGGAAAGGCGTAGTCACACGTCGTCAAGGTGCTACGGTAGGTAGGTATGTAACGTGTGACTACGCCTTTCCAAACATGAAAATTTATCTCTAAATAGTGAATATTACATACTTCAGAATAGTATTGTATGACATTATTGTCAATTTACAACGAAGGCATCTTGGTAGAGTCTACTGTGTCCATTTACTTGCAACTACATGAGCAACTTTGTTAGGTTTAGTATTCTGAAAATCTTGTTTTATACTTTTTCAGCGTCGTTTTTTGTCGTAGTTGGGTTTTAGTTTTTACTTTTTGTTATTTTTGTATAGTGTCCATATTTAAAATTTGCTTGTGTGCGTAAATACGGAAGTGGGGCGCGTTATTTCAGCTTAGACACACTCTAGTAATATAGATATTAATGTTATTGAACCACGAAAATTTTCGTAGTCCATACCCCAATGTTTGAAGGCTAAAATCTTCAACCAGTGTTTCCTACCCGTCATGACATACGGAGCCGAGACGTTGACACTAACGGCCAGACTATTCCATAAGTTTAAAGCTGCTCAGCAAGCTATGGAGCGAACTGTGCTGGACGTCTCTCTGAAGGACCGCATCAGAAATGAGGTGATCCGACAGAGGACCAGAGTCACCGACATAGCTGAGGGGATTAGCAAGCTGAAGTGGCAATGGGCTGGTCACATATGCCGCAGGACCGACAACCGTTGGGGTAAACGAGTCCTCGAGTAGAGACCGCGTCTCGTCCAACGTAGCGTAGAACGCCCTTGGGCGAGATGGAGCGACGACATCAAAAAGATGGCTGGTAGTGGCTGGCGGAGAACTGCTCAGGAACGATCTTGTTGGCTTGCCATGGAGGAGGCCTATGTCCAGCAGTGGACGAGTAGAGGCTGATGATGATGAATTGTTATTGTAACACGTCCTTTATCGGATGTGTGTACGAGGCCTTATGCGTGACAACGGGGAGCGTACATCCTCGCCCGCGATCCGCCTCTAACCAACAGTTGACGACGGGTCGGGAGTCCGTGCGCCACGATCACAAGATGTTTTTATTTTCATAACCTACCTACAATAGCGTAGTTGACTAAAAGAATTAGTCCGTCAGTCAGACTTTTCTTTTTTTATATAAACAAAAAATTAGGACGACACAGTGCGTTGAAAACCCGTGTGACGTCAGTGCACGCTACACTTTTTAGCGAGGAGTAACATCACCAGCCACCACTCCTGATCTTTGATGCCTTTTATATTTGTCATTTTTTATTGATTTGATATAATATATACGTATGCAATATTTTTCTATAATCTGAATGACGGACTAAATAGAATCAATTTTTTTTGCCTAGGAAACATCCCTATTGTTAAATCAAATCAAATCATTTATTTCAAATAAACCAGTTACAGGCACTTTTGAATTGTCAGAAGGTCGGACAGTCAATAAGATGAAGCTAGTCGCCCATTCCAAAGAGTAGGTACCTATGGAGAAGAACGGACAAGAAACTCCATGGACACTCTTTTAAATTTTCAAGATATTGTTACAAATATTTGATTACATCATTCATGTTGAAATCAACCGTGTGAGAACGATACAGAAACATATTGTACGCTGAGAGCGTCCATAGAAAACACACAGAAACAATTCAGAAATTAAAATACGCCATGGCAGCTAAGAGATGACCAGTCCCCACTGACGGCGTCCGTTCACGAACATGACGTATGGATCAGCATCATTCAGCTCAACCATATTTTGTACATCTATAGTTTCAACTAGATGATATTGTATTGAAAATAGGACAGTCTTAAAAGTTTCCTCGCAATGTTTTTGCATAATGTTTAAAAAACTCTGTATTCAGTATATAGGTAGATACTGCAGGAACATAGGTAGGACAGCCTCGGTAGCGTAGCGGTAGCGAACGCGGCCGTTGCGCAAGGATGCGCGGGTTCGATCCCCGCGCAGTGCAAATGCTTGTATGCATGAATATGAATATTTGCACTGGTCTGGTCGTGCCTCGGAAAGCACGTTAAGCCGTTGGTCCCGGTTGCCATACAGACATCTAGTGGCAGTCGTTACGGGTTGTTGGAGCCCTCAAAAGTCCAACAATTGGTCTAACTGCAATGCTTCGATGTCGCCTTCGGGTTGTGGAGGTCAGACGGCAGTCGCTTTACAGAAAATGTCGAAGTTTAGCCAAAATCAGCAGTTAGACTGGTAAAGCGGACCCCAGACTCCGTAGCTGAAAAAGCTATGGATGCGACTGGGATTAACGCTGAGATGATGATGATGACTGCAGGAACATAGTCGTCGGAAACTCGTGGACAAGTACAGACAACAGCACAACAAGCTACGACAGTCTATCAGATTTCCTTATTAAATTTTCAACTTTATCTCTTAAAATATTAAGGCTCAAGGTTGATTGGGAATATCTGACAGTTTGGGGGAGCTTGACCTGCTGTCGTCCTTACAATGCACGACTAAAATTCGAATCCCGTACCTGATATCGGTAGTTTAACACAGTAACTATTGATTAGAGTCTAATGTAATTGCCTCCGCCTCGATTGTCTACTCATGAGACAATCGAGGCGGAGGCAATTTCATTCATTAAGGGTTTTTTAACCGACTTCAAAAAGGAGGAGGTTACTCAATTCGACCGTATATATGCTTTTTTTTTATGTTTGTTCGCGCATAACTTCGTCGTTTATGAACCGATTTTGAAAATTCTTTTTCTGTTGGAAAGAAGACGTTCCCAAGGTGGTCCCATTATAAGGATATCAGGGTTTGATGGTGGAAGACCAGAGAAAACAAGGGGAACTTTCAAAAGTTGCAGGGGCGACTAGTGCATTTCTTAGCATTTTCATTAAGTATTATAAAGCACTACAATTTAATAAAGGTCTGGAGTAGATCTGATGATGGCGCCGGGCGACAGTCGAAGGAACTCCTCAACAATTCACAGCAGCTGCCTTGTGTTTGGGCTCGATTAATTTGTATTGATAAGAACTTTGCACCTAGATGGGTTGTGACTGTCATAAGAGCTCTGATGATGAAGGCAAAGGCCAGTTCCGAGAACTCCTCAACGGTTTACAGTAGCTACTTTGTGGTTGGACTTCATTCATTTATATTGACGAGACCTTTGCACCCATTGGGTTAAAATAATGGTCTGCAGTAAATTTGATGATGAAGATCATAGGCAGTTGAGGGAATACCTACTTACGGGTAAAAATTAAAGTAAACAAAATTACGTCGTTTTCCAACTATATTTGCGTCAGCTTCCAGTCTGACCGGACGCAACTGAATACATAGTACTTTTAACAACTAAAAAGTGTAAAATAAAAACTTTTTTACAAAAAAATAACCGACTTCCAAAAACCACTACAAAGTGAAAAATAACTAATTTCGGAAGTCGGTGTCAAAAAAAGAATATACAAAACCAAAGACACCGACTTCCGAAATTAGTTATTTTTCACATTGTAGTGGTTTTTGGAAGTCGGTTATTTTTTTGTAAAAAAGTTTTTTAATCATTCACTTTGTCACAACACAATTTTTATTTCATCAAAAACTGACAACGCAGTTTACTGACGGAGTCTGTCCTATTTTTTTTTTTTTTTACTTATTATAAACCAACGCTTGACCGCAATCCTGCCTGATGGTAAGCACTGACGCAATCGTTGATGGTAAAGCGCACTAGTTTTTTAAGAGCCTATTCACTCTAGCCTTGAAGACACTCCAATTGTAGTCCGACGGAAACACCGCCGCTGGCAAATTGTTCCAGTCCCTCGATGTACGCGGTATAAAGGAGGAGGCGAAACGCTTCGTCAAGATCGTAGTGGTGTTAACAACGTAAGGGTGGAAACCAGCCGTACGACGGGTCGTCCGCTGGTGGAACGGAGATGGGGGAATTAAATCATGCAATTCCCTCGCGCACTCCCCGAAATGCATCCTATAGAACACCGAAAGGCTGGCTACTCTACGCCTGTGCTCTAGGCTTTGGAGACCAACTACTAGACTAGACTACTACTAGACTAGACTACTACTAGACTAGACTACTATAGAAACAAAAGATAAGTTCTCGTTTATACTTTGTTGCTTTGGGGAGATCATACATATTCTTCTGCGAGATTTCCGTGTGGGGGGGGGGGGGGGAGAGCTGCCTCCCACTCCCATCTCTGGGTACACCCATGCCTCGAGTGTTAAGTTCTTGCACATGTCTTCATATTTCATCACGGTGTTTACCTTCACCCTTTCTGGAGCTCAAACTGGAAAAAATGGGGAACACCTGTGCCTTTTCAGTGGACAGTTTAGATTAAAGGGAAAACATAACTAAAAAAAATATTTATAATTTCAAAGTATTTATTTGGTACATAATTTTTGGATCACAACAAAATATACAATCATTACTTATTATAAAATCCATAATATACTATTTCGAACACAAGTAAACCTATTTTATACTTTATTTTATTTTATGCTGGCAACCCTTTCCAGATGACCTGTCTTAGCTGTCAATGAAGGTACCAGATAGATGTCATCAGGACGACAAGCTACCCGAAACTGACAAATATCCCAATCAATCTTGAGCCCTATTGCTTTAGAGATAAAGTTGAAAATCTAATAAAGAAATCTGACAGATTGTAGTAGATTAATGTGCTGTCGTTCTGTACCTACAATAAAATACAAAATTATGTGACAAAATTAGAAACTGAGTACAAAAGTGCTGATTATTTCTTAAGAAATTTCTTCCAGCAGAGCTGCGAAAAGTCTAGCTGCGAAGAGCTGTCAAAAGTCCTGGTGGCCTAGTGGTTAAAACACCAGCCTCTTCAAGTATGAGTGCGCGGGTTGGATTCCAGGTCAGGCAAGTACCAATGTAACTTATTTAAAGTTATATGTACTTTCGAATATCTTTTCGTATATCTTGGACATCAATGACTGAAAGTGAAGGAAAACATCTTGAGGAACCCTGGACTTTAAGTCTGAAATCACCAACCCGCATTAAGCAAGCGTGGTGATTACGCTCAATCCTTCTCTGTATGAGAGGCGACCTGTGTTCAGCAGTGGGACGATAAAAAGGTTGATGTTGATGATGATGATGATGATGATGAGCTGCGAAAGTTGAAGTAAAACAATAGCCTGTAGGAGCAGGAAGAGATAAATTAGTATATTTTAAGTCTAACATATACAGAGTGGTGCTGATAATACGACAATAAATTGAACATCGTGTACCTCAACACATTCTCAGTCTACCCATAAAAAATCATATAAATATATCCATCAGTTTAGTCACAGGAAATTATTTTTCATTTTCCACATTTTCTACATGATGTACATGTTGATAAAGAAGCACATACAGGTTGATGACCGCCGCATCCAGCGGTACTACTAAACTATAAAAATAATGGCGCGAAATAAGCAAGTCGATAACAGGGCCAATTGAAGGTCAGTGAACCAATATTTTAAAGGCTGTTCTATTTCGTTTCGAATTTTATGCGATTTAGTTTGTTTAAAATTTTCATTTTTTTATTTTTGATGCTAGGTTTTTTTCTATGGTTTAGGATTGTTCCTATGAACCAGCATTGTCCGTGTTTTCATTTATTGTCGTATTATTAGCACCACTCTGTATATACACCGTTATTTTTTGTTTATGCAAAATCTGAATATAGTTATACACAATATGTATAGAAAACCCTGTCGGATCCGTGAAGGTATTGTTAGGTATCGATAACTGATTCTACTAATGCCCACAAAGACAAGCTAAACTTAAAAAAATGCCCCTAAAAAAATAAATATTATTTCGCAAAAAGAGGTAACTTAATACATGTGCGGTCAGCAACCCTTTCCACGGGCGGCGGGGGGCAGGGCACGCGGCACCTGTGACGTGTTCGCGTCGCTATTCGCTTATAATAATACCGGTGTTGTCACTTTTTTTAAAACTACCAAATTTCGGGGAAATTGGAATTAATTCCCGGGAAAAAAGGTGTATTTCAAAATTAATATTATTGTTACTATGATGATTATGTAAAATTTTATATTATATTTGGTCAAGTGTTTACCTAACCTTTATTATCCTAATGGGTCGGACAGGGTTTTCTTTAGATATTGTATATATAGCAACTAAATCGATTCCAATCATTTTTACACCATGTTTATTTTTATCCTAAATACATTTAGAAATTGTTGCAGAGTGGTTACCGAGCGGTTACGATAGATCATAGTACTTGCGCGGACGCCACAGCTAACGCCAGAGGTCAACGCACGGCGCTCGTCCGCCAGAGCGGGGCTTTGACTCTATTGTTGTTGGGACAACCAAGTAGAATAACAAGCTCATTACTTTGTGGTTTTTCATGATATCGTTTTGAAATTTTGTACATAGATTATTTACTTAAAAATACTTTACACGTGTTTCCGGGTTTCCAATAAACACATTTTTTTTTTATCAATACATAGTATAAAACAAAGTCGCTTTCGCTGTATGTCCGTATGTATGCTTAGATCTTTAAAACTACGCAACGGATTTTGACGCGGTTTTTTTTAATAGATAGAGTGATTCTTAAGGAAGGTTTGTATGTATAATAAATGCATAATATAGTAGAGAAACACTGAGAAATCTAAAAAGCGCGATAAAACCGAACTCCACGCGGGCGAAGCCGCGGGCGGAAAGCTAGTATAATTATAAACTAGTGCTGGACTGCAATCCCGCCTGATGGTAAGCAGTGATGCAATCTTTGATGGTAAAGCGCGCTAGTTTATTAAGCCCAATCACTTAAAAAAAACTTAGTGAATAGGAAGGAGGACGGCAGTTGAGCGAGGTGGTGCAACGTTAAACCCAACAACACGACCAACGATGCTGCGCCACAGGGAGATAGATCTGGAGACCCTCCACGACCAAACTCCCGACACAACAACATTTGGCGCATAGTACCCGACACACATCGCAACACAACTGCTCAGACCCGTCCTCCGTACGGCTTCAGCGCTAATGTTGTAAAATTGTAATATACACATCCTCACAGTATAGAACTTCGTCTATACTGAATGCATTACCGTCTGGTAATGCTGAATGTTGTGTAAGCATATCTATACAATTATAGTATAATATATGAAATTATATTAAAATACATATTTTTAAGGTTAAAATAACAACTCGTTATTAATGCATAGTAAAATTATATACAGGAATTGTAAACAAAAAAACATTTTTTTTTTTCTGTCTGCCTGTTTCTTCCGCCCAATCTCCTAAACAGCTGGACCGATGTTGATGAAATGCATGAGGATACTTTGAAATCATTAAGAGACATAATATTTTTTTTATCTATCTCTGTATTTAACCAGTATACTATAAACTAGTCATTCATTTTTGTACTATCAATAAAATAAAATATAAACTATTTCGGATCTCTAAGAATATCTATCGCAAAAGAAACTTTGTATGGAATGACTCTGTATTTTTAGTAAGAATCATTATTCGACAACTGTTGAGCCCAATATACAGACTTCAGTACATCAAGCTACCCGCCACTGTCAAATATTGCCAAACAACTTTGAACCTTATTGCTTTAGTGATAAAGTTGAAAATCAGTTAAAGAAAGGAGATGTTTCATTTTGGGCCACCACTATTAACAGTGTATAGAAAAAAAGAAAAAAAAATAATAGATTAGCATAAAAATACTACTAAATTAATTTGTATAAATATACAAGTATATAATAATTAATTATTTGAAACGTTTTTAGTGAGATAACCCTTTTTAAAGGTAGCCATGACACTTTTTATGACGTTTGATTGGCGACTTTGACAGTTCTATTTTCTAGTTGTGTTCGTGTCGAGTGTTGATTTGAGTTGATCGTGTTTATTTAATGAGCCGTATGTTCGGAATTCATGTTTTGTTTTTTCGCAGTCATATGGTAGATAATATAGATACATGACACGTCAATCAAATGTCACTGTCAAAATCTTATTTCGCTTATTGCTGACCACCATATTTATTAGTAGTTGCGTTGCACTCCTTGGCCGTGTTAAATTGAATCTGTGTAAAAACTAAGCCAAAATATAGGAAATTAACATTAAAAACAGTTAACTATAGCGTAACTATACCTAGAATTAAGTGTACAATGTGCTGGCCCAGGCTCCATACATTTCTGAAACATCTTTGACAGATTGCAGTAGCTTCATGTGCTGTCGTCAACACACACCTTTGTACAATCGTATCAAAATAAAGAATTGTAGTTTATGATTTCTCTTTCCTTTCAAAACACGCTATAAAAGTCCTAATCTGTTTCGGCTTGATCATAATTTTCACGCCATCGTCAACTGCTTCTATCTTCTCTTCTGTATTTTCCTGATCACCTTCTTTATTCCAAACCCACTGCTCATATTCTTCTACAAACATGTTAACAGACAACATTGTCTCCCTCAAACATTTGATTTCAATATTTTTGAATACATCTCTCAAATTCACTTCCACTGCCGAATCATCTAGGTAATTCTCTAATCTGACCAGCAGTTTTGAGTCCCACGGTTCTAAGGTAAGCAAATGAACTCCTGTGGGCAAATCTTTTGCTAACCAACTGAACTCATTATCCATTTTGAGCCAATCTTCAAATTTTATATTTGCAGCATCAGAAATCAATACTGTCGGGCTCAAATGCATTCCAAAAACATTTTTTTTGATAACTTCTTCATCTTTGCCTATAATGATTCTGTGTTTGCCTCTAACTACCAATCCTTGCCCATTTGCTGTTTCATTCAGCGCTTCTCCAACTCCAAAAGCATCGTCACAAAGCAGTCTTCTATGCAGCATTAATTCCACCTCGCCTTCAACAAGCGATGCTCCTCCCTCAGACCTGTCCGTCAAAATTGTCATCCTCGTATCCCCATTTTCTATATAAATCTCGTTGGTAACTGGATAATAGTTCCCTGGTACTGGTTCAGCTAAAGTTAAGTTCCATTGTGGACGGAAATCAAGTTTCCTCTTCAACAATTGTCTGCCGTTGGAATCAGTAAAGAATTCACCGTTATTTATAATATTTGTCTCGTATTTGATGACATATTCCTTACCAACTTTGTCGTCAATGGGTATCGGTCCAACGACCCATTCTGTTTCAATGAAATTTAAGTTATCGTATACTTTAGTTGTAATAAATCCAGCTGGGTTTAAATTTATTCTAAATTCTTTGACCAGATCTCCGTTTATTACTTCTGTCTTCTGCGTGGGTAGTTTGATGGGGATGTTGTTCGTGGGTCTGAAGATGTATGCGCCGGAGGAACGGTGTTCGGGATCACGGTTGTTACCACAACTGCCCTTGTAGTAGTACATGTTGATTGAGAGGTTTAAAGTCGAATGGTCGGGAAAGGTGATCTCACGAATCTGTCCGGAGGCTTTGTTGACGTTTAGTTTGTAGAACTGAAAAGGAAAATTGATTGTTGAGAAGGCTTTTAAAGCTCCTATGAGCGGTCGCTCGCGTGGGCTGGTAGAGATGCATTATTAGTAGTTTTTTTATTTTTAAATTTAATTTTTAACTAGATTACTAGGTCATCGTCTCATCGTTAATCCCTGTCGCATCCGAAGCTTTTCAGCTTTGGAGTCTGGGGTCCGTTTTACCTCCACAATCCGAAGGTGATATCGAAGCATTACAGTTAGACCATTGTTTGACTTTTTTAGGGTTCCAACAACCCGTAACGTCAGCCATTAGATGTTCGTATGGCAATCGGGACCGACGGCTTAACGTGCTTTCCGAGGCACGACCAGACCAGTGTCATAATAATTTTCATATTCATGCATACATAGGATATTTGCACTGCGCGGTGATCGAACCCGCGCCTCCTTGACACCAATGACTGATTAAAAGGTGATGGAAACACCTTGAGGAAACCTGGACTTTAAGTCTGAAATCGCCAACCCGCATTGAGTAAGCGTGGTGATTACGCACAATCCTTCTCTGTATGAGAGGAGACCTGTGCCCAGCAGTGGGACGATAAAAGGTTGATGATGATGATGATAAAAGCGCCTGATGGAGTTTTAATTACCACACATATAGTGCTAAAATAACTAAATAGAATCGATTCTAATCGCTTCTTCCAAGAAGCAGTTTCTCGTATGGAGAAGAACGGGGATGAAACTTTAACATTACTCTTTTAAATGGTTTATAATATTCTGCCGTGCGGTACCGGGCCCGGGACCCATATCCTCCCGTGGGTGTCGTAAGAGTCGACTAAGGGAACTCACACCAGAGAAGCGGGCAGTAGCGCTTCTCCTGTGGAATATCAAATTACTGCGATCCCGCCTGACAAGCGTGGGGATTATGGCTAGCCCCCCACCTTGGGGACGCCTTTGCCCAGCAGTGGACCTCTACAAGTTGAAGAAGAAGAAGAATATTTTGAACACAATAATCATACATATATTGGAATTATTTGTTTCAATATTCGGAACGTCATCGCCATCTCGCAGCGCTCGACCAGAGTCTGGCCTGAATTCGTGATGATGGAGAAAAGCTACATCTATAAGAGCGATGTAAATAGAGCACATTGGCTGAGACAGGGGTCTCACCAGGCGGAGACAGACTGCCGAGGTGTCCTGAAGAGAGCAGAATTTAGAGTGAATTCTGTGACGCGCCTACAGAAATACAACATGCAATTACACACATTGGAAGTTCGCACCTCCTGCACTTTCCTCAGAAGCTACATCTATAAGAGCGGTGTAAACAGAGCGCATTGGCTGAGACAGGGATCATACCAGGCGGAGACAGACCGCCGAGGTGTCCTGAAGAAAGCAAAATTTTGAATGAATTCTGTGACGCGCCTACAGAAATACAACATGCAATGACACACATTGGAAGTTCGCAACTCATGCACTTTCCTCAGAAGACGCAGGACAAGTTGCCAAAACAAGGAAGGGTCCGTAGTTACGGGCCAAAGAATGGCTTCCATAGTCGGGAGGCTTAGCCCTGGTACCGCTCATCAGGTCCCCGTGATGAACGAGAGCGTCGCAATTTCTCAACGAACACTGGCTTATCGAAACTTGAAATATCGAACGAAAAACTTGTCCTAGGAAGGATTACAACGTTGAGGACGTGATGTCGCGGAAGGAAGATGCGGAACGGGAGAGGGAGATTTCAACTCCCTTCCCGAGCCGCAGAAGACGTACCGGGCGCCGAGGAAGGGCGGATAACGCCCTCTTCCAGCCCCCATGAATTGGTCCAGGGGCGAGGGACATGGGGAAGTCCCCGCTCCCTTATTCATTGGACCCCGAGGCGGAGGCGCGCGCGTGGTGCGATGCACAGGGTAGTTGAACACCTCACTACCCGGTGCAGGAGACGAGGCCCGGACAGACCGGGCCAGCACGAGAGTTTGGGGCCGTGGAAGAATTTAGACTCCCGCGACCCCACGCGTGCTCGTAATAGAAAAGACACCGGGGTGGTTTTTAGTCAGTAGGAGTCTGACAGACACCGTCGCCCAGCCCAGGGCGGCGGACATCCATTGAGGATTTTCCACCCCGGAACAAAAAAAAAAAAGGAAAGGATTACAACAGGTGATTCCTGTAGGGCGGTTACGAGTGTACTGAAGACTTCAGGCTACATCAGCTACGTTCTTTTCTATAAGTTATAAACTAGCGCTAGTTCTACTTGCTACTAGCTTCTATTGCCTACTATCGAGAGTACATACCACCGTTGTCACTAAACCTCGTATTTTTTATTTTTTTTTATTATAAACTAGCGCTTAACAGCAATCCCGCCTGATGGTAAGCAGTGACGCAATGGTTGATGGTGTAGGGACCATGTAGACTGAACGTTGCGTGTCAGCGATTTTGGAAAGTATGTGTGACGAATGAACTGAGTCGCCAGTTACTGCGCACTGGCCGACTAGAGTAAACGCGTTAGCATTTGGGACTTTTGAGCAATTAAATGAATAAGTAAATTGGTTATTTTAATTAATGGTCAGTGCCAGTAACTCACTAACGGTGTAGGATCCTCTCACTAAAATAAAAGAGATTGAGAGAAGAAAGAGCCTTCTTCTTCTTCTTCAGCCTATAGAGGTCCACTGCTGGACAAAGGCCTCCCTTAAGGGTTTCCACGCTGACCGGTTTTGTGCTGCCCTCGTCCATCGGCTTCCCGCGACCTTCACCAGGTCATCGGTCCACCTTGTTGGGGGCCTCCCTACGCTGCGTCTTCCAGTACGTGGCCGCCACTCCAGAACCTTACTGCCCCATCGGCCATCGGTTCTACGAGCAATGTGCCCTGCCAACTGCCACTTAAGTTTAGCGACTCGCAGAGCTAGTCGGTGACTCTAGCCTTGAAGACACTGAAATTGTAGTCTGACGGAAAAAAATCCAGTCCCTCGATGTACGCGGTATAACGGAAGAGGCGAAAGGAAGAGACGAAACGCTTCGTCCGGATCTTAGTGGTGTTAACAACGTAAGGGTGGAAACTCGCCGTACGACGGGTCGTCCGATGGTGGAACGGAGATGGGGGAATTAAATCATGTAATTCACTCGCACACGCCCCAAAATGCATCCTATCATTCGTATATCGTAATCATTAATCGGCGTTTTAGTACCTCTAGTCCGTAAGAATCGTTTCCATGATTTCGCGAAATTTCGCGGCGGAAGTGCCCTAAGTCAGTTATAGTATATTAAAACAACACGCAGATTTACCATATGCCTGAACTTACTAATAAAAGACGTAGAGATCTAGTCTGTCCTCAAAAGCAAACAAATCATGCCTTTGTATTAAAATTTTACCTGTTCCTCGGTCCTCTCCTCTATAATAGTCTAAATGCGAAAGCGATCTTCTACTCCTTAAATTACACATACTGTAAAAAAATTCTGAGGGACACTCTTCAGAAAATGTCCTATGAAGATACAGAGAATTTACTAATTGTGCTGAAATGAATTTAATACCAAATAGAATTTGGTTGTTAATATTGTTACGAATGGACCTTATGTCGATGGTATAAGGTTCAATATCGCGTGACATACAGTGTGTAACTTTTAAGTCCTATATCCCCAGATCTAGACATTTTGTAGGTGCAATATAAAAACGCATTGCTAGACTTAGGATGACCCGACGGCGTGACGCCGGCGCAGAGTCAGTCTGCATTCGACTAGCGATACGAAAACAGCAACAGATAAGAAGCGATCTTTGAGAATACCTACTGCGACAACTGTAACGATAACTTTGAGTACTACGTGAAGTTACATCCGTAGTGTTATTGTGTGTTTACGACACGGACTTCGTGGACTTAAGTGAACACTTCGGTGCAACGTCAGCGACATTCTACTTGTCATTGCCTACGATCGACTGTACCTTCGTTGCCAATAAAATTCGCAACCCTTACCAGTGTTTTAGTAACCCCAGCCCGTACAATATTGTTTATTTATTAATTACTTTAGATTGTTATTACAGCTCTTATCGCTTGAAACACAGGATTTCCTAGTTCAGGCCCGTAAGACTTAGATTTATGAATAACATTTATTAAGGTTAACTGTATTAATTTGTTATTTGTGGAATTTTGAATATTTTTTTTTTTTTTTTTTTGATCAAGAAACTCACCTGATTTTCAAGAACTACTTCATCTTCAAACTGCTCAACGACCCTCGGATCATCTGACAGCATCCTCAACTCATCCGCATTTAGATTAGGATACAATATCATCCTGTCCACCTTCTTCTCCATCTTTCGTCTAGTTTCCTTTAAAAACTTCTCCAGCTCTAAGACTTCTTCATCATTTTTACCATCTTTTAGGATGTCTAAATTCGTCTCTCTGTCATCTATATTTAGCATATCTTTGGAATAAACTGGCGCAAATGGAATTGCTTCAGATTTGCTTAATAAGTTTGGATTTTTGTCTTTTATTCTATCATCTAGCCGATTTATAATAGGCTCTTTAAGGGGATCCCAGAAATCATTGGAAATGTTGTTGGCGTAAAAGTCGTAATGTTTCTTTGAATTTCTTTTTGCACGACTCGCTGTTTTTTTAACGTAAAAAGATTTATATGACAGTGGTTTCAAGTCTGTTATAAACAGTATTTCTTGCGTTGCTATTGAGTTTCGGGTTGGTATATTCGTAACTGTCTTTGGTAAAGGAACCATTTGAGTTTTAACTTGTCTACCTGTAAAATAAAAGGGACCGAAATTATTTATTATTTTTATCGTTGTAAGAAATCAAAATCAAAAGTTATTTATTCAATTAGGCTGAGAATCGGCACTTTTCGAGCGTCAATATTACAGAAGACAGTCCCCCAAAACGCCCGCCCTTCACGACTTGTTAGTGCTTTCGCTGGGAAGAAGAAGTGGCGGAACAAACTCCCCAGCAGCACAGATGTCTGTTCATTTAAAAAAACACATGAATTATACATTACTAAGGGGTCATCCATAAAGTACGTCACACATAAAGGGTGAAGGGGGGTGTCGACAAAGTGTGACATGGTGTGACAAGGGGTGGGTGGGGTTCTAAGTTTCGTGACATGACATTTCAAAATCTAATAAGAGATCTAGAGGTAGTAATCGCGTAATTTGAAATATTAATTATAAACTAAAAAATATTTCCAACTCTATCTTTGGGACAATACGGTTTAAACTGAAGATGATTGAGTTTCTTTCTTTATCTTTATATTCAATAGTTCATTGCTTTGTTGTTGTTTCAAATATTGGATATAATGTTGATATCATAAAAAAGTGCTTAATTTAAATGGAAATAAAACTGAATTCGGAACTGCTGTTTTAATTTAATAATTTTTCGATGTGAAATTGCAAAACATGTGACGTCACACTTCGGGGGTGTCTCAGAAATGTGAACAGCTGTGACAAAGACGGGGGGGGGGGGAGTCAAAATATCATGAAATTCGTGTGACGTACTTTATGGATGACCCCTAATATACAACGTTTTTTTTTTTGTTTATAAGAAACCTGAATACAGTTTGTTCAGAAGAATCAACTGAATCGATTCCAATCATTTTTACACCACGTTAATTTTTTCCCAAATACATTTACAAATTGTTGCAGTGTAGTTACCGAGCGCACAACTCAGCTGACGTAAGATCATAGTACTAGGCGCACAATGAGACAGGAGCGCGAGAGGTGCCCATATTTTTGTTGAGACAACTAGGTAACCTAACAAGCTCATAACTTTGTGGTTTTTCATGTTATCTTTTTGAAATTTTATACATAGATACTTTACTTTAAGTTTTGGAGTCTGGGGCCCGCATTACCAGTCTAACTGCTGACTTTGGCTAAACTTCGATATTTTGCATGAAGCGACTGCCGTCTGACCTCCACAACCCGAAGATGATATCGAAGCATTGCAGTTAGAACAATTGTTGGACTTTAGAGGGCTCCAACGTCCCGTAACGACTGCCATTAGATGTTCGTATGGCAACCGGGACCAACGGCTTAACGTGCTTTCCGAGGCACGACCAGACCATTGCAAATATTCATATTGCGCGGGGATCGAACCAGCGCCTCCTTGCGCAGCGGTCGCGTTCGCTACCGCTACGCCACGGAGGCTGTCAAGGTTTCTCACCATTGTGTGAAAGAATATATGTTTTTGATGTTTGAGTGGGAATGGAATGTATCCGAATATTTGATAGATTGAGTGAGTGATGTTTTAGATGTGTATCCAAACGACGCGAGTGAGAGAATGGATGTGAGAGTGAGAAAGGAGACGAATGGCGAGATTGGCACGACGAGGAACACGACGCCAAAACGTACCTATTTCATAATTTTCCCAAGTTATTTGTGTGTTGAGTTTTTTTTATTTTTAATAAACCGTTGAAAGTCGTTGCGCTATATTTTTTAATACCCCCCACTTAAATGTAAATAAATGTTTGTCAAAGCTTACCATCAGAACCATACACTTCAAAGGTACCAACACCGACTGGTATCCTGATTGGTTCCTTCACAGTCCAACCCAGGGGATTGTATATAGTTACCTGAAATTGAAATTACACACTATTATCTACTCGTATGAAGATTGTTTTTATGATTATAAACTAGTGCTTGACTGCAATCCCGCCTGATGGTAAGCAGTGATGCAATCGTTGATGGTAAAGCGCACTAGTTTATTAAGAGCCTATTCACTCTAGCCTTGAAGACACTTAAATTGTAATCCGATGGAAACACCGCCACCGGCAAATTGTTCCAGTCCCTCGATGTACGCGGTATAAAAGACGAGGCGAAATGCTTCGTCCAGATCGTAGTGGTGTCAACAACGTAAGGGTGGAAACTCGTCGTACGACGGGTCGTCCGATGGTGGAACGGAGATGGGGGAATTAAGTCATGCAATTCCCTCGCACACTCTCCAAAATGCATCCTATAGAACACCGACAGGCTGACATACAGAGTGGTGCTGACAATACGACAATAAATTAAACATCGTGTACCTCAACACATTCTCAGTCTACCCATAAAAAATTATGTAAATATATCCATTAGTTTAGTCACAGGAAATTATTTTTCATTTTCCACATTTTCTACATGATGTACATGTTGATAAGGAAGCGCTTACAGCACCCTAATCGGCGAACATATTTATGTCAAATGATTGCGACTAGTTGGGATCGTTTGGACCGAACGGACCAATGGGACCGATTAGGGGGCTGGTTAATGACCGCCGCATCCTACGGTACCAAACTTTAATAATAATGGCGCGAAAAAAGCAAGTCGATAGAGGATCGTGCTGTCGCCGATCGGAGGTCAGTGAACCAATATTTTTAAAGGATCATCTATTCCGTTTGCAGTGTTATGCGATTTAGGTTGTTTGAAATTTTATTTTTTTTTATTTTTGATGCCAGGTTTTTTTTTCTATGGTTTAGGATTATTCCTATGAACCACCATTGTTCGTGTTTTCATTTATTGTCGTATTGTCAGCACCACTCTGTATATCTTAGAGAACGCAAAGCCAAAACGAAATGGTGCGCAAAGCCAAAACGAAATGGTGCGCAAAGCCAAAACAGAATGGTGCGCAAAGCCAAAAGAAACGGTGCGCAAAGCCAAAATTAAATGGTGCGCAAAGCCAAAACGAAATGGTGCGCAAAGCCAAAACGAAATGCTGCGCAAAGCCAAAACGAAATGGTGCGCAAAGCCAAAACGAAATGGTGCGCAAAGCCAAAACGAAATGGTGCGCAAAATTTCAGGCAAAGAGACAGTCAGTAATTACATAATCATAATCAGCCTGTAATGTTCCCACTCGTAGGGCACAGGCCTCCTCTCGGTGAGAGTGGTCCGTAATCTACCACGCGGACCCAGTGCGGGTTGGTACATGTCTTGTAAGTTTTCCCTCTAGGACATGCCGGTTTCCTCACGATGTATTCCTTCACCGTTTTGAGAGCAGTGGTGATGAAATCTTCTTCTTCTGGGGGAGGCCTTTGTCCAGCAGTGGACAACTATAGGCTGACCTATAGTTGTTCACTGCTGGACAAAGGCCTCCCCCAAGGCTTTCCACGATGACAGGTCTTGTGCTGCCCGCATCCATCGGCTTCCCGCGACACCAGGTCATCGATCCACCTTGTGGGGGACCTCCTTACGCTGCATGTTCCAGTACGTGGCCGTTACTCCAGACCCTTACTGCCCCATCGGCTATCGGTTCTACGAGCAATGTGCCCTGCCCACTGCCACTTAATTTTAGCGATTCGGAGAGCTATGTCGGTGACTTTGGTTCTTCTGCGGATCTCCTCATTTCTCATTCGATCACGCAGAGAAACTCCTAGCATAGCTCTTTAAAGCGCCTGATGGGGTTCGCAAATACGGTCTACAGGTTGTAAGTCGTGGCTCATACCACTAAGCCACCGCTACTCTTAGTAATTAGTAAATTACATTGGAAATTACTTACAACAAATTTTTCACTGTTCTCCGAAACATGACAGCTGGACTCGTTCAAGTGACATCTTTGGAAGTCAAATATCGGCGGCTTGGTTGAGTCCTTTACAATCATCTTGCTGAAAATTATAATAGGCATTTAGTATTAATTATCGCCCCGGATTCGCATGTGTGCAATCATCATCATCATCAGCCTCTACTCGTCGACTGCTGGACATATGCCTCCTTCATGGCACGCCAACAAGCTCGATCCTGAGCAGTTCTCCGCCAGCCACTACCAGCCACCTTTTTGATGTCATCGCTCCATCTCGCTCAAGGGCGTCCTACGCTACGTTTGCCGAGACGCGGTCTCCACTCGTTTACCCCAACGGTTGTCGGTCCTGCGGCGTATGTGACCAGCCCATTGCCACTTCAGCTTGCACGGGTGCAATGCTAATACTACACTACAGAAAAACTGTAAACATCGCATGAAAAACATAGCGACCCGCTGCTTCCGCCCCGCCCCGGCCGGTCGGTGCCGCCGTAAACGCGACGCCCCGCAATTTTTACATCTGTAATATCTTCGAACATATTCCTTTAAATCATATGCTGTAAAGGGCGATATAGATCTATATTAAATCAACAATGTATTTAAGACCTTAGATACACTGTTGATTTAATATATATATTTTTTTTTTATAAGTTATAAACAAGCGCTTGACCGCAATCCCGCCTGATGGTAAGCAGTGATGCGATCATTGATGGTAAAGCGCGCTAGTTTATTAAGAGCCTATTCACTCTAGCCTTGAAGACACTCAAATTGTAATGTGACGGAAACACCGTCGCTTGCAAATTGTTCCAGTCCCTCGATGTACGCGGTATAAAAGAGGAAGCGAAACGCTTCGTCCGGGTCGCAGTGGTATCAACAACGTAAGGGTGGAAACTCGCCGTACGACGGGTCGTCCGATGGTGGAACGGTGATGGGGGAATTAAATCATGCAATTCCCTTGCACACTCACCAGAATGCAACCTATAGAAGACCGAAAGGCTGGCTACTCTACGCCTGTGCTCCAGGCTTTGGAGACCGTTTCGAGTTAAGTCTGGGTCGCCAATCAGCCTCTTCACACGCCTCTCCACTGAATCCAAAGTATCCAGGTATATATAGATCTATATCGTTCTTTACAGTATAAGATTTAAATTTTAAATGAATACTTTCGATGATATTACAGATTTAAAAATTGCGGGGTGTCGCGTTTGCAGCGGTACAAGGCGCAGCGTTCGCGGCAGTTTTTTATACAATATGTAAAGAAAACCCTGTCCGATCCGTGAAGGTATTGTTAGGTATCGATAACTGATTATAATAATGCCTACAAAGCCGGTCTAAACTTTAAAAAAAATCCCCCTAACAAAATAAATATTATTTCGAAATAGCGAGGTAACATAATGAATGTGCGGTAGACAACACGTTAGGCATACATCCGCGGGTGACGGGGGCAGGGCACGCGGCACGTGGTCGCATCGCTATTCGCTCCGTCACAAATGGTGTTGTCACTTTTTAAAAATTACCAAATTTTGGGGAAGTTTGCGACAAAAAAAGATTATTTCAAAATTCATTACTATTGTTACTATGATGATTATGTAAAATTTAATATTTTATTTGGCCATTTGTTTACCTAACCTTTATTATCCTTACGGGTCGGACAGGGTTTTCTTTACATATTGTATAACATTCACAGTTTTTCTGTAGTGTATTTAGTATCAGCATTGCACCCCTACGATGCCGGGGCGGGTCGCTAGTTTTATCATACATTAGCTTTTGATATTTTAATATATCTATATCTAAAATACAGTCTACTTGAATCTTAAGGCCACGGTACAATTTAATTGCTTATCTATGGCATACAATAAAATTAATGCAACAAATGACTTGCGTCGCTAAATGGGGTTTAGACAAGGGAACTTTTATTGTTGCCGCAACTTAATTGAAGCCATAGGCAATTAAATTGTACCGTGTAAATCAGTCATCATCATCATTTCAGCGTTAATCCCAGTCACATCCGCAGCTTTTCAGCTTTGGAGTCTGGGGTCCGCTTTACCAGTCTAACTGCTGATTTTGGATAAACTTCGATATTTTCCGTGAAGCGACTGCCGTCTGACCTCCACAACCCGAAGGCGATATCTAAGCAATGCAGTTAGACCAATTGTTAGACTTTTGAGGGCTCCAACAACCCGTAACGACTGTCATTAGATGTTCGTATGGCAACCGGGACCAACGGCTTAACGTGCGACCAGACCAGTGCAAACATTCATATTCTTACATACAAACATTTGCACTGCGCGGGGATTGAAACCGCGCCGCGTTGCGCAGCGGCCCCGTTCCCTACCACTACGCCACGGAGGCTGTCAATTGATGTTTGAGTAAATAAATGTATATAAATATTTGTCAAAGCTTATCATTGTGGCGGTACCTACAAACGCCACAAATCAACAACGCGTCATAGTGACGTCACACGAATTCTACATCTCGCAATCAGAGTTTACTGAGCAACTAGCATATACGTATACAATATATGTATACAACTTCCCAATTTCAAACATTGGGCAAGTGCCCGTCGGACATAACACCCGTCTGGTCGGAGGATCGTACCTTTTCAATGGAGGAAGAGTGAACTTTACTCCCTGTTCCTCATGCCTCCACATTGGTGACCCTGAACATCTACGTCAGCGCACTGCCACAAAAGATTTCGAGTAACGACCGTGTAAATCAGTCCTTATTCGAAATCTTTCGTGGCAGGCCCATTGCGGTCATAGTTACGTTTTATTTTAAACTTACTTGAAGGCCTGCTTAGCTATGATGAGGGCGTCATCAATGGCTTGGTTCAGGAGCCTCTCGTAATCATGGGTCACATGCTGTTTCTCCGTGCCTGTGATAGCATCGTGGTGCTGCATCACTCCTGGAATTATAGAATAGAATACTCTTTATTCATATAAATTACAGATCCGAGTCCTGGTCCGCAGGAGACGTCCAGGTCATCACATCATACATGCCGGTTTCCTCACCATGTTTTCCTTACCATTTTTTGAGAGCAGTTGTGTTTAAATCCATACTAATATTATAAATGTGAAAGTATCTCTGTCTGTCCGACTTTCAAGTCAAAACTACTGATCCGATTATAATGAAATTTGGTACACAGATAGTCTAGAGCCTTTTTGTTACACGTTATATAACATCCCGCTATAACCAATAGGAGCAGAGCAGTAACAACAAATATTGCCACAACGGTAGTGGACGCGGGCATACCTACATATTGCTCTCATTATTTTAACAGGCGCTTTTTTATATCAACTGAGCCCCTGTAAACTGAAGTCCACACGGACGGAGTCGCGGGCAACAGCTAGCATTTTACATAAAGTGCCTGATGGGGTTTGAACCTACGACCTACAGATTGTAAGATGCATCTGATACCACTGGGCCATTATGTCTCTATGTATGTATGCAATATTATTTTTTCTTTATACTAATCCTGAATATAGTTTGTTCAGAATAAGCAACTGAATCGATTCCAATAATTTTTACACCATGTTATACAGTGAAACCTGGTTATGTGAGACATCAAGGGACCTGCAATGTCGTTTCACTTATAGAGGTATTCCACTTACCCAGTGTCTCAGATATACAGGTATAAATAAATATCTGTCTCATTTACAGAGGTTTATTTCCAGTTTTTTTACAGTTCTGTAACTGAGATAACATTGTTTACTCATTCATTTGTATGATTAAATTTAAATTAAAATTTTATATGCATAAACCTCTGTAGGTTTATGCATATAAAATTTACTCGCTGTCTCAGTTATAGAGGTAACTATGATGATAAATCGAAAGGACAAATCCCAGATATAGAGGCTTACCTCATCCCACTAACAGAGGTAATTTAGTGCCAAAGTGTTGGGACCTCAGCATGAGTTCCAATTATGGAGGTTTCTCACTTATCTAGGTCCCACTTAACCAAGTTTCACTGTATTTTTGCCCAAATACATACATTCAGAAATTGTTGCCGTGTGGTTACCGAGCGTACAACACAGTTCGCAGCGGATCATAGTGCCCTAGACCCCAAGCCGCGCCGCTGTAGGCGTAAGCGGACGAGCGGCGCGTTGGCCATATTTTTGTTGGGACAACCAGGTAAGATAACAAGCTCACAAATTTGTGATGATTCATGATAGCTTTTTGAATGTTTGTACATACAGGATAAAATTTTATCCAGTGCGCAAACTTTGTCAACTTATAGCTAAATAAGTTTTATAGATAAAAATATTATTACTTTGGTATGTTTTAGTACAAAACAAATAGTTATTGATAACGAAAGATGTTTATTATGAAATCGATATTATGGTCACCGCACGCGGTCCCATTCATGTTCGGCGGAGTGGGGACGCCGGGAACATCACAGCACCCCCGCGCCGCCCGCTTGTTCACTACGCGGCCATATAATACGATATTGATATGAATAATTGGCTAATACTACGATATTGATATGAATAATTGGTGTCTCTCATTTGCTGATTTTAGGGCGGACAAAAACATGATTTTTTATTTTAAACTAATAATGCAGATTTGTTCTGTTATTGATTCTGAGCCACCCATTTGTTTTTGCGCACTCGAAAAAAGGTTTCCCTGTAGATTCTTTACATAAAAATATGGACACGTGTTTCGGGTTGAAGTAATTGTAGCGGTGCCTACAACCGCCGCATGCGAACAACACGTCATTCTGACGTCACACGAATACTACATCACGCAATTAGAGTTTGCCGTGCAACTAGCATATATACAAGCTCGCGACATCAACCATTGGACAAGTGGCCCGCCAGACAACAAGTCTGGTCGGAGGATCCTCCTTTTTTTCTATGGAGGATGAGTGAGCTTTACACGCTGCTCCTCATACCTCCACATAATAATATTTAGGGTTATAGTAATAAGTTTGAATATAAACGTACCCATTGCACTTTTTAGTTCATCCAATACAAATTGATTGTGTTTCTCTAATTCAACTAAAACTTGTAACTGCTTGACGACCTGTAAATGTACAAAATAAAGGTTAGAATGTGTCTTAGTTTTAGTATTAGTAGGGCAGAAGATTAATATTAGTTTCATCGCCATCATCAGCCTCTACTCGTCGACTGCTGGACATAGGCCTCCTCCATGGCACGCCAACAAGCTCGATCCTGAGCAGTTCTCCGCCAGCCACTATCAGCCACCTTTTTGATATCGTCGCTCCATCTCGCCCAAGGGCGTCCTACGCCACGTTTGCCGAGACGCGGTCTATGCGCGGCATTTGTGACCAACCCATTGCCACTTCAGCTTGCTAATCCTCTCAGCTATGTCGGTGACTCTGGTCCTCTTTCGGATCACCTCAATTCTTGATATTAGTTTAATCCTGTCAAATTAGTAAGTGATATCAAATCTAGAGAAGACTGGTCATCCTTGGAGGAGGCCTTCACCTGCAGAGGGGTTCTAGCAGAAGAATAAAAAAAAACTATACATTATAATTACTTTTTCACTTAATATCCTTGTTAGAATATGACAATGTAATTCCATCTCATTTAGTTTAAGCTGGAAACACAATTTACTTTTTATTAGGTTTTTGCAATATTGTCATGATGTTAAAAAATGTTTCTTTTGTCTTTAAAAATAAAACCACATTTTTCCTGATACAATATACTGCATTCTTATTTTATTACAACAATCCTGTTTTTTAATTTACTTTTTTATTTTTATTTGTTAGTTTATTATATTACTTTCACTTTTTTTTCTAATTATTTAATATACTTTTTTTCTTTTATTTATAAACAGAAGGTAAGTATATTAAAGGAAGATATATGTTATAGGTTAGTAGTAATGATTAACTACTTACCTTTTGTTTAGAAATAAAAGGCATTTTTATTTATATTTTATTTATGGCAACCGGAACCAAAGGGTTAACGTGCTTTCCGAGGCACGACCAGACCGGTACAAATATTCATATTCTTGCTTACAAATATTTGCACTGCGCCTGATTGCGCAGCGTTCGCTACCGCTACGCCACGGAGGCTGTCCTCCCATCCACCCTCAATACAACTTACCTGTAGATAATTATTTCCCTCTCTCTCAAAGTACTTAGTTGTCGGTCTAGATGTGAAGTACCCGGTCCAGTAGGCTGTGGAGTCACTAGCGTACGGAAAGAAGTCGTCTCGTTTGGTAGGCAGAGTCGGGCTGGAAACAATGTATGTAGTGGTAAATATCGGGAATGTTATCTATCTAAATACCGGTAAAAATACCGGTATGGCATAATAACGGGAGATTTAGCGGGAAATATTTGATAAGTGAGAGATTTGGACTTAAACAAAGATTGTAAAGAATACAAGTGCCCAAATAATAACTATATGTAATACATATTTATTATATGAAAAAGGATTTATAGAAACTAGGTTTTAAATACAGAATTATTTGTAAATAGCGACCAGCCCGAGCTAGGTTTATTAAACCTGTGTTTCGGGGACAACTTATGATCTTTTACTTATTTCGGTTAGTTCATAGGTTTTTGTTTGTATTGGACCATACCCGAGAAACTCTGGTTACATAAATATAGAAGGTTAAAAAATTTCAAGTTTGACCGTAAAAAAACTGATGTTTTTTTTTTAACGAAAGCAACTTTTTGTTTTAATTGCCGCACAAATTAAAATTAGTTTTCCAGCATTTTTTTTTTGTGCAATGATGTGTTTTCGTATATTGTTTGTGTGTGTATTGTGTTTTACGTGTGTTTTGTGTGTAGTTTAATATGTACAACGTATGTATGCTGCCCTTTTTTTGTTCTAGATGGGAAATCTTCAGATGACCTCTCCCGCTCTGGGCGAAGCGGGAGGCGGTTTCAGACTTTTACTAACTAAAAGACACCCGTGTTTCTTCACTTGCCCGTGTGCCAGGACCACGGTTTCTTTTTTAACCAACCCGCAACCCTGACCCAGGAGGCATCGGTCTTCGTTGACCGCGTCACGATGTGCTGACATCTCTTTGAGGCGCGCATGAAACACAATGTGCCGTCGACCCGGGCCTGGTACTTACTGGGCGGCGAGTTGTCCACTGCTCGCAGATTTTTCCTGCCCTTACATCAATTTATTTAAAGCCGGCGCAATAAGTCTTTTCCTTCTATACTTTATTACCGTTATAGCAATGAAATAATATCTTTATCTTCAAAGGACATGAAATGACTACAGTAACATACTTACTTAGCATCCTTGATAGATTTCAAATAACAATTGGGCGTTGAATAAAACAATGTCACATTAAGTCCATCCTTAGCTGCTTTCAAGTTAGCATATCTGAAATCATAAATACAAATAATATTACAAACATAAATATTGATAAAAGATAAATATTGATTGAGTGAGACGTTTCACTCCCCCACGACGTCTAAGAGTGGCGCGCAGAACACTTCGCGCCACCACCTCGGGTCGACGTCCCCGAGTCCCATTTAGGGAGGCTGGAAGAGGACGTTATCTCCCATCGGGAGGATGGCAGATAACGTCCTAAGTCCCAAAATGGGTCCAGGGGCGACAAATTTGGGGACGTCTGTAGCCCCCCAAACATCAGGACTCGAGGTGGTGGTTATATTAAAGTATCCATTAATCTTTTTAGGGGCACAAAATGGGATTTATTAGAAGTTCGATTAAAATATGCATGCGATAATAAAATCTGATAACATAATACCGAAACTACCACATTTTACATTAATAAAATATTAGTGAAAGATGCTCACACACATGCAAGATTACTGAAAGGATTAATAACAGCGAAGCAAGCAATTTCAGTACCGGTATTTTTGTACGGACGACAGCAGGTCAGCAATCCCAAACTATCAGATATTCCCAATCAACCATGAGCTTTAATGCTTTAGAGATTAAGTTGAAAATCTAATAAGGAAATCTGACAGTTTGTAGTAGCTTGATGTGCTGTCGTCTGTACAATACCGGAAGTGTCTTAAAATGTTTCCAGTGTCACACATGCATGCAAGATTAATGAAATAAATTCGGAATTAATAACAGCAAAGCAAGCTTTTTGAGTACCGATATTATTATACCAATACCGAAGTTGTAATAAAATGTCTCCAAGTATCACACATGCATGCACGATTATTGCAATAAATTAGGGATTACCAACAGCAAAGCAAGCTATTTGCGTATCGGTATTTTTGATACTAATAACGGTGCTGTCCTATCATGTTTACAGATGTGTTATTCATTTCTTTCACATTATCTATTGAATAACTATTTCATCCAATAATGACATTTGATATCAATCTAAACTACATAATTGACTTGATTGTCTGTAATTGTTTTTATAGTATGAAAGAATTTATTAATTAAAAGTAACATACATCCAGCTCGAAGGACCAAAAAGACTGTATGGTCTTTTGCTAGACCACACACTACTTTTAGATGATATGGGCAAAATACAATAAAAGGTGTTGATTTTATATAAACTACTATATTGTTCCAAAGTTATGGGTATTTTTTTTTATATGGCATCTCGTAGTTGACCTTGAGAGGTCGTGACTACTTAACTGGACTATCCTGTGGCTGCCTTAAATGGGCACGAACCTCGGCTTAGGGCGTCGCTAGAGAGAACAGCAAGGGACGGCTGGATCGAATTTTTATTTTAATTCGGTTTGTTGACCGCGGCGTTTCCTAGTACTAGCTCTGAGAAGAAACGTCCGAAACAAACTCAGAGGTCATAATTGGGAATTTATATTTACTGGCCCAGCTGCGGCGCGGGCTGGCCTTCATCGGACAAGGGACGGGGGAGGGAACTACTACGTTGAACGCGTCGCGATGGACCTCAGCGGCGAGGTCGGTAGGTCGGTCTTTTTTTGTGTGTTGTGCTGGTGGCCCTATTGGCCTCTTGGAGGAGGGTCATCGGGATCTGAGAGGGTATAGGTAAAATGAGCTAATGGACTGATGTTTGTGAAATGAGTGACACGTGGCTTT
Source organism: Sesamia nonagrioides (assembly GCA_017933935.1). NCBI lineage: Eukaryota > Metazoa > Arthropoda > Insecta > Lepidoptera > Noctuidae > Sesamia > Sesamia nonagrioides. The sequence goes on from JADWQK010001571.1 coordinate 753,152, forward strand.
TGCTGGTCGTAATGAGAACGCGACAACGCGACGACTTGAAGGCTCGACGCGAACTGATCATCATCATCCCAGCGTTAATCCCAGTCGCATCCGCAGCCTTTGCAGCTTTGGAGTCTGGGGTCCGCTTTACCAGTCCAACTGCTGATATGGCTAAACTTCGACATTTTCCGTGAAGCGACTGCCGTCTGACCTCCACAACCCGAAGGGGACATCGAAGCATTGCAGTTAGACCAATTGTTGGATTTTTGAGGGCTCCAACAACCCGTAACGACTGCCACTAGATGTTCGTATGGCAACCGGGACCAACGGCTTAACGTGCTTTCCGAGGCACGACCAGACCAGTGCAAATATTCATATTCATGCATACAAATACTTGTACTGTGCAGGGATCGAACCCGCGCCTCCTTGCGCAGCGGCCGCGTCCGCTACCGCTACGTCACGGAGGCTACTCGACGCGAACTGATGATTATTATAAAGTAAAATGCATGCGTGGCGTTAACGCTGACGATGCTATGTTGATGTGCGGTTTCACCGTACACGTATGATTACGTACTAATTTGACATATTTTCAGTCGCCATGTTTTTTAATCAGTTCGAAACTGTATATGGAGTTCATCTTAATTTGACAGAAATAAACTAATATAAAGAGTGGTGCTGACAATACGACAATAAATTAAACAACGTGTACCTCAACACATTCTCAGTCTACCCTTAAAAAAATTATATAAATATATCGATTAGATTAGTCACAGGAAATTATTTTTCATTTTTCACATTTTCTACATGATGTACATGTTGATAAGGAAGCGCTTACAGGTTAATGACCGCCGCATCCAGCGGTAGGTACTAAACTTTAATAATAATGGCGCAAAAAAAGCAAATCGATACAGGACCGCGCTGCCGCCGATCGGAGGTCAGTGAACCAATATTTTAAAGGATGTTTTATTCCGTTTGCAATTTTATGCGATTTAGTTTGTTTGAAATTTTATTTTTTTTTATTTTTGATGCTAGGTTTTTTTCTATGTTTTAGGATTATTCCTACGAACCAGCATGGTCTGTGGTTTCATTTATTGTCGTATTGTCAGCACCACTCTGTTTACGTATATTCTGTCCTTATCTTAATGAACTAGAAAGAGAGGGATGCACACTTAACTAAAATTTAGTTTAGGTTGTGATCAAGAGAATTGGCATCAATATCAGCTTAAATGCATAAAGAATGGTGGTTTTTAGTTGCAATAAAATTTGAACACTATTACGTATGCCAGGGCTGTCCAAACCAAACCAAACCAAACCGGCTTGTTTGATTGCGGCCCGTAGAACCTTTTTTAACTGACTTCAAAAAAAATCCGGTTTCCAAAATTAACAAGCAAATTATTTTTCTCGCATCAAAATCGAATGTTTTGGGTATGTTCGATTACGTTGCTCACATCACTATTCACTCGAGAATTCGGGGAATTCCCCGAACGCAAGATACGTGTACCTACTACCGCGCATCGTTCATTAGGCATTTGTTTGTCACTTGTCATTCAACGCGACGAAAGTCTTGATTACGCAAGGTTACTCTCAGGTTAAAGACTTTAACATTATTTTAAAGTTTGTTCGCTTTGTGTTTGCGTATAAAAAACTTTTAACCTTAACTTTAACTTAACCTTAACTTAATGGCATACGCCGTATGCCATTAAGTTTATTGTTCAAATTATCTCAAACCTTAATTCTGTACCATAACCAAAGTATACGAAAATACTCTATTAGTTTGACAGTTACAATTAAAATTCAACTTTATTACGTACTAGCTTTCCGCCCGCGGCTTCGCCCGCGCGGATTTCGGTTATATCGCGCTTTTTAGACTTCCCTTGGGAATATCAAATTTTTCAATAAAAGGTAGCTTATGTCCTTTCTCAGGGTCTAAAAATTTTCTGTGCCAAATTTCATCAAATTCGGTTGAGAAGTTTAAGCGGGAAAGCGTAACAGACAGACAGAGAGAGTTACTTTCGCATTTATAATATTAGTATGGGTTACATTAAGTTTATTGTTCAAATCATTTCAAACCTTAAATTTATACCATAACCAAAGTACACGAAAATACTCACTTAATTAGTTTGTCTAGATTAATATACCACATGGCAGCGTCCTGGTAGGTAAAGTCACCTCCCATGGTAAATATTACATTGTTAGATCGATAATATCTCGCTTGATTCTTAACATTATCTAAAAACACTGCAATCTGAAAACAGACCGAAAAAAGGGAGTGTACTTATGACTACACGACTGAACATAAACCCCCTAATTCATAAACGTTGCTCAAAGTTACCCAGTGCTTAGCAATTTTTAACCATACATTTTAGACTATTATTGCATTTATTAATTACTAGCTGCCGCCAGCGACTTCGTCCGCGTGGAGTTTGTTATGCTCCGCTCCTATTGGTCGCAGCGTGATTATACAGTATGTTAAATAACAGAGGGCGTTCCCTTAAACTCGTTAATATATATCATTAATAGATTAAAATAAAAATATCAGCATAGAAAAATAAGCATAAAAAAATCCGAATAAAAAAAAATCTAATTGGAAATAAATTTGAAACCTCCTGTTTTAAATCAAAATAGTAGCGTAGTATCATAAACAAATTGCGACCTTGCCGTGTTTCAAGTTCGCGTGTACAGTGTATATTTTCTTATTGGAAAAACTTAAAAAAAAAATTGTTTTCGAATGGAAATATTTTTTTTAGCATGTATGTATGCTATACTATTTCGGGTTAACGGGAACGCCCTCTGTTAGTTAACATACTGTATAGCCTAAAGTCTTCCTGGATTAATGGGCTATCCAAACGCAATAAGAGTTTTTTTAATCGGACCAGTCGTTCCTGAGATTAGCGCGTTCAAAGAAACAAACTCTTCAGCTTTATATATTAGTATATAGATAAACTTTCCTTTCATGTAACAGTGTAAAGTCTATGTATTTTATGTGAAATAAATACTTTATTATTATTATTATTTATTATTCTTATATTATTATTTATTATTCTCTCAGCAGACCCAATTACGATAATATCCATCATTTTTACTAAATTCCGTTTACCTGAAAGTGATTTTTATTACCATAAAAATACAGTTTATATGAAGCCTTTGAATAAAACTGTCTTTTGTAATACTGACATTCAAAAAATGCTGAATATTGAAATTCAAAAGATGCTGTGGTGATGACGTATTTTACGTCATCACCACAGCCTAGGGCGTACCCAGCTTCTGGCCTAGGGGGGGCAAGTCACGCCTAGGGGAAGGCAAGTCAAGCCTAGGGGAAGGCAAGTCAGGCCTAGGGGAAAGCAAGTCAGGCCTAGGGGAAGGCAAGTCAGGCCTAGGGGAAGGCAATTCAGGCCTAGGGGGGGCAAGTAAAATTTTTAGTGGATGATCTTTGTCCGCTATAGTCACACGCGGTTTTTTGGTAATTACACCGTACATTTTGTTAGTGTCTCGTGCGTGGTTTATTTAAAAGTCAGATCGTTTTTTTTTTTTTTTTAATAATTATAAACTAGTGCTTAACTGCAATCCCGCCTGATGGTAAGCAGTGACGCAATCGTTGTTAGTAAAGCGCACTAGTTTATTAAGCCTATTCACTTAAAAAACTTAGGAATAGGAAGGATGACGGCAGTTGAGCGAGGTGATGCAATGTTACACCCAAGACCAACACGGCCAACGATGCTGCGCCAGAGTGAGATTGATCTGGAGACTCTCCACAACCAAACTCCCGACACTACAACATTTGGCGCATCGTACCCGGCACACATCGCAACAAAACTGCTCAGACCCATCCTCCGGGCTTCACCAGACATCATGCCGGAACACGACGAATCGCTTGGCGGCAAGACTTTGTTTGGTGGGTGGTAACTTCTGCCGGCAGCCGATGTTATGGCCTACCACCGAGAAAAAGTTCGTTTATTTATGCTTTGTTTAGTAAACATGTGCCCCCGCGTTGTAGATTACAAGTAAGTTTGTAAGTTCCCATCCCGTGGGAATATCGGGATAAAAATATATCCTGTGTCAATCCTAGTTATAAGCTATCTGTGTGGCAAATTTCATCCAAATCCGTTCAGTAGTTCATAGTTTGGTAAGAATAAGCAACTGAATCGATTCCAATCATTTTTACACTATGTTCTATTTTTTCACAAATACATTTAGGCATTGTTGCACCGTGGTTACCGAACGCGCACGGTAAATCATAGTATTGCGCACGCCGGCGCAACAGCTGACGCCAGAGGCCAACACCCCGCGCGCCCGCGTGATCGGAGCGTGGACCATGCTTTTGTTGGGACAAACAAGTAGAATAACAAGCATTACCTTTAATGATAGCATGTGGTATACAAATAATGGCAAACTATTAAACAAATGACGCATATTAAGATGACGAAATTATTCATGTATATTTTGTCTATAAAGTTGTGAAAATAAATGAAGGCGCTGCGGTCGTGCATATAACAATCCTGTTGACTTGTCTGAAATCATTTTAATACTAGCACATTATTTACTACTAGAAGCAAAACTCGTTTTAATGAGAACACAAATCTATGGTCTATGGCAGTTAAATAAAATGAGTAAAACAAAAAAACAATCATACATATTTATTATATTTTTAACGTGTTTTTACCATTGAAAATTATTCCAAAACATAATAATTGCTTTCATCATCTGATTCCAAATATTCTTCGTTAAAAAGTATTTTCATTGTCAGCAGCGTCTCTAACAACGTCTCCGCTACTGCTGTCATCAGCCTGCTACCTTCGCTTAGGTGAATAACTGACTCATCTATATCTTGATATAGAGTTCACTCTCACATTTTCCTGATATTTTAAAAATAATAATATGTTATTTCTATCAGAAGATAGATAGCACTAATTTTAATTCCGAACATGACATAATTCATTTTTAAAATCAGCGGTACATTAAATCACTTAAAGTATCAACACTGTGCTAGTAGCACAACAATATGGTCTACTTATACCTGTAATCTAACCTATAAATACGCAATGTAAACAATCCTCATTTTAGTCTTAAAATCGTTTAGTTAGTAAATTTGAAACTTCTAGTTGATAAAAACAAACAGTAACATGATTACATACCTGTTTTAGCAACTGTTCAAGCATAAATAAATATCAAAAAGGTGGCTGGTAGTGGCTGGCGGAGAACTGCTCAGGATCGAGCTTGTTGGCGTGCCATGAAGGAGGCCTATGTCCAGCAGTGGACGAGTAGGGGCTGATGATGATGATGATGAAATAAATATCATACATATTTGATAAAATTTGTTCAGCATGGTGTACTAACAAACATTGATACCTTTAAAAATAATTCCCCGAACTCCACTCGGCACTCCGGTTTGTTTTTCTCATATTTAACACATTTCTTCGATGTTTTGTTTTAAATAGATTTGAAAATTAATACAAATTTCAATAAATAACAAGTCGTCAACAAAACAAATCGTTGACTGCCGATGATATTCGATGTACTTGTACTTACTAACTTTAGTGTTGCCCTATTTAAAAAAAAAAATCCTTTCAGAAACATCTGTTTCCACGACTTTATAGACATGCTATACTTTAGTCAGAGCAGAGAGAGTAGTTTTAACCAAGGGGTATCGACCGCGACTTACAAAGTTGCAGGCCGTAGATTCGAACCCCATCGGAAATAAACGATCGCTTCAGTATGAAATCCTTATGGATCAAATGTTAGATGTTAAATGTCAAGTTTGCCTTTTAGTATTATTGTCTAGTGCTTGACCGCGATCCCGTCTGATGGTAAGCAGTGATGCAATCGTTGATGGTAAAGCGTGCTAGTTTATTAAAAGGCTATTCATTCTGGCCAAAAAAAAAGAGTGAATACAAAGGAAGAGGGCAGTTGTGCGAGGTGATGCAATGTCGAACCCAACAACGATGCTGCGCCAGAGGGAGATTGATCTGGAGACCCTCCACGACCAAACTCTTGGCACAACAACATTTGGCGCATTGTACCCAGCACAAATTGCAACACAACTGCTCAGACCCGTCCTCTGTACGGCTTCATTAAACATCATACCGGAACACGACGAATCACTTGGCGGCAAGACTTTGCCTATTACTATTTGGCCAGAAGCTATTTTGCTCTTCTTTGCCAGCATCATTGCTTCGCAGAAGAGGCCAAAAGCTCATATAGCATGAACCATGCAAAATGAAAAATGCAGACTCACTCGATAAGCTTGTCTAAATTCTTATACCACATGGCAGCATTTTGATAGTGGAAATCTTCACCCATCGTAATCAAGATATTCTTGCTTCGATACACGTGGGAAATGTTCGCACAGATCTCCAGGAATGTACGTATCTTTAACAAGGAAAATATATATTTCTACAGCCATTCGGTAATTTGCTTAATACATAACCATAAGTCGTATCTCAATAGTACTCATTCCTGCCAAGTCGTGTTACAATGACCATTTCCAAATGGGTAAACTGTGCTACAATGAAACTTTTTTTATGGGTGTGGCATCAAAAAATCTACATATGAATATGCCAAAAAGCGTGCGTATTTGCGTCATGACTAAACATCGCATGTTATTAGGCTGTGTGGATGAATTGCCTTTGCCTTTCATTTGTAGCATTTTAACAACAAAACAAAATTGAGCACACCGCGCTATTTTCGCGCCATTCTTAACTTTTATCTGCATTTATTTCTAGGTTGTAGAAAAAATGTTGTATGCCACTGTCGCAAACAGCTATTGTAATACTCGTGCTGATCTATTGTGGCACTCAGCTACGCTTCGTGGCACAAACTATCACTCGTATTACAATAGCTATCATTGCTTGACAGTGGCACAAATAACTATTTTATTAAAGCAGATTCCTTTCTTGGACAAAATTTTTCTTTACATTAAATGGGACTGTCGTTAGTGTAAATTTCTTTTAAACGTTTGGACTAGTGCTTGACTGCGATACTGCCTGACAGTAAACAATGATGCAATCATTGATGGTAAAGCGCACTAGTTTATTAAGAGCTCATTCACTTTAGCCTTGAAGACACTTGAATTGTGGTCAGACAGACGGAAACACCGCCGCTGGCAAATTGTTTCCAGTTCCTCGATGTACGCGGTATAATAGACGAGGTAAAACGCTTCGTTCAGATCGTAGTGGTGTCATCAACGTAAGGGTGGAAACTCGCCGTACGACGGGTCGTCCGATGGTGGAACGGAGATGGGGGAATTAAGTCATGCAATTCCCGCGCACACTCTCCAAAATGTATCCTATAGAACCATGTTCGTCACACTCGTATTAGTGATGCAACGGATCTCTGTTTCTGTTTCCGCGAGTGTGGAAGTTCCACGAGATTTTCAACATCCGTTTCTGCTTCTCTTCTTCTTGTTTCGTTTCTGCTGGGGTTTCAGCTTTTATAACGGAGATTTAAACGGAAGTTTACAACCCACGGCTGAGAGTTACGCATGCGCGGCGCGTATACTAAATTTTGAATATTATTAATAAAATGTTGTTGCAAAGCTACAATATAGTTTTCTATAATAGATTTCTAATATATCTATTTCTAATCTAGATTTGGTGTATTTAAATAGTTGTATTTTTTTTCATGTCACTTCCGTTTCTACAACCGTGTCCGTTTCTGCTAAAATTTACTTTTGATATCAGTTTCCGTTTCTGGTTCCGCTAAGACACTTCCGTTGCGTCACTAACTCGTATACCACGTCCCAAACCCCAGATATCAACTGTAGCCCACCAGACAACACCCGTCTGGTCGGAGGTTCCACCCTTTTCTATACAGGACGAATGAGCTTTACATGCTGTTCCTAATAGCCCTACAACTTACAACATTTTTAATACCCACGTAAAACACACGCTCGTCCTCAGAGATATTTAAAAAACAAAGTCACTTTCTCTTTCCCTATGTCCCTTTGTATGATTAAATCTTTAAAACTACGCAACGGTTTTGATGTGTTTTTTTTTTATACAGATAGAGTGATTAAAGTGGAAGTTTTATATGTATAATAATATGCATTAAATTGTGCAGAAATACTATTATTTTTGAGGTTTCTAACACATGTCGCAAAATAAACCCATTTATTTTCAGCTTACATTGCAAACGCTGCAGCTGGCTAAACCCTATGAGATTCATCAAAATAATGTACTACAGTATTGTAGACCTTAAAAATGCCTACAAAAAAGTCTGCGGCACTATATGTCTACCTACTATAGTTTCTTCATTAAGACTACTTTTTTATATTTGAAAAGTTAATTAAAATGCCAGTCGAAATCAGATCCCACTATTTGTTCCTTATTATTAATCCTTATCCAAATAAATTACGTCATATCAAAGGTAATTTCAGTAGCAGCAGATCTCTTTTTGAATTATGGAATTGGTTGTTCCATTCAGGAGATATCACGATTTATTCAAAACTAAACATCAGTAAAAATCCGCGTGGAGCTGGCGCCCCTGCGGAGGGAGTGGGCCGGAGCGGGGGAACATTATTTCGAACAAATTTGCTACCCCGGTAGGCTTTCATTCTGTTTGAAGGTGGTGGTACCGGCTATCCATGGACAATAAGGTCGATGTATCTCGCAGAGTCAGATATTGGCTGATCGGCGGCACAGAAGACATTATTTTTATTGAAGGGCCACCGTTTCTTAAGGAAGGCTTAGGTACCTATATCATTTGTCCACGTGCTAAGCCGGGGCGGGTCGCTAGTGCACATATAAAAACAAAAACACATACTCCTACAGGAAAATAGCCTTAAAAAAAGCTATTTTATAAATCACACTCATGGTCACAAGCGCGCGCAAAACTGCATTTTTTTTTTTTTGTTGTGTGGCACTAGTTATGACTTTGTGTCAATTTCAAGTAAAAGAAAAATCATCAAAAGTTCTTCTTTCTTTCTTTGTTTGCTCTTCGCACGGTTTGTGCATTTAGCCAATGTCACGTAATTAATAATTCATGTCGAAAAAGACGGCCGCGTGACCCGTCTTACGAGGGAGGTTTGGGACAAAGTCATGATGTGGCCACTGTGCTGCAATATTTCAATGTTCTTTATGAATTATTCACTGAATGCACTGTTTACTACATAAATCACGCGTTTTTATTTACTAAACGACACTATAAATAATTTTAAGTCCAATCAAAAATGAGCGTGGCACTTATCTTAGCTTCCCCGCCAAAACCTTCCAATCCATAGACAGTTTAGACGTGATTAAAAACGTGGCGACCATAAATACGCCCAAAGACATATACTAATGGGCATGCCTTAGAAATGAGAATTCTGGCACTCCGAAAGAAAGAGAGGAAACGAAGTTTCGGTCTATCTTTACCTCTCTCGAAATCATCAATCATCTATGAGGAAAGAAATAGTGCTAGACCGACAGCATATGCCATCTCTCTCACTCCTACCTACAAACCTAAAAAATTACTGCAGATTGTACCATGTCCATTAGTAGTATATCGATGAATGCGCCAGGCGGTAGCAAACTTGAGAGTACCTTTTGTCCTTAGCCGTCATTTTAAAAATGGCGCGTCAATAGGTATGTATCCAAGGTGTGAAAATCATAAAAATAATTAGTCCGTCTTATAGATAATAAAAAAAAATTAAGACCCGTATTTTTTATTTTGTCGAAATTAAATGAAAGAAAAAATAAAAAATACGTGTTTAATATTTTTTATAAATCTATCTGATGGACATTAAATGTTTTTTTAAGACAACCCAATAGGGATGTTTCCTGGGTACAAAAAAAATGATTCTATTTAGTCCGTCATTCAGATTATTGAAAAATATTGGATACGTTTATTTTATTTTGTTTTACCAAATCAATAAATAATGACAAATTTAAAAGGCATCAAAGATCAGGAGTGGTGGCTGCTGACGTCACTGGCAGCTAAAAAGTGTAGCGTGCAGTGACGTCACACGAGTTTTCAACGCGCTGTGTCCTGTGTCGTCTTCATTTTTTGTTTATATGAAAAAAGAAAAAATAAGTGTCTAGTATTTTTTTTAAATCTGACTGACGGACTACTTAGTTTTTTTAAGTCAAATACCCTATTGTGTGCAAATCCATTTTTCATAAAAACAATTACAGTCAAAGAAAGTCGTAAGACAACTTTTGCATACAAGCACACACACAAACTCACTTACTCAATAAGTTTATCTAAATTTGTGAACCACATGCCAGCGTCCTGGTAGTTGAAGTCATCACCCATCGTCACTAAGATATTATTGGATCGATATTTTTCTGAGATATTTCGAGATATTGAGAGGAAATTATCAACCTAAAAAGAGAATTGGCTAATTAAAATCATACTACACATTACTACTCGCATGAACTACTCGCATCTCGCTGGAATGCGACCCCTATCCCGCTTCCCCGCGCGACGCTCCACATTACCCGTAAGCGCTGAGTAGCGATAGCATCTTTGTTACAATTGTCTAAATACAGTTTAAATTCCCTGTTTTTATTACTGTTTCTGTGGAGTTTTTGCTTTGTTAAGTTTTATTTTGTTTTTTACATTTTCAACGCGTTAGCGAAGCCTGTTGGTTGCACCATGGGCCTCCCCCAAGGCTTTCCACGCTGACCGGTCCTGTGCTGCCCGCATCCATCGGCTTCCCGCGACCTTCACCAGGTCATCGGTCCACCTTGTTGGGGGCCTCCATACGCTGCGTCTTCCAGTACGTGGCCGCCACTCCAGAACCTTACTGCCCCATCGGCCATCGGTTCTACGAGCAATGTGCCCTGCCCACTGCCACTTAAGTTTAGCGACTCGAAGAGCTATGTCAGTGACTTTGGTTCTTCTGCGGATCTCCTCATTACTGATTCGATCACGCAGAGAAACTCTGAGCATAGCTCTTTCAATCGCCCTTTGTGTGACTCTGAGCCTTCGTATGAGGCCCATTTTGAGCGACCACGTTTTAATTCCGCAAGTCATCACTAAGCAACACTGGTAAGTAATTGGATGAGAGTTATTGAAAATTGAACTGAACGGCGTGAAATAGGAGAGACCTATAGGTTATAGGCTGCTGATGGTGAGAGAAATTTAAATACCATGGGCTTCTCTAGCGTTTCCCCTTTAAATTACTTAGCAAATTTTCACAACTGTAATAGATTCCAAGATCTAAGAATAATTAACACAAAATAATAAAAAATTTCGACCTCATAATAACATCTTTTTATCTGTGTTTTTCTTTTTTATCAGTATTACTTATTTTATCTGTGAAGTGCCAGTTAATATAATTTGAATTTAGAAAAACTGTCACCTCTTACTACAAAACGAAATCTAACTTTAATTCCAGATTTAGACGTTGAGTCAGTATTTGTAATTCGAACTTTATTGAGGCTGAGTCATTTTTTTTTTCTTTCTTTATTTTTTGGCTTCGCACGGTTTGTGCATTTAGCCAATGTCACGTAATTATGAATTAGTCATGTCGAAAAGGACGGCCGCGTGATCCGTCTTACGAGGGAGGTTTTGGACAAAGTCATGATGTGGCCACTATGTTGTGATATTTGACTGTTCTTTATGAATTATTTACTAAATGCACTTTTTACTACATAAATCACGCACTTTTATTTAAAAAAAAAGACTATAAATAATTTTAAAAGTCCAATGAATAACGAGCGTGACACTCAGCTTGACTTTCCCGCCAAAACTCCAAATCATAATTCTTAATACATAAGTGACAACGTAGTACCGAACTAAGCCGTAATTTTTATATAAAGAACTGAATTTCTATAACGGTTAGGTGCATAATTCAATAACCATTTATATGTCGCCCAAATTCGATAAAGAACAGAGGTAAACAAGCCGTTGCTGGGCAACGAGCAGTTTATGCCTAAAAGACAGATATTAACAACCTTTTCTACATAGATGATTTTCATACTAATGTAAACAGTTTATTCATGTTTAGATATTTATGATTTGCATAGAACGCTTAACCGATTTGAATAAAATATGACACACATGTAAGCTAAATTCCTAATAAGTAAATTTTTTTGATACATATAATTATATTATACTTAGTCCATACTTGAAAGTATTACAATGCTTGTGTTATGCAGTTGATTTGAAAGTAATTAAAATACGCAAAATTGTATTGACAAATGCCTCAACTTTATTTATTGCTTGAATTCCACAAAATGTGTTCAATACCTGGATTTCATCCATTTTTCTTTTTTTGTAAGGCTATCACGTAAAATTAATGGCGACTTTTTAATGGTTTTTCGAAATACCAAGTTATTATGCATGTTATTTTAGTGATTCTAATGAAATATGCTGCAATAGGAATTGTTAATAAATAGTTAGCATGTAAAAGTCGATAATCATGTAAATACCAGGAGATTTGTAAAACGTGAGTTGTGATAACCCTAAATTGGTTTGTTTATCTCTATTCTTTATGGAGCTTGGCGTTGGTAAAGGTGGTTTAAACCTGACCTAAATAAAGCCAATGTTTTTAATAAGGAGGTAACTGTTTGTTATTCCAGGGTACATATTCTGCAAAAAAATACTGAAAATTATAAAAATAAATATATATAAAATCAAAATTACAGTACCTTGTCCTCTACATTGTAGATAGGAGAGTCCGGGTCGTCTATAATAGGCTCATCTGAACATAGGACGTCAAAACAGAACCCAGGCGGCGGAGAGTATGTGTTGTGAAGTACTCCGGTAAATATGTCAGAAGATTTACCTGGAAATTCAAAGAAAACATCATCATCATCACAGCGTTAATCCCAGTCGCATCCGGAGCTTTTTCAGCTTTGGAGTCTGAGGTCCGCTTTACCAGTCTAACTGCTGATTTTGGGTAAACTTCGATATTTTCCGTGAAGCGACTGCTGTCTGACCTCCACAACCCGAAGGTGATATCGAAGCATTGCAGTTAGACCAATTGATGGACTTTTGAGGGCTCCAACAACCCGTAAGACTGCCACTAGATGTTCGTATGGCAACCGGGACCAACGGCTTAACGTGCTTTCCGAGGCACGACCAGACCAGTGCAAATATTCATATTCATGCATACAAATATTAGCACTGCGCGGGAATCGAGCCCGTGCCTCCTTGCGCAGCGGCCGCGTTCGCTAACACTACGCCACGGAGGCTGTCAAATTTAAAGAAAACATATCTATCTATACTAATACATAAAGCTGAATAGTTTGTTTGTTTGAACGCGCTAATCTCAGGAACTACTGGTCCGATTTGAAAAATTATTTTTCCGTTGGATAGCCCATTAATACAGGAAGGCTTTAGGCTATGTAACATCACGCTGCGGCCAATGGGAGTGGAGCATAACTATCTCCACGCGAACAATAATGCTCGCGGCCGCTAGTTTTAAATATTTATACGTACGTTATGTTTATTGTTATGAATAAAAGAAACGAAAAGAAATAGTCAAGAACTTACCCAAATCATCGTCTCCTCGCCAAACCATTTCCATATTCCTGTTCTGGAACCTGGCTCTCTTGTCCTGGTAGTCTATTCTGCCCAGGAACAGTCCATCATAGCCCATCATAGCCAGGAGAGAGGCGAACTCCCGAGAGTGACCAAACGGATCTATTTGCCATCCAACACGGGGTCGACCGCACTCGCCAAAGGTTTGGTTTAGCTTTCTGTAAAAAAAAATTAAGATAATATGATCGACGCCGATTCACTAGTCCACAAACTAAACTACATTTAAGTTTCTTCTTCTTCTTCAGCCTATAGATGTCCACTGCTGGACAAAGGCTTCCCCCGAGGCTTTCCACGATGACTGGTCTTGTGCTGCCCGCATCCATCGTCTTCCCGCGACCTTCACCAGGTCATCGGTGTACATTGTTGGGGGCCTCCCTACGCTACGTCTTCCAGTACGTGGCCGCCACTCCAGAACCTTACTGCCCCATCGGCCATCGGTTCTACGAGCAATGTGCCCTGACCACTGCCACTTAAGTTTAGCGACTCGCAGAGCTATGTCGGTGACTTTGGTTCTTCTGCGGATCTGCTCATTCCATTGCCCTTTAAATTTTGTACATCTTTTTTTTTCACTTGATTAAGAAAAGGACAGAAGATTAATTTTGTCCTGACAAATAAGTCATCTTCAACTTCATCTCTTGATCAATGGCTCCTGTGGAATAAATACCACAATTATGCCAATAACATGTGTAACAAACTATAGAAACTCTTTAAAAAAAATATTTCACAATAATGACGGATACCGCCAATGACAGTCGAAAAAGACGGCCGCGTGACCGTCTACAAGAGAAGTTTGGGACAAAGTCATGACATGAGACCGTTATGCTGCAATATTTCAATGTTCTTTATGAATTATTTACTGAATGCACGTTTTACTACATAAATCACGCGCTTTTATTTAGTAAACGACACTATAAATAATTTAGAAGTTCAATAAAATTGAGCGTGACACTCATCTTAGCTTTCCCGCCAAAAAACTCGTCAAATAAGTAAACGCTTGACGTATATTGACGTATTTTAAACGCCATATTTTTAATCGCTTTTAAACTGTCTATGAAGTAACCTGTTTTTTTTTTTATAATAAGTATAAACTAGTGCTTGACTGCAAGCCCGCCTGATGGTAAGCAGTGATGCAATCGTTTATAGTAAAACGCGCTAGTTTATTAGAGCCTAAAACTCAAAAAAAAAACTAAGTGAAGATGGAGTAAATCTGATCTAAATAAAGTCTATGCTTTATAATAAGGGAGACATGGTCCAAATATTTACCCATGTTTACAAATAACCTTTTTTCCACGACCATTTGATAATTTTCTTAATACATAAGTATAAGTCATATCTTAGTACTCATCCCTGCCAAGTCACAATGACCATTTCCACACGGGTAAACCGTACTACAATTAAACTTTTTTTTTATAGCTATGGCACCAAAAAATCAACTACGATTATGTCAAAAAGCGCGCGTATTTTCGTCACGACTAAACATCATGTTATTAGGCTGTATGGATGAATTGCCTTGGCCTTTCATTTGTTCGGTTTATTGTATTTATTTATTTCAAGAGTTTTGCATGCCACTGTCACAAACAGCTATTGTAATACTCGTGCTGATCTATTCGCGTTCTCTTGTGCCACTCAGGTTCGTTTCGTGCCACAAATTATCACTTATATGACAATAGGTATCATTGCTTGACAGTGGCATAAATGACTATTTCCTCACCTGTGTCCCCAGGTGAACTGGTCGATTGTGCTCTGGTAGTGTGCCGCTGCCTCATCATTCATACTCCACGCGCCCCCCACCATCTGCAGTCGTCCCTCGCGCACCAGAGTATGCACCTTCTCCTGGATGTTAGCTGGCTGACGAACCCACCACTTCCAGAAGAATGCTGTTTCGACGTAAATGAATCTGTGAAAGAAAAGGATTGTCCGTTTAGATATTGAGGAGAGCTTTGCATAATGTTGTAGAACCAATGCAAATAATTTTAATAATTATAAACTAGCGCTTAACTGCAATAATCCCGCCTTATGGTAAGCAGTGATGCAATCGTTGATGGTAAAGCGCGCTAGTTAATTAAGCCTATTCACTTAAAAATCTTAGTGCATAGGAAGGAAGACGGCAGTTGAGCGAGGTAGCGCAATGTTAAACCAAACAACACGACCGACGATGCTGCGCCAAAGGGAGATAGATGTGGAGACCCTCCACGACCAAACTCCCGACACAACAACATTTGACGTATCGTACCCAGCACACATCGCAACACAACTGCCCAGACCCGTCCTCCGTACGGCTTCACCAGACATCATGCCGGATCACGACGAATCGCTTGGCGGCAAGACCTTGTCTGGTGGGTGGTAACTTCTGCTGGCAGCCGATGTTATGGCCTACCACCATTTACCGTTTCTCCGTTTTATTTCAGGCATGGGCGTACTCAGCATAAGTACCCAGCTTTAAGGATCGGATCGTCTGCGGTTATTTTATTATACACAACTAGACAAAAACATCTAACGGAAGAGTCTGAGCAGTGCAGCAATGTTGTTGTGTCGGGAGTTTAGTCGTGAAATTATTCCAGTGCTTCGATCATCATTATCTCAGCGTTTGTCCCAGTTGCTTCCGCGGCTTTCGCGTTGAAGCCCGGGGTCCGCTTTCCTGCACATTCTCCTCCATTTCGCGCGACCTTTAGCATTCTGTGGTGTGAGATTATTGTAGCATGTAGGGGTCGCAAACTGGGATACCGAATTTCGAAAATATCGGAATACCGGGCCAAATTTAGGTCTAATTAATACCGGTATTCATTTTACAAAAACCGGGATTTTCGGTATTTTCGGTTTTAGTAAAATAAATTAAAAACAAATACAAATAGAAAAAGTTACGCGCCATTTCATTCAAATTACGCGCACGCGAGTTACTTCACCTTATGACAAGATCGATGAATGATGAGAAACTCTATACATCTCTCTTTGCTTACAGTTCGCGTAGATACTAGCAGAGTAGCAGTGCTACTCCACCGAATTTGCCTCACTTAATACGACACTTCAAAGCCTGAGGTTCGCATTAGGAACAAGAAGGTTCTGAGAGTACTGTGTCGTCTGGACGTGAATATGGCTGGTGGACCAGATGGTATACCAACGATTGTTCTCAAGGCTTGTGCGCCCGAGTTGTATCCGGTATTCTCGTGTTTATATCGCCTCTCATTTAGGACTGGTATAGTGCCCAAGTCCTGGAAGCTTGCCAACGAGCAGCCCGTGCCCAAAAAGGAAAGTTGTGCCGATCCTTCCAACTGTCGACCGATTTCAATAACCTCCATACTCTGCAAGATTATGGAGCGTGTATTGAACTCCCGCCTCTTGGCATACCTGGAAGGTAACGGTCAGGTTTCGCCGCAATCGGTCAACTGGGGACCTACTAGCGCACGCCACTCACTTGAGGATGAGGCCCTCCTGAAAAATAGGGAAGCGATTGCAGCCTCCCTTGATGTCTCGAAGGTCTTCGACAGGGTATGGCATGCTGGACTTTTGAGTAAGCCTCCAGCGTACGGCGTTTCTCCTGGCCTGACTAGCTGGGTAAAAGACTTTATGACTGAACGGTTCCTCCGAGTTGTTGTCGACGGATGCTCATCGGAGTCTGTGTCGACTAATGCCAACATATAAACGATCTGCTGATGCCCGGTATCTATGGGTATGTAGATGACAGTACAGTTGTGGAGAGATACCTGTTGGGTGCTAGGGCTAATAAGGAAGCAATCCGATCCGAAAGAGAGACTATGGTAGAGCGTGCGAATGTTGCACCAGAGGCAGTCTCTGAATAGGGTAAAAAAAAGGAAGCCGTTAATGCGTGGAGTAAAGTAACCACATTTGGGCTGGTACTGCAAAACGCCACTTGGCAACTTTGGATTCGGTGGAAAGGCATGCGAAGAGGCTAATTGGCGACTAAAATTAGGTTCAAAACTGTCTCCAAAGTCTGGAGCACAGGCGAAGATTAGCCAACCTGTCGGTGTTCTATAAGATGCATTTTGCGAGTGTGCGAGGAAATTGCATGACGCAATTCCCCCATCTCTGTTCAATCATCGGGCGACCCGTTGTACAGCGAGTCATCAAATCAAATCAAAAGTCATTTATTCAAACTAGGCTGAAAATCAGCACTTTTTGAACGTCAATAAATCATCATCATCTCAGCGTTAATCCCAGACGCATCCGAAGCTTTTCAGCTTTGGAGTCTGGGGTCCACTTTACCAGTCTAACTGCTGATTTTGGCTAAACTTCGATATTTTCCTTCTCCACAACCCGAAGGCAAACATGGCAGTTAGACCAATTTCCAACAATTGGTAACAAACTTTTGAAGGTTCCAACAACCCGTAACAACTGCCATTAGATGTTCGTATGGAAACCGGGTACGGCTTCCATACTCTTATGTTGTTGACACCACTACGATCCGGACGAAGCGTTTCGCATCGTCTTTTATACCGCGTACATCAAGGGACAGGAACAATTTACCAGCGGCGATATTTCCGCCTGTCAAATTAAATGTCTTCAAGGCTATAGTGAATAAATAGGCTCTCAATAAACTAGCGCGCTTTACCATCAACGATTGCATCACTGCTTACCATCAGGAGGGATTGCGGTCAAGCACTTATAATTATAAAAAGAAAAAAAACTTTCGACAGCCGAATTCCCGCGCAATGATTAGCGAACAGTTTCGAAACAGGTGCAAGTGAGTGAGTTGAAATTACATAGTTGCGACCGACAAGTGTCAAATTTTCTATTTCAACTGCTTATATTTTATCACCGTCATTGCGAGTTTTGTAGGTTTGGCGAGTTTGGTTGACATTATTTAATTCTGTACCTACTTACTATTATTCCTTAACCTAACCAAACTTTGTTGTTAACTTTAGCTTAATCCCGGAAATACCGAAAATACCGCATTATCTGTATTGGTCTGGAGCCAATACCGAAAATACCGGTTTTGCTTAAATGATTCGGTATTGCGACCCCTACACGCATGTCATCAATTAAAACGCCAAGCCAGCACTTCTTTGGTCTACCCCGCTTGTTGCGGCCCGGCGGAGGCGCCAAGGTGAGATATTTGTTAACCACGTAACATGCCGGTTTTCGTAAGACGTGCTCGTACCAGCGTAGGCGACCCTCCTGCAGTTTGCAATGTCACGGACACGAAGACTGCCCCGGATGCGGGAGTTCCTGATGCGGTCGTTCCGCGTAACTCCACACATCCACCGCAGCATATTCATGATGTTCCAGTGCTTCGATGTATGTGGTATACTGGTATACAAGACGAGGCGAAACGCTGCGTCCGGATCGTAGTGATGTCAACAATGTAAGACGTCGTCCTAATTGGGGTAGATCGCACGATGGCACGATGCGTTCTCTTCGTGCAATGAGTTCAAACATACAGATTTCATCGGTGTCCTATTTCCTCCTCCAACCTCGCAACCAGGGGCGTAGCTACCGCCGTATCTGCCGTATCAATTATACGAGGCTCCCGGGCTATGGAGGCCCCCAACTCGCATAAGCAAAAATTAATAAAAAGTTCCCAACTTTTTCACAAATGACAAAAGTCAAAAAAAAGCAATTTCTCTTTTTCCCACAGGAACGCCAGTCAGACCTGTCACTATTGTCCATAGAAGCAGAAACTTTAGAAAAACTAAAGTCATCATCAGCTATAAATGATTTAATGAATCAGTTTGCCGAAAAAAAAGCAAGAGGAGTGTATACATTTAATTTAAATTATTTGTAAAAAAAATTATATTTGATAGATAATTATGATGAATAAATATTTTTACTAATTTTATGCAATTTCTTTTTTCTTTTGTAAGAACTCTTTACCCTTTCTAAGGGCCCCCAAACATTTTTTTATACAGGGTCCCGCTAAGGCACGCTACGCTTCTGCTCGCAACTAATCGTGCGAGCACATAAAATGCTTAATAACGATCGTACATTCGTACGCAGAGGACACTGATGAAATCATCTCATCATCAATCATCTCATCTGAAAAAATCTGTATGTTTGAACTCATCGCACGAAGAGAACGCATCGTGTCATCGTTCGATCGCAAGATCGTCACGAACATGAGTTCAAACATACAGATTTCATCAGTGTCCTTGCGTACTATCGTTATTAATTATTTCATGTGGTCGACTGGTCGCACGATTAGTTGCGAGGTTCAAATTGATGAAATCTGTGTAGTTGAACTCATGTTCGTGACAATCGTGCGATCACGCTCGTGCGATCTTTGCCAATTAGGACGACGCCTAAGGGTAGATACTCGCCGTACAACGGGTCGTCCGATGATGGCGGAATTATGTCATGTTTCCCTTTACTTTCTGTTTGGTTATTTATTTTACTTTTTTATGTGGTTTTTTATTTTGTTTTGTTACTACCTGATGTATGTTTATGCTAGATGTATTGTGTGTCTTGAAGTCTGTGCTGAATAAATATATTCTCTTTCTTTATTTCTTTCTTTCTTTCTTTCATTCTTTCATGTAATTCCCTCGCACACCCTCCAAAATGCATCCCATAGAACACTGAAAGTTAGTTGGTTAGGTTTTACATATACTAACACTTTTACTTACTTTCTTTTCGGATCTTCCCAAAGCTCTTTGATGACGGAATCCAAGATGTATTGGACACCGGCCTTTTGGATATTGTTTCGACCTGAAAGTGTTTGATAGAATGATAAGTTTTGACAGCTGTTCTAAGAAATATTTGATAGAATGTTAAGTTTTGACAGCTGTTCTAAAAAAAATATTTGATAGAATGTTAAGTTTTGACAGCTGTTCTAAAAAAATATTTGATAGAATGTTAAGTTTTGACAGCTGTTCTAAAAAATATTTTATAGAATGTTAAGTTTTGACAGCTGTTCTAAAAAATATTTGATAGAATGTTAAGTTTTGACAGCTATTCTAAAAAATCTGGGGTAATGTTCCCAATTCAACTGTTCACTAACTAAAAAGTTCAAAGCATCTCTTTCTTTCCATTACTATGATTAAGATTACATTATTAAGATAACTGGACGTAGTTATGCAAAATGGATCCAACCCACCAAAACCGTTTTTTTTGAGTTACTAACATAAATGTCTAAAATCTACACAACTTTGGTCATCATCATCACAGCGTTAATCCCAATCGCATCCGAAGCCTTTTCAGCTTTGGAGTCTGGGGTCCGCTTTTACCAGTCCAACTGCTGATATGGTTAAACTTCGATATTTTCCGTGAAGCGACTGCCGTCTGACCTCCACAACCCGAAGGCGATATCTAAGCATTGCAGTTAGACCAATTGTTAGACTTTTGAGGGCTCCAACCAACCCGTAACGACTGTCACTAGATGTTCGTATGGCAAACGGGACCAACGGCTTAACGTGCTTTCTGAGGCACGACCAGACCAGTGCAAATATTCATATTCATGCATACAAATATTTGCACTGTGCGGGAATCGAAACCGCGCCTCCTTGCGCAACGGCCGCGTTCGCTACCGCTACGCCACGGAGGCTGTCAATCATACACATCAACTTATATACGCAAAAAATATCAAAGCCGCAAAAAAGTACAGGACAATACCCATTCCTTTTCTGAATGAGAGGAGACCTGTGCCCAGCAGTGGGACGATAAAAAGGTTGATGATGTATAAAGAAAAGAAAAACTACTCACTGCCATAATAATATTGGTCCACCGTCTTCAGCCAGCCGACGTCATCATGGGTGTGGGGAACTATATGCACGTTCAGCATGTCAGGAGGCGTGGGATGGCAACTCTGTAACATAAAAAGCATAACATAAGTTAACCTGCAAGGTAATTTACCGCCGGCAGAAGTTACCACCCACCAGACAAAGTCTTACCGCCAAGCGAGTCCTGTTCCGGCATGATGTCTGGTGAAGCCGTACGGAAGTCGGGTCTGAGCAGTTGTGTTGGGATTTGTGCCGGGTACGATGCTCCTAATGTTGTTGTGTCGGGAGTTTGGTCGTGGAGGGTCTCCAGATCAATCTCCCTCTTGCGCAACATCGTTGCTCGTGTTGTTGGGTTTAACATTGCATCACCTCGCTCAACTGCCGTCTTCCTTGCTATTCACTAAGTTTTTTTAAGTAATAATAATCAATAATAATAATAAAGCCTTTTATTCGGAAAACATTTTAGTTTCTTATACTAATACACTTTTGATTTACATCTAAAATCTAAAAATAATCATAGATTTGACACTTCCTTGCTTTCTGTAAGTCCGTTTGCCAGTTGGCAAAGGCCTCCTCCAATCTACTCCATTCTGTTCTCTCTCTTGCTACTCTCAGTAGTCGCAATCATTTGACAAAAATGTGTTCGCCGATTAGGGGCAGGCCCGAGTCGACGGCGCGTCGTGTTTCATGCGCGCCTCAAAGAGATGTCAACACATCGTGACGGGGTCCACGAAGACCGATGCCCTGGGTCAGGGTTGCGGGTTGGTAAAAAAAAGAAACCGTGGCCCTGGCGCACAGTCAAGTGAAGGAACATCGATGGGTTTTAGTCAGTAAAAGCCTAACGCCCTTCCGCTCCGCCCAGAGCGGAAGAGGTCATTCGATGATTGCCAATCCCAACAAAAATAAAAGTCCCTAATTGCTTAAGACACCATGGCTACCAATTTTAATTATTTTGATGCATATTGTCAGGAATGGACCTTATGTCAATGGAATAAGGTTCAATATTGCGTGACATACCTTACTGAACTTTTAAGCCTTACTTCTTGAGACCTAGACATTGTAGAGGTACGCTCTAAAATGCATTGACCTAAGATGACCTATCGAACAATACAGGTATTTACGTTCATCAATATTGACAACGACCTTATGCCATTGACATAAGGTGCATTCGTAACAATATGAGGTCATTTGTTGGTTTCCCATCCAAAACAAAAAAAAAGATTGGGCATTAATAGTAAACATATTTCTACATTTTAACCGATTTTGGAGAGCAGCGGTAGCCTAGTGATATCGTCCGCGACGTACAAGTTGTAGGTCGTAGGTTTGAACCCCATCAGGCGCTTTCTTCTTCTTCAGGCTATCGATGTCCACTGCTGGACAAAGGCCCCCCCAAGGCTTTCCACGCTGACCGGTCTTATACTACCCACATGCATCGACATCCCGCGACGCGAAGCCTCCCTACGCTGCGTCTTCCAGTACGTGGCCGCCACTCCAGAACCTTACTGCCCCATCGGCCATCGGTTCTACGAGCAATATACCCTGCCCATTGTCACTTAAGTTTAGCGACTCGCAGAACTATGTCGGTGACTTTGGTTCTTCTGCGGATCTCCTAATTTCTGATTCGATCACGCAGAGAAACTCCGAGCATAGCTCTTTCCATTGCCCTTTGTGTGACTCTGAGCCTTCGTATGAGGCCCATTGTGAGCGACCACGTTTCAGTTCCGTAAGTCATCACTGGCAACACACACTGGTGAAGACTTTAGTCTGGAAACACTGTGATATCTTGAACGACGAAGAGATGTAGCGTAGCTTCCCGAACGCTGCCTCAGGCGCTTTACTTTGTGTAAATTATTTCATCACCACTGCTCTCAAAACGGTGAAGGAATATATCGTAAGGAAACCGGCATGTCCTAGAGCCAAAACTTCCAAGACATGTGACATCTACCAACCTGCACTGGGCTCGCTCTCTCTCACCGAGAGGAGACCTGTGTCCCACGAGTGGGTCCATTATAGGTTGATTATGTATTTAATTTGAGCCTAAAGGAGATGTTTCAGAAATATATGGAGCCTGGGCCAGCAAATTGTACATTTAATACTAGGTATAGTTACGCTATAGTTAACTGCTTTTAATGTTAATTTCCTATATTTTGGCTTAATTTTTGCACAGATTCAATTTAACTCGGCCAAGGAGTGCAACACAACTACCAATAAATATGGTGGTCAGCAATAAGCGAAATAAGATTTTGACAGTGACACTTGATTGACGTGTCATGTATCTAAGGCTATCGTATCTGTATTATGTTTCGCAGCTTCTTTCTTTGCGATTTGGTTAACAAATTGTAGATGTGTACCACGCATCAGCCTATCACACGGATTTTTTAAATACATTTTTTTTTTTTTTTTTAAACACTGGCAACTTACTTTTACCCCCACTACCCCCACTCTGCTGCTGCTGCCGGTTCGAACGGTCGGCGCGATCTGCTCCTCATTATGTGTTTCCGTGCCGAAGCCTACGCACGTCATTGGGAAAGAACCCTGCCGCACCATTATTTGAATTTGAACATTGGGAAGAAACGGAAGTACGAGGACTCTGAAGAAATCATTAGGTGAAAAATTAGGAGGTTAAATGAAAAACTTAAGAAACGAATTATTTATTCTGATGAAGATACAGATCGTAAGTGATTGATATTCATTCAATTATTGCGTTATTTCCTAATTTTGGCTCTTAACATTCCAAGATGCGAACAACTGCCGTTTATACTTATTTAGTATGAATAACTGGGTTGTATCCATCCACTTTTATTATAAACTGATGCGTAACTGCCAATACTCTGGGCTTTTACCGTCAAAGATGCGAACAACTACCGTTTATACTTATTTAGTATGAATAACTGGGTTGTATCCATCCACTTTTATTATAAACTGATGCGTAACTGCCAATACTCTGGGCTTTTACCCTCAAAGATGCGAACAACTGCCGTTTATACTTATTTAGTATGAATAACTGGGTTGTATCCATCCACTTTTATTATAAACTGATGCGTAACTGCCAATACTCTGGGCTTTTACCGTCAAAGATGCGAACAACTACCGTTTATACTTATTTAGTATGAATAACTGGGTTGTATCCATCCACTTTTATTATAAACTGATGCGTAACTGCCAATACTCTGGGCTTTTACCCTCAAAGATGCGAACAACTGCCGTTTATACTTATTTAGTATGAATAACTGGGTTGTATCCATCCACTTTTATTATAAACTGATGCGTAACTGCCATTACTCTGGGCTTTTACCCTCAAAGTTTTTACAAGAACTTTTCGTTCTTGCTGGCTGCTCATACCAACTCGAAACCGAAGCTGCAGTGGCTGGCGTGGAGACTGTTCCTGACCCGCCGCCAATGCAAGATACTGACGCTGATGGCTTGACGGGCGCAGTCGAAGACGCCGTCCTGGACACTGACATCCTAGCGTTGCTAGGTGAAGCGCCAGAACCGGAGACTAAACTTCAAACCCCTGCATCAAAAGCAGCGGGCAAGCAGTATGCACGGAAGAGTCAGCCCGGCCACCGCCAGCACCAGCAGCAGAGCAGCCGGGCCCCGCCACCACCGCCGCGCAGAGCAGCCCGCGAGCGCTTACCGCCGCCGCACGCCTCACCGCCAGCACCAGCAGCAGAGCAGCCGGGCCCCGCCACCACCGCCGCGCAGAGCAGCCCGCGAGCGCTCACCGCCGCCGCACGCCTCACCGCCGCGTCGTGGCAGAAACGTCCAAGCTCGCCGCTAACGCAAAAAGAGGTACTGTACGCAGGACGTTTACGTTTTTTCTCACAAAGGTGGGCGAACATTACAAATGATCCTATTGTCTTATTATGGGCCGAAGGCTACACTATTCCTTTCAATAACCCACCAGTCCAGAGTAACAGTATTGTTTCATATACAAAATCACCCCAAGAGGCCGCAGATTTTCAAAAATCTTTAATTAAATTACTTAAAATTGGGGCAATTCGTAAATGTACTTACGAAAACTCAATTTGTATCTGGTGTATTCTTAGTACCGAAACTTAACGGAGAAAAAAGATTTATACTACATCTGCAAGGAGGTCAAGGAATAACTAACAAAGGAATATTTTTTCCCAAAAATTGCTAATTGTTGGTACCGCCTCTATTAAATCCGGAGGCTAAAACCGCATTGACGGAACTCTTAAAAACGGGATTTCTCGCTTATGTATAGGCAGAAATAAATAGGTACTGCACTCGCAGCGTTAGCTCCGGTTATTGAAGTCTAATTTCGAAAACTTCAACCAAAATGGGAAAGAAATTTGTTATTTCATCCATAAGTACCGGTCTTCGAGATACCCTCGTAAATTCATGCACAGATAAATATTTTTTTGGCGACGTTATGTCCGAAAAAGTAAAACATGCCAATAATGTGCAAAAATCGGCAGAGGCCCGTAAGGTTACGCAAAAGACACAAAAATCAACTTAAACTAATAGTTACAAAAAATAAAAACCTAAACAGGAAAGTCATTTTAAGATAGAAGATTATCGCACTGCCTCAAAATTAATAACACCAAACTGTTTCATGGCATCTATCGATTTAAAAGACGCTTATTTTTTAATCAATGTTACTAAATCACATCGAAAATACTTGCGTTTCAAATCACGCACTTATCAAAACTCTCACCGGTGATTGTACGAATTCACTTGCCTCCCATTTGGTTTATGTACTTGTTACTAGTTATGTACAGGTTATGTACAGCACCATACGTTTTTACTAAATTACTTAAACCCGTAATAGAATACTTACGAAATAAAGATTACATATTCGCTATATATTTAAACGATATCCTTTGTTTCGGCCAATCATATAAAGAATGTAACGATAACGTTAATTACACAATGAAAGTTTTGACAGATCTAGGTTTTATAATCAACACAGAAAAAGTTCACTTACCCCAAAACAACAATGCAAATTTTTAGGTTTTATTTACGATTCAAAACTTATGACACTATACCTTCCTGACAAAAAGAACAGAAAAGGACACACAAACGAAAATGCAAACTTCGCAATTTTGCTAGAATAAATTGGTCTGCCGGTTTGTATTGCCCTGCGGTTCAATATTCTGGGTTATACACTAAATTGTTTGAACGTCACAAGTACCTGTGTTTACAAAATAATGACAGTTATTCAACAAGAACAAATTATTCACCTACCCAGTAATTTTAAAAATTGCAAGATGATTTTTGTTTGTGGTTAAATCACATTGATAGTGCTTGTTCGCCTTTTAGATTTAATCAATTTAGTTTCGAAATATTTTCCGATTCGAGTTTAACTGGCTGGGGCGCTTTTTGTAACAATAAGGAAGCGTCCGGTTATTGGAAAAATGACTAATCTTGTTCACACATAAATGAATTAGAATTAAAAGCTGTTTTCCTCGCACTTAAGGTTTTTGCAAAGGATCTTTATAATGTAAGTAGACATTTTATTGAGAATCGACAATACAACGGCTATTTGTTGCATCCACCGTATGGGAAACGTGCAGGACCCACATTTAAACAATGTATCCAGAGAAATCTGGCAATGGTGTGTGTCCCGAAAGATATATATTTTTGTATCTTACATAAATACCAAAGATAACTGTGAGGCCGATATTTTGTCTAGAAAGGCATTTCAGGATACGGAATGGGAATTGGCAGACTATGCTTTCGAAAAAGTTTTGTCAGGTGTTTGGCCTTTTTTGAAATAGATTAGTTAGAGAGTCGCTGTAGTGCCAAATGTATATTACTTGGAAGATCGACCCTGACGCATGGACTATCGACGCCTTTACTGTGTCCTGGACATAATTACATTTTTATGCTTTTCTCCCCTTTATTTTAATTTTAAAAGTGTTACGAAAAATAAAAGCCGACAAGGCAGAAGAAGCAGTAGTTGTACCATATTGGTCATAACAACCCTCGTTTCCTTTGTTTAAGACTAGCCTGCCCATCCTTTATACATTTCAGTCCTGACGTTAATCTTTTGTCAGCTCCTTTCGGAACACCCAACAATCTTCACAAGACACTTCGCTTAGTTGCCGCAAAGTTATCCGGCAAAAATATCTGAAGATATTAATACCAGTGAGGACGGTTAGCATTATGATCAATTCGCTTTCAGATAACACGTACAAGCAATATGACACTTGTATTAGACCCTGGTTAGAATATTGTAAACAAAGCGGTTGTGACTATTTGGATACCAATGTTACCGTAATTTTAGATTTCCTTACAAAAGTATTTGATAAAGGTGCCAAATATGGCACAATTAACTCGTACAAATCGCCCTGTCAATATTATTTCCAAATATATTACAGGACTCGCGAATAAAAAGGTTTATGAAAAGAGTTTTCAGATCAAGACCATGTCAACCAAGGTATAATATGACTTGGGATACTGATACTGTTCTTGGCTATTTATCTGAACGAAGTGAATACTTGTTGGCTCTAGTAACTGTTCATAGAGTATAAACATTTTTCACAAATAAAAATAAGCAATATTAATGTCATTAATCAAGACCTAATTACCATTAAAATCCAGATTTAATAAACACCTCGAAACCGAATTCTTTTCAACCCTTTTTGAAATTACCTTTCTGTAATGAAAAACCTAATATATGTCCAGCTACCTGTTTACATGACTATATGAATAAAACAAATTCCATTCGACAGACTAATAATGATTATTTATTCATCAGTTACAAGAAACCTTATAAGAAGGTGTCATCCCAACGGTTGTTGGATTAAGAAAATATTACAAAAAGAGTGGTATTGATATTTGTATATTTAGTGCGCATAGTACTCGTCATGCAGCCACATCCAGAGCCAGCAGCTCAGGTGTCAGTATTGATGTGATTAGAAATACTGCTGATAAAAGATCGATAGTCGAGGATAATTTGCAAGCTCAATATTAAATTCTACAGATTAATACATGTAAATCTGTTGTTACGTTTATCTGTTAAATGAACATCTGTTATGATTTGCTTATAAAGAGGTGTTCGAAAATTTCATATAATATTAGTAAAAACTATTCATTTATTATGAAATAATTTGTTTTATAAAAACTTAAGTACCTATATAGGTATATTTTATATTTGTCACCTCTAAACATCCTACAATTTGTTAACCAAATCGCAAAGAAAGAAGCTGCGAAACATAATTAAAAATCAAACGAACTTACCAAGTGAAGTTCGATGATAATTATGTGAGCAGCTTCTTTCGACGCGATTTATATACACCCACCCTATTATATTACATTTTGCTATAAGTACTTATGCCCTACCCTAACATACATACAAATACAAAATATACATATATAATTATACTTTCAACTAAAATGAGGAGCAGATCGCGCCGACCGTTCGAACCGGCAGCAGCAGCAGAGTGGGGGTAGTGGGGGTAAAAGTAAGTTGCCAGTGTTTAAAAAAAAAAAATGTATTTAAAAAATCCGTGTGATAGGCTGATGCGTGGTACACATCTACAATTTGTTAACCAAATCGCGTCGAAAGAAGCTGCTCACATAATTATCATCGAACTTCACTTGGTAAGTTCGTTTGATTTTTAATTATCTACCATATGACTGCGAAAAAAACAAAACATGAATTCCGAACATACGGCCCATTAGAAATAAACACAATCTACTCAAATCGTGATTTATATTACGTGGGTCACAAATGTCTTGCCATGGCGCCTCCGCCGGGCCGGAACAAGCGGAGTAGACCAAAGAAGTGCTGGCTTGACGTTGTAAGAGATGACATGCGTGCCAACAAGCTCTTACCACAGGATGCTAAAGATCGTGCGAAATGGAGGAGAATGTGCAGGAAAGCGGACCCCGGGCTCCAACGCGAAAGCCGCGGATGCAACCGGGATAAACGCTGAGATGATGATGATGATGAACTCAAATCAACACTCGACACGAACACAACGGGAAAATAGAACTGTCAAAGTCGCCAATCAAACGTCATAACCACTACCATGGCTACCTTAATAAAGGGTTATCTCACTAAAAAACCTTTCAAATAATTATTTATATATACTTGTATTTTATTCAAATTAATTTAGTAGTATTTTTATAAAATCATTTATTTTTTCCTTTTTATCTATACAATGTGTAACAAAAAGGATATATACATACTAAGGGCATGGCATCTTTAGATGATATCAAACGATATCGGAAGGGTTTCAACTCAAAATAAAATACTCAAAAATTGGTACCAAATTTTCGGTTTCGTGTGTTTCTTAAAATCAAATCATAACAAACGTGGCAGCACACTACATACGTTAATAACTACTCGTTACCCGTCACGTTACTTGCCAAAATCCGATAAATGTCTTCAATATCTCTGTGCGACTTGTATGATAGTAGCCTATCACAGGCGGTGTTTTCCTCATAACTTCCTAACATAAAGAGATAGGATTAAAAAACCCTTCCAATATCGTTTGATATCATGTAAAGATGCCATGCCTTTGTTATGTATATACCCTTTATGTTACACGTTGTATAGCGTACATAGTGGTGGGCCAAAATGAAACATGTTTAGTTTTGAACCCATTTAGCAGTACAATGTCTTATTTACTACCATTATTATTGTAAACACTGTGCCCGATAACATTTCGAACTTTACGCTCAGATAATAATTCTTGTACTGTTATTCCAGAGTTGATAATAAAGCCGCTCTGTGCTCTTAATCACAAAATAAACTAACTTCTTAACGTTAGTTTAGTCTAACATTCTCTCGGTGGTAGGCCATAACATCGGCTGCCGGCGGAAGTTACCACCCACCAGACAAGGTCTTGCCGCCAAGCGATTCGTCGTGTTCGAGGACGGGTCTGAGCAGTTGTGTTGCGATGTGTGCCGGGTACGATGCGCCAAAGGTTGTTGTGTCGGGAGTTTGGTCGTGGACAGTCTCCAGATCAATCTCCCTCTGGCGCAGCATCGTTGGTCTTGGGTTACCATTGCATCACCTCGCTCAACTGCCGTCATCCTTCCTATTCCTAAGTTTTTTTAAGTGAATAGGCTTAATAAACTAGTGAGCTTTACCATCAACGATTGCATCACTGCTTACCATCAGGCGGGATTGCAGTCAAGCACTAGTTTATAATTATTTAAAAAAAAAAAAAAAAACCGTGCGGCCGACTCCTTCTTACCGAGAGGAGGCCTGTGTCCCAGCAGTGGGACGATGATGATTCCCACGGGATCAAACCATATACGGGTTTAACTGCAACCAGTTTATTAATGTTAGTAGGGTAGTAGGATTTGTATTTGATGTGTGTTTGGTGGAGTAGGATTGACAGCCTCCCTGCCGTAACGGTAGCGAACGCGGCCGTTGCGCAAGGAGGCGCGGATTCAATCCCCACACAATGCAAATATAATATTTGTATGCATGAATATGAATATTTGCAATGGTCTGGTCGTGCCTCGGAAACCACGTTAAGCCGTTGGTCCCGGTTGCCATACGTACATCTAATGGCAGTCGTTACGGGTTGTTGGAGCCCTCAAAAAGTCTAACAATTGGTCTAACTGCAATGCTTAAATATCGCCTTAGGGTTGTAGAGGTCAAACGGCAGTCGCTTCACGGAAAATATCTAAGTTAAGCCAAAATCAACAGTTAGACTGGTAAAGCGGACCCCAGACTCGAAAGCTGAAAAGCTGCGGATGCGTCTGGGATTAACGCTGAGATGATGATGAGTAGGGTAGTAGGATGAACAATGTCTTAGAAGACTCACCTCATACCCACACTTCGCCCCTGTTCTGGGAGGTACCGCATCCTGCAGAGGCACCAGGGATACACTGCCTACTGCACACAGGAAAAGCAGTAATTCCTGCATCGTATTCTGAAAAAAAAAACAAAGTTATTGTTAATTGAGCTTCCTAATAGGGATGTTTCCTGGGTAAAAAAAGAATGATTCTATTTTGTCAATTAGCCTATTCATTATTACTCTGGAAATCCATATAAAAAAAAACGAGGAGTTATAGAAAAATTCGTTTGACTGAATTTGGAGTTAGCAGATTGCCAATTAAAATATCGATAAGAAAACACTGCGGATGAAGACACAGGGCTGAGTTTGTTTGGTTTGGAATCACAACAATTTAAAATTATGGAAACGTTTTTTAACATAACACTCATACGACCTCCGTGGCGCAGCGGTCAACACGCCTGCCTGCGATGTGGAGGCCCCCGGGTTCGATCCCCGGCCAGGTCATGATGGAAAACGATCTTTTCCTGATTGGCATGGGTCTTGGATATTTATCATATGTATCTATTATAAACTAGCAGCCGCCAGCCACTTCGTTCGCGTGTAGTTATGCTCCGCTCCTATTGGTCGCAGCTTCGCTCGCTTCCTCGATTAATGGGCTATCGAACGCAAAAAGAATTTTTTAAATCGGACCAGTAGTTCCCGAGATTAGCGCGAACAAACAAACAAACATACAAACAAACTCTTCAGCTTTATACAACGTGTAACAAAAAAGGTATATACATACCAAGGGCATGGCATCTTTAGATGATATCAAACGATATCGGAAGAGTTTTAACTCAAAATAAAATAGTAAAAAAATTTGTACCAAATTTTCGGTTTCGTGTGTTTCTTAAAATAAAATCATAACAAACGTGGCAGCACACTACATACGTTAATAACAACTCGTTACCCGTCACGTTACTTGCCAAAACCCGATAAATGTCTTCAATATCTCTGTGCGACTAGTATGATAGTAGCCTATCACAGGCGGTGTTTTTCCTCATAACTTCCTAACATAAAGAGATAGAATTAAAAAACCCTTCCAATATCGTTTGATATCATGTAAAGATGCCATGCCTTTGTTATGTATATACCCTATATTAGGGTGCTTCTTAAACGGACAAAAAAAAATTTATTCCATTTATTCTCGCGTCACCCATTCATTCTCTTCTATGATCCAAAAAAGTAGTAAATTATTTTTTTCAGATTTTTAAAGTAATATTTAGGGGTCGCTACCGGCCAGCAAAATAAAAAAAAATATGTATTTTTGATTAGAATTTTTATTCAGTGAAAAAAATTATAATCATTCATAAATCATATAATTAGTAGGGAGTTATGATACTGAAACATTAACTATGATAACAACGTATTTTTATTTGTATTTGGGTACTTCTGTATAAAATTTCTCACAACTAAAAGAAGATATTGTTTTTGTTCCTCATCGTTGGTAATTAATTTGTTGTACTCTTCCATTAATGCCACTCCCCGCCCCGCCAAATCATTCCCTACTTTCATAGAGCATATAATTTCTCTAGAAGCTTTATAATCTTCATCTTCCTCCCAAAGAGAAGGATCTTTTTTTAAAAATGCGGATGAAATACCGAGAATTCTAAATAACCGTAAGATGTTGCTGGTAACAAAGTCTTCTAATTTTTTTTCTTCGATGTGACTTACATCTAAGGTAATCCGCTTAGAGCTAAAGTCTAAACTTTCTTCATTTAGTGCAATAACCATATTTTGTTTCTTTCCAATGAAACTTCGTCATCAAATAAAGAAAATGCAACAAATTCTTCGGAGAGGTACCATAAATGCCCTAGAAACTTTGTTATAGCTTTTTTCGATATGGCTTTGTTTATTTTTTCAAAACTCTTGAGATCTTTTAGCAAGCACAAATCATTCCTTGGTGCTGATGTTGTACTAGTATTACGACTTTACGAGGCGATCGGGCGCATACTGAAGGTGGCGGGGGAAGAGGGGCAAGTGTAAATCGAGTGTTTATTGTGTTGAATCATGCGTCGACAGTTGAAAAAGCAAATTTTATCTTGATTCAATAATCCTAAAACTATTATATGTCTCTTTAAAGTAATAAAATAAAAATACAAAATATTAAAACTTTAATGCTCGGTAGCGACCCCTAAAATTTGATTTAAAAATAAAATAAAAATAATGAGCTCGTTTTTTGGATGACAGAAGCGAATGGCGGGTTGACGCAGTTACTTTTCAAAAGTCGAAAAATAAGAAGCACCCTACCCTATATGTTACACGTTGTATATTAGGGGTCATCCATAAAGTACGTCACACATAAAGGGGGGAGGGGGGTGTCGACAAAGTGTGACATGGTGTGACAAGGGGTGGGCGGGGTACTATGTTTTGTGACATCACATTTCAAAATCGAATATAGCTAGAGGTAATAATCGCGTTATTTGAAATATTAATTATAAACTTAAAAATATTTCCAACTCTATCTTTGGGACAATACGGTTTAAATTGTTTTCTTTACGAGATCATACTCGCTTTAGTGACACTCGCCGATCGAGCCCTTTGGGTTTCTTTCTTTTCTTTATATTCAATAGTTTATTGCTTTGTTATTGTTTCAAATAATTGATATAATGTTGATTTCATAAAAAAAGTACTTTATTTAAATGGAAATAAAACTAAATTCGGAACTGCTGTTTTAATTTAATAATTTTTCGATGTGAAATTGCAAAACTTGTGACGTCACATTGGGAGGGGGGGGGGGGTCTCAGAAATGTGAACACCTGTGACAAGGACGGAGGGGGGGCTCAAAAATCATGAAATTCGTGTGACGTACTTTATGGATGGCCCCTTAGTATAGATATAGTATCGTTGAGTTAGTATCCCATAACCACAGAAATCGTAATAACAATACGATTTCTGTGCCCAAAACACAAGTCTCGAACTTACTTTGGGGCTAGCTCAATCTGTGTGATTTGTCCTTATACAATATGTAAAGAAAACCCTGTCCGATCCGTGAAGGTATTGTTAGGTATCGATAACTGATTCTACTAATGCCCACAAAGACAGGCTAAACTTTAAAAAAAGTCCCCCTAAAAAAATAAATATTATTTCGCAAAAAGAGGTAACTTAATACATGTGCGGTCAGCAACCCCTTCCGCGGGCGGCGGGGGGCAGGGCACGCGGCACCTGTGACGTGGTCGCGTCGCTATTCGCTTATACCAGTGTTGTCACTTTTTTAAAAATTACCAAATTTCGGGGAAATTGGAATTCTTTCCCGGGAAAAAAGGATTATTTCAAAATTCATTAGTATTGTTACTATGATGATTATGTAAAGTTTTATATCATATTTGGTCAAGTGTTTACCTAACCTTTATTATCCTTATGGGTCGGACAGGGTTTTCTTTACATCCATACTAATATTATAAATGCGAAAGTAACTCTGTCTGTCTGTCTGTCTGTCTGTTACGCTTTCCCGCTTAAACCTCTCAACCGATTTTGATGAAATTTGGCACAGACAATCTTTGGACCCTGAGAAAAAACATAGGCTACCTTTTATCCCGGAAAAAATTGATATTCCCGAGCGAAATCTAAAAAGCGCGATATAACCGAATTCCACGCGGGCGAAGACGCTGGCGGCAAGCACACAATCTTTAGACCCTGAGAAAGGACATAGGCTACCTTTTATCCCGGAAAAATTTGATGTTCCCGAGAGAAATCTAAAAAGCGCGATATAACCGAAATTTACGCGGGCGAAGCCGCGGGCGGAAAGCTAGTATTGTATATTTATTTATTTATCATACATTGCTTTTTACTTCTATCGAAGTTAAAACTTTAGCGCGGTACGAAATAGGATACAAAGTAAACCACACGTTTAACTGGATTAGATACGAACAAGAGTTTAACTTGCACTGTTTTATTTAGTACGATGGTCCCCTTGGTCAGCAAAGTAACACTAGGTCATTGGAATCATTCAAACATGACGGTAATTATATACCATGCAAACGTAGGATGTTATTAAAAGAAAGCCTCATTGCTTATACATGTACAGACGACAGGACGTGAAGCTACTACAATCTGTCAGATCTCTTTACTAGATTTTCAACTTTATCCCTCAAGTGTTAAGTGTCCTTAGTGGGGGGTTGAGGGCGTTCCTCGATTTGACTCAATGAAATTTGTTTTATGGCGTTTCTTCTTTCTTTCTCGTTAGTTGCGGATGATGTATGGCTGACCAACCGTTCTCTTGGTGCCGCTGCGTTAGGCTCATATTGTATGGCTGACCAACCGTTCTCTTGGTGCCGCTGCGTTAGGCTCATATTGTATGGCTGACCAACCGTTGTCTTGGTGCCGCAGCGTTAGGCTCATATTGTATGGCTGACCAACCGTTGTCTTGATGCCGCTGCGTTAGGCTCATATTGTATGGCTGACCAACCGTTCTCTTGGTGCCGCTGCGTTAGGCTCATATTGTATGGCTGACCAACCGTTCTCTTGGTGCCGCTGCGTTAGGCTCATATTTTTATATGCTCTTTGTTTTATTCTGAATGCGAATGCGGCATCATGTCGACGTGAGTACACAACAAGCCCCATCATCATTATCATCATTTATTTATTCATAACAATTTACATTGTGTTGAACATTGCATATAAAACTAAAATAGAAATACCACATGCGGCTATAAAAATGAAAAATGTCGAATTGGAATATATACAATATGTAAAGAAAACCCTGTCCAACCCGTAAGGATAATAAAGGTTAGGTAAACACTTGACCAAATATAATATAAAATTTTACGTAATCACCATAGTAACAATACTAATGAATTTTGAAATAATCCTTTTTTCCCGGGAATGAATTCCAATTTCCCCGAAATTTGGTAATTTTTAAAAAAGTGACAACACCTATTATTATAAGCGAATAGCGACGCGACCACGTCACAGGTGCCGCGTGCCCTGCCCCCCGCCGCCCGCGGAATGGGGTTGCTTACCGCACATATATTAAGTTACCTCTTTTTGCGAAATAATATTTATTTTTTTAGGGGATCTTTTTTTAAAGTTTTGCCTATCTTTCTGGGCATTAGTAGAATCAGTTATCGATACCTAACAATGCCTTCACGGATCGGACAGGGTTTTCTTTACATCAATCAATACATAGTATAAAACAAAGTCGCTTTCGCTGTATGTCCGTATGTATGCGTCTTATCTCGTGTATGTATCTTTAAAACTACGCAACGGATTTTGACGCGGTTTTTTTTAATAGATGGAGTGATTCTTAAGGAAGGTTTGTATGTATAATAAATGCATAATATAGTAGAGAAACACTGAGAAATCTAAAAAGCGCGATAAAACCGAACTCCACGCGGGCGAAGCCGCGGGCGGAAAGCTAGTATTCACATATACCCACACTTATGATTTGGACTCATACTTATATTTCATTCATTTTACTGGGTGGTAGGCCATAACATCGGGTGCCGGCAGAAGTTACCACCCACCAGACAAAGTATTGCCGCCAAGCGATTCGCCGATATGATGTTTGGTAAAGCCGTACGGAGGACGGGTCGGAGCAGTTGTGTTGTGATGTGTGCCGGGATGCGTCAAATGTTGTTGTGTCGGGAGCTTGGTCGTGGAGGGTCTCCAGATCAATCTCCCTCTGGTGCAGCATCACATCGCAACACAACTGCTCATACCCGTCCTCCGTGCGGCTTTACCAGACATCATGCTGGAACACGACGAATCGCTATAAATCGAATATATTTCATATTCGTCATTTCAACTCTGACAGTAACGCGAGTGTTGCGTAATGAGTCTTGAGAGTAATTCGAGAGAATTTATTTCGGTTTTTGAAGAAGGGAATCAGCTCAGCTATTCGCTCAAAAAATAACATGTTTGCTCAAAAACGTAAATAACGCAATCTGTTTAGGTAACGGAATCATAGTGCGAGAAAGAATCAATAAAATCGTTAAGTTATATTTTTGTTGGTTGACGTCAACCTCGATAGATGGCGTTGGCGTCGAGTTAGATCGCGCTATGGTTTCGTTACCAGCTAATGTATATAAGGCAAAAAAAATATATTTTTTAGGTATGTGTGAAGTACAATCGCAATTCGTGAGCATAATATACACGTATAAAGTAATTCCGTATTTTAATTGCCATCCCTTCCAAGTCGATCCGCGGTCGTGTTCACAATCAATGTTATTAAACTGTCAAAAAGAAACTCGTTGCTACTGATACGTCATACGCGATTATCTCGTCGAGTTTAAAATGACTATAACACAAAAGTTCAAATTCGTAATAAAAGATTAATAATTTATCAAAGGATCAATGAACTGTAGCTAGGTCATTAAGAGGGGACTCTAGTGACGTTTTCTCCATACAAACGCTATCTTCTTCGTGGATAACGCTTTTAGAGCAATGATTTTTTTTTTTTTATAATTTCACACCTTGATTAAACGCGCCCCTATTATTTGATTATTACGAAAACTTATTTAATAAAAGAAATATGATGTTTCACAATCCCGAAAAATAACCCAATTTTACCGCGATGTTCAGAGGACCATTACCCAAATGTGATAAGTTTTTGACAAAAAAGAAAATAATAGAGGCATAGATATACTCATCCTCTAAATTTTGATATAATAATAATTGATATCTGTCGTGTTTTCAAAAAAAAAAAAAACAGCTGAATACGAAACATCTTTTGGTCAACGTTTTTGTACATAAAATCAGCCTGAGTTGCCTTTCGTACTTTACGGGGAAAGGTTGTAAGCGGCGCGACGGCAATAGTTTCTTCAAATACCTATTTCTCAAATTCCTCGCCACAAGAGTCCACTCTTATCACGGTCGCAATTATCTTTATAAGACTATACGAGAAGTCGATCAGGGGCCATTTTATGCCATTTTTATAAATTAGTCATTCCAACACGATTTCATTGTCATTATGCTACTGTGGATTCAGTGGAGAGGCGTGCGAAAAGGCTAATTGGATTTAGCTCAAAACGGTCTCCCAAGCCTGGAGCACAGGCAGAGTAGATGCATTTTGGAGAGTGTGCGAGGGAATTGCATGTTTTATTTCCCCATCTCCGTTCAATCAGCGGACGACCCGTCGTATGGCGAGTTTCCACCCTTACGTTGTTGACACAATAACGGTCCAAACGAAGCGTTTGTCCTCGTATTTTATACTGCGTACATAGAGGGACTGAAAGAATTTGCCAGCGGCAGTGTTTCCGTCGGACTACAAATTAAGTTTCTTCAAGGCTAAAGTGGATAGGCTCTTAATAAACCAGCGCGCTTTACCATCAACGATTGTATCACTGCTTACCATCAGGCGGGATTGCGGTCAAGCACTCGTTTATAATTTACTAGCTTTCCGCCCGCGGCTTCGCCCGCGTAAATTTCGGTTATATCGCGCTTTTTAGATTTCCCTCGGGAACATCAAATTTTTCCGGGATAAAAGGCAGCCTATGTCCTTTCTCAGGGTCTAAAGATTGTCTGTGCCAAATTTCATCAAAATCGGTTGAGAGGTTTAAGCGGGAAAGCGTAACAGACAGACAGACAGACAGACAGACAGACAGACAGACAGACAGACAGACAGACAGACAGACAGACAGACAGGCAGACAGACAGACAGACAGACAGACACACAGACAGACAGACAGACAGACAGACAGACAGACAGACAGACAGACAGACAGACAGACAGACAGACAGACAGACAGACAGACAGACAGACAGACCGACAGACAGACAGACAGAGTTACTTTCGCATTTATAATATTAGTATGGATTGATTTAAAAAAAAAATAAGTTCGTAATCGGCTACTTTCATAATGATTAGTCAATTTAGTCCAAGTAATTAAATTACTTAGTTTTTACGTAAGCTCCTATTATCAATGATAAAAAGCTAAATGTATCAGGTTTTTTTATTATGTAGGAGTTAGTTATTTCTCTTGTGTTTAAACGCCCACCAGACAAAGTCGTGCCGCCAAGCGATTCGTCGTGTTCCGGCATGATGTCTGGTGAAGCCGTACGGAGGACGGGTCTGAGCAGTTGTGTTGCGATGTGTGCCGGGTACGATGCGCCAAATGTTGCTCCAGATCAATCTCCCTCTAGCGCAGCATCGTTGGTCGTGTTGTTGGGTTTAACATTGCATCACCTCGCTCCACTGCCGTCTGCCTCCCCATTCACTA
The DNA here is from genome assembly GCA_017933935.1 of Sesamia nonagrioides. Lineage (NCBI taxonomy): Eukaryota > Metazoa > Arthropoda > Insecta > Lepidoptera > Noctuidae > Sesamia > Sesamia nonagrioides. The sequence continues at coordinate 792,188 of JADWQK010001571.1, forward strand.
AGTTTTTTTTTGTGAATAGTCTTAATAAACTAGTGCGCTTTATCATCAACGATTGTATCTCTACTAGTTTATAAATATTTAAAAAAAAATACTCTATTTTAACCTATCCCTAACATAGACCCTTAATTACTTAAAACCTCTATAAAAATATTTTCTGTTCCCCTTGGACTTTAACTTATCGACGTACTACTGTATCTCAAATATTTTGAGAATTTGTGTTACAAAATCCTTATCCTTGAAATGCCTTAGTAATGACTTTCTTAACGACTTTAACCATAGTGCCAGTAACGACTAGAATAATAAAGAATTATCTTTAAAATAATCACCTATTATGTAGTTTGAAAACGTATTTGTTATCTTTTTGTTTAAACTAGTATATTTTTAAAGTGTATTGTTGGTGCTCGCTGCATTTACTGATAAAAGCTAGTTAGAGTTACCCAGTACATTTCAAAATAACTATGCAATCGATGTTGATGGACGCCGAACTCCTAAATAACGTCTTACCCGATTACGTTCAAAGTTAAGACGCTGTGAATAGCAAACTTTTAGGTATTTGAGGGGGTGAAGCAGACGAAGTGGGACACGACTAGCCCCGCCCACTGCGGGGCGCGGGGCGCTCCGCGCGAGTCCATCGATGCGTGAGGTGAGGCGTCGTGCATCGAGAAATACGCACGTTCTATTAAATCTATACCAACCATTCTCTATTCCATCTACATTTAGAACCGTAATTTCACAACCCAACCCCGAGGTACGGTTGGCTCTGTTCGTCACAGTCCCGGTTCGCATTAGACGAGCAGCAGGTTCGAATCCCACATCCGTTCACTTTACCTTGCGATTTTCGAAAATGTATATTTTATACATATTTTCATTTTTTATTATTTTTTTTGTTTTCTTTTTATTTTTATAATGCGCTTTGTCCGTTCTGCTTAAATTTTTTGTGTTATGTCCTTTTTTCATGAAACTGTTAGAAATATATCATTTCTAGAAATTACTATTTATAAACAGCTGTTTAGAGTAACTGTTAAAAAAAAATGCGTTTTCGGATATTTAAAAAAATAAAAGATTTTTTCTTCAAAACTGCAACTCTTATCGAAGTCGGGTTTGTACGAGTGCTTAGAATAACACAACACAAAAAGATTGAAATAGATGGAGGCACTTGGAGGAGGCCTATACTGAAAGGGGCCATGAATAATGCAACAAAATGAAATCTAAATTTACTGTTTTGAACTATTATCAAATCAACTGTTATTTTATTGTTTTTCTTTTCTATTCCATCTACATTTAGAAGGGTAATTTCACAACCCAACCCCGAGGTACGGTTGGCTCTGTTCGTCACAGTCCCGGTTCGCATTAGACGAGCACCAGGATCGAATCCGACTTTACCTTGCGATTTTCGAAAATGTGTACTTTATACATATTTTCATTTTTTATTATTTTTTTGTTTTCTTTTTTATTTTTATAATGCGCTTTGTCCGTTCTGCTTAAATTTTTTGTGTTATGTCCTTTTTTCATGAAACTGTTAGAAATATATCATTTCTAGAAATTACTATTTACAAACAGCTGTTTAGAGTAACTGTTAAAAAAAAATGCATTTTCGGATATTTAAAAAAATAAAAGATTTCTTCTTCAAAACTGCAACTCTTATCGAAATCGGGTTTGTACGAGTGAAATAGATGGAGGCACTTGGAGGAGGCCTATACTGAAAGGGGCCATGAATAATGCAACAAAATGAAATCTAAATTTACTGTTTTGAACTATTATCAAATCAACTGTTATTTTTATTGTTTTTCTTTTCTATTCCATCTACATTTAGAAGGGTAATTTCACAACCCAACCCCGAGGTACGGTTGCCTCTGTTCGTCACAGTCCCGGTTCGCATTAGACGAGCACCAGGATCGAATCCGACTTTACCTTGCGATTTTCGAAAATGTGTACTTTATACATATTTTCATTTTTTTATTATTTTTTTTGTTTTCTTTTTTATTTTTATAATGCGCTTTGTCCGTTCTGCTTAAATTTTTTGTGTTATGTCCTTTTTTCATGAAACTGTTAGAAATATATCATTTCTAGAAATTACTATTTATAAACAGCTGTTTAGAGTAACTGTTAAAAAAAATGCATTTTCGGATATTTAAAAAAATAAAAGATTTCTTCTTCAAAACTGCAACTCTTATCGAAATCGGGTTTGTACGAGTGAAATAGATGGAGGCACTTGGAGGAGGCCTATACTGAAAGGGGCCATGAATAATGCAACAAAATGAAATCTAAATTTACTGTTTTGAACTATTATCAAATTAACTGTTATTTTTATTGTATTTCTTTTTTAAATTATATTATGAACTAAGAAATTCATGGTTAAATAAAGGCTTATTATTATTATTTATTATTAATTTCTAGAAATTTGTAGAAAGAAAATTATAACGAATTGATTTTAAATATTAGTTTGCATTATAATTGTTACAAAAAGAATATATTTAAAAGATGGAACAATTACCTACTACAAAAAATACAGAAAATCGGATAAATTAATAATAATTAAAAAAAAAAAAACAATTGCAAATAAGAAATCCAACAAAAAGCATACAACGTAAGGCTGGGGTTTGAACCCGAACACATACAGGTGAAGAAAAATGTGCCGCGAAAAAGTAAAAAGAATAATTACAGAAAAAAATCAAATAAAATATCGGCAAAAATACAACAGTAAATTAAAAAGCATTTATTTCAATTAAAATTTCTACAAAAAGCATATAATTTAAACCTGGGGTTTGAACCCGGGCAAAAACGAAATATGATTATTCATCAACAAACAGACACGTAAATATAATTATTTTCTGTGCGGGGTAAAGCAAAAAGTGACATAGGTCCGACAAGCACCACGCCTCAGCGGTCACTGTCGCTAAGCATAGAAGTGAAAGAGAAGGCAATGGACGCCGCGATGGAGCGACGTTTCGTTCACGTTATTTATCATTAAATACATTATTTATTTTAGAATATCTTAGTTAAATCGATAAACAAAAACAATGGTTTCATTTACTATTATATTTTACATCGCTCTTCTCAATTTTATCAAGATTTGATGATTAATAATACAGTTACAACTGTTATAAATTCAATTTTAGGGGTTACTTTAGGATTTTTTTCTATCGAGAAAATTAATTCAAAACGTGTTTTGAAAACAATGGTTTCCTGCTACATATAATCAAGATTAACATATAAATTTTTGGCTGCTCTGAAATGTATACATTTGGCTAAAAAATTGTTTTAAGAAGCCTATTTTTACTGAACACAGCGCCTTAAGGGAGAAGGATTATATGGAAGCCGATGGATGCGGGCAGCACAAGACCGGTCGGCGTGGAAAGCCTTGGGGGAGGCTTTGTCCAGCAGTGGACATCTATAGGCTGAAGAAGAAGAAGAAGAAGATAAAAGATGTGTGTGGGTTACAATTGGCACTCGATCAATTCAATTACCTATAATTAAATTAGAATTATTTCTAATTAGCGACCCGCCCCGACTTCGCACGGGTGCAATGCTGATACTAAATACATACACTTTAGAAACACTGTGAACGTTGTCTAAAAAACTGCCGCGAACGCCACACTGTGTACCGACGCAAACGCGATACCCCGCAATTTTTCATCATCATCATCCCAGCGTGCAGCGTTAATCCCAGTCGCATCCGAAGCCTTTTCAGCTTTGGAGTCTGCTGATATGGCTAAACTTGGACATTTTCCGTGAAGCGACTGCCGTCTGACCTCCACAACCCGAAGGCATTATCGAAGCATTGCAGTTAAACCAATTGTTAGACTTTTAAGGGCTCCAACAACCCCTAACGACTGCTACTAGATGTTTGTATGGCAACCGGGACCAACGGGTTAACGTGCTTTCCGAGACACGACCAGACCAGTACAAATATTCATATTCATGCATACAAATATTTTTTGCACTGTGCGGGAATCAAACCCGCGCCTCCGTGCGCAACGGCCGCATTCGCTACCGCTACGCCACGGAGGCTACAACAACGGAAACAGCGGGACATAGCGTTTGCGGCGGTACCGACCGGCCGGGCGACGGGAGGGGCGTGCTGCTGTTTTCATATACATACATACAATGTTCACAGTTTTACTGTAGTGTATTTAGTATCAGCATTGCACCCGGTCGTGGTGACCTAATGGTTAAAACACCAGCCTCCAAGTATGAGTGTGCGGATTCGATTCCAGGTCAGGCAAGTACCAATGTAACTTGTATATGTACTTTCTAAGTATATCTAGGACACCAATGACTGATCACAAGGTTTTTTTTTTTTTTTTATATATATATATTACTAGCTTTCCGCCCGCGGCTTCGCCCGCGTGGAGTTCGGTTATATCGCGCTTTTTAGATTTCCCTCGGGAACATCAAATTTTTCCGGGATAAAAGGTAGCCTATGTTCTTTCTCAGGATCTAAAGATTGTCTGTGCCAAATTTCATTAAAATCGGTTGATGAGTTTAAGCGGGAAAGCGTAACAGACAGACAGAACGACAGACAGACAGAGTTACTTTCGCATTTATAATATTAAGTATGGATAAACTAGCGCTTGACCGCAATCCTGCCTGATGGTAAGCAGTGACGCAATCGTTGATGGTAAAGCGCACTAGTTTATTAAGAGGGAAATCTTGAGGAAACCTGGACTTTAAGTCTGAAATCGCCAACCCGTATTGAGCAAGCGTGGTGATAGCGCTCAATCCTTCTCTGTATGAGAGGAGACCTGTGCCCAGCAGTGGGACGACAAAAAAGTTGATGATGACTCTTTGACGTCACGATTGACGCAGTGGCCGAGCGATCGACTGCTGCGCTGCGTGTCACGGGTTCGATTCCCGCGCGTAAGAAATATTTGTATGGCCTACCATTAGTTGCTCCGGGTCTGTATGTTTGTGTATGTGACTTTATATATTTGTAAACGCACCCACGATACAGGAGAAATTCATAGGGGCAACGTTTTATAAAAAACAAACAAACTCTTCATACAATATGTAAAGAAAACCCTGTCCGATCCGTGAAGGTATTGTTAGGTATCGATAACTGCTTCTACTAATGCCTACAAAGTCAAACTAAACTTTAAAAAAAATCCCCCTAAAAACATAAATATTGTTTAGCAAAAAGAGGTAACTTAAAACATGTGCGGTAGGCCACACAGGCGCGGGCGAAGAGGGGCAGGGCACGCGGCACGCGGCCGGATCGCTATTCGCTCAGAATTATACCGTCAAAAATAATGTTGTCACTTTTTAAAAACTACCAAATTTTAGGGAAGATTCACTAGTATTGTTACTATGATGATTATGTAAAATTTCGTATGTTATTTGGTCATGTGTTTACCTAACCTTTATTATCCTTACGGGTCGGACAGGGTTTTCTTAACATATTGTATATTGATATGTGGAGTACTGCAGCCACATTTGGGCTGGTGCTGCGAAATGTCACCTGGCTACTTTGGAATTAGTGGAGAGGCGTGCGAAGACGCTGATTGGCGACCCAGACTTAACTCGAAACGGTCTCCAAAGCCTGGAGCACAGGCGTAGAGTAGCCAGCCTTTCGGTCTTTTATAGGATGCATTCTGGTGAGTGTGCAAGGGAATTGCATGATTTAATTCCCCCATATCATAACCCCCATATGTTCCACCATAGGACGACCCGTCGTACGGCGACTTTCCACCCTTACGTTGTTAACACCACTACGATTCGGACGAAGCGTTTCGCTTCATCTTTTATATCGCGTACATCGAGGGACTGGAACAATTTGCAGGCGGGCGGTGTTTCCGTCACACTACAATTTGAGTGCCTTCAAGGCTAGAGGGAATAGGCTCTCAATAAACTAGCGCGCTTTACCATCGACGATCGCATCACTGCTTACGATCAGGCGGGATTGCGGTCAAGCACTCGTTTATAATGTATAAAAAAAATGTACAGGCGACAGTACTTCAAGCTACTACAATCTGTCAGATTTCTTTATTAGATTTTCAACGTTATCTCTAAAGCATTAAGGCTCAAGGTTGAGTAGGAATATCTGACAGTATCGGGTAGCTTGACCTGCTGTCGTCAGTTATACACCATATAATTTTGATTCACATACAAAAGATGACACAAATCCGGTCTTATCGCTGAGAGCGATCTTTCCCAATATTATCGAAATCAGTTTAAATTATCAAGTGGTTGTTATGCAAACTATATAGTTCAAACAGTATTCATTATGAAACGCGTTCAGGATAACTGATAAACCAGTCAGATAATGGATTAACTTGGAGTGTTTTTTGACCTACATCTTCATTGCAACATTGCTTACATAGTATGTATTATAATGTTGCCATGCCCTTAAGATGCTATGCCTTTAAGAAAATACTACTACTATACTAGGTACATATATATAGGTATATAGGTACTTGCCTGATTTTGAATCGAACCCGCGCGCATATAAGAGGCTGGTGTATTAACCACCACGACATCCCAATTCGACCGTATATGTTTTTTTATGTTTGTTCTGTAGTGTACCATTTAGTCATCATCATCCCAGCGTTAATCCCAGTCGCATCCGAAGCCTTTTCAGCTTTGGAGTCTGGAGTCCGCTTTACCAGTCCAACTGCTGATATGGCTAAACTTCGACATTTTCCGTGAAGCGACTGCCGTCTGACCTCCACAACCCGAAGGCGACATCGAAGCATTGCAGTTAGACCAATTGTTGGACTTTTGAGGGCTCCAACGACCCGTAACGACTGCCACTAGATGTTCGTATGGCAACCGGGACCAACAGCTTAACGTGCTTTCCGAGGCACGACCAGACCAGAGTAAATATTCATATTCATGCATACAAATACTTGCACTGTGCGGGGATCGAACCCGCACCACCTTGCGCAGCGGCTGCGTCCGCTACCGCTACGCCACGGAGGCTGTGTATACTAATATTATAAATGCGAAAGTAACTGTCTGTCTGTACGCTTTCTCGCTTAAACCTCTCAACCGATTTTGGTGACATTTGACACAGACAATCTTTAGACCCTGAGAAAGGACATAGGCTACTTTTTATCCCGGAAAATTTGATATTCCCGAGGGAAATCTAAAAAGCGCGATATAACCGAATTCCACGCGGGCGAAGCCGCGGGCGGAAAGCTAGTAAATCATACATACTAATATTATACATGCGAAAGTAACTCTGTCTGTCTGTTACGCTTTCCCGCTTAAACCTCTCAACCGATTTTGGTGAAATTTGGCACAGACGTTCTTTAGACCCTGAGAAAGGACATAGGTTAATTTTTATCCCGGAAAATTTGATATTGCCGAGGGAAATCTAAAAAGAGCGATATAACCGAATTCCACGCGGGCGAAGCCGCGGGCGGAAAGCTAGTATTATTAAATTTATAGAAGGCAAGTTAATATTATATTTATACTAGCTTTCCGCCCGCGGCTTCGCCCGCGTGGAGTTCGGTTATATCGCGCTTTTTAGATTTCCCTCGGGAACATCATATTTTTCCGGGATAAAAGGTAGCCTATGTTCTTTCTCAGGGTCCAAAGATTGTCTGTACCAAATTTCATCAAAATCGGTTGAGAGGTTGAAGCGGGAAAGCGTAACAGACAGACAGACAGACAGACAGACAGACAGACCGACAGACAGACAGACAGAGTTACTTTCGCATTTATAATATTAGTATGGATTGTCTGCGAACATTTGGTATTGACCCAAACCATCTTATAACGCTAAACGAGACGAATCCCGGTTAGTAAGTTAACTAAAACGGTAGAACAAAGTACCAGGATACAGTACACTGTATGAATTACAACTAAGCCGCAGTTACTCGGCACACATTTTTTTCTGCCCATTCCTGTTTCAATCGCTAACTTGGAATGTGTTTTACTTAGATGCATTTCCTTGATTTTAGCACCATTTTCTGTTATTAACTTACTGGCTTTTTAGCAGTAGCCCAGTACCGGCCGAGTTTTTTAAAGAAATTAGGGATGTATCCAAGGTATGAAAATCAAAGAAATAATTATTAGTCTGTCTTAAAGACAATAAAGAAAATTAAGACCCCTGTTTTTTATTTTGTCGAAATTATCAAAAACTGCTGAGATATAGCGTTTAAAAGTTACGAAGTGTGAGCTAACTACGTCACGTCGTGGGATATTTTGTACCACGGCGTGACGTCATGCGACATTTCAAATCAATATATCTTCCTAAGTATTTGAATGAAAGAAAAAATAAAAAATACGTGTTCAATATTTTTTATAAACCTATCTGATGGACATTAAATTACTTTTTAGGATACAACCCAATTATAAGCGAAGCGACCACGTGCCGCGTGCCCTGCCCCCGTCGCCCGCGCATGCGTTGCCTGCCGCACATGTATTAAGTTTCCTTTTTATGAGTAACTAGTGGCCGCCAGCGACTTTTCGCGTGGTTTAGTTATGCTCCGCTCCTATTAGTCGCAGCGTGATGTTATATAGCCTAAAGCCTTCCTGGATTAATGGGCTATCCAACGCAAAAAGAATTTTTCAAATCGGACCAGTAGTTCCCAAGATTAGCGCGCACAAACAAACAAACATACAAACAAACTCTTCAGCTTTATATACAGTATGTTAACTAACAGAGGGCGTTCCCGTTAACCCGAAATAGTATAGCATACATACATGCTAAAAAAAATATTTCCATTCGAAAACAAAATGTTTTAAAATTTTTTCCAATAAGAAAATATTCAATAAAAATTTTAAATTGACATGTAAAAGGAACACACTGTACACGCGAACATGAAAGACGGCAACGTCACAATTTATTTATACATGACGACTACTATTTTGATTTAAAACAGGAGGTTTCAAATTTATTTCCAATTAGAATTTTTTTTTATTCGGATTTTTTTATGCTTATTTTTCTATGCTGATATTTTTATTTTAATCTATGAATGATATATATTAACGAGTTTAAGGGAACGCCCTCTGTTATTTAACATACTGTATGTTAGTATACATAATATTTATTTTTAAGGGGCTTTTTTTAAGTTTTTCCCGGCTTTGAGGGCATTCAATCAGATATCAATACCTAACAATACCATCACGGATCGGACAGGGTTTTCTTTACATATTGTATAAACATAAAATATAGGTGGTAGGCAACAACATCAGCCGCCGGCATAAGTTACCACCCACCCAACAAAGTCTTGCGTTCGCGTTCCGGCATGATGTCTGGTGAAGCCGTACGGAGGACGGGTCTGAGCAGTTGTGTTGCGATGTGGGCCGGGTACGATGTGCCTAATGTTGTTGTGTCGGGAGTTTGGTCGTGGAGGGTCTCCAGATCATCCTCTGGCGCAGTATCGTTGGTTAAACATTGCATCACCTCGCTCAACTGCCGTCTTCCTTCCTACTCACTCAGTTTTTTTGAGTGAATAGGCTTAATAAGCTAGTGCACTTTACCATCAACGATTGCATCACTGCGTACCATCAGGCGGGATTGCAGTCAAGCACTAGTTTATAACTAATAATATATATACATATATATATATATATATATATAAGTATATATATATATATATATATAATCAACCTATAACGTTCCCACTCATGCAACACAGGCCTCTTCTCAGTGAGAGTGGGCCGTAATCGACCACGCGGGCCCGTGGGGAATCACGCGAAAATAGTTCAACCAAACCACAATTGCATCGTAACTAAACCAAAACTGTAGTTATGTTTCGTATCGCGCTAACCTTTTGACAGATGGTTTAAAGATAACTGGATCACAATTAAAACACAACCGCTGTCAAATGAAAAAGTTAAAACAAAGCTAACTTTTACTGAGCCATTTGTCAAACTTACTTCTAAACGATTGGATTTATTACCCCCTCCTCAAGTCGTTCTCCTCATTACTGAGGGTCGTGATGTCCCTGTGGAATTATCCTCTTCTTCACAATAGTTTGCCATTTGTTACGACCCCTGGCCGCGAGTATAGCTATATTATAATTATCCATACTTCCATACTAATATTATAAACGCGAAAGTATCTCTGTCTGACTGTCTGTCTGTCCGGCTTTCACGCCAAAACTACTGAACCGATTGTAATGAAATTTGTTACACAGATAGTCTAGAGCCTGAGAAAGGACATAAGCTATAAAACATCCCGCTATGACCAATAGAAGCAGAGCAGGAACAAAAAATGTTGCGAAAACGGGAGCAAACGCGAACGTACATATTGCTCCCATTATTTTAACAAGCGCTTATTTTATATGAACTGAGCTCTTTCGGTTCGAAGCTTACGCGGGTGAAACTGCGGGGCACAGCTAGTAATTAATAAATTACTAGGCAAGCGATATACAGTATGTTAAATAACAGAGGGCGTTCCCTTAAACTCGTTAATATATATCATTAATAGATTAAAATAAAAATATCAGCATAGAAAAATAAGCATAAAAAAATCCGAATAAAAAAAGATCTAATTGGAAATAAATTTGAAACCTCCTGTTTTAAATCAAAATAGTAGTCGTCATGTATAAATAAATTGCGACGTTGCCGTCTTTCATGTTCGCGTGTACAGTGTGTTTCTTTTAGATGTCAATTTAAAAATTTTATTGAATATTTTCTTATTGGAAAAAATTTTAAAACATTTTGTTTTCGAATGGAAATATTTTTTTTAGCATGTATGAATGCTATACTAATTCGGGTTAACGGGAACGCCCTCTGTTAGTTAACATACTGTATATTATCCATCATTAGGTATACTATGCCATTTCGTGTCTATTAGCCATAAAGTCAAGAATCGTGCTTGTTTTTTTTTTTTAATTCCCATGACTTTACTTACTCATTCACGTCACCTACATACCTCCATACATAATTGTCATAAATAGTGTGTTTATAGATTAAAAAAAAAACTGGTGAAGCCGTACTCAGGACGGGTCTGAGCAGTTGTGTTGGGATGGTTGGGATGTGTGCCGGGTACGATACGCCAAATGTTGTTGTGTCGGGAAATTGGTCGTGGAGGGTCTCCAGATCAATCTCCCTCTGGCGCAGCATCGTTGGTCGTGTTGTTGGGTTTAACATTGCATCACCTCGCTCAACTGCCGTCTTCCTTCCTATTCACTAAGTTATTTTAAGTCATCATCAACTTTTTTATCGTCCCACTGCTGGGCACAGGTCTCCTCTCATACAGAGAAGGATTGAGCGTAATCACCACGCATGCTCAATGCGGGTTGACGATTTCAGACTTAAAGTTCAGGTTTCCTCAAGATGTTTTCCGTCACCTTTTAATCAGTCATTGGTGTCCAAGATATACTTAGAAAGTACTACATATAACTTAGAAAATTACTTGCTTGATCTGGAATCGACCCCGCACACTCATACTTGAGAGGCTGGTGTTCTAACCACGATAGTAAGATTTTTAAGTGAATGGGCTAATAAACTAGCGCGCTTTGCCATCAACGATTGCATCACTGCTTACCATCAGGCGGGATTGCAGTGAAGCACTAGTTTTTAATTATTATTAATTAGACAGCCTCGGTGGCGTAGCAGTAGCGGACGCGGCCGCTGCGCAAGGTGGCGCGGGTTCGATCCCCGCACAGTGCAAGTATTTGTATGCATGAATATGAATATTGGAACTGGTCTGGTCGTGCCTCGGAAAGCACGTTAAGCCGTTGGCCCCGGTTGCCATATGAACATCTAGTGGCAGTCGTTACGGGACGTTGGAGCCCTCAAAAGTCCAACAATTGGTCTAACTGCAATGCTTCGATGTCGCCTTCAGGTTGTGGAGGTCAGACGGCAGTCGCTTCACGGAAAATATCGAAGTTTAGCCATATCATCAGTTGGACTGGTAAAGCGGACCCCAGACTACAAAGCTGAAAAAGGCTTCGGATGCGACTGGGATTAACGCTGGGATATATATATATATATATATATATATATATATATATATATATACCGCCAATCCTGCCTGATGGTAATTGGTAAGCAGTGACGCAATCATTGATGGTAAAGCGCACTAGTTTATTAAGAGCCTATTCACTCTGGCCTTGAAGACACTCAAATTGTAGTCCGACGGAAACACCGCCGCTGGCAAACTATTCCAGTCCCTCGATGTACGCGGTATAAAGGAGGAGGCGAAACGCTTCGTCCGGATCATAGTGGTGTTAACAACGTAAGGGTGGAAACCAGCCGTACGACGGGTCGTCCGCTGGTGGAACGGAGATGGGGGAATTAAATCATGCAATTCCATCGCCCACTCCCCGAAATGCATCCTATAGAACACCGAAAGGCTGGCTACTCTACGCCTGTGCTCTAGGCTTTGGAGACCAACTCGAGTAAGATCAGGGTCACCAATCAGCCTCTTTGCACGTCTCTCCACTGAATCCAAAGTGGCCAGGTGACACTTGGCAGCACCAGCCCAAATGTGGCTGCAGTACTCCACACACGAACGGACCTGTGCTTTGTATAACATTAGAAGCTGCTGATGATGATGATGATGATTAGTTTTTAATTATATAAAAAAATTTGAGCTAATAAAATGAGACAATGGCGCTTATTCTGTTCTTTACAAACTAAACTGATTTTAAATTATGTGTATCTTTTTCTTTCCTGTGAACTATGTGACAACCTCCGTGGCGTAGCGATAGCAAACGCGCCGGCTACGCAAGGAAGCGCGGGTTCGAACCCCGTGCAGTGCAAGCATTTGTATGCATGAATATTTACACTGGTTGTGCCTCGGAAAGCACATGAAGCCGTTGGTCCCGGTTGCCATTACAAACTTCTAATGGCAGTCGTTACGGGTTGTTGGAGCCCTCAAAAGTCCAACAATTGGTCTAACTGCATTGCTTCCATGTCGCCTTCGGGTTGTGGAGGTCAGACGGCAGTCGCTTTACGGAAAATATCGAAGTTTAGCCAAAATCAGCGGTTAGACAGGTAAAGCGGACCCCAGACTCCAAAGCTGAAAAAGCTTCGGACGCGACTGGGATTAACGCTATGATAATGATGATCAGATACTAGGTAGATCAAAGTATTGGCGGCCTAACAAATAAAGACTTGAACCATTTTAATGTAACTGACCTCATTCGATTTGCTTACTCTCTGGTTGTCACATTGTAAAAGTCTATCGCAATAGCATATTTGTTGGGATTTTGACGGGAAAGCTAAGATGAGCGTCACGCGCATTTTTCATTGGATTTTTCAAATTATTTATAGTTTCGTTTACTAAATAAAAGCGCGTGGTTTATGTAGTAAAAAGTGCATTCAGTAAATAATTCATAAAGAACATTGAAATATCGCAGCATAGTGACCACATCATGGCTTTACATCAAATCTCCTAGCAGTCGGCTCACGCGGCCGTTTTTTCAACTGTCATTGGCGATATTCGCCATTATTGTGAAATAATTTTATTAAAGAATTTATATAATATGTTACACGTGTTATTGGCAAAATTGTGGTATCTAACCACAGGGGCCATTTAAGAGTTGAAGTAGTATTCAGAAGAAAAAGCATATCTGTTTTTAAATTAGACTGAATATCGTAAGCCAAAGTGTAGCGTTTTTAAAAAATGGAGAAAATTGAGCAACGTGCGGGCATCAAACCTCTTAAATCAACCTGTTTAAAAAAAACTAACTCCAAAAGAAGTTCACGAAGATATGTATGTCAACAACATTGGGAGAATTCGACTGTGAAAAAGTGGGTTGCAGAATTTAAACCCGGACGAGAGATTATTGAAGATGATCCTCGCTCCGGCCGGTCTACGACGCCTACGTACGGGAGAAACTGGGATCCTGGGAATGGGGTGGTAAAAACTGCGGTGGGTGACTTTTTGAAGGCCTTATAGAAACATTTATTATAACTGGAAACCAGATGGAAGAAGTGCATTGCGTTAAGTGGAGATAACGTGGCAAAATAAATTTACTTTTGTTTATAATTTACTAGCTTTCCGCCCGCGGCTTCGCCCGCGTGGAGTTCGGTTTTACCGAGCTTTTTAGATTTCCCTCGGGAACATCAAATTTTTCCGTGATAAAAGGTAGCCTATGTTCTTTCTCAGGGTCTAAAGATTGTCTGTGCCAAATTTCATCAAAATCGGTTGAGAGGTTTAAGCGGGAAAGCGTAACAGACAGACAGACAGACAGACAGACAGACAGACAGGCAGACAGACAGAGAGACCGACAGACAGACAGACAGACAGAGTTACTTTCGCATTTATAATATTAGTATGGATAGAGGAATTAGAGGAGGATTGGGCAATTAGAAAAATATAAACACATTTTAAACGGGACTACCGCGCACGGGTACACGAATCACGGAAATCCACACAGTAATCACGGAAAATCTGTGTAAACACGTGGAAAAACTTATTTATCTCTATTACCTATTACACCTGCCATTTTCTGTATCGCCTTTAATTTTCTTTTTCTCTCTCTTGTGCTATAGTGCCGAGCACTAGTTAAAAAAATAAAGATTAGGTACCAAGCACATTAAACTGTTTTTTAACGTCTGTTAATAATAAAGAAGTTGACAGCCTCCGTGGCGTAGCGGTAGCGAACGCGGCCGCTGCGCAAGGAGGCACGGGTTCGATCCCCGCACAGTGCAAATATTTGTATGCATGAATATGAATATTTGCACTGGTCTGGTCGTGCCTGGGAAAGCACGTTAAGCCCTTGGTCCCGGATACCATACGAACATCTAGTGGCAGTCGTTACGGGTTGTTGGAGCCCTCAAAAGTCTAACAATTGGTCTAACTGCAATGCTTCGATATCGCCTTCGGGTTGTGGAGGTCAGACGGCAATCGCTTCACGGAAAATGTCGAAGTTTAGCCAAAATCAGCAGTTAGACTGGTAAAGCGGACCCCAGACTCCAAAGCTAAAAAAGCTGCGGATGCGACTGGGATTAACGCTGAGATGATGATGATGATGATGAATAATAAAGAAGTGTAGTCGTAAAAGTTAAAGGGAAGTTGTTCATTGTGACTAGAATAGGTACTTATGTATGTACATTGGTAACAGCAGACGAGTGAATAATTACATACCTAACGCAAAAAACCTAGGTCGTGAATATCAATGATTTATGCCAATAATGAGGTGAAAAGACATTCGTCTGCAACACAGCACTTTACAAGGAAAATGTGTAAATAAATAAACCGTTATTTAATCAGTTTTAAACTATTTTTATAGGTATTATACCGGCTATATAAATAATGAATAATAATATTCAACTGCGTCTCAATAAATAGTGTGTGTTAATGTCAAAACAAATGATATTATAGTTAACAATACATCAATACTCACCACAATCTTGTATTTGCTTCTACATGCATTTAATAACACGGACGTAATCGAAATATGGATTTTGTGATACTTCTCGACACGACCCTACACCACTGTATACAAAATCAAACTGACATATTGACAATCGTGACAATTTATTCGGCAGAGAAGTGAGTGAGATTTGAGAACGTCATTAAAACTCATTCATTCATTCGTTAATTGGAATGTGTCAAGACCATTGAGATAGAAATATAAGGAGATGCTGTTGTCAAGCTATACAATTTTTCATTATACATATATATGTAATTTAGGGTACAAAACCGTAATACATTATTTTGTCTCTTTTTTTCAACAGTATATTTGCATTTGGCAAAAGAGACAAATATATTTTTGTTACTGCGGAATTATGGTAACACTATTAAAATGAACTGACAGTTGTTGGCAGCGTGCCAACGCCGGCCATCTTAGGTTACAATTTCGTGGTAGTTGTGCTGTCAACGGGATACGTAACTTAACGAAAATTATTTTTTTTGATAATATACAAGACATTTTAAAGTGGATTTGTAGTGTACCGTGTGACAAAACTATTACTTAATATGCCTGCGTGCTGTATTGTTATGTGTGGTGCCAGAAACAACAGATATCAAGCTCAATTGACGTTTCATAGGTTAGTTACCTCTTTTCTAGCTAAATCACCATTTATCATTCTAATTTTCAAACTAAAATGAACCATGATTACTTATTAGTCGTTAAATTACTAAATACACACTTATTTACACTATATAAGCACGTTTCTCTTTATTGTAAATGTTTATTTGTTTACGTAATTTGCTGACATATGTTAGGGTTGTCCAAAATTTTTTTTAACCGACTTCATAAAAAGGAGGTTTTCATTTCGAACTGTTATGTATGTAATATTTTCAAAAATGCCTTGTTTTCGGATATGTTAGTCTATATCAGCGTTTGAACAAATGTGCCGAATTGTATAAGTGTAGTATGTAAATATGTATGTATGTTTTTATGTTTGTGCTCGTATATCTCTGGAACTATTAGTCCGATTTCGGTATTCTTTTTTATATATTAGACATTGTTCAACTTAGTGAATACTGCAAGTTTCATCAAAATCGGTTCAGTAGTTTTTGAGATAGGGAATTTTAACTATTTCGCTTAAAATGAAGAAATAAATTATTTTAAATAAAAATAAAACAGCTTTCAAAGTCGGTGCCAATATGTTAGATGCGCAGGGTGTAGCGGGGACCAACATATGTACTTGGTTTAGCACCGATTTCAATTATCTATTATTGGGTGTGTTTTGAAGGCGGTTTTACTTTTATTTAAAATATTTTTTTTTAATTTGTTTCTTTAAAGGAAGAAATATGATATTTTAAATAAAAATAATTTAATTATCTATCTACTCAATTATTTTGATAATAGATATTGATTTTATCTTTTGTTTATAGATTCAAACAGAAGAAGAACATATAATACATGTTTACCACATGCAAGAACATTGTGCAAGCGGCATGTTACGTGGGTAACAAATGTCTTGCCATGGCGCCTCCGCCGGGCCGGAACAAGTGGGTTAGACCAAAGAAGTGCTGGCTTGACGTTGTAAGAGATGACATGCGTGCCAACAAGCTCTTACCACAGGATGCTAAAGATCGTGCGAAATGAAGGAGAATGTGCAGGAAAGCGGACCCCGGGCTCCAACGCGAAAGCCGCGGATGCAACCGGGATAAACGCTGAGATGATGATGATGATGACGACGGGATACAAATGACGTCATAGATCACCTTTTAAAGGCGGGCGAACCCGCTTATGGAAGCTAGTAGTTTAATAAACGAATATATTTAAAAAATATAAATGTATTTTATTATTATTGCACCTTTTGCACTTAATAATGTCTATACAATATAATTACACTTAGATACTTTCAAACAAGGATCATAATTGAGAGGAGAGAGGGAGAGGACCCTTTTATCTAGTAACCCAATCAAAATAGACATTTGACTTAGCCAAAATTCAAACTTTCTTTATTACAATAGATCGTGGAGTATAGCTACGGGGGAAACCACGTTATAAAAATGCGCCAAGTACACACATTTCCGCACCACTTATGAGTTAATCATAGGTGGTGCGGAAATGTGTGCATATTATGTAAAATATGAATTTTCTAATGCTGCTTCTCATCCCATGCAGATTGTAAAAACCGGTCGAGGGAATTGGCCAAGTTTAAGAATCATTTCATTAAGCGATGAGGTTAGCAACCCATCACTATTTTGATTCCATTTTCTATCTATGCCTATGCACCTACCAACGCGCTAAACGTGGATTTTGTTCTTATAACCTCAAGCTCTGTCTACCCCGTAAGGGATAAAGACGTGACGTTATGAATAAATGAATAAGTACTTTATCTAAGAAGCCGACAGAAAACGAGAGAATTAAAATAATTATATAACAGACAGACTATATTAAAAAATTATAATAATAAAAAATAATAATATATTAAAATCTTTGGAAACAAATACACAGTGACAGCCCTAGAAAGAGGCGGCCATATTATGTTCGAACAAATGTCAAACGATGGCACGTTTTTTCTGTAGGTATTTCACGTCTATATACTAGAAGTCTATGGTCAAGACTCAAGACGATTGAGTATTTTATTTTAGTGTTGTACGTACATGCATTGATAAAAAAAATAGTTACTCGATTATGTTGATGTGTAGTCGATATTTTTAAGACCATTTATTTATCTTTTATTTAGGTGTTCATCAGTCATTCATCTTTAGGTGTAGAAATGCAAGCGATACCCAACTTGGTCATTCTATTGCTAATACTATCTAGCATAGATGGACAATTCATCTGTTTATAGTCATCGACATGTCGGTTTATATTAGACGCTTTGAACAAGAAACAAGTCAACCATGAACTCATCATTATATTATATTGTATAATGACTCTCGTAAATATATTATTAGACCACAGGAACAATAGATAATACTAAACCGATGATTTAAAATATTTTATTTAATTTAGTTATGTCAATTATGATAATGATTTTTTAGAATATTCTTTTATTTTGTAATTAGTTATTTGCTCATATGTATTATTGTCTACCTGAGATTACAAATAGAATTGATTTTTAAACATCTGTTAAGTATCTGTTTCAATAGTCTTAGGTCCATATTACAGAACGTAACTCAAAACTCAAGCTCTACTTAAGTCTCGTTTCAAGCCATTTGATTGGTTGAAACTAGTTTTAAGTAATGCTTAAGCAGAGATCAATGCTTGAGTTTCCTTCTGGAATACGGACCTTAGAAGTCACATTCGATTTCCATTGAAAAACATTTTTATTCTGAAAATAGAAGACTTCCTGCAGTCACTAAATTAAAATTGAAATAACTTATTTCTTGTAGACCATATGTTTTATTAACCGACTTCAAAAAAGGAGGTTATCAATTGGACTCGTATCGTCGTTAGTGATGTGCCGGATATCCGTATCCGTATCCGCGGATATCCGAGGCAGAAGAAAGATCCGTATCCGTGTCCGTATCCATTAATTTTTGGCGGATCTTTTACGGATTTATTTACCATATTAATTTTAAATTTATAGATAATATATTCTTTAAGGCGAAGGGTAAGGCGCACTAGCGACGCCAGTTGCCGAGATTCTGAAGGTCCACAATTATTTAAAATAGATCAGGTTTAGTAGCTAACAATTTCAAGCAATTGGCGTCGCTAGTGCGCCTTACTCTTCGCCTTAAATAGGCCATTAGGTAGAAATAAAAAACTATTAAATTCAATACAGATATTTTTTTATTTCTTAAAATCAAATATTTGGCTCCTTTATGTTGCAAACTTTGCCTTAGTTATCATATTTATCATTTATCATTAGTTACCATACCAATAGTATATAACTCCAAGGTGCTAAACCAACTAGCTTTTTAATGAGATCAATATTATAAAAAGTTATGAGATCACTTTTTATTAAGAAAACAAAACTTAGATCTTCGTAATATTTTAAATTCGAATTAAATGATTTTTTTAATCAACTAACCTAGTACTACTTGACACATACAGTGTTATTGTTAGATTAAAATCACAATGACAATTAAAGGAATTAAAAAAATTATAAGTCATAATTGAAATTAAGTAATGGTAAATTATATTTCAAAAAGAGTAATTTGGCAGCTTTGTCCCCCAAAAGTCTGTTACGATGAGGATCATAAACAATTCCTGCTGCACTGAAAAATTGCTCGCAAAAGACCCGCCGCGCAATGCAAGTCGAAACATGTTTCAACTCAAGGTTGCGTGCACCGACACCGATTGTGTAAGAAAGTTAAGATCCGTATCCGTATCTGCGGATCTTGACACCAAATATCCGTATTCAGATCCGTATCCGCGGATCTACATTTTTGACGATCCGGCACATCACTAAATTCATCGTATGAATGTAGGTCAAATTTCAAGTGTGTGTATGTATGTATGTTTATGTTTGTGCGCGCATATATCCGGAAATACAAGTCCAATTTAAGTTCTTTTTATGTACTATGTATTGTTCAACTTAGGGAATACTATAAGTTTCACCAAAATCGGTTCAGTAGTTATTGAAATAGGGATTTTTTTCGTATTGATGAGAAGTTATTCTAACATGGGTTATGGCTACCACTATTGTTCTTCTTCTTCTTCTTCAGCCCATAGATGTCCACTGCTGGACAAAGGCCTCCCTCAAAGCTTTCCATGATGACCGGTCTTGTGCTGCATGCATCCGTTGGCTTCCCGCGACCATCACCAGGTCATCGATCCACCTTGTTGGGGGCCTCCCTACGCTGCGTCTTCCAGTACGTGGACGCCATTCCAGAACCTTACTGCCCCATCGGCCATCGGTTCTACGAGCAATGTGCCCTGCCCAATGCCACTTAAGTTTAGAGACTCGAAGAGCTATGTCGATGATTTGGTTCTTCTGCGGATCTCCTCATTTCTGATTCGATCACGCAGAGAAACTCCGAGCATAGCTCTTTCCATTGCCCTTTGTTTGACTCTGAACCTTCGTATGAGGCCCATCGTGAGCGACCACGTTTCAGTTCCGTAAGTCATCACTGGTCAAAGACTTTGGTCTTGAGACACTCTGGCATCTTGGACGACGAGAAGATGTAGCGTAGCTTCCCGAACGCTGCCCAGCAGAACTGGATTCGACGAGACACCTCATTCTCGAAGTTGGACCTACCTAGTTAGATTGTTGGTCCCAGGTATACATACTCGTCAACAACTTCGAGTGTAGAGCAACCAACTAGAATTGGAGTGGGTGCGACATGAGAGTTCGACATGATCTTCGTCTTATCCATGTTCATCCTTAGACCCACTTGTTGGGAAGCTTTGCTGAGGTCATTGAGCATTTTGCTCAAGTCTTCCTTCCAGGGTCTCCGCCATGACCACTATTGTTTTGAGGTAAAAAAAAAGTAATTTTCGAATTTCAACTAAGATACAAAAAAACATGAAATAAAAACTTAGTAAAAAGTTTTTATTTCATGTATTTGTCTATGCTCATTATTGTTGCCTAAAATATTTATTTTTACTGTTAAACCATACATTTTTGATGTTTGAACATTGCATAATTTTAATCATCATCATCAATTGTGAATAAATCCCAGTGACAAACCCCTTTGTCTCATAAGTATCTTTATTTTGCATTATAGCTGCCTTTGACTTATCCACTATTTTTCATTTGTTTCATATTATAATGGTACTAGCGGCCCGATACGTGCTTCACTACGTATGATGTGAAATAATACATACAAATTTATTGGATCGTCCAAATTATTTAATCAAACATATTTTTTTTTTAATTGCAAGCTATTTTAAAACTTAATCCAAAACATTTAGATAAATAGTATTCTTTGTTTTACCATTTCTAGCATGTATAAACAAACGACTGGCAATAAGTTTTTCACTGCCAGTCTGGTGCCATTACACAGTTTAGGTGGATTATAAAATTACAAAGAAAAAAGCATTGATTTTTATATATATCCCATAGGGTACCTCGTGATGTGCTGTGGTGGACCCTGAAAGAGAAAGTTTTGCCTGGGAAGTATGTAGAGTTAATTCGTGCTATGTACAGTCAATCTCGTACCTACGTCCGGTCGGCTGCTGGCAATACCGACGAGTTCAGTGTGGCGGTAGGCTTGCACCAGGGATCGGCTTTAAGTCCGTACCTCTTCCTGTTGATTATGGACGCTCTTACGTCGGACATCCGGGAGGAGGCACCCTGGTGCATGCTGTTCGCCGATGACATTGTCCTCGTCGGTGAAGATGGACCTGAGATCCAGAGCAGATTGGAGAAATGGCAACAGAAGCTGGAGAATGTTGGCTTGAAAATCAGCAGAACCAAAACCGAATATATGTTCTGCTATTTCGGCGGCCTCTCCACTTCTGGAGCCATAGCGCTTGATGGCGCACTTCTCCCAATCTGCTCCGACTTTCGGTATCTCGGTTCACTCGTGCAAGGCGATGGCGAAATAGATCGGACGGTTAAGCACAGAATTAACACTGGGTGGATGAAATGGCGGCAGGTCACGGGAACAATCTGCGACTCCCGCATTCCCCTTAAACTTAAGGGGAAAATATATAAAACCATGATCCGACCTGCTGTCTTGTATGGATCAGAATGTTGGGCTACGAAAGGGATGAATGAAAGGCATGCAGCCGAGATGAGAATGCTAAGAGGGATGTGTGGTGTTACACGAATGGATAGAATAAGAAATGAGTATATAAGAGGAAGTCTGAAAGTGGCACCGGTAGCTGAAAAGTTGTGTGGAAATCGGTTGTCATGGTACGGGCATGTGTTACGGAGAAATGAGGAGAATGTCGTGAGGAGAGTTTTAATTATGAATGTTGATGGCTATAAGAGTAGGGGAAGACCAAAGAAACGATGGATGGAATGTGTGAAGGATGATATGGCTAAGAAGGGGGTGACTGCCGAGATGGCTTCTGATAGGGATGTATGGAAGAAAAAGACATGTTGCGCCGACCCCAAATAAATTGGGATAAGGGCAGGAGAATGAATGAGATGAGTTCATGATCCACCGTTCATTGAATTCATTTGTTACAAAAAATGTGATAAATGAAGAACCGCTCATTTGATTTTGTTCAAACTTTACATAAACCATCTGCTTATTAGTCAAAACAAAGCCTATACATTTGGTTTGGATAGGTGAGTCCATTTTTGAGTTATAAAATTACAAAGAAAGTGGCATTGATTTTTATATAGATTAATCGACGAATAAGTCGCGACTTTTGGACATCTCTACGTTGGTGACATAAAATTTTGTCAAACGTTGAGTTTTGGCGGGAATGTCAAGATGAGTGTCACGCTCATTTTTCATTGGACTTTTAAAATTATTTATAGTGTCGTTTACTAAATAAAAACGCGTGATTTATGTAGTAAAAAGTGCATTCAGTGAATAATTCAAAAAGAACAGTGAAATATTGTAGCATAGTGGCCACATCATGGCTTTGTACCAAAACTTCCTCCTAGTGTCAGTTCACGCGAGAAA
Organism: Sesamia nonagrioides; assembly: GCA_017933935.1. Classification (NCBI taxonomy): domain Eukaryota; kingdom Metazoa; phylum Arthropoda; class Insecta; order Lepidoptera; family Noctuidae; genus Sesamia; species Sesamia nonagrioides. The sequence goes on from JADWQK010001571.1 coordinate 814,974, forward strand.
CGAAAGGAGATAGGTTTAGTTAGGATAAGTTAGGATAAGTTACAAAAGAAGACAAGATATAATTAAGACTTGGCTTAAAGGTCTTAGAAACCAGGCCATAAAATCCCCAAAAAAAAAAATTATGCTAGTTTTATTGTAAATAGAAAAAGAAAGGGGAGGTTTGGCGGGAATGTCAAGATGAGTGTCACGCTCATTTTTCATTGGACTTTTAAAATGATTTATAGTGTCGTTTACTAAATAAAAACGCGTGATTTATGTAGTAAAAAGTGCATTCAGTGAATAATTCAAAAAGAACAGTGAAATATTGTAGCATAGTGGCCTCATCATGTCTTTACGCTAAACCGCTCCTTATCGTCCAAACGCGTAAAACGAAAGGAGTTAGTTTAGGTTAAGTTATGTTAGGATAAGTTAGGATAAGTTAGGATAGATATTTATAGAAGAAAAAAATTACTGAAGACTTGGCTGTATGGCGTACTATGCCTTTGCCTTTTCCATGAACGGAAAGAAATGAACCAAAAAAAAAATCAACTTGACAGTGACGTTAGTTTGTTTATTTTTGTGTTGTTGTAAATTGATTGAAAATGACAAGTTCACATTGAACAGCATAAGCTAGTGCTAAAAGAACTCGTAAAACACTTATAAAAACAAAACTTTAACAATGTCATATATTTGGACATTTGCACCTGAAAATGAAGAACTATTACAACGTTGTTTAAACGCCGCCGCGGCTCCAAACGAGTTAAATAAATGGTTGCAAAAGTTCGGTCCCAGAAACTTGGAACTAATCAACAAAACTACAGAAACTATCACCTTAAATGATTCTCCAGAAATCGAAGAAACCCCGCCGACGCAAGAAAATCAAGATGAAGACATCTCGAATGCAGCAGAAGAATTTTTAGATCCAGAAATCGACATCGTCTCAAAGTTTGTGGACTTGGTTGAAAAATGTAGAAAAACTCTGAAATTATTAGTAAAACTAGCCGAAACCTTACCTACAAGCACTGCAGAGAAATTATTTGAACATATTCTGAACACTGAAAAAGTGAACACGGATTTTCTAAGTGCTTTTTATAAATATTTCTTACACAACTACATAAAACAAGAAAATTCCCGATTTTGTACTGATGTTCTACTCCAGACGTATAATAAGTATCCGCAATGTTTAAAAATAGCGTTAAAAGTAATATTAAAAGACACGGAAATTCACAATAATGTGGTCAACGATTTTGTGTCAAATTTAAACCCAAATGACCAAACTGAGTACCTAGAAATATTATCCAATTTCGAATTCACTTCGGAGGAGTTCTCACATAATCTTTTGAACATACACACCGCATACAAATCTTGTAATAAAACAGATTCAGTACAAAATTACATATTTTCTTGTTTAAAAACTTACTCTGATTTTTGTTATAATGATAAACATTATGGGAAGCTTATGTTAGCGTTTCTGCAACATCAAAGTAGTATTAGCAGAGGAATAGATTATACTGTCATGGCAGATCTTATTGAAAGACATAAATCACCATTTAAAAGACCATGTTTGTCTGTGTTAAAGGAAATAAAAGAAAAATGATATAATCTTATGACCATCAACCTCGGTGCGAGACCATTGCTATTGTGAAAATGAAATTTTTCAGGACGGGAATGATTTGTCAGCGGCAGAGTTTCCGTCTGAGTACAAGTATAAGTGTCAGGGCTAGAGTGCATAGGCTCTTAATAAACTGTGCACTTTACCATCAATGATTGCCTAACTCCCTACCATCTGTAGGCTCTTAATAAACTGGCGCTCTTTACCATCAATGACTGCATACCATCATTCGGGATCGCAGTTAACCACTAGTTTATAATAATTATAAACTAGTGCTTGAATGCGATTCCTGTCAAAGTTTTAAATGCTTCTTCTTATACAATATGTAAAGAAAACCCTGTCCGATCCGTGAAGGTATTGTTAGGTATCGATAACTGATTCTAATAATGCCTACAAAGCCGGGCTAAACTTAAAAAAAAAATCCCCCAAAAAAAATAAATATTATTTCGAAAAAGCGAGGTAACTTAATGCATGTGCGGTAGGCAACCCGATAGCCCCGCCCCCCTTCACTCGCGCATGTATGCGCGGGTGAAGGGGGGCGGGGCCATGCGGCACGTGGTCGCATCGCTATTCGCTCTGTCACAAATGATGTTGTCAGTTTTTTAAAAATTACCAAATTTCGGGGAAATTGGAATTAATACCCGGGAAAAAAAGATTATTTCAAAATTCATTATTATTGTTACTGTGATGATTACGTAAAATTTTATATTATATTTGGTCAAGTGTTTACCTAACCTTTATTATCCTTATGGGTCGGACAGGGTTTTCTTTACATATTGTATATAAAATTATCGTGTCACAGTTTTCGTTCCCATCATCGAGCATGTGCTCGATGGTTCCCATACTCCTCCAAAACGGCTTGACCGATTCTCATGAAATTTCGTATGTACATTCGCTAGGCATGAGAATAGGTTTTTATCTACTTTTTATGTCAATACTATTTATGCGGATGACAACACGGGACGCAGCTAGTTGTTTATAATAATTATAAAAAAAAAACATTTAAAACATTGACATCTCAATAATTAATGAAACTTTAAGATTTATACATCATTAGCATCTTACGGATGCTATCAGTTCTATGAAAGTAATTTTAATGCACCGACTACTCGTTAAGGGTTGATTACGGACATGTATTACTGTATTTAACAAATTTTTACAATAGTGACGTTCTCGCGCAGGGGTTGCTATGTATATTATTTCTGTTGCTTCCCTTTTTCTCCCCTTTTAAAATTAAATTAAATTTAAAATTGGAATAATTCTGGAGCCAATTGCTAAACCATTGCTTTTTTTTTTAGTAATTATAAACTAGCGCTTGACTGCAATCCCGCCTGATGGTAAGCAGTGATGCAATCGCTGATGGTAAAGCGCGCTAGTTTATTAAGCCCATTCACTTAAAAAAACCTTAGTGAATAGGAAGGAAGAGGGCAGTTGAGCGAGGTGGTGCAATGTTAGACCCAATAACATGAACAACGATGCTGCCCCAGAGGGAGATTGATCTGGAGACTGTCCACGACCAAACTCCCGATACAACAACATTTGGCGCATCGTACCCGGCACACATCGCAACACATCTGCTCAGACCCGTCCTCTGTACGTCTTCACCAGACATCATGCCGGAACACGACTAATCGCTTGGCGGCAAGACTTTGTCTGGTGGGTGGTAACTTCTGCCAGCAGCCGATGTTATAGCCTACCACCGAGAATGTATGTATTAGATATTATGTATTTAACAATTTGTTTCAATAGTGACGTTCTCGCGCCGGGGTTTGCTATATTATTTCTGTTGCTTCCCTTTTTCTCCCCTTTTACGCAACCAAATTTGAAATACCTTAAATATAATTTATATAATAATAATTTAATCTATATCTATACTAATAGCAATATTAGTACCTAGAATGATTTATTGAAAGTTTTTACTTTATTCTTTGTTCTTTTTTTTTTTCTTAGTTTGTTTGTATTTTGTATTTGCTTGTGTAAAGTTATGGGTCTTGCCTGAAATAAATTATTATTATATAAAGCTGAAGAGTATGTTTGTTTGTTCGCGCTAATCTCGGGAACTACTGGTCCGATTTGAAAAATTCTTTTTGCATTGGATAGCCCATTAATCCAGGAAGGCTTTAGGCTACATAATATCACGCTGCGACCAATAGGAGCTGAGCATAACTAATTCCACGCGAACGAAGTCGCTGGCGGCCGCTAGTGCTATACTATATGCACATTGGAATCATTCTGAAGCCAATTGCTCCATATGTTCAAAAATGTGTCTGCTCAACAACGTAAATAACGCAATGAATGTTGTTGAACTGTCAAAATGAAACCCATTGCTACTGATAATCATCATCATCCCAGCGTTAATCCCAGTCGCATCCGAAGTCTTTTCAGCTTTGGAGTCTGGGGTCCGCTTTTACCAGTCCAATTGCTGCTATGGCTAAACTTCGACATTTTCCGTGAAGCGACTGCCGTCTGACCTCCACAACCCGAAGGCGGCATCGAAGCATTGCAGTTAGACCAATTGTTGGACTTTTGAGGGCTCCAACAACCCGTAACGACTGCCACTAGATGTTGGTATGGCAACCGGGACCAACGGCTTAACGTGCTTTCCGAGGCACGACCAGACCAGTGCAAATATTCATATTCATGCATACAAATACTTGCACTGTGCGGGGATCGAACCCGCGCCACTTTACGCAGCGGCCGCGTCAGCTACCGCTACGCCACGGTGGCTGTCAAACTACTGCTACTGATAATGTGTTACGTAATTACCCTGCAGGTATCAAAATGCACAGAATTTGTTGAAGACTAGCGGCCGCCAGCGACTTCGTTCGTCTGAAGTTAGTTATGCTCCACTCCTAATGGTCGCAGCGTGATGTTATATAGCCTAAAGCCTTCCTGGATTAATGGGCTATCCAACGCAAAAATATTTTTTCAAATCGGACCAGTTGTTCCTGAGTTTTTTTTTTTTTTTGGACGAAACCCGCCACACTGTTCCCAACCCACTGCAACTCCTGTAAGCCAGAAACAACAGCGGAGACCGCCAGAAAAACGCCGAGCAATGAAGCTCGACGAGTCCCGGAGAAAGGATTCAACTGTCTTGGGTCCCGCAACGAAATTAATCAGAAAAGAATAGCGGAGAAGTAAGAAAAAAGATATTTTTTCCACTTCCCTCCATAATAAGCAGGAGACAGAACAGAACTAGGCCAATCGGCACAAAGGGATATTATTGCAACTGGGAGAAGCCCAGATTGCCAAGCACCACGGAATAACATTTGATCAAGTTAATGGGTCCTAAGTAGGTATTTGCTGTTACAATTGATTCCAATAATAGGTATGGCAAAAGTATGTTCCTGAGATTAGCGAGTTCAAACAAATAAACTCTTCAGCTTTATACACAGTTTTGGGGTAGCCTGACCTGTCGTCTGTACATTCTCCAGCTTTCCCGACTGGGAATACTGTTATCCTGACACAGATAACAACGTATACTCTGTTTTTTAATCTCGTAGACTAAACTGACATTACGAGTGTTGGCAGTTTATTGCAATTCTTTAAATAGTGCCGAAACTTAGCGTTCATAAAATCAAGTATCGTTTTTTTACATTAAGTTATCCTGAAATAATGTGTAGGTACTTATTAAAAACGTAATAATACAAAATTAATAATGTAAATTTGACATTTGCATGTGTCAATTTAGTCAACGAGATTAAAAAACAGAGTATAGATTGAACTATCTGTGCCCCGCGGTTTCACCCGCGTAACCTTCTAGCCGAATGAGCTCAGTTGATACAAAATAAGCGCCTGTTAAAATAATGGGAGCAATATGTATTACATCCGCGTTTGCTCCCGTTTTCGCAACATTTTTTGTTCCTGCTCTGCTCCTATTGGTCATAGCGGAATGTTTTATAGCCTATGTCCTATCTCAGGCTCTAGACTATCTGTGATAACCAAATTTCGTTACAATCGGTTCAGTAGTTTTGGCGTGAAAGCCGGACAAACAGAGATACTTTCGCATTTTTTTTTTACATATAAACTAGCGCTTGACGCAATCCTGCCTGATGGTAAGCAGTGACGCAATCGTTGATGGTAAAGCGCACTAGTTTATTAAGAGCCTATTCACTCTAGCCTTGAAGACACTCAAATTGTAGTCCGACGGAAACACCGCCGCTGGCAAATTGTTCCAGTCCCTCGATGTACGCTGTATAAAGGAGGAGGCGAAACGCTTCGTCCGGATCGTAGTGGTGTTAACAACAAATTTATAATATTAGTATGGATTGAAGAAGCAACACAATCTTGCCTTGTGTGCAGACGGCAGCAGGCCAAGCTACCCTAAACTGTCAAATGTGGATACATTTGACAGTTTACCAACCTTAAGCCTTAATATTTTAGGTATAAAGTTGAAAATCTAATAAAGAAATCTGACAGATTGTAGTAGCTTGATGTGTTGTTGTTTTTACGGAAAGGCTAATGGAAACCGGACGAAGCGTTTCGCTTCCTCTTTTATGCCGCGTACATCGAGGGACTGGAACAATTTGCCAGCGGCGGTGTTTCCGTCGGACTACAATTTAAGTGTCTTCAAGGCTAGAGTGAATAGGCTACTAATAAACTAGCGCGCTTTACCATCAAGGATTGCATCACTGCTTACCACCAGACGGGATAGCAGTCAACACTAGTTTATAAGTACGTTACGTAACCGTTTAACAAGATGATAAGTACAACACGGTTGCTGCAGTGGCTGAGAGATTGACTGCTGCGCTGCGTGTCTAGGGTTCGATTCCCGCACGGAATAAATATTTGTATGTCCTACAGGTAGTTGTCCCGGGTCTGGAAGTCCATGTGTGATGTGAGTTTAATAATGTTGTAGGTATCTCAAGAACCGTTATACAATATGTAAAGAAAACCCTGTCCACATGTGTCTGACAGCCTCCGTGACGTAGCGGTAGCGAACGCGGCCGTTGCGCAAGGAGGCGCTGGTTCGATCCCCGCACAGTGCAAATATTTGTTTGCATGAATATATTTGCACTGGTCTGGTCGTGCCTCGGAAAGCACGTTAAGCCGTTGGTCCCGGTTGCCATACGATCATCTAATGGCAGTCGTTACGGGTTGTTGGATCCCTCAAAATAAAGTCCAACAATTGGTTTAACTGCAATGCTACTATATCGCCTTCGGGTTGTGGAGGTCAGACGGCAGTCGCTTCATGGCCGCGGACCTCAGACTCCAAAGCGGAAAACTACGGGTGCGACTGGGATTAACGCTGAGATGAAGAAGATTTTGGTTAAATGTAAATAAAACACAAGAATAATTCTAAAACGGTATATTTAATCAGTCGAAAGTGGTTTATTTTTAATACCCGAAATGATAACAGTACAACAGTAAGAATACAATAGGGCACCATTTGTAGATCATAGGAATTTAGTTCATAGTATATAGATGAAAAGGGGAAGGAAGAATATATTAAAAAAAAAAAGTTACAAAACATGCAATGGTTTAAACCACCTAAATGGTTATTGAATTATGCACCTAAAAGTTATAGAAATACAGTTCTTTATATAAAAATGACAGCTTAATTCGGTACTAATTTGTCACTTTTGAATTAAGAACTTTGACTTTCCACAATGAAGTTCGAAATACAAATACTGACTCAAAGGTTAAGTGTGTATCTAAAGTTAGATTTTTGTAATAGGAGGGAAAAATTTAGAATGTCGTCTTTTGAAATCGGTTTTACTAGTTTGGTTGGCTTTGGTATACAATATAAGAAAAATATTTTATAAAACCTGGGTTTTTTTTAGTGAATATTAAGCAGAAAAATCATTATTAAGGACTGTAAAAATATAATAATAATCGGAACCAATTTAACACTTCTTAATTAACAAAACTGTTTTAAATAGACAATAAGGTAAGTAAATAAAAAAGTATTTAACCGTTTAAATTCTATTCTATTTTTGAAGTGAAGCCGATGTCGACTAAATATTCTGCCAATGTCAAAAGTGGATTGGAGAAGCAAGAGTGTACATAAACAATAATAAAAACAAGAAAAACCGTTTAAATAAAACTCTCAGTTTGTTACGGCGTTCCTTCTCTAGGTAGTTAGACAGGAAACGTCGAACTAGATAAAAAAACGTAAGAAAATAAAAGATTTATGATTAAAAATACATTTGTGACCCTAAATAAATTGAGCTAAGGTTTGAGGATTGTTTTTTTAAATAAACTTTGATGATATTGCACAACAATTCAAAGACTAACGTGATTGATTTATAGTTGAAATTCATAAGCCCCCTGGAAATATTGTCATGTTAATAATTATATAAGAAAAGATTTTTTTACGCTGGGAAATCTTGAGTAAAATGGTTGTGTAAAGGAAAACTCTATATCTAGTACGGAAGTAATATAAAATATAAATAAAAAAGATTTTTTTAAATAAATTATGTGAAATGGAAAAGAAGTAAGTTTTTCTACATTTCCTATAATCTACAATTGCTGTACAATGATATGAACACGTTTTTGGGATCACAGATTACACTCAAAAGGCCATTGCGTGCGATGACTTTCGAAAAAAGAACGTATCAGGCGAACGCATCATTACCAAAAAAAAAAAAAACAAACAAAAAAAAACACGTTCAAAATGGCAGGATTACTTTCATAAATTACTATTTTTTATGACAATCAACTCTTTTAACATTGGAAATGTTTTATTGACAGAATTACATATAATTATTGGCTTTATTGAGTGTACAGGCACAAGAGTGAATTTGATTTGATCAAATTAGTGAACAAGTTAGATGAATAAGTGAACCTTATTTGTATACGGTCAACCGGGGCAATTGCGTCTTTGGGGCAATTGCGTCTAATCGAAATAATTTTAAATCTATTTGAAACCTACCTCTCCTGCCATCTTGTTTTGTTTACTTTGAATAAAATACTATAACGTATAAATGGCAGGACAGTAGGTTTTCAAACAGATTTAAAATTATTTCGATTAGACGCAATTGCCCCCAAAGACGCAATTGCCCCGCTTGACTACTTGCATTCTGGCAAATAAATCAAATAAAACGATTAGATTTGATCCAATTAACAAGTAAAACATTCACACTTTCATAAATCTTTTCACAGTACAGATGACAGGACGTCAAGCTACTAAAATCTGCCAAATTTCTTTATTAGAGTTTCAACTTTATCTCTAAAGCATTAAGGCTCAAGATTGGTTGGGAATATTTGACAGTTTCCGGTAGCTTGGCCTGCTATCGTCCGTACATCCGACCTAATCTTCGTCCATATTCGCCCGCAAACATTATGTATTGGACTACAGGTCAACTCTCCAAGAAATCATTAAAAGCAGCCAGAGTATGTGGTGATAGGGACCTAGCACACACTTCTGTATATGCACTTGATAAAAACACGCACTATTAAAAATCTGCCAAAAAAGGGTACTTTTCAAAAGCCATCGCACAATTAATTCCAACAACTATTTTTTAACAATGTTTTTTTTTTCCTAATAACAGTTTTAATCACAGTTGTGTATTACAATTTAGAAAGCTTCACTAAAGCTCTATCGCATAGGGAACACATTTTTGCTTCATTTGCAAAGGGTTTATTGAATGATTTACATTTTAATTCATGTCTGATTAAAGTGTAAACACCTCACCACAAACGCAGGCTTCAAGTGAACTTTACTCTTTCTAATAAGACTGTAAAAAATGTGTACATATTCATAAGATAAAACCAATCACTTATACACTCTATTCCAAATAAGATTAGACGCTTGAATATACCTATTTACAGCCCGTTCAACCGATTTTGACTTTTATTGCGTTAGTGGCATGACAAACAGCAGCTGCAATAAATAGTTGGTATTGTTAACCACCTTTTATTTGCGTTTAACTCCATCCTTATGCCAATGGAATAAGGTTAAAATCGGTCTGTAAAAAAAGGTTTGTTTAAATTTCTAATATTATTCCGAACGGAATTTTTTGTTGATTTTAACCCTGTAAATACCGACTCGCGAAATAATATTCAATCAAAATACAACCCTGACCTTGATTTTCGAATCAGAAAAGAGACAAAAAAATTCAATTATTGAGATTTTATACTAAAGAGTTCACTTTACCTGAATTTTTACGGTGATGCGTTTACAGAATGGAATGTATGTAGAAATAGTAACAGTGGTTTCAGTTGTAGAAATAAGATGGCTACCTGAATAAACAGCTGTACTGAACGAAGTCGGTAAGTAGATGGGTATGTACACACGCGTGACACGCATCAACTGCAGCCATTGATAGCTATAGTTGCGTGTCGTAACGGACTTTTAAATGTCCCTCGTGTAACTACCTTGACATACCAAACTCTTGCAAAATCCGAAGCTGTCCATCATGTTTATTAAAACCGTCATTGAGGTCTAAGTTATAAGTAATTTCTAAGTATATCTTGGACACCAATGACTGATTATAAGATGAAGGAAAACATCTTGAGGAAACCTGGACTTTAAGTCTGAAATCGCCAACTCGTATTGAGCAAGCGTGGTGATTATGCTCAATCCTTCTCTGTATCAGAGGAGATCTATGTCCAGCAGTGGGACGATAAAAAAGGTTGATTGTGATGATGAAGTAGTTATGTAGCGGTCACCGGTTTACTAGGGCAACATAGCATCAACCAACTCACTGTTACATTTCAAGTTAAGGTCTGACGTATTTATTATCTTTATTATGCTTTTGTAATTATGATGATATTTTGTTTCTACACACTAACATGAGTTTTGTAATTATACAATGTAAAGAAAACCCTGTCCGATCCGTGAAGGTATTGTTAGGTATCGATAACTGATTCTACTAATGCCTACAAAGCCGGGCTAAACTTAAAAAAAAATACCCCTAAAAAAATAAATATTATTTTGCAAAAAGAGGTAACTTAAAACATGTGCGGTAGGCCATACAGGCGCGGGCGAAGAGGGGCAGGGCACGCGGCACGCGGCCGCATCGCTCAAAATTATACCGTCAAAAATAATGTTGTCACTTTTTAAAAATTACTAAATTTTGGGGAAGTTGGAATTAATTCGCGGGAAAAAAAGATAATTTCAGAATTCACTAGTATTGTTACTATGATGATTATGTAAAATTTCATATGTCATTTGGTCATGTGTTTACCTAACCTTTACTATCCTTACGGGTCGGACAGGGTTTTCTTAACATATTGTATTTGGACCGAAATAAAATTTAGTTTTTCTTTTTTTTTAGTTCTAATGCACACTAGAATTACGTAGTTCTATAATTGACAAGAGAAAAATAGTATTGCGAGAATTTAGAATTAGTTTTGACATTTTCTAGCGAAAATTTGAAGGAGAATGTGAAGTCAACAGTTTTGAAGTAAGTTTTTTTAGAAGTTTAATGGCGCCGAATCTTTTGGACACTTTTTATTGCCGTCCTTTATTTTTTATTTAGATTAAAAAGAGATGTATCGATAAAGACCACATTAAGCGATGTTATAGTTAACATTTCGCACAGTCGCACAGGTCGATCAATCAGGTTAAGCTACGCTTGCCGTGGTTAATCTGAGGATGGGTGACTATCCTTACATACCGAGATAACTTACATTCGTACATATTAGACAGTCGCCACAGGTAGACAGCAGCCCGAAAAAGTCTGACCACCAGACGATAGTCTAATAAGCGATTAGATAACATCAAAATAAGGTAAAGAGTAAAATGCTGCACACAACCTATATTTCAAGCTAAGCAAATATCAACTTTATTTCAATACAGTTAAAGTTGATTTCAGAGTGACTAACACTATTGTCAAAGTCGTGGTGGCCTAGTGGTTACAAAACCAGCCTCTCAAGTATGAGTGTTCGGGTTCGATTCCAGGTCAGGCAAGTACCAATGTAACTTTTCTAAAGTTATATGTACTTTATAAGAATATCTTGGACACCAATGACTGAAGGTGAAGGGAAACATCTTGAGGAAACCAGGACTGGACAAGTCTGAAATCGCCAACCCGCATTGAGCAAGCGTCGTGATTACGCTCAATCCTTCTCTGTATGAGAGGAGACTTGTGTCCAGCAGTGGGACGATAAAAAGTTAATGATGATGATGATGAACACTATTGAAACGGAAAAACGAAAACTGCAGCCGAAACTGACCTTTGATGTGTAGGAATTTAAAGTTATATAAAGTTATTATAGTATACATCGCGATTGTGGATTTTAAATTGCTACTTTTTGGCTCTGATTGAACCTCAAGAGAATCGGCGCCATTTTGAAAAAGCTGTTTACAGAGTTAGTTAAGTTTAAACTTTTTTTTTACTTGTATTACATTATAGTTACACATAAATGAAGGAAAAAATGTATTTCTTTCCTAAATGGCTTACTTAATTAAGAACTCTAGAAAGATACGCCTTATAGTAACTTTTTTTATAGTTTTTTTTTTTTTATTTTCGTTTATCTTAAACTAAGTTAACATACGTGAGTTTTATATTTGCATTTGTTTTATGTTATTGCAGTATATTGTGTATAGTAGTGTATTGTATAAGCCTATAATTTTCATAACTGTGTTTTATTTTTAATAATTTTTGTATTGTAAGTGCAGATTTTTTAACTCTGAAGTTATTATTTTCATAAAGTGTTTTATTTTTTGTTATCTATAATAGTAACAGTGTCTTATTTAATTTATTTGTGTATAATACGGTAATTTCCTTCTCTTCTACGAAGCTAAATATCAATATTAGTATGTGATTATTGATAATATTTAATTAAAAAGTACTATTTAAAAGCTAGCTTAACATAGGCGGTTGCGAAATGGCGAAAAACACAAAAGAATAATTAAGTAAAAATAAGAAAAAAATACATTCGAATGTGCAGATTTGTTTTTGGAGATATTTTTTTTTTACTATCACAGTTTTGTATATTTTTTTGGTAATCAAACAAAAAACTTAAATCAGTGTGCAGAAAAAATATGCTCTTTTTTATTATCACAGCGGGGAGCGGATTTTTCTTATTTTTACCAAATTGTTATTTCTTTTTTCCTGGATAAACAACATTTCATTTGGAATAAAAATGGCATCAAATATCAGTCTTTTGAGTTTTTTCTTTCTAAATTGAGGCAATTTGAGATCAGTAATCATTGCTATTGACTAAATACGAAGTAGCTCCAATACCTCATGAAATATAAAAAAAAAACATTTCTGACGCGTAATCTTGAAGTCGTAAGTATAATGATAACACAAAGAAAAGATAATATAGTTTCTGGTTTTTATAATTTTAGTGTGTATTTTATTTGCTACTGCCAATTAACGCATTATGGCTTCTACAACAGAATAATTAGCATTTAACATTTTAGCATTAATGCGGAAAACACTTTAAAGAAGCAGTAAAAAAAAGTAAATACTTTTTAAAATAAACGGAGCTGAACTTCGTAAAAATGTTTTTTTTTTTTCATAATCATTCAGTTAGTATGGAGCCCTAAAACAAACTTTTATTATTATTACTATTATCTTATATTACGATTTTGATAAATGACTTCAAGTTAATAACAAATTGTAGGACGCTGCCAATAGGTTACATGTTTATATTATAACAGAAAACATAACCCTCTTTCTGACGCAATCGGGTAGAAAAATAAATTACATCAAAAATAACAATGTCGAAACGTCCAATCAACAACAAAAGATAGAAAATACATTCAAATAAATATCTTAATAGTGTTCGTTTCAATTAAAAAAAACAAGAATAAAAACAAAAATTTAAATCAGTCTGTGATACTTTGCACGATTTTGCTATTTTTCTTATAATTAAGGTTATTTATTTTATTATAGAAGCATTAGTTATAAATGAGCTTAAAATACTAATATTACACACGAGACCTAAATAATGCTACGTTAAAAAAAAAGATGTAAAAAGTCTTCTAAAAACACCCTGTTTTGTGAAATGGTTTTGCAGTAAACGCTTTTTCGTAAAAAAGGAAAAATACAACTTATAATTGTCTGTCTGTAATCTTAAAATAACTTCTTACTAATACACAAGTCAGTAAACATATATGGTACCTAAAATAAAAAAATATGTCTCTTTGTTCCGGGGAATCTCTGAAACGTCTGAATCATTCTAGCTTTTCATTGGACTGGCAGATAGCTAAAGCTAGTAACTGACTGAGGCTACTTTTATATTTAAAAAAAAAATCAAGGTTCCGGACATGAAAATATAGCCCATGTAATCCAATTTGAGAACTGAAACCCAAGTTCTTACATAGATGTTCTCAACAAGCCAGGTGATTTAGTAGGCTTCTGGAGGTTGGTTGGAATAACCACTAACATCTGCCATGAACCACGCACTATGTTATACGTGAAGGACTAAAACCAGTAACATAGAACTTTTTTTTATAATCATAAACTAGTGCTTGACCGCAATCCCGCCTGATGGTAAGCAGTGATACAATCGTTGATGGTAAAGCGCGCTAGTTTATTAAGAGCCTATTTAATCAAAAAAACTGAGTGAATAGGAAGGCAAACGACAGTTGAGCGAGGTGATGCAATGTTAAACCCAACAACACGACAAACGATACTGCGCCAGAGAGAGATTGATCCGGAGACCCTCCACTAGCAACTCCCGACACAACAACATTTGGCGCATCGTACCCGGCACACATCGCAACACAACTGCTCAGACCAGTCCTCCGTACGACTTCACCAGACATCATGCCGGAACACGACGAATTGCTTCGCGGCAAGACTTTGTCTGGTGGGTGGTCACTTCTGCCGGCAGCCGATATTATGGCAAAGATGGAATTTTGCATACTGCCTGTCTCGTCGGTACAGACACATCAAGCAGCTATAGTCTGCCAAATGTCTTTAATCGATTTTCACCTTTATCTCTAAAGTTAAAGGTTGATTTTGGAAAATTCACTATTACGGATAACTTGACCTGTAAGCGTATGTCGTTAGTAGTATTGAACGTCCCGTTTGTATAGGACCCACACTTGCATTGTTTTATGCTATTATATCGTTCGCAAAGTGCTGATTCTGAGCCTATTTTGAATAGATGACATGTTTTTTTTTTTACGAAAAAGCGACTCCCACTGAAAACATACGGTTTTTTATTTCGCTAAAATTGTAACAATGGACAGACAGAATCATTTGAACACAATCTGCACTACTTGAGTCCACAAGCACCTTTATATTTTATTTTTACTAATTAATTAATAATTACTAATAGTCCATTTTTGTGAACACAAAAAAGACAAGGATTAGATATAAAAATATGTAGATTTCTTTTTTTTTGTAAAAAAAAAAAGAAGAAACGGATAAGAGATTTAAAATGTCACAGGTTAGGATATCTTTTGCAAAAGAGTCGGTTATTGCTTTTTTTTTTAATGTTGTCGATGCAATTTTTTTTTATAAGTATTACATCTCCTTTTTAATCTCTGCATCTCTCAACTAATTAACTACTCAAATCATTGATATAGGTATTGTTAACAGATAAGAGAAGACCTCAGACATATTTGAAATTTACGAAGAAACCAATGGACTTTTCAAATGAAACTTAATTTGATAAATTAACTATTCGTTTTCTATTAATTAAATAAAATTTTATGCTTAAACATCCTTCACAATCCTTAATAAACTTCAAATATATGGGACAATCCTGGTCTTGAATCTTTGGTAACTGAACCTGTTTTTTTTTTCAAATTTTTTAGAATAAAGAATCATTTCGCCAGCTTCGTAACACATGTTCAGGTTAACATTTACAAATATAAAAACAATCTGAATAAAATTTCAATACCCGACTCTATTCGCAAAAAATCTACATGCATGCATGCATAGACAAAGTCGAGAAAAAGATCTGAGAATTTAGAATAGACAAGAAATGCTGGCATATCAAATTGGAAGAAGATGAAGAAATTATAGTATTTATAATAGTTACCATGCGGTCTTGCCATATAAGATTATTTCATTTTCCATTTTCAATCGAACATTTCATACATTTTCTCTCTATTCTCTGTGTGTATTTCATCAGCACAATGCGCCATCAAAATTGATTCTCCAACGATATTATTTTCAAAGCACAGAGAGCAAGCGTACACAGCATCACCGAAGCAAACGATTTTGTTATCATCCCGATACATTGTCATTGGATTAAGGATTGTGCTAGGTTGAATTTCTTTACCTAACGCAACACATTTTTTGATGTAAACACTTTTTAACAGGAAGTGTATTTTCTCGCAATGTTTTTGACATAAGATATGTTTGAGCAGCCCGTCCTCGTCATTGTCTGTGGTGTCGCACGCTGGGCAGTAGAAGGAAATAGCGATTTTTGATTCATCCGTTTCAGATGTGCAACGGATCTGTATGCTATGAACTTGCACATAGAAAGTGATTCGTTCAACCGCTGGCTTCTGCTGAATGGTAGTGAAAAGAGTTGAATCATCAAAACTATTGTAGCTTATGACTTGATCAAGGGACTCGGAGTAAACGGAGAGAGTAGTAGAATCCAAGCTGAAGTTACCGATAGACGAAGTAATAGACTGATTAGTGAGATGTTCTTTCGTTGTGAGACCTGAGTCTGACTGATTTGAGGACGAATTGTGGCAGCTACAGCCACATTTATGACCTGACCCATCATCGGTACGATCTAACTGTGTGTCCATCCCATCAAAATCAGTTTCTTGAAATAAATTGAGAAAAGCATCTCTGTAGTCGGGATAATCAAAGTGTTTCATGCGTTTCTTGTGAGAGATTTTCATGTTCTTGTGCATCCGTTTGCCTTTACGAAGATCAAAGGTGATGCTTCGTTTCATGGGCTTCGCCTTAGGTTCCCGAGTCTGTAGGTAATTCCCAGTGAACTGATCCAAGCAGTATTTTAACGATTGGAGTTGTTTATGGAACTTGTATTTTGTAGCAACATCTTCTTTCTCTATTATAATGTTCCAGGATTCTGTTGGGCTGTCCCGCTTGATATTATCCATGTATGTGACTTCTCCCAACATCTTTGGTAAGTTAGAAATATCAGTCCCCGGTAGAGCAGTGACAAATGATCTGCTATTAAAAATCTTGGAAACCTCAATGTGGAATTGGAACTCTGAGAGCAGCTTCTTTAAAACACATCCGACTTTCTCAAACCTCATTTGGTAATTCAGAAGTAAAGAGATCCGTTCTTCCTCATTTCGATCTAGTTCAACATCACCAAATGATTCCGGAGTAGCAGAAGGCACCAACTGGTTTTCACAACTAGATTCGACTTTCCGACACATTTTTACTTCAGACTTTTCTTCTTCTTTTAGGGAAATGTCTGTATCAGAGCATTCGGACAACGATTCTACATCTAACTCCTCTTCTGAGTCCGATGAGATGTCAAAGTCAAAGGAACTATTGAAGTTTAGCTCTTTGAATTTCTGGCTGAATAAGTCAGCACTCTTGCAATCTAAAGAAATGTGCTTAGGAGTATTTTCAGAGTTTAGCAGATTTTCCGTTTGAGACTGGGAGAGCGAATCACTCATAGACTGGCTGGCTTTCCTAATATCTAGTTTTAAATTTCGATTTTTTCCTTTACGATTCTTCCCACCAGCATCATTATTGTTATGGAGGTCGGTATCAGATAGAGAACCTTGTTTTACTGCGAACTTTTTCAAAGAATCAGGCAATTTCAAACTAGAAAGAAGTTTTGATGTAGAATCAGGCTCTATGGATTGAAAATCCATATTTTGGAGCGGTTCATCCGATGTGTATCGTTGACTTGAAGATTCACTGCCATGATAGCCGTCTGGACTGGGCTGGTCTCCAGATTTTGAAAAATACGATATATTTGAAAACATTTTTCGTATAGAAAACGCCATTTTGGTAGCGTATTCTTACTTTCCCACGGCAATTAAAACGTTTCTCCAGTTTACAGTTACTCTAACAACCTGTTAGACAATGAAAATCTAACTTTAATAATCTTACAACAAAGGGAATGAAATAGAGAATTAATAATTGATTAGTTTACCTCCTGAGATGTCTATGCGGCTGGTTTACCACTATTTTTGAAGCTTTAGGGCATATTTTTGAAGTTTTAATTCATTTTTTACAATGATTACCCTCAAATTACGATAAAAATGATAAATATTTTGGCAAAACAAAAACTTATTTGACAAATCGTAAAACTACTTCACGTATAACGCGATCGATTTATGAAATACATTTGTTTGTATTAACATCTAATTATGGCGCTAGTTGTCTTAAAAATTTATTCATTTTCTAGGAACTTCCGTTTTTGATAGGGTTATATTATACGTCAATATAAATATTGCTACCTTGACAATAACTAAAGCTACGGTTGAAATGGATGGTAATGGTAGAATATTTATAATAGTTCTTTGATTATATTATTAAAGGTCCGTATTACAGAACTCTACTTAAGTCTCGTTTCAAGCCATTTGATTGGTTGAAACTAGTTTTAAGTAATGCTTAGGCACTCTTTTTTTTTTTTTATTTGCATCTCGTAGTTGACCTAGAGAGGTCGTGACTACTTAACCGGACTATCCTGTGGCTGCCTTAAATGAATTGAAAGCCTCCAGCCAGGGCAATTAAAACTAAGCGACTACACGCTAAGGGCACCCCCTGTGGGGTACGAATCTCGGCTTAGGGCGTCGCTGGAGAGAACAGCAAGGGACGGCTGGATCGAATTTTATTTTAATTCGCTTTGATGACCGCGGCGTTTCCTAACTACTAGCTCTGAGAAGAAACGTCCGAAACAAACTCAGAGGTCATAGTTGGGAATTTATATTTACTGGTTCAGCTGCGGCGCGGGCTGGCCTTCATCGGACAAGGGACGGGGGAGGAGACTACTACGTTGAACGCGTCGCGAACGCGATGGACCTCGGCGGCGAGGTCGGTAGGTCGGTCTTTTTTTGTGTATTGTGCTGGTGGCCCTATTGGCCTCTTGGAGGAGGGTTATGGGGTCATCGGGGTCTGTGCCGTGGACGGCGAAGCTTGGAGATGGTGGAGGGGGTATAGTTAGCAGCCGCTGCTATCAGGGGATTGCGGTGCTTGGCGGCAGTGTCAAAGAAGCGTTTGGAAAGACGTTTCATGAACTGCTGGATGGTGGGGATTTTGAGATCAAGGTGGGGGATCTCATTACGGACGAACCAAGGGACATTTGTGGCTTTACGGAGGAAACGGTTTTGGACTACTTGCATCCTATGGATATGACGCGGCTTGGGATGTGCGAAGACTGGACAAGCGTATGTCATAATCGGGCGTATGCATGCTGTGTACAAGCGCAATTTGCACTTGAGTGACAGTTTGCTACGCGAGTTGAGGACGGGGTGCAGGTGCCCCAGAGCGAAGGCGGCGCGAGAGGGGACCGTCTCAATGTGCTCTGAGAAGTTGAGGTTGCGGTCGAGAATCACACCTAGGTATTTGGCTTGCTTCTCCCAAGGGATCGGCTTGCCAGCCATGGTGATGGGTCGTGGAGGGGTGACAATTGCTTAAGCACAGATCAATGCTTGAGTAACGTTCTGTAATACGGAGCCTATTCTCAAAGGATAACGTGAGCATCATTTGTGGTTCAGGAGAATCTGTCCATTCTTTGGTTGCCAGGAAGACATCGCATTAATTAGCGATAAGGCCGCCCATTGTATGTTTTTGTGTTGAATATATTTTGTTGTGTTCGATTGGTGTACCATAAAGATTATATAAATATTGTTTCAGTGGTAGGTTTTGTGAGATGCTATAAAGAATATTTTTTGTTAAAAATGTCTTTGAACAATAAAAAACGTTTCCTTACAATATGTAGAGTTTATTTTTTTTTTTTTTTTTTTTTTAATACTTATAAACTAGTGCTTGACTGCAATCCCGCCTGATGGTAAGCAGTGATGCAATCGTTGATGGTTAAGCGCACTATTATTAAGCCTATTCACTCAAAAAATTTCAGTGAATAGGAAGGAAGACGGCAGTTGAGCGAGGTGATGCAATGTTTAACCCAACAACACGACCAACGATGCTGCGCCAGAGGATGATCTGGAGACCCTCCACGACCAAACCCCCGACACAACAACATTAGGCACATCGTACCCGGCACACATCGCAACACAACTGCTCAGACCCGTCCACCGTACGGCTTCACCAGACATCATGCCGGAACACGACAAATCGCTTCAGTTCAGCCATATAAACATAAATATATAAGTATATGTAAAAAAAAAAACATATTTTTATAGTCTAGATCCCCATTAAATTAAAAATATTTCTAAATATCTCATTAGATGAAGTAAATAAACTTTTGATTGTATTATAGTCATAAAATCTAAGTCAGAAACGACAAAAAAAAAAAATAGTGAAATTATGTATATTCATTAATATGGAGTTGAATAGTATTAAAAAATTGGCACGATGCAGATAATTATTTTATTGTCGTACGGTCGACTCGTACCTTTCAATCAAACCCATCTTTTTCCCCTTCAACTCGCACCACGTTTGCGAAGCAGTTTCTTTTAAATGGCCGTAAGATGTCATAATTTTTTTTTTTGGGGATTTTATGGCCTGGTTTCTAAGACCTTTATGCCAAGTCTTAATTATATCTTGTCTTCTTTTGTAACTTATCCTAAACTTATCCTAACTAAACCTATCTCCTTTTGTTTCTCGCGTGAATTGACACTAGGAGGAAGTTTTGGTACAAAGTCATGATGTGGCCACTATGCTACAATATTTCACTGTTCTTTATGAATTATTCACTGAATGCACTTTTTACTACATAAATCACGCGTTTTTATTTAGTAAACGACACTATAAATAATTTTAAAAGTCCAATGTTAAATGAGCGTGACACTCATCTTGACATTCCCGCCAAAAAACTAAGATGTCATAATTTAATAGGCTATTTGACAGATTTATAATTTTTATCTTGAATTACTTGGTTGCGGTTAAGAAGTTCACCGAAAGTATTCATTTTAATTTTAAATACGTATTTCGTAAGAAATATGCAAATAAAAATTCAAAATTCAAATAAGCCGCGAAAACGATATATATATAGCAATATGGCGTCGTGCTTTAGTGACGTCACAAGCGGTTTTCGGTTCTCAGTGGTGTTTGTTTTTATTTATTATTTGTTGTTGTTATCTAATAAAATGGTTTACAAGTGGTGTGCTGTACTGGGTTGTACAAAGAAATCGATTAAAACCCCCCGAAAAACAGTTTATAAGTTTGCCGAAAATAAGCGTTGATGCGCGTATGACGTCATAGCGACATTAGCCAATCCGGATCGTTTCACAATGTGTGGCGCGATATACAAAAAGCCAATCATATTTTTGTGTTTTGGATATATTAACTCTTATTATTTTTTATTAAAACTCATGTAAATGACATAAAGAACCCTCATTTTATGCAATTAAAGCAAAAAATCACAAAAAATTGAATACTGTCAAATAGCCTATTAATTTTCATGTTGTTTTGTTTATTCTACTTGTTTGCAGCGGCCTCTGCGCCGCGTTTTGTGTAATTTCCCCTATTGTTTTAACTTTGAAGTGCAAGTTCTGAAACCTTTCTTAGGTATAACGAAACGAGACAAAAAACTGTCAGCTGTCAATGTCAAAACAAAAAAAAACCTTTTCACAGGAAACATCTGTTGTGCAGTTCCGGTTTCATTATTCTTATTTTGTTTGTTAAAAATTGCTGTAACTAAGATACTTAAAAACTATGAGACCTATCCTTGACATTGACTCCCTTCGCACGGAGCACGAATCTGACGAACAATGGGAAGTGAGACGCAATTTCATGGAGGAACATAAGAATGATTTTGAAGAGGGTGAATTGATAACTCTGGCACAACTGTTTACAAACATCGAGTTTTTGGGATGTCGGTACGTAAATAAGCTTTATGCGTTAATCCTAGTTATAAACTATCTGTGTGCTGAATTTCATACAATTCGCGTTTACAATGGCGAGATATTGCCTTTATAATAATCATTAGCAAACTAGGATTATATTGGGAGGTAATAGGGTAGTTGACTAAAAAAATCTAATTATTCCGTCCGTCAGATTTCCAAAAAAAACTAGACACTTTTTTTTCTTTTTCATATATACCTAATCAAAAAATGAAGACGATACAGTGCGTTGAAAACTCGTGTAACGGCACTCATTGCTACACTATTTAGCAACAGTTATGTCACCAGCTGCCACTCCTGATGTTTGAAGCCTTTTATATTTGTCAATTTTTATTGATTTGATAAAACAAAATATATGTATCCAATATTTTTCTATAATCTGAATGACGGACTAAATAGAATATTTTTTTTTACCCAGGAAACATCCCGATTATTTTGACCTACTCGTGGGTAGTTAAAAATCCCATAAGGTTGTCGCCCTGTCTTATCAAGTTTTGCATTCTGTTGTCCAGTGACTGAGTTTTGAAGGACTGATAATCAGACTCCACCTAAAATAGTAGTATTTGGCTTTCAATCTAATTGGACTCATCACCACTTTGTATATTAATGTTGGCTTTCAATCTAATTGGACTCAGCCAAATACTACTATTTTAGGTGGAGTCTGATTATCAGTCCTTCAAAACTCAGTCACTGGACAACAGAATGCAAAACTTGATAAGACAGGGTGACAACCTTATGGGATTTTTAACTACCCACGAGTAAAACAAAGTGATGATGACACCACTTTGTATATTAATGTTGGCTTTCAATCTAATTGGACTCATCACCACTTTGTATATTAATGTTGGCTTTCAATCTAATTGGACTCAGCTAAATACTGATGTTTAATTTATTGTCGTATTGTCATCAATACAACAATAAATTAAACATCGGTTACCTTAACACATGCTCAGTCTACCCATAAAAAAATAAATAATTATTCATTAGTTTAGTCACAGGAAATTATTTTTCATTTTTCACATTTTCTACATGATGTACATGTTGATTAGGAAGCGCTTACAGGTTGATGACTACCGCATGCAGCGGTACTAAACCTTAATAATAATGGTGCGAAATAAGCACCCCCCTCCCTCCCCCTCAGGCCTGACTTGCCCCCCAAGGCCAGCAGCTGGGTACGCTCATGGTTATAGTTGTAAATTTGTTACGCAATTAAGTTTCAGTTTTGTATTTATTTCCTTTTCTACAGATATCCAGCAGCGACAATGAAGCGCATCTCCAAATTATCAGAGAAAGTGTCCGCAAAGTACAGAGAAAGCAGAAAAAATAAGCTAAAGAGAACTTTTGTTCAAGCCAGCGATGCAGCCGAGCAGAAGGCTAAGAGGAGTTTTACTACATAATTAATAATTGTATGAATTACGTGTATAATAAAGTTCTTATTAAATGAATAAATAAATATACTTTTTTTTTTTTTAAGTACCAGGACTTTTGAACATAAATGTATGGATGACAGCAGGTCAAGCTACCCCAAACTGTCAGATATTCCCAATCAACCTAGAGCCTTGCTTTAGAGATAAAGTGGAAAACCTAATAAGGAAGGAATAATTAAGGAAGAATTTCCGTATTCGATTTTCAACTTTATCTCTAAAGCATTAAGGCTCAAGGTTGATTGGGAATATCTTTGACAGCCTCCGTGGCGTAGCGGTAGCGGACGCAGCCGCTGCGCAAGGTGGCGCGGGTTCAATCCCTGCACAGTGCAAGTATTTGTATGCATGAATATGAATATTTGCACAGTGGCAGTCGTTACGGGACGTTGGAGCCCTCAAAAGTCCAACAATTGATCTAACTGCAATGCTTCGATGTCGCCTTCGGGTTGTGGAGGTCAGACGGCAGTCGCTTCACGGAAAATGTCGAAGTTTAGCCATATCAGCAGTTGGACTGGTAAAGCGGACCCCAGACTCCAAAGTTGAAAAGGCTTCGGATGCGACTGGGATTAGCGCTGTGATGATGATGTTGATGGTTGATTGGGAATATCTGACAGTTTCGGGTACCTTGATCTGCTGTCGATCGTACCAGAAAAACGCCGAGCAATGAAGCTCGACGAGTCCCAGAGAAACGATTCAACTGTCTTGAGTCCCGCAACGAAATTAATCAGAAAAGAATAGCGGAGGAGTAAGAAAATAGTTATTTGTTATACAAGAGTGCAAAGTTGCTTTTTAACCGCGTGTTCAATTTTGATGACCGAGCAAACGAAGGATTCTAAAATTGAATCACGAGCGCAGCGAGTGATTCAAAATTAGAATCCTGAGCGTTAGCGAGGGAATCAAAAGGACACGAGGTGAAAAATCTTTGCACTCGAGTGCAACACGTAACTTTTCATTCCACCTCAGCGAGGAAATGACTAAATGCAATAAAAAAATGTTTACAATCACAAGATAGGTACACTTTTATTTCAGTTTAGGTATTAATTACTACATTATGACAGGTAAGTATTACAGAATAATCTTTAAATTATAATAAAATAATACTAAAGTATAATTAAGAAAATTTTAAAGTAACGTTGCAACAGTTATTTAAATTGAGTGTAATATTTTTGTTTGGTACTGTAATATTGGTGTTAGTCACTTGTGTACTGTTTTTCGGTAAACTGTCTGTCATACTTAATAGTTGTACCGATTCATCGGATTCCCTTGGCGTGAATGTTGGAGAGAGAGGGAGATGGTTAGGTGTTTCATAACGGCTTATTTTTGATGTAGAAGGGCCAGTCCAAGTTTCCGATTGAGGCTCTTTCAGTGTAATGGCTCTTACGATGCCTTCACATATTTTAGACTTATTTTGGATGGAATCCTCTATGTATCCCTCTACAACTGCATTGGTCTTCCAGCCTCCGTGGCGCTTAAGGGACAGGAGATCAGCTCCGGAATCAGCCAAAAGTGTGGCTGAAGTTCGTCGGAAACAATGACCCGTGTACAACAGGGGTTCTGGAAGTTCAAGAAATGTTGCTATTTCTCGTGGGATACTGCCAATTTTATTAGTACCCATAGGCTGTCTAACACACTTTCCATTGCGATACTGTAGAAAAAAACGATTGATTGGAGTGTTAGGCGGCCGTAAGGCTTGATATTTCTCAACAATCGTTACGTATTCCTTGCGAATGACAAAGTTGCGGTCTCTTTTTGTCTTTGTATTAGGTAAATTAATTAATAGTAAGTCATCTGAATGTTTCTCAATGTTTTTGACATTAAGTTGTGTTAGTTCATTAGTTCGACATGCTCCGTTTATTCCAATAATAAGAACAACCTGCAATGTAAAGAGTATTGTAGTAGATAAATGAATAAAATTTATATGAACGCATAATTATGCCTATCAACATTTACTAAGTATACTATTTAATTGAGATTAATATATGTACTTAAGTAGATACTGAATGTGCAACTGACTTACTTTTGCCGCCAAATATACGGAATCGGGTGCTTCGTTAAGAAACTTTTCAATATCAGATACTATGAAAACCTTCGATTTTTTTGGATGATGACCAGATGAGGCTCTTTTTAAAAATGCTACTAATTTAGGATAGGTATCGATATGTATGTCTTTTTTCATCTTTATTGTTGCTTTTAGCATCGAATACGTACTCCATAGAGTGCTTGCTTTCTTGTTCTCGGATAATTCTATAAAATATGCCAGCAAAACGTTTTCTGAGAAAGTTTTGGCTCCTTTTGCTAGTCGCCACGTGTTGAACATATCGTACTGTTTTAAATACTTCTCGCGTGATTGTTGAGGTAGAAAGCTCATTTGCGCATTATTAACAGTTTCAGTCAATTCTGTTGGCGTCAAACAAACTTCCTCGTCGCTAGAATCACTCATTTTAGTTTTTCACTTGTTTTCAAGTTTCTTTTTTTTAATATAAGGTTTAACAATGACGTGAAAAAATGCCGCGTAAAGAACCGCTCACAAAGAAAATTGAAAAAAGAACACCAAGAAGGTTCCGAGTCTGAGTTTTTAACAAATTAAAAAAAAGTTGTATGATATATTCGGCACTATAGAGGTAACAGTAAATAGGTTTAATGTTTTTTTTTAATTTACAAACTTAGTGCACACGGTGTTCTAAATTCAATTTACTTTATCCTCTAGAGAATAAAAACGGCTTTTCCAGTCAGATATTGAAGATTAAAAAAGGTGGGATGAAAAAGATATTTTTTCCATTTCCCTCCATAACAAGCAGGAGACAGAACAGAACTAGGCCAATCGGCACAAAGGGACATTATTGCAACTGGTAGAAGCCCAGATTGCCAAGCACCACGGAATAAAATTTGATTAAGTTAATGGTGTGATTAAGTTAATCCTAAGTAGGTATGTGCTGTTACAATTGTTTCCAATAATATGTATGGCAAAAGCGCCTGAACGCACGGAAATTGGTTCTAGTTTCTACAAGGTCCGTATAATAAACGACTTCGGATGTAACTTGTACACTATCCTACATAATATTGCGTTCATTGTTCATTCTGCCAAAAATGTAAAGTAAAGTAAAGTAAAACTTTGCAAAAAGGGGTAGGTATTATAAAATTACAGATTATTTAGAAAACAAAAAAGCTTGGGACTGAGCTGCTCGCTCTGTTAAGCATTGTTATTAAGCAATATGCGTAATTATAGTGTAAATTATTGTAAACATTTTCATTTTGATGCCTGGACTTGAAAAAAGACGATGATCCCTGAGTTTGTTTTGGCTATTTCATCTCAGAGGTAGTCAGGAAAAGCCGGCTTCACCTAGTTAAAAAAAAAAAAAAAAAAAAAAACGGGTCGTGTAAAAGTGATCAGTGATCCTACTTGCTTAATAAACGATTTCATTTCAGACAAAATAGCCGGCGGTGACTAGACCCTAAATTGTGAGTTTGTGACTCCCCTCCCTAACCCTGACTTGCCCCCCTCCCCCTCCTACTTAGGCCAGAAGCCCACAACAATTTCACACGGCAGCAATATGTCTGCCGCAGCATTGCTGGATATAAAGGAAATGTAACTAGCGCTTGACCGCAATCCCGCCTGATGGTAAGCAGTGACGCAGTCCTTGATGGTAAAGCGCACTAGTTTATTAAGAGCCTATTCACGCTAGCCTTGAAGACACTCAAATTGTAGTCCGACGGAAACACCGCCACTGGCAAACTGTTCCAGTCCCTCGATGTACGCGGTATAAAGGAGGGGGCGAAACGCTTCGTCCGGATCGTAGTGGTACATAAGGGTGGAAACTTGCCGTACGACGGGTCGTCCGATGGTGGAACGGAGATGGGGAATTAAATCATGCAATTCCCTCGCACACTCCCCAAAATGCATCCTATAGAACACCGAAAGGCTGGCTACTCTACGCCTGTGCTCTAGGCTTTGGAGTCTGTTGGGAATCATCGCAAGGACGGTGTTGTCGCTGCCCCGCACTCTGTGCACCAGAGACGCGCACCGCTTCTGCATTCTCGAGGAAAAGCAGTGCAGAACTCATGCGGCATACATATAGGGTTGTTTCCTAGGTCAAAAAAAAATGATTCTATTTAGTCCGTCATTCAGATAATATTGGATACGTATATTTTACTAGCGGTCGCCAGCGACTTCGTTCGCGTGGTGTTAGTAAAGCCTTGCTGCATTAAGGGGCTAACCAACGCAAAAAGAATTTTTCAAATCGGACCAGTAGTTCCCGAGATTAGCGCGTTCAAACAAACAAACAAGCTCTTCAGCTTTATATATTAGTTATAGATTTTATCAACAAATATAAAAGGTTGCTAAAAAATGTAGCAAGGAGTGACGTCATACGAGTTTTTAACCCACTGTATCGTCTTCATTTTTTGTTTACATGAAAAACGACATGTCTCGTTTTTTTTTTTTTTTGGAAATCTGACTGGCGGACTAATTAGTTTTTTTTAGTCAACTACCCTACTCCAGGACTGGTCATTACATTTGCGCCGCGTGTTCAAATATTATGTCCGGGAGTGGATAAGCTGAGATGATTAATGTTGTAGATGTGTTTTGCATTGTCCGATGAAGGCCAGCCCGCGCCGTAGCTGAGCCAGTAAATATAAATTCTTCTAATTTGTTTCGGCGTTTCTTCTGGAAAGTGGTCATAAAACTTAATTAATAAAAATTTCGATCCAGCCGTCCCTTGCTGTTCTCTCCTGCGACGCCCTAAGCCGAGATTCGTAGCCCACAGCGAGTGCCCTTAGCGTGTAGGTAGTCGCTTAGTTTTTAGTTGCCCTCGCTGGAGGCTTTAAATTCGTTTTAAGGCAGCCACAGGATCGTCTGGTTAAGTAGTCACGACCTCTCAAGGTAAACTCTGAGATGCCATAATAAATAAAAAATCAGATATTCTCGCCAAGCTCCATAAAGAATAGCGGTAAACAAACCAATTTAGGGTTATCACAACTCACGTTTTACAAATCTCCTGTTATTTACATGATTATCGACTTTTACATGCTATTTATTAACAATTCAATTACAAACCATTAAAAAGTCGACATTAATTTTACGTGATAGCCCTACAAAAAAAGAAAGATGGTTGATGATCCAGGTATTCAACACATTTTGTGGAATTCAACCAATGAATAAAGATGAGGCATTTGTCAATACAATTTTGCGTATTTTAATTACTTTCAAATCAACTACCTAGCACATGCATTGTAATACTTTCAAGTAGTTTAATATTTAAGTATCAAAAAATTTGACCTATTAGGAAATTAGCTTACATGTGTCATATTTCATTCAAGTCCGTTAAGCGTTCTATGCAAATCATAAATATCTAAACAAATAAACTGTTTACATTAGTAGGAAGTAGGAGTATTACTTTTATGAAAGTCATTTAAAGAAAATGTTCTTAACATCTGTCTTTCAGGCGTAAACACCTCGTTGCCTAGCAACGGTTTGTTTACTTCTATTCTTTATCGAATTTGGCCGACATAAATAGGTAAACACGTTTTCTTTTTTAGACATATTCATTTGTTTTTTATTTAAAATATTGTGTGTTCCTTGTTTAATTAAATATGAACACTAATCATCATCATCATCTCAGCGTTTATCCCGGTTGCATCCGCGGCTTTCGCGTTGGAGCCCGGGGTCCGCTTTCTTACTCAATTTCCTACATTTCGCACGGTCTCTGGTATCCCGTGGTTTGAGATTGTTGGCACGCATGTCATCTCTTACGACGTCATACCAGCTTTGGTCTTCCTCG
The DNA here is from genome assembly GCA_017933935.1 of Sesamia nonagrioides. Lineage (NCBI taxonomy): Eukaryota > Metazoa > Arthropoda > Insecta > Lepidoptera > Noctuidae > Sesamia > Sesamia nonagrioides. Next base: position 843,594 of record JADWQK010001571.1, read on the forward strand.
CTTGTTCCGGCCCGGCGGAGGCGCCATGGCACATTTGTGACCCACGTAACATTTTCGTAAGACGAGACCGTACCAACGTAGGCGACCCTCCTGCAGTTTGTCCGCTATGTCACGGACATGAAGACTGCGACGGATGCGGGAGTTCCTGATGCGGACCTTCCGCGTAACTCCACACGTCCACCGCAGCATATTCATACCCGTGACACGCAGCTTCTGCTTGTGTCGCTCAAGCACAGGCCACGCCTCACTGACATACATGAGAACAGGTCTAATGATGGTCTTATAGAGACACAGAGGTCCCAGCTGTGGGAACATTTTTGTCTGATTATTCTGAGCGTAGTGGCAAATAATAAATGAGTACTTATAAGGGAAAAAAAAAACAAAATTATTTATAAAACTTTAATTATGGTTAAAAAAAAATCTAATTTGAATTATAATTTTTACAATCACTAAAACTTTACTTTAAAACTAAAAAAAATATATAAATATTACTATTTAAAATATTATCATACCTTTAAAGAAGTATCCTAGTTGATGTACTAAGTCCACATATAACTGTACTTAGTTTATTCTAGCCGAAAACTAGAATACCATCAAAACTAATTTACAAAAATATAAATTTGGATATAAATTATTGAATTATTTAAATTAAAATTTATTACGATGTATAACAACGTGAAACAAAAAGGGTATATACATACCAAGGGCATGGCATCTTTAGATGATATCAAACGATATCGGAAGGGTTTCAACTCAAAATAAAATACTCAAAAAATTGGTACCAAATTTTCGGTTTCGTGTGTTTCTTTAAATCAAATCATAACAAACGTGGCAGCTCACTACATACGTTAATAACTACTCGTTACCCGTCACGTTACTTGCCAAAATCCGATAAATGTCTTCAATATCTCTGTGCGACTAGTATGATGGTAGCCTATCACAGGCGGTGTTTTTCCTCATAACTTCCTAACATAAAGAGATAGGATTAAAAAACCCTTCCAATATCGTTTGATATCATGTAAAGATGCCATGCCTTTGTTATGTATATACCCTTTATGTTACACGTTGTATATACCCCATTGGCAGTCCAAATATTTGTTGTTAAGAGAGGACTCTAGTGGCCCTTTCTCTATACAAACGTATTCCGCGGTTTTCTTCGTGGATAACGCTTTGAGAGCAATTATATTTTTTACAATTTTACACGTTGATTATACGTGCCCTTATCATTTGACTTTTTCCTAAACTTAATTAATAAAAGAAATATGATATCTTAAAACTCAGAAAAAAAAACACATTTACCGCGATTATCAGACGATTATTAGAGAAATGTGATAAGTATTTTACAAAAAAGAAAATAATAGAAACCTAGGTATACTTTTCCTCTAAATTTTTAACGAGATCTGTCGTGTTTTGAAAAAGAAAACAGCGGATTACGAAACGTCTTTTGTTCAACGTTTTTGTATGTAAAATCAGCCTGAGCTGCAACTCTCCCTTTTGCACTCCACGGGGAGAGGTTGGAAGCAGCGCGACGGCAATAGTTTCTTCAAATACCTATTTTACAAATTCCTGGGCACTAGAGTCCCCACTTAAGAGTTTCTGTTATAGTAATTTTAGTTCACGGAGCGCGAACTTTATTCGTGTTAACCAATTGTACAAACATTATGAGAAAAGACCTGTTCAATTAGTGCGCTCCTGACTTAAACTGGCGTTTTTTTAGTCGCCATGTTTATAATCGCGTCTAAACTGTCTATGGAGTATCTTAATTTGACAGGATTAATTTAAAATGTTATCTTCTATACTTTCCTTAATGAAATGGAAAGGAAATGATGCAGTTAATATTAATTTAGGTTATGAACAACTGAATTGGCGCCAATGTGTCAAAAAACCCCGTCCGACTCATAACGATAATAAAGATTAGGTAAACACATGATCAAATACAGTATGTTAAATAACAGAGGGCGTCCCCTTAAACTCGTTAATATATATCATTAATAGATTAAAATAAAAATATCAGCATAGAAAAATAAGCATAAAAAAATCCGAATAAAAAAAAAATCTAATTGGAAATAAATTTGAAACCTCCTGTTTTAAATCAAAATAGTAGTCGTCATGTATAAATAAATTGCGACGTTGCCGTCTTTTATGTTCGCGTGTACAGTGTATTCCTTTTACATGTCAATTTAAAATTTTTATTGAATATTTTCTTATTGGAAAAAATTTTAAAACATTTTGTTTTCGAATGGAAATATTTTTTTAGCATGTATGTATGCTATACTATTTCGGGTTAACGGGAACGCCCTCTGTTAGTTAACATACTGTATAATACAGGATGTATCTGACATCGTAACGCAAACTTCGCGAAAAGGCTAGACCGCATGCCACTAATAAAATTATGGTAGTCATTTATGTCGTTAAAGAACGGTTACAGAATACACACTGTTTAAAAAAAGTGTCGGTTCGGCCTTTGAAAGTTGCAAGCGTGCCGCCGTGCGGGTTTGTAGATAAGACGTTGATCCCTGATGTGAACTCTATTAAATCAGCTGATAAGATAGTTTTTCGAGTATTGTTTTCATTGCGCTTTTTTGTGTAATTAGCGGATTAGTTAATTTTTACTTTAAAATCTTATTGGGTTATAAAAGCATAGCAATTATGAACGGTCTGAAGTGAAAAAAAAACTACATAAATATTTTTTTTAAATCATGAAAAAGCCGACGAATAATTCCACCCCTCGGGGGTTCAGAATCATGTAATGGATCCATGGTACTCGTTTGTGCGTCGATGTCAGATACATCCTTTATAAAATTTTACATAATCATCATAGTAACAACGCTAATGAATTTTGAAATAATCTTTTTTTTTTCGCAAATTAATTACAACTTCCTTTAAAAAAGTGACAACGCCATTTTTGACGGTATTATGAATGAGCGATGCGACCATGTGACGCGTGCCCTACCCCCCTTCGCCCGCTTATGTATTGCCTACCGCACATGTATTAAGTTACCTCGTTTTGCGAAATAATATTCATTTTTATAGGGAGTTTTTTTTTTTCATGTTTAGACCGGCTTTGTAGGCATTAACAATCAGTTATCGATACCTAACAATACCTTCACGGGTCGGACAGGGTTTTCTTTACATAATATATATAATAAAAACATATTGTATCAAATATTACTCGAATTCTAAATCAGCCGATAGTTTTATCCAAGCCACTTTATGGCTTAATTTTTATTAAAAATAGTAAATGCATTTTAACAACCGCAAATCAGCTAAAATATTTACAAATCATTTGTTTTAATTTTATGTTGACGTGTAAAAGGTATTTTTATCAAATTTATAATAATATTTGTTTCGTGCGGGAATCGAACCTGCGTCACGCAGCGCAGCTGTCTTTGCGTCATACTTGGAACTAGGGTTGTAACGGAGCTTCCCCTCCGCTTCCGTTACTGCGGAAGTTCCGCAAGAAATCGTATCTTCGCTTCCGCCTCCGACTCCGCACAATTTTTGCGGAGTTATAACGGAGATTTCATCATCAACCTTTTTTTTATCGTCCCACTGCTGGGCACAGGTCTCCTCTCATACAGAGAGAGATTGAGCGTAATCACCACGCTTGCTCAATGCGGGTTGGCGATTTCAGACTTAAAGTCCAGGTTTCCTCAAGATGTTTTCCTTCACCTTCAGTCATTGGTGTCCAAGATATACTTAGAAAGTACGTATAACTTTAGAAAAGTTACATTGGTACTTGCCTCACCTGGAATGGAACCGGCACACTCATACTTGAGAGGCTGGTGTTTTAACCACTAGGCCACCATGACAACTACCGCTTCCGTTACTGCGGAGGTTTATTTACGTATTTATAAAATAAATAACGCGCAAGCTGCGTCGCTCGATAACCGTCCGGCCGCGTTTGAGCGCGAAATGGTCAAGAATTAACTAGTGAGAGACCGGAAATGCGGCAAACACTTCACTCGGTGGTAGGCCATAACATCAGCTGCCGGCAGAAGTTACCACCCACCAGACAAAGTCTTGCCGCCAAGCGATTCGTCGTGTTCCGGCATTATGTCTGGTGAAGCCGTACAGAGGACGGGTCTGAGCCTTGTGTTGCGATGTGTGGCGGGTACGATGTGCCAAATGTTATTGTGTCGGGAGTTTGGTCACGGAGAGTCTCCAGATCAATCTCCCTCTAGCGCAGCATCGTTTGGTCGTGTTGGTCTTGGGTTTAACATTGCATCACCTCGCTTAACTGCCGTCATCCTTCCTATTCCTAAGTTTTTTAAGTGAATAGGTTAATAAACTAGTACGCTTTACCATCAACGATTGCATCACTGCTTGCCATCAGGCGGGATTGCAGTCTAGCACTAGTTTATAACTGTAAAAAAAAAAAACACAATTGGTTTCTTCTTAATTTTCATTACTAGAAGGTAATATTTTTTTACAAATGTACTACTATTAATAATCATCATCTCAGCGTTAATCCCAGTCGCATCCGTAGCTTTCAGCTTTGGAGTCTGGGGCCCGCTTTACCAATCTAACTGCTGATTTTGGCTAAACTTCGCTATTTTCCGTGAAGCGACTGCCGTCTGACCCGCAACCCGAAGGCGATATCGAAGAATTGCAGTTAGACCAATTGTTAGACTTGAGGGCTCCAACGTCCCGTAACGACTGCCACTAGATGTTCGTATAGCAACCGGGACCAACGGCTTAACGTGCTTTCCGAGGCACGACCAGACCAGTGCAAATATTTATATTCATGATATTTGCACTGTGCGGGGATCGAACCCGCGCCTCCTTGCGCAACGGTCGCGTTCGCTACCGCTATGTCTCGGGAGGGAAAAATGTTTTTTTTTTTAATAATTATAAACCAGTGCTTGATAGCAATCCCGCCTTAATGGTAAGTAGTGATGCAACGGTTGATGGTGAAACGCACTAGTTCGTTAAGAGCCTATTCATTAAAAAAAAAAAACAGTGAATAGGAAGGAAGACGGCAGTTGAGCGAGGTGATGCAATGTTAAACCCTGCAACACGACCAACGATGCTGCGCCAGAGGAAGATTAATCTGAAGACCCTCCACGGCCAAACTTCCGACACAACAACATTTGGCGCATCGTACCCGGCACACATCGCAACACAACTGCTCAGACCCGTCCACCGTACGGCTTCACCAGACATCATGCCGGATCACGACGAATCGCTTGGCGGCAAGACTTTGTCTGGTGGGTGATAACTTCTGCCGGCAGCCGATGTCATGGCCTACCTACCTCCGCCTCCGTTAACCTCCGCGTCCGCGGAGGTGAGACTCGTCGCCTCCGCCTCCGCCTCCGCTAACAAGGCCTCCGTTACAACCCTAGTTCCAATCAACGTAAGAAAATTTAAGTTTTGCGAGCTAACTACGTAAACTCTTAAAACATAACTGTCAAAATATGGGTGTAATTGACACCTCTGTCTGTTCTTTTTTTTTTTGTGAGCGTGGCACTAGTTATGACTTTGTGCCAATTTCAAGTAAAAGCTAAAGTTTTTTTTTCTCTAATCCAGTTTCTTTCTTTTTTGGCTTTTTTGCACGGTTTGTGTATTTAGCCAATGTCACGAAAAAGACTGTTACGTGAACCGTCTACGGGGGAGGTTTGAGGCAAAGTCATGATGTGGCCACTATGCTGCGATATTTCAATGTTCTTTACGAATTATTTACTGAATGAACTTTTTAATACACAAATCACGCACTTTTATTTAGTAAAAAAACACTGTAAATAACTTTAAAAGTCCAACAAAAAATGAGCATGACACTCATCTTAACTTTCCCGCCGAAACTCCCTGTCTGTTCTTTAGGAAAATACAAGCGTAAAGGTTATTTATTATATTATAGTATTTCAGTCTCTTGTTCGTAGACCCCATATTGAGGTGCGGCGAGTTCCAACCGTGGGACGGGCGATGGCGCTGTAACAAAATACAAAATAATTATTCATCACTACATATTATAAAACAAAGTGGCTTTCTCTTTCCCTATGTCCCTTTGTATGATTAAATCTTTAAAACTATGCAATGAATTTTGATACAGTTTTTTTTTTTAATAGATAAGAGTGATGAAAGTGGAAGGTTTATATGTGTAATAACATCCATTAAATAGTGGAGAAATCCTGTTATTTTTGAGGTTTCTAAGTTAGAGACGACTCGAGGCGTCGCGTTTGCGGCGATACCGACGGCTGGATCGAAATAAAAATTTAGATCCAGCCGTCCCTTGCCTCTGGAGGTGGCGTTGCTTTTTCCAGCGACACCCTAAGCTGAGGTTCGTACCCCACAGGGGGTGCCCTTGGCGTGTAGTCGCTTAGTTTTTAGTTGCCCTGGCTGGAGGCTTTAAATTCAGTTAAGGCAGCCACAGGATAGTCCGGTTCATCATCATCATCATTTCAGCCGAAAGACGTCCACTGCTGGACATAGTCCTCCCCCAAGGTTCTCCACGACGACCGATCCTGCGCCTCCCGCATCCAGCGGCTTCCCGCGTCCTTCACCAGGTCGTCGGTCCACCCTGTCGGGGGCCTACCCACGCTACGTCTTCCGGTGCGTGGTCGCCACTCGAGAACCCGTCGGCCCCATCGGGCATCGGTCCTACGGGCAATGTGTCCAGCCCACTGCCACTTTAGTGTTGCAATTTTTCGGGCTATGTCGGTTACTCTCGTTCTTCTGCGGATCTCTTCATTCCTGATTCGATCGCGCAGTGAAACCACAAGCACAGCCCTCTCCATTGCCCTTTGAGTGACTTTGAGCCTTCTTATAAGGCCCATTGTTAGCGACCACGTCTCAATTCCATAAGTCATCACTGTCAACACACACTGGTCGATGACTTTTGTGTTGAGACACTGCGGTATTTCGGACGAGAACATTTTACGTATAGTCCGGTTAAGTAGTCAAAAAGTAAAAAAAGCGCGAAGCCAGTCTGCATTTGACTATTGACGCGAAACAAGCGACAGTTAAGAATTTTTTTTTTTTATTAGTTATAAACTAGTGCTTGACTGCAATCCCGCCTGATGGTAAGCAGTGATGTAATCGTTGATGGTAAAACGCACTAGCTTATTAAGCCTATTCACTCAAAAAAACTGAGTGAATAGGAAGGAAGACGGCAGTTGAGCGAGGTGATGCAATGTTTAACCCAAAAACACAACCAACGATGCTGCGCCAGAGGATGATTGGAGACCCTCCACGACCAAACTCCCGACACAACAACATTAGGCACATCGTACCCGGTACACATCGCAACACAACTGCTCAGACCCGTCCTCCGTACGGCTTCACCAGACATCATGCCGGAACACGACGAATGGCTTGGCGGCAAGACTTTGTCTGGTGGGTGGTAACTTATGCCGGCGGCTGATGTTGTTGCCTACCACCGAGAAAAGAAGAGCCACCGAGAGAAGCTATCATTAAGAAGATTTACAGCAACATCCCAACGAGATCTTTAGTGCAACATCAGCTATGTTCTACTTATCATTGCCTACTATCGATTGTACCTTCGTTGCTAATAAAATTCGTAACCCTTAATACAATTTTTACAAGCTTTTTAACAGCTTCACTTGTATGTTTGCTTGTTTGTTTGTTTGTTTGTTCGTCTCTAACTCTTTGGCCTACGAGTGAGCGGCTCATTACTGTAAAATGGTGAAGCCGTACGGAGGACGGGTCTGAGCAGTTGTGTTGCGATGTGTGGCGGGTACGATGCGCCGAATGTTGTTGTGTCAGGAGTTTGGTCAGATCTCCAGATCAATCTCCCCCTAGCGCAGCATCGTTTGGTCGTGTTGGTCTTGGGTTTAACATTGCATCACTTCGCTCAACTGCCGTCATCCTTCCTATTCCTTAGTTTTTTAAGTGAATAGGCTTAATAAACTAGTGCGCTTTACCATAAACGATTGCATCACTGCTTACCATCAGGCGGGATTGCAGTCAAGTACTAGTTTATAATTATTAAAAAAAAAAAAAGCGTGGGGCGCTTAATATACAAAAAATATGGCACAAAGCGCCTCACGCTTTGTTTTTTTTTTAATTATTTTTAACTTTTTAGTTTGATATTTTTTAAAAGCATGCTTTTTTAAGTTTTTTAAACTATATTTTAGTACCCCTAGGCCATAACACTATGTAATATAAGTGTATTAAGCGCACACCAAAGCCGCCGACCCGCCGGGTTATGTTGAAACAAGCATGACGGCAATCCTCGCCCGCCGACATGTCGGCGGCTAGCGTACACAGTGCTCAGTTGCCCGGCGACATTTCAGCTGTAGTGACGTGCTAGTATTTAACTGCCAAATAAGTTTCTGACGTCAAGCCGCCGACATGCCGCCGGCAAAGTTTTAAGACTTGCAATGACTGAAACCGCCAACCTAGCGCGCCGGCAAAATGTTGCCGACAGATTTTAGAATAACTATCTTGTAAATTAAGAAAATAGAAGTTAAGCTTTGGTAATATTAGAATAGTGTAAAGCCTGCAATACATGTTGGTCGAGCTTAGACCAGCGCCAGCCTAGGCAAATTGATACAAGGCAAGCGCTACTGTCTATACGTTTGGCAAGTTTGAAGGAAACCAATACAAAATGGCCAACATAGACGAGCTTTGAGAAGACGCCCACATGTTGGCCCGCGCGGATAAACATGTGAATACTATTGGCCGAGCGCGCGCGAGCGCCTTTGATTTGTGCTGAAAAACCGACACCGCTCCGAAGTGAGGCAAGTGATCGCGAGCGACTGCGAGTGGAGGCAAGTTACGTCAAATGAGGTCTATACACGTTGGCGCTTGTCTTTACTCAGCCAACTAGGCGAGCGACACCGAGCGATAGCAAGACAAGCCAAATAAACTGTCTAAGGTGCGTATTACAGAACGTCACTCAAACTCAAGCTCTACTTAAGTCTCGTTTCAAGCCTTTTGATTGGTTGAAACTAGTTTTAAGTAATGCTTAAGCAGAGATCAATGCTTGAGTGACGTTCTGTAATACGGACCTAGATGTTGGTATTGGCCTTCACTCGGCAACGCTCGGCCAACATGTATCGCAGGCTTAAGAAAACTTGCCCACGTTTATACATTTCTATTGTTAAGAATACTTTTGATTATTTATTAATTTTAAATTGTTTCAGAATATCCTAGTTCAGGCACGTAAGACTTGGATTTAAGCTTATATTTAATTTGTCCTGTAAAGATTTTTGAATAAAAATTATTATTATCTTTTTTTTTTTTTTTTACGTATTATAAACTAGCGCTTGACCGCTATCCTGCCTGATGGTAAGCAGTGACGCAATCGTTGATGGTAAAGCGCACTAGTTTATTAAGAGCCTATTCACTCTAGCCTTGAAGACACTCAAATTGTAATCCGACGGAAACACCGCCGCTGGCATATTGTTTTACATTTAAAAATATAAAAAATAGTAGCCCACCGGTATCGGGAACAGGGTCCAAGCTACCGGCGGTCAGGGCTCCAGAGAGAGGAATTTCCTGACGATGCGAGCCGTGTCCAGCAGCACCGCTTTCTGAATCAAGCCCTTGATCCAGCTGCCCAACGAGAGCCTCCTGGGGTGTAGGTCGAGGCTCTTGGCTATTAAGCCATTGGCTGTCACGACTATCGGTAGAATTATTGCTGAATCCACTTCCCACATGTCGACAACTTGTGAGCCAAGTCAAGATAGGTACTTGATTTGTTTATCTTTCTCAGCTTTCACGAGGTTCTCATCATGTGGGATGGTTATGTCAACAATCATTGCACGCCGCTCTGATCGATCCACCAGCACTATATCAGGCTTATTGGCAACAATAGTCCTGTCAGTGATGATGGATCGATCCCAGTACAATGTGATATGGCCATTTTCGAGAACTGGGTCGGGCGTATACCTGTAGTACGGCACCTCCGATTCCACAAGGTTGTATTTAAGAGCAAGTTGCTGATGAATGATCCTGGCTACAAGGTTGTGTCTATGCAAGTACTCTCCGTTAGCTAGACGAGAACACCCGGAGATAATATGCCTTATTATTATTTTTATTAAATTATTATACAGAGTGGTGCTGACAATACGACAATAAATTAAAGATCGTGTACCTCAACACGTTCTCAATGTACCCATAAAATATCATATAAATATATCCATTAGTTTAGTCACAGGAAACTATTTTTCATTTTCACATTTTCTACATGATGTACATGTTGATAAGGAAGCGCTTACAGGTTGATGACCGCCGCATCCAGCGGTACTAAACTTCAATAATAATGGCGCGAAAAAGCAAGTCGATACAGGAACACGCTGTCGCCGATCACCAATATTTTAAATGATGTTCTATTCCGTTTGCAATTTTATGCCCTTAAGTTAGTTTGAAATTTTCAATTTTTTATTTTTGCTGCTAGGTTTTTTCTATGGTTCAGGATTATTGCTATGAACCAGAATGGTCTGTGTTTTCATTTATTGTCGTATTGTCAGCACCGCTCTGTATGCTGGCCGGCTTTGGTGTAAAGCTTGGAGTATGAGCTGACCTGAACATGAAGGTGTTGATCTGAACGTGAGGCAGAGCGGCTCGCAGCGCCGTGAGAGCGTGTGTGTGTAGCATGCCCCACACGTCCACGTATTGCAGGGAAGGCATACTGCCCAGCTTGCTGTACAACAGATAAAATACAGACATTTTGCATTTGATTTATTGTAACAAAAGAGGTTGGGAGACAAGAAGAGATGTGATATAATCAATACATAGTATAAAACAAAGTCGCTTTCGCTGTATGTCCGTATGTATGCTTAGATCTTTAAAACTACGCAACGGATTTTGACGCGGTTTTTTTTAATAGATAGAGTGATTCTTAAGGAAGGTTTAGACTACCTTTTATCCCGGAAAAAATTGATATTCCCGAGGGAAATCCAAAAAGAGCGATATAACCGAACTCTACGCGGGCGAAGCCGCGGGCGGAAAGCTAGTCTTATATATAAAATTCTCGTGTCCCAGTTTTCGTTCCCCAACTCCTCCGAAACGACATGACCGATTCTCATGAAATTTTGTGAGCGTATTGAGTAGGTCTGAGAATCGGTCAACATCTATTTTTCATCCCCCTAAATGTTAGGGATAGTCCACCCCTAATTTTTTTTTTATTTTTAGACAAAATTTTTAGTTTCTATTTTTTTATGATACAACATACAAAAATACATACAATCCTAAATTTTCACCCTTCTACGATCAGCCCTCATTTTTTAATAGCCATTTTAGTAATTTAATCATTTTCATCTCCGGTCGAAAACTGATCAATCGTCATTTAATTAGTTTTATTCCCGAGGGAAATCTAAAAAACGCGATATTGCGGTATAAATTCCAGCATCGTCTTCCCCGCGTAGCGCACGACTACGCTCCGGTCCCTGAAGTAATCCTCGACAAGACGTCTCAGATTAACGGGAATACCCTTCTCTACCATTCTGCACTTTATGGCAGGCCACCATGGGTTGTCGAACGCCCCCTCGATGTCCAGAGAGACTATCAGGGCGGTCTCCTTCTTGTGGAGGATGCCTCTGACGTGCTGCACCAGGTCGTACAGCGCGTCCTGCGTGCTGCGGTACGAAGCCGTACTGCCGCGCATTGGACTTGGGCAAGAAGTGTCAATGTATTCGTCGGCACAGCCATATCGAGCCATACCGCCGGTTCCGCCGTTTAACAAAAGATGTCCTCACTAAGGGGTTATGTTGAAATTGTCACCTGTAAAATGTGATATCGTAAGTTCAGACATCTGGTAATAACATACACTTAGAGTATTAGTGACTCTGTATCAGTATCACATATTTATTACTAGCTTTCAGCCCGCGGCTTCGCCCGCGTGGAGTACGTTTATATCGCGCTTTTAGATTTCCCTCAGAAACATCAAATTTTTCCGGGATAAAAGGTAGCCTATGTTCATTCTCAGGGTCCAAAGATTGTCTGGGCCAAATTTCATCAAAATCGGTTGAGAGGTTTAAGCGGGAAAGCGTAACAGACAGACAGACAGACAGAGTTACTTTCGCATTTATAATATTAGTATGGATTCTACGACCATTTGGTAATTTGCTTAATACATAACCATAAGTCATATCTCAATAGTACTCATTCCTGCCAAGTCGTGTTACAATGACCATTTCTACACGGGTAAACCGTACTACAATGAAACTTTTTTTATGGCTATGGCATCAAAAATCAACATAATTATGATTATGCCAAAAAGCGCGCGAATTTGCGTTATGACTAAACATCGCGTGTTATTAGGCTGTATGGATGAATTGCCTTTGCCTTTCATTTGTGGGAGTACCACATAGTTTTTTTTTTATTACAAAAATGCCAAGTTTTGGGCCGAATACGCGTCATTTGCGGGAACTTTTGATTTACTTCTTTAATTTGAAGAAATCTGCAGCTTAGGTCCATCGATTGCTTGCAGAAGCTTATGGTGAAGCTACTTTAAGCGAGAGAAGTTGTCGTGAGTGGTTTCAAAAGTTTAGAATCTGTGAAGACAAAGAACGTAGTGAAAGACCGGAAAGTAGGTAGCAGCGACTGAGCGCGAGGTGCTCGAGGTGCAGAGATGAGGTAACCACCTCCCGTCTGCAGTATACAGACAGACGTGTACAATATGAGATATAGTACTCACGTCAGGGCATGTGCGGGCAGTAGGTAGCAGCGACTGAGCGCGAGGTGCTCGAGGCGCTGCAGGTCGGTGAGTGCGACGGCGGCGCGGCCTGTGAGACGTCCGCAGTCCGATACGTCCAGCTCCAGGAGGCGCGGGCAGCGACAAACCAGACGTTCCACTACTGCGAATGAGACGGTAACAAAGGTGTTAGAACTGTTTTTTTCCTTTGAGGCAGCGTGTACCAATGTATAATTACATACCTACACACAGCCTCCGTGGCGTAGCGGTAGGAAACGCGGCCGCTGCGTAAGGAGGCGCAAATATTTGTATGCATGAATATGAATATTTGCACTGGTCTGGTCATGCAACGGAAAGCACGTTAAGCCGTTAGTCCTAATTTCCATAAGAACATCTAGTGGCTATCGTTATGGGTTATTGGAGCCCTCAAAAGTCCAACAATAGGGATGTATCCAAGGTATAGAATCAAAAAAAAAAAAAAAAAAAAAAAAAAAAAAATTAAGACCCGTATTTTTTATTTTGTCGAAATTACCAAAAACTACTGAGATATAGCGTATTAAAGTTACGGAGTGGGGGCGAATTACGTCACGCCGTGGTATATCTTGTACCACGGCGTGACCTATATGACGTGAATGAAAGAAAAAATACGTGTTCAATCCATACTAATATTATAAATGCGAAAGTAACTCTGTCTGTCTGTTACGCTTTCCCGCTTAAACCTCTCAACCGATTTTGTTGAAATTTGGCAGAGACAATCTTTAGACCCTGAGAAACGCGATATAACCGAACTCCACGCGGGCGAAGACGCGGGCGGAAAGCTAGTATTTTTTATAAATCTACCTGATGGACATTAAATTATTTTTTAGGATACAACCCAATTGGTCTTACTGCAGTGTCCCGGTCCCGGTTGCCATACAAACATCTAGTGGCAGTCGTTACGGGTTGTTGGAGCCCTCAAAAGTCCAATAATTGTTCTAACTGCAATGCTTCGATATCGCCTTTGGGTTGTGGAGGTCAGACGGCAGTCACTTCACGGAAAATATTGAAGTTTAGCCAAAATCAGCAGTTAGACTGGTAAAGCGGACCCCAAACTCCGAAGCTGAAAAATGTTTCAGATGCGACTGGGATTAACGCTGAGATGATGATGATGAGTAATCATCGACTGACCTCTACCGCTATGGGCGGAGAAGGGCGTGTCAGACTTTTACTGACTAAAACCCACCCGTGTTCCTTCACTTGCCTGTGCCAGGGATACGGTATCTCTTTGGAACCGCCCGCGGCCCTAGCAGGCATCGATCCTAGTGCACCCTAAATTAAGTACTAACGGTCGCCAGCGACTTCGTTCTCGTTGAGTTAGTAATTCGAACATGTTATGCTCCGCTCCTATTGGTCACAGCGTGATGTTATATAGCCTAAAGCCTTCCTGGATTAATGGGCTATTAAACACAAAAATAATTTTTCAAATCGGAGCAGTAGTTCCCGAGATTAGCGCGAACAAACAAACAAGCTTTATATATTAGTATAGATAGATATAAAATTCTCGTGTCACAGTTTTCTTTCCCATACTCCTCCTAAACGGCTTGACCGATTCTCATGAAATTTTGTGAGCGTATTGAGTAGGTCTGAGAATCGGCCAACATCGGTCCACCCCTAAATTTTATTTTTTAGACAACATTTTTATTTTCTATTTTTTTATGATACAACATACAAAAATACATACAATCCTACATTTTCACCCTTCTGCGATCAACCCTTATTTTTTAATAGCCATTTTAGTAATTTAATCATTTTTCATCTCCGGTCGAAAACTGATCAATCGTCATTTAATTAGTTTTATTCCCGAGGGAAATCTAAAAAACGCGATATAACCGAATTCCACGCGGCGAAACCGCGGGCGGAAACTAGTATATTAGTATAGATAGATAGATAGACTTACTGTCATCGGTCATGATCCTCGCCCCGCCAATGTTAAGCCGCTGTAATCTCTGTGGAGCCGCTGTAACCAGCACATCCAGCGCTGCCTCCGACAAACTACACCACGATATGTTCAATGACACCAAGCTGGAACAGAAAAAAATCATTGAATTACATCGTCATCAACTTTTTATCGTCCCACTGCTGGGCACAGGTCTCCTCTCATACAGAGAAGGATTGAGCGTAATCACCACGCTTGCTCAATGCGGGTTGGCCATTTCAGACTTAAAGTTCAACATAAACGCATGTAATATAGAGGTAATTTCTCCTGATTAGTCGTGCAAACATTAAAGAAGGAGGGTTTATGTGCGGATTTAATCTACACATACGACAGTAAATCCATACTAATATTATAAATGCGAAAGTAACTCTGTCTGTCTGTTACGCTTTCCCGCCTAAACCTCTCAACCGATTTTGATGAAATTTGGCACAGACATTCTTTAGACCCTGAGAAAGAACATAGGCTACCTTTTATCCCGGAAAAATTTGATGTTCCCGAGGGAAATTTAAAAAGCGCGATATAACCGAATACCACGCGGGCGAAGCCGCGGGCGGAAAGCTAGTAAACAATATATGTTTCATTTACAAGGATTCTTAGAATCACAACATTACTATGTAAATATAATATAAGGCGTCTTGCATGACGGCGAACAGTGGGCAGCTCGCCGCCCGGTAAGGACCAGGCCCGGGTCGACGGCACGTTGTGTATCACACGCGCCTCAAAGGGATGTCAGCACATCGTAACGGGGTCCGTGATCGGGCTTCATCTTATTGACTGACCGACCTTCTGACAATTCAAAAGTTCCTGTAACTGGTTTATTTGAAACTAGCTTTCCGCCCGCGGCTTCGCCCGCGTGGAGTTCGGTTATATCGCGCTTTTTAGGTTTCCCTCGGGAACATCAAATTTTTCCGGGATAAAAGGTAGCCTATGTTCTTTCTCGGGGTCTAAAGATTATCTGTGCCAAATTTCATCAAAATCGGTTGAGAGGTTTAAGCGGGAAAGCGTAACAGACAGACAGACAGACAGACAGACAGACAGAGTTACTTTCGCATTTATAATATTAGTATGGATAGTATGGATAAATGCTTTGATTTTGATTTTTTTGATTTATTGACAATGATAAATTATGAAATAGGATTCCAGATCTGGAGTCATCATCATCATCCCAGCGTTAATCCCAGTCGCATCCGAAGCCTTTTCAGCTTTGGAGTCTGGGGTCCGCTTTACCAGTCCAACTGCTGATATGGCTAAACTTCGACATTTTCCGTGAAGCGACTGCCGTCTGACCTCCACAACCCGAAGGCGACATCAAAGCATTGCAGTTAGAGACCAAAAACCCCCAACAACCCGTAACGACTGCCACTAGATGTTCGTATGGCAACCGGGCCCAACGGCTGAACGTGCTTTCCGAGGCACGACTAGACCAGTGCAAATATTCAAATCCAGGTTTCCTCAAGATGTTTTCCTTCACCGTTAGTCATTGGTGTCCAAGATATACTTAGAAAGTGAGCACAATGTACTTGCTGTAAAGCATCGATTTGTTGGGTTAGTCTTTTTTTGTTGTTTTTTTTTTTTTGTGTGATTTCCATAATGGACGCTCTTAGCGTACAATATAAAGGGTGTATCTGACATCGACGCACAAACGGGTACCATGGATCCAGTACATGATTCTGAACCCCCCAGTGGTGGATTTTTTCGTCGGCTTTTTCATGATTAAAAAAAAATAAATGTAATTTGTTTTCACTTCAGACCATTCACAATTGCTATACTTTTATAACCCAATAAGATTTTAAAGTCAAAATTAAATTATTCGCTAATTACATAAAAAAGCGCAATGAAAACAAAACCCGAAAAATGATCTTATCAGCTGATTTAATAGAGTTCACATCAGGGATCAACATTATACCTACAAACTCGCACGGCGGCACGCTTGCAACGTTCAAAAGCCGAGCCGACACTTTTTTTTAAACAGTGTGTACTCTGTAACCGTTCATTAACGACATAAATGACTATCATAATTTTATTAGTGGCATGCGATCTAGCCTTTTCGCGAAGTTTGCGTTACGATGTCAGATACACCCTGTATTTCTGTTGTGTTCTGTAGTTCTGTTTTTCTGTTTTATAATTTAAATGAATATTTTGGTAAAAATTAATAAAGTAATTTAATGTAATTTAGACTTATCGTATCCGTTTATAATCTTTTATTTATTTGATATTGCATGTCCGACTTGGATAAACTGTTGAGCCAAAGCATTGTATTTACAATTAAATAACATCAATATGTACACAGTTAAGCAATAAATGAATCTTTATCTTTATCGTTCTCACACGGTTGATTTCAACATGAATGATGTAATCAAATATTTGTATCAATAGCTTGATAATTTAAAAGAGTGTCCATGGCGTTTCTTGCCCGTTCTTCTCCATAAGTACCTACTCTTTGGAATGGGCGACTAGCTTCATCTTATTGACTGACCGACCTTCTGACAATTCAAAGGTGCCTGTAACTGGTTTATTTGAAATAAATGCTTTGATTTTGAAAGTACTTATAACTTTAGAAAAGTTACATTGGTACTTGCCTGACCTGGAATCGAACCCGCGCACTTATACTTGAGAGGCTGGTGCTTTAACCACTAGGCCACCATGACTACTTATTACGAATTACATTTTTTTTTTTAATCTGTACTTCTCTTTCTTATCTGAATTCTTTAATCTTCTGTAAAATTAGTCCGCGCCTCCGTAAACTTTCGTATTTTTGGTTGCCATGTTTTTAATCGCGTCTAAAATCTTTGAGGAGAGATAACATTTTTTTATTATTTATCCATACTAATATTATAAATGCGAAAGTAACTGTCTGTCTGTCTGTTACGCTTTCCCGCTTAAACCTCTCAACCGATTTTGATGAAATTTGGCACAGACAATCTTTAGACCCTGAGAAAGAACATAGGCTACCTATTATCCCGGAAAAATTTGCTATTCCCGAGGGAAATCTAAAAAACGCGATATAACCGAACTCCACGCGGGCGAAAAGCTAGTATATATACAATATGTAAAGAAAACCCCGTCCGACCTAAAAGGATAATAAAGGTTTAGGTAAGCACATGACCAAATAAAATATGAAATTTTACATAATCATAATAGTAATAATACTAATGAATTTTGAAATCCTTTTTTAGCGCGATTTAATTCCAACTTGCCCAAAATTTGGTATTTTTTTAAAAGTGACAACACCATTTTAGACAGTATTGTTATGAGTGATGCGACCACGTGCCGCGTGCCCTGCCCCCTTCACCCGCGCATATATGCCTACCGCACATGTATTAACCTACCTCACTTTTTCGAAATAATATTTACTTTTTAGGGCGATTTTTTTTAAGTTCGGCCCGGCTTTGTAGGCATTAGTAGAATCACTTATCGATACCTAACAAAACCTTCACGGATCGGACAGGGTTTTCTTTACATATTGAATATTAGACAGATAACACTAACGTGTTATCTGTCTAATATACAATACTAATGTATAGTCCTGTCAAATTATATCTTAGTTTGATAAAACTAAACTAATATTATCTTCTGGCCTTTTCTTTTTTTATATACAAATTATAAACTAGCGCTTGACCACAACCTCGCCTGATGGTAAGCAGTGATGCAATCGTTGATAGTAAAGCGAGCTAGTTTATGAAGAGCCTATTTACTAAATGAACTGAGTAAATAGGAAGGAAGACGGCAGTTGAGCGAGGTGATGCAATGTTAAACCCAACAACACGACCAAAGAAGCTGCGCCAGAGAGAGATTGATCTGGAGACCCTCCACGACCAAACACCCGACACAACACAACTGCTCAGACGACGGGTCTGAGCAGTTGTGTTGTGTCGGGAGTTTGGTCGTGGTCGTCTCGCTTCTAAAACAATAATCCATACTATTATTATAAATGCGAAAGTGTCTGTCTGTCTGTCCTGCTTTCACGCCAAAACTACTGAACCGATTGTAATGAAATTTGGTACACAGATAATCTAGAGCCGAGAAAGGAAATAGGTTATATAACATCGCGCTATGTACGACCAATAGGAGCAGTGTAGTAACAAAAAATGTTGCGAAAACGGAAGCTAACGCGGACGTACTACATATTGCTCCCATTATTTTAACAGGCGCTTATTTTATATCAACTGAGCTCTTTTTAATTCTTTTCAGAATGGACTACTGCTTTGACAAAAACTATTGAATGGATTTTGAGGAAACCTTGCAGTAATGTAGGCATTTATCCTGGCGTTCCCATGGAAACGGGAACCACCGCGCTCTGTAACTGAAGTCCACGCGGACGGAGTCGCGGGCAACAGCTAGTAATAAATAAATCTTACTTATTGCATCCCTCCAATATGTACTGAAGTCCTGCAGCGGTCACGCCTTGTGCCATCGTTAAATTCAATGTTTCTAGATTACTACATTTACCTGAAACAAAAAAAGACAACTTTTACTAAAGATAACATATAAAGGGTGTCTCTGACATCGACGCACAAACGAGTACCATGGATCCAGTACATGATTCTGAACCCCTCAGTGGTGGAATTTTTCGTCGGTTTTTACATGATTTGAAAAAAAAAAGAATGTAGTTTTTTTTTCACTTTAGACCGTTCATAATTGCTATACTTTTATAACCCAACTGTGATGTATAGATATTACAATTAAAATGTAGGCCTGCGACACCCGTCGGTGGGGGGCATTACGTTGCCGGCAGTCCCAGCGAATGGTAGTGCCGCACCGCACTAAGTGATTGATTTCTGTGTTTTATTTCTAAACCACCCGACCCAAACGTAAGACACAACACCAGTAAGATTTTATAGTAAAAAATTATTAATTCGCTAATTACACCAAAAACCGCAATGTGAACAATAATAGAAAACCTCTCCTATCAGCTGATTTAACAGAGTTCACATGAGGGGTCAACGTCATACCTACAAACACGCGCGGCGGCACGCTTGCAACGTTCAAAGGCCGAGCCAACACTTTTTTTTTAAACACTGTGATTTCTGTAACCGCTCATGAACGACATAAATGACTATCATAATTTTATTAGTGGCATGCGGTCTAGCCTTTTCGCGAAGTTTGCCAGCCTATAATGATCCCATTTTTGGGACACAGACCTCCTCTCGGTGAGAGCGGGTGGGCCGTAATCTACCACGCTGGCCCAGTGCGGGTAGCTAGTAACATTTTAATACAGGATAGAATTGTAAAATTAGCTGCAAAACAATAAAGGAAAACTGTATAATAGGCAACTGTAATTAAATGTCGTGGTGGCCTAGTGGTTAAAACACCAGCCTCTCAAGTATGAGTGCGCGGGTTCGATTCCAGGTCAGGCAAGTACCAATGTAGCTTTTCTAAAGTTATATGTACTTTCTAAGTATATCTTGGACACTAATGACTGAAGGTGAAGGAAAACATCTTGAGGAAACTTGGACTTTTAAGTCTGAAATCGCCAACCCGCATTGAGCAAGCGTGGTGATTACGCTCAATCCTTCTCTGTATAAGAGGAGACCTGTGCCCAATAGTGGGACGATAAAAAGGTTGTTGATGATGTATAATAGGCTATTTGACAGTATGAATTTTTTTGTGATTATTTGCTTTAAATGCATAAAATGAGGGTTCTTTATGTCATTTACATGAGTTTTAATGAAAATAGTAACAATTAATATATCCAAAAACACAAAAATATGTTTGACTTTTTGTATCTCGCGCCACATATTGTGAAACGACCCGGAATGGCTAATGTCACGATGACGTCATACGCGCATCAGCACTTGTTGTTGTTCTGTGTTCTCAGGTGTTTTATCGATGTATATGTACAACCCGGTATAGCACACCACTTGTAAACCATTTTATTAGCTAAACAACAACAAATAACAGATTAATACAAACACCACTGCGGAACCGAAAATCGTTTATATCGTCTTGTGACGTCACTTACAAGGCTTGACGCCATATTGCTGAATAAAGCGTTTCGGCGGCTTATTTGAATTTTGAATTTTTATTTGCATGTTTCTTACGAACGTATTTCGTATTTAAAATATATAAAAAAAAAAAAAATACTTTCGGTGACTTCTTAACCGCAACCAAGTAATTCAAAATAGAAATGATAAATCTGTTAAATAGCCTATTATTGAACCACACCCAAATAAGAATATCATATAGAGCACAGCTAGGTTAGACAAGCGTCCTACCTGTAAATGTGTGAAAGAGAATGTATGAAAGAAAGATTAAGTATGAAAAATAAAAGTGCGAGAAGCAAAATTGCGAGAACTGGTATGAAAATGTATAGTAGATAAAGTCTCTGGTCCAATGTCGACCTCCGTGGCGCAGCGGTCAACACGCTTGCCTGTGACGTGGAGGCCCCGGGTTCGATCCCCGGCCAGGTCATGATGGGAAACGATCATTTCCTGATTGGCCTGGGTCTTGGATGTTTATCTATATATGTATCTATTACAAAATATAGTATCGTTGAGTTAGTATCCCATAACACAAGTCTCAAACTTTGGGGCTAGCTCAATCAGTGGTTTAAAAAAAAAATGTCGGGAGAATAGGCGGTAATTATAAAAAAAAAAAAAACATTTTAATACAGAAAGTTAGATTTCATCACAATTAAAAATGTATACCATCCAACAAGATGGGCACGGTTCAGCTATTTTTTTTTTATAGTCATAAACTAATGCTGAACCGCATATTTGCCTGATGGTAAGCAGTGATGCAATCGTAGATGGTAAAGCGCACTAGTTTATTAAAACCTAGAAGACACTTAAATTGTAGTCAGACGGAAACACAAAACAAACGCTTCGTCCGGATCGTTGTGGTGTTAACAACGTAAGGGTGGAAACTCGCCGTAGGACTGGTCGTCCGATGGTGGAACGGAGATTTTTTTTTATACAATATGTAAAGAAAACCCTGTCCGATCCGTGAAGGTATTGTTAGGTATCGATAACTGATTCTACTAATGCCCACAAAGACAGACTAAACTTAAAAAAAAAACCCCTAAAAAAATAAATATTATTTCACAAAAAGACGTAACTTTAATACATGTGCGTTATGCAACCCCTTCCGCGGGCGACGAGGGGCAGGGCACGCGGCACCTGTGACGTGGTCGCGTCGCTATTCGCTTATAATAATAACGGTGTTGTCACTTTTTTAAAAATTACCAAATTTCGGGGAAATTGGAATTAATTCCCGGGAAAAAAGGATTATTTCAAAATTCATTAGTATTGTTACTATGATGATTATGTACAATTTTATATTATATTTAGTCAAGTATTTACCTAACCTTTATTATCCTTATGGGTCGGACAGGGTTTTATTTTTTATTTTTATTTATTAAAACTTCATGCACAATGAAAAAAATTGCACAATGGCGGACTTAATGCCTTAGGCATTTTCTACCAGTCTACCTTAAGGTGATGCAGAGACAAAACATGGTAGGTGCAAAGATATAAAAGAGAAGTTAAAAGAGAAACACAAAAAAAATATTATAATAAATACATAAGGTTTTCTTTACATACTGTATATTATAAACCAGCGCTTGACCGCAATCCTACCTGATGGTAAGCAGTGACGCAATCGTTGATGGTAAAGCGCACTAGTTTATTAAAAGCCCATTCACTCTCACTTGAAGACACTCAAATTGTAGTCCGACGGAAACACCGCCGCTGGCAAATAGTTCCAGTCCCTCGAAGTACGCGGTATAAAGGAGGAAGCGAAACGCTTCGTCCGGATCGTAGTGGTGTCAACAACGTAAGGGTGGAAACCAGCCGTACGACGGGTCGTCCGCTGGTGGAACGGAGATGGGGGAATTAAATCATGATATTCCCTCGCACACTCTCAAAATACATCCTATAGAACACCGCCAGGCTGGCTACTCTTCGCCTGTGCTCCAGGTCTTGGAGACCGTTTTGGCCCTAGCCTCACATCGTGACGGGGTCCACGAAGACCGATGCCTCCTGGGTCAGGGTTGCGGGTTGGTTAAACAAGAAACCGTCGCCCTGGCGCACAGGCAAGTGAAGAAATACGGGGGGGTTTTAGTCAGTAACGAAGCGTTTCGCTTCCTCTTTTAAACCGCGTACATCGAGGGACTGGAACAATTTGCCAGCGACAGTGTTTCCGTCGGACTACAATTTGAGTGTCTTCAAGGCTAGAGTGAATAGGCTCTTAATAAATTAGCGCGCTTTACCATCAACGATCGCATCACTGCTTACCATCAGGCGCGATTGCAGTCAAGCGCTAGTTTAGTTTCTCCCTCATCATCATCATTTCAGACGTCTCTCGAAGGTTCTCCACGACGACCGGTCCTGCGCCTCCCGCATCCAGCGGTTTCCCGCGACCTTCACCAGGTCGTCGGTCCACCTTGTCGGGGGCCTACCCACGCTACGTCTTCCGGCGCGTGGTCGCCACTCGAGAACCCGTCGGCCCCATCGGGCATCGGTCCTACGGGCAATGTGTCCAGCCCACTGCCACTTTAGTGTTGCAATTCTTCGGGCTATGTCGGTTACTCTCGTTCTTCTGCGGATCTCTTCATTCCTGATTCGATCGCGCTGTGAAACCCCAAGCATAGCCTCTCCCTGGCCCTTTGAGTGAATTTGAGCCTTCTTATAAGGCCCATTGTTAGCGACCACGTCTCAATTCCATAAGTCATCACTGGCAACACACACTGGTAGAAGACCTTTGTTTTGAGACACTGCGGTATTTTGGACGAGAAGATTTTACGTAGCTTCCCGAAAGCAGCCCAGCCGAGTTGGATTCGACGATTGACCTGTTTCTCGAGGTTGGACCTTACTAACTGATTTTATTGAAATTTGGTACAATGATAGAGTTGACCTTAAGAAATAACCAACATAGGATAGTCTTGATTCCGGACTTTTGAAGAGTCCTCTTGGAAACGCGATATAACCGAACTCACGCGGGCGGAAAGCTAGTAATTTATAATAATAATAATAAAAAAACGCTACCTTCCGCTCCACCCAGAGCGGAAGAGGTCATTTGAGAATTTCCCACACCAAACAAAAAAAGCCCATTAGCCTCTTTCATTAGATGTCTCTCTATAATTATTTTATCTTGATGTTTTACTCACCAATTAACTCACAACTGCTATCCTGCAGCTGAACACTCTCCAAACTCAACTTCTTGAGGCTCGGACAAGTTTTCAGCAGATTATTAAGCGTTAAACTGTCTATGGTCGACATGCTTAGATCTAGGTAGTGTATGCGGGACGCAGCGGGGAGGGATGCGGGGTGCCATTCCGCTATCTGTAAGAGAAGACCATTGTTATTTTAAGTAGGATTGTAACGGAGCTTCGCCTCCGCCTCCGTTACTGCGGAAGTTCCGCAAGAAATCATATCTTCGCCTCCGCCTCCGCACAATTTTATGCGGAGTTATAACGGAGGTTTATTCACATATTCATAAAATATTAACGCGCAAGCAACGACGCTCGACAACCGTCCGGCCGCGTATTGCGCGAAATGTTCAAGAATCAACGAGTGCAAGGCGGGGACGCGGTTGAGTGGGGGTGTGATATGTCGTTTCGTTTGTCAACACGCCTGCCTGCGACGTGGAGGCCCCGGGTTCGATCCCCGGTCAGGTCATGATGGAAAACAATCTTTTCTTGATTGGCCTGGGTCTTATAAAATATAGTATCGTTGAGTTAGTATCCCATAACACAAGTCTCGAACTTACTTTGGGGCTAGCTCAACCTGTGTGATTTGTCTGTATATATTTATTTATTTAATTAATGATACACGACAGGAATCAACCTGTGGAAGTACTTTGACGTAGTTTTCCCGATGTTTATGAATAAAAACTACGCAAATTAAAAATAAGTAAATAAATATAATACGCAAATTACTATTTATATAAAACATAATTATTATTTTTTTCTATATCCTCTTTCACCTCCGCCTCCGTTAACCTCCGCATCCGCGGAGGTGAAACACGTCGCCTCCGCATCCGCCTCCGCCTCCGCTATAAGACCTCCGTTACAACCCTAATTTTAAGTACTAGGAAGTGTCGATGGGTGGTCGTTTTGGGGGACTGTCTTAT
Organism: Sesamia nonagrioides; assembly: GCA_017933935.1. NCBI lineage: Eukaryota > Metazoa > Arthropoda > Insecta > Lepidoptera > Noctuidae > Sesamia > Sesamia nonagrioides. The sequence goes on from JADWQK010001571.1 coordinate 868,238, forward strand.
GTAATACTAGCTGTTGCCCGCGACTCCGTCCGTGTGGACTTTAGTTTACAGCGCGCGGTGGTTCCCGTAAATTAAAAAGAACTCAGTTGATATCACAGAACAGATAAAAACTCTATTCCGTGGTTGATATAAAATAAGCGCCTGTTAAAATAATGGGAGCAATATGTACGTCCGCGTTTACCCCCGTTTTCGCAAGTTTTTTTTACTGCTCTGCTACTATTGGTCATAGCGGGATGTTATATATAGCCTATGTCCTTTCTCGGGTTCTAGAGTATCTGTGTGCCAAAGTTCATTACAATCGGTTCAGCAGTTTTGGGATGAAAGCCGGACGGAATGACAGACAGACAGAGATACTTTAGCATTTATAATATTAGTATGAATTGACGTTCAAAAAGTGCTGATTCTCAACCTAATTTGAATAAATGACTTGATTTTGATTTTATAGACATTTAAAAACTATACTACATAAGTTTTTGTTTATAAGAAACCTGAAACACGTGTCCAGTATTTTTAAGTAAAGAATCTATGTTCAAAATTTCAAAAAGATATCATGAAGAACCACAAAGGTAAGAGCTTGATATTCCTACTTGGTTGTCCCAACAAAAAAATATGGTCAAAGTTCCGCTCGGACGGGCGAGCGTGGTGCGTTGACCTCTAGCGTCAGCTGTAGCGAGCGGCGCAAGTACGATGATGATATATCGTATTCGCTCGGGAACAATGTAACCATTCTGCAAGAATTTCTAAATGTATTTGGGAAAAAATATAACATGGTATAACAATTATTGGAATCTTAAACTAGTGCTTGTCTGCAATCCCGCCTGATGGTAAGCAGTGATGCAATGGTTGATGGTACAGCGAGCTAGTTTATTAAGAGTAGCCTATTCACTCTGATAATGATTAAGTTTACTTCATCATTATCATCATCATTCTTTTTTATCGTCCCACTGCTGGGCACAGGTCTCCTCTTATACAGAGAAGGATTGAGCGTAATCACCACGCTTGCTCAATGCGGTTTGGCGATTTCAGACTTAAGGTCCAGGTTTCCTCAAGATGTTTTCCTTCACCTTCAGTCATTGGTGTCCAAGATGTACTTAGAAAGTACATATAACTTTTATAGAAAAGTTACACTGGTACTTGCCTGACCTGGAATCGAACTCGCACCCACATACTTGAAAGGCTGGTGTTTTAAACACTAGGACACCACGACTTTATTACTATTTATTTATACAATATGTTAAGAAAACCCTGTCCGACCCGTAAGGATAGTAAAGGTTAGGTAAACACATGACCAAATAACATATGAAATTTTATATAATCATCATAGTAACAATACTAGTGAATTTTGAAATAATCTTTTTTCCCCACGAATCGATTCCAACTTCCCCAAAATTTGGTAATTTTTAAAAAGTGACAACATTATTTTAGGCGGTATAATTCTGAGCGAATAGCGATGCGGCAGTGTGCCACGTGCCCTGCCCCTCTTCGCCCGCGCCTGTGTGGTCTGCCGCACATGTTTTAAGTTACCTCTTTTTGCGAAATAATATTTATTTTTTTAGGGGGATTTTTTTTTAACTTTAGCCCGGCTTTGTCGGCATTAGTAGAATCAGTTATCGATACCTAACAATACCTTCACGGATCGGACAGGGTTTTCTTTACATATTGTATATGTACCTATTATAAATATAGTATCGTTGAGTTAGTATCCCATAACACAAGTCTCGAACTTACTTTGGGGCTAGCTCAATCTGTGTGATTTGTCCGTACATATTTGAAAATCCGCTTGCTAACGAAGATATCCAACATGCTGTCAGAGTTGCTAAAATTAACAATGACAATTCACGTCCTCGGCCAATCATTGTTAAGCTACGTAGTCCTCGTTCCCGGGACGGCATCTTAGCTGCGGTCAGTAAATTCAATCGTAAGGATCCCGAGAAAAAGCTTTGTACACAGCACCTTGGAATTGGAGGAACTGTAAGCCCTGTCTACGTTTCGGAGCATTTATCTCCAGCACTTAAATCGCTCCACGCTGCAACTCGTATAAAAGCCCGGGAAATGTTTTATAAATTTGTATGGGTTCGCAATGGACGAATTTTTGCTAGGAAAACAGTGGAACATCAAGCTATTGTAATTAAAAATGTTGATAGTCTTAAGCTTTTAGTATAAGTTGTGAATGTATTTAGCTAATAATGAATTGGTGTATTTGATGATCGCAATGCTTGACATATACTATCAGAACGTGCAGGGCCTTAGAACTAAGACTAGCGAGGTTTCAAAGAATATTCTGTTGTCGAATTATAAGATTATTGCATTTACTGAAACCTGGCTCAAAGCAAATATTTCAAATCATGAATTGATCGATGATAGATACGTTGTTTATCGCAGGGACCGATCAAGCAGTAGTAATTCTAAAAAGGACGGCGGTGGGGTGCTTTTGGCCGTTTCTAGGGACATACCGTCTGCTCGTGTTAAGAGTTGGGAAACAAATGTGGAGGACTTGTGGGTCACTTTGGAGATTGGCATGGGCTCAAGTACTAGGAAGCTTGCTATATGCGTTGTATATCTACCTCCACCAGTTAAAACCGAAACCCTAAAATATTTTTTGGATAACGCAGATAATATTGCCGATCGGGCCGATGACCTTGTTATTTTAGGTGATTTTAACTTGGGTTTCATTAATTGGGACCCTTATAAAGATGGTAATTATATGGTACCGTCTAACCATGACTCTCCCCTGGGACATTCTATTACCGACTTTATTTTCATTAACAGTCTCTTTCAAGTCAATCCGATTGCGAATAGTGACGGCAGGTTTTTGGATTTAGTTATAACTAGCTGCCAAGATGCATATGTCGTAAGCCCTTCGAGCGAGCTGAGCAAATGTTATAAGCAGCATCCTAATATCCTGTTGACTTTACCTTACAACAAAGTTGTCTATCTCAAGCCCAAATGCAAGTCTAGATATAACTACTATAGAGCAGATTATCCATCCATTGTTAAAAATCTGATAGGTGTTGATTGGCAAACAAAGTTATCGGGCTGTGATAATGTTGATTCAATGCTGCTACATTTCTACAAAGTGGTGAATGATCTCCTAGAGGAATTTGTGCCGAAACAAACCCTTAATAAATCTAAGTTCCCTCCATGGTTTAGCACTTCATTCATCAAACTATTGCAAGAAAAGGAAAAAATCCGGAAGAGGTTCAAAAAATATAGAAACCCTAGAGACGAAATTGAATACCACCTGCTCCGGTCTAGGTGTCACGCAATGTACGATAAATGCTACTCAGAGTATAGGAATAAAATCGAAGCCAATATCCCAAAGAACCCTAAGCTTTTCTGGAGCTTTATTAAACATAAAAGAGGTGGTGCCTCGTTCATACCTGCAACCATGAACCTGAAAGATCAGGTAGTAAAAACAGGCCCAGACATTGTGAATCTTTTTGCAGAACATTTTGCCTCAGTTTACTTGCCCAACGCAACACCTTCGAATAACTCTACGCTTAAGTCTCAGTGCTATGGGTACCCACAGCAAATATTGTGTTCATTGGCTATCGAAGAATTGGAGGTGCTTAAAGCGATTAAAAGGCTCGACTCTGCGAAGGGTGCTGGTCCGGATGGGATCCCGCCGGTATTTGTGAAAAGATGCGGCTCTGCGTTAGCTCTGCCTTTGTCCTTAATATTTAACCGATCATTGGCGGATGGGACATTTCCGTCTGAGTGGAAGAGAGCGCGCATTGTACCTGTCTTTAAGAAAGGGGAAAATTCTGACATTAAAAACTATCGCCCTATTTCCATTCTGTCTTGCTTTTCCAAACTATTTGAATCGATTGTCTATCCTGTGATCTTTCGGCTTGTAGACAGTAGCATCTCGGATTCACAGCACGGTTTTAGACGTGGTCGCTCAGTCGTCACTGACTTGGTCCCTTACATTTCCAATGTGTCTAATGAAGTTGACTCAGGCGGGCAGGTTGACGCGATCTACACTGACTTTAGCAGTGCTTTTGACCGAGTTAACCATTCCATTCTTTTGGAGAAATTATATGGATTCGGTGTGGATGGCCCACTTTTGAAATGGTTCGAGTCTTATTTGCAACAGAGACCTCAGTCGGTGTCTGTAAATGGATTTGAATCGAAAACTTATTTTGCAGATACCGGTGTGCCCCAGGGATCGCATTTGGGACCCCTTCTCTTTTTAATCTTCATTAACGACATAGTCGATAAAATAAGACACTGTAAGGTGTCACTATTTGCCGATGACCTAAAGATATATAAAACCATAAATTCTGTTATCGACTCCCGCCAATTGCAAAGTGACTTAGATGCGATCCTACAATGGTGTCGTTGTAACAGTATGACACTTAACGCAAATAAGTGCTTTCACATTAAATTCACTAGAAAAAGAAAGCAACTTGGTACGGCATACAATCTTGATGGTATGGCACTGGCAGAAGTTAACGAAGTCCGAGATCTTGGGGTGCTAGTTGACAGTCAACTTAAATTCACCTCGCACATTAACAAGTCTGTCACAAAAGCGGCTCAAATGCTCGGATTTTTAAAGCGTAACTCGGGGGGATTTAAACATCAGCGCACCAAAATCTTGCTTTACCAAACCTTGGTGCGCAGTCATCTTGAGTTTGCCAGCGTTGTATGGAATCCGTATTATGCCGTGCATTCGCAGCGCGTTGAGAGCATACAAAGAGCATTCACTCGGCATCTTGCTTTTAATTCTAGTGGTTTTTCCCACAGACACTCTTACAAAGAGCGTCTAATTGAGTTTCATATGCATTCTCTTCGTGAACGGAGACTTTTATCAGGCATGTCCTTCTTTCATAAAATAGTGAGCGGTCAATATCAGGGTAGCTACTTTCTAGAGAACCTACCTTTAAAGATTCCCCGTACCTATCCTCGCGGGACACTCAAACATATTTTTTACACCCCACCTGTAAAATCTAACTTGGGACGGCAAGCACCTCTCCGTAGAATAATTGATGTGTATCATTCCCTAATCACGGTAATACCCGATCTTGATGTGTTCCACGATACGTTGCGTATATTTAAAAACAAAATAATAATGCACCTTAATTTTAATTGTTAATCATTTTTTGTAATTATTTTTTGTTTTATAGCTTGACTAATTCTTACTTGGTATATTGTATTGACATTTCTTCTTTTTTTTATATGACATTTATATTTATTGGACATTCTTATTATTATTTCAACAATCATTATTGTATTGTTTGCTAAATTTTCAAGTGTATTTTTATTAGGTATTATTTTATTTAGTTTTTATTGTATTCTTCGAGCCTCTTCGAGCCGATGAACTGCCAATGTTATGTACGCCATTATTGTCGCATGCATCAGGCCATAAATTGAATAGTATAAATTATTGTGAATGTTTAATGTTTGTGATGTGGCAGTACTTTTTAAATAAATAAATAAATAAATAAATATTTATTTATTATATTCTTACCTCAGAGCTAGCCAATCTGACAATAATAGGTTTCCTAGCTAGTATTCTTCCAATGGCATCTTTTGAAAGTGATTTGTTGCCTAAATCCAGTCTCTGCCACAGTGTCTCGTCGCAAGCCACCCTATGCCATCTGAAATAGAAAGGAAAACTTATGACAGTAATAAAACTGGAAAAAAAAGTAGCAGCAACAGAAATCAATACATAGTATAAAACAAAGTCGCTTTCGCTGTATGTCCGTATGTATGCTTAGATCTTTAAAACTACGCAACGGATTTTGACGCGGTTTTTTTTAATAGATAGAGTGATTCTTAAGGAAGGTTTGTATGTATAATAAATGCATAATATAGTAGAACTCCACGCGGGCGAAGCCGCGGGCGGAAAGCTAGTACATAATAAATACTACATGTAAAGGGTGTATCTGACATCGACGCACAAACGAGTACCATGGATCCAGTACATGATTCTGAACCCCCCAGTGGTGGAATTTTGCGTCGGCTTTTTCCCGATTTAAAAAAAGTAATATGCGGTTTTTTTCAGTTTAGACCGTTCATGATTGCTATACTTTTATAACCCAATAAGATTTTAAAGTAAAAATTAATTAATTGGCTAATTACACAAAAAAAGCGCAATGTGAACAATAATAGAAAACCTCTCCTATCAGCTGATTTAATACAGTTCACATGAGGGGTCAACGTCATACCTACAAACACGCGCGGCAGCACGCTTGCAACGTTCAAAGACCGAGCCAACACTTTTTTTAAACACTGTGATTTCTGTTACCGCTCATTAACGACATAAATGACTATCATAATTTTATTAGTGGCATGCGGTGTAGCCTTTTCGTGAAGTTTGCGTTACGATGTCAGATGCCCTGTATACAGAGTGGTGCTGACAATACGACAATAAATTAAACATCGTGTACCTCAACACGTTCTCAATGTACCCATAAAATATCATATAAATATGACGATTAGTTTCTTCTTCTTTAGCCTATAGATGCCCACTGCTGGACAAAGGCCTCCCCCAAGGCTTTCCACGCTGACCGGTCTTGTGTTGCCCGCATCCATCGGCTTAACGCGACCTTCACCAGGTCATCGGTCCACGAATAGTTTAGTCAGAGGAAATTATTTTTCATTTTCTACATGATGTGCATGTTGATAAGAAAGAGCTTACAGCTTAATGACCGCCGCATCCAACGGTACTAAACTTTAATAATAATGGCGCGGAAAAACAAAGTCAATACAGGATATAGCAATACCAAATTGTACTGGTATCGATACATTGTCACTGACAGGACTATTGTGGCCAATAAGCCTGATATAGTGATCGTGGATCGATTAGAGCGGCGTGCAATGATTGCTGACATAACCATCCCACATGATGAGAACCTCGTGGAAGCCGTGGCGCAGCGGTCAAAACGCCTATATATGTATGTATCCATTATAAATATAGTATCGTTGAGTTAGTAACCCATAACACAAGTCTCGAACTTACTCTGGGGCTAGCTCAATCTGTGAGATTTGTCCGTATAAATTTATTTTTTATTGACTTGGCTCATGAGGTTGTCGGCATGTGGGAGGTGGATTCAACAGTCATTGTACCAATAGTCGTGACAGCCAATGGCTTAATAATAGTCAAGAGCCTCGACCAATACTTTTTTCCCAGAGGGAGATAGATCTGGAGACCCTACACGGCCAAACTCCAGACACAACAACCTTTGGCGCATCGTACCCGGCACACATCGCAACACAACTGCTCAGACCCGTCCTCCGGACGGCCTCACCAGACATCATGCCGGAACACGACGAATCGCTTGGCGGTAAGACTTTGTCTGGTGGGTGGTAACTTCTGCCGGCAGCCGCTGATGCTGAACTGGATGCTGTCTCCAACTTAGTTGGAGAAAGGCAGGTGAAAGATGACTCTTACCTCTTGCAGACCATCATACAATGCGCCAGGGTCCGTTTGGGTAGCCATCGGAAGACGCTGAGTATCATTTCATCTGATAGAATATTGAAGGACACCGCTCCAACCGGCTCTGGTTTGTGTCTCCGACTAATTATTAGTTCGTCTTCTAGTCCTAAGGCTGTAACAAAATGATAATCATCATCATCATCATCCTTTTTATCGTCCCACGGCTGCAGCAATAGTGATTACGCTCAATATCTCTTCACCACCTGTGGTTGACTGGTAGAGAATAACCTAAGGCATTAAGTCCGCCTCTGTACAATTTATGTGCGAAAAAATAAATAAATAAACTATGTCTACAGCGATATCTACAGAACGCCACGCACAAAACAACGTCATGCTGACGTCACACGCATTCTAAATCTCGCAAGTAGAGTTCACCGTGCAACTAGCTTACTTATCTTACCTAGTAAATATAATTGTCACATCTGCAAAAAATCTGAAACTGAGTTTATTACATATCTTTAATATTTATTAGCGTCTATACCTGTACCTCGAACACGTTGAACACTGCGTTTGGTTACTAGTCATCATTATCATCAGTTTTAGCGTTAATCTCAGTCGCATCCGAAGCTTTTTCAGCTTTTGGTCCAGGTTACCAGTCCAACTGCTGGTTTGGCTAAACTTCGACATCTTCCGTGAAGCGACTGCCGTCTGACCTCTACAACCCGAAGGCGACATCGAAGTATTACAGTTAGACCAACTGTTGGATTTTTGAGGGCTCCAACAACCCGTAACGACTGCCACTAGATGTTCGTATGGCAACCGGGACCAACGGCTTAACGTGCTTTCCGAGGCACGACCAGACCAGTGCAAATATTCATATTCATGCATACAAATATTTGCACTGTGCGGGGATCGAACCCGCGCCACCTTGCGCAAAGGCCGCGTTCGTTACGGCTACGCCACTGAGGCTGTCTCTGTAATGTTTGTCAAATCATACTTACGTGTATAACGATGCTTTCCGCCGCTACTGTCGGTGGTGGCGCCACTGTACTGCGCGTTTGGGGTCGGTAAGTACCCCGCGCTCACTGACTGCGCCAGTGGGGTCTCTTCGTCTATAAGGTACTCGTCTAACAGCAGGCTTGTTTCATTGATGTGCTGGTCTGTTGGCTGGAGGGGTTTATCTGTGGGGAAACAGTGACTTTTTATAGTGAATCTATTTGACATGGCAGACGCTGTATCATCGATGTTGAATGCAAAAACAACAATGTTTTAACAACCGAAATTTTTTGATATACGAAAAATATCGTAAAATCAATCAAAATCCGATTATTCATACCAAATTAAAAAGGTCCGGCAGTACTTCACACCTGTGCAGCTTCTAATGTTATACAAAGCACAGGTCCGTTCGTGTGTGGAGTACTGCAGCCACATTTGGGCTGGTGCTGCCAAGTGTCACCTGGCCACTTTGGATTTAGTGGAGAGACGTGCAAAGAGGCTGATTGGTGACCCTGATCTAACTCGAGCTGGTCTCCAAAGCCTAGAGCACAGGCGTAGAGTAGCCAGCCTTTCGGTGTTCTATAGGATGCATTTCGGGGAGTGTGCGAGGGAATTGCATGATTTAATTCCCGCATCTCCGTTCCACCAGCGGAAGACCCGTCGTACGGCTGGTTTCCACCCTTACGTTGTTAACACCACTACGATTCGGACGAAGCGTTTGGCCTCCTCCTTTATACCGCGTACATCGAGGGACTGGAACAATTTGCCAGCGGCGGTGTTTCCGTCGGACTACAATTTGAGTGTCTTCAAGGCTAGAGTGAATAAGCTCTTAATAAACTAGTGCGCTTTACCATCAACGATTGCGTCACTGCTTACCATCAGGCGGGATTGCGTTCAAGCGCTAGTTTATAATACGTAAAAAAAAGTGCGTCGTCTGTACGTTAGAAATATCGACTAAAGTCATACTTATTTGACAAAGCTTACCACGAGACCCTATTCACTCTAGCCTTGAAGACACTCAAATTGTAGTGTGGCGGAAACACCACCGCTGGCAATTGTTCCAGTCCCTCGATGTACGCGGTATAAAAGAGGAAGCGAAGCGCTTCGTCCGAATCGTAGTGGTGTTAACAACGTAAGGGTGGAAACCAGCCGTACGACGGGTCGTCCGCTGGTGGAACGGAGATGGGGGAATTAAATTATGCAATTCCCTCGCACACTCCCCGAAATGCATCCTATAGAACACCGAAAGGCTGGCTACTCTACGCCTGTGCTCTAGGCTTTGGAGACCAGCTCGAGTTAGATCAGGGTCACCAATCAGCCTCTTTGCACGTCTCTCCACTGAATCCAAAGTAGCCAGGTGACATTTCGCAGCACCAGCCCAAATAAATCTCTACTGTATTGTCATATGCACACCGGGAGGCAGAATTCATTAGACGTCTATATTTATTTAACCTAGTATGATAGACTCAACGTAAATATTTATTGTCTCATCATCATCCCAGCGTTAATCCCAGTCGCATCCGAAGCCTTTTAAGCTTTGGAGTCTGGGGTCCGCTTTTACCAGTCCAACTGCTGATATGGCTAAACTTAGACATTTTCCATGAAGCGACTGCCGTCTGACCTCCACAACCCGTAGGCGACATCGAAGCATTGCAGTTAGACCAATTGTTGGACTTTTGAGGGCTCCAACGACCCGTAACGACTGCCACTAGATTTTCGTATGGCAACCGGGACCAACGGCTTGACGTGCTTTCCGAGGCACGACCAGACCAGTGCAAATATTCATATTCATGCATACAAATATTTGCACTGTGCGGGGATCGAACCCGCGCCACCTTGCGCAGCGGCCGCGTCCGCTACCGCTACGCCACGGAGGCTGTACATATTTATTGTCTAATCTCTGTTAATAGTACACTGAAAAAAAACTTGTAGTCTATACTCACGTTTTTCAGAGCTCCTTGGGCTTTTAAATTTTGAAGGTCCAGCATTAGGGCTGCCGGGCTTCACTCGGGGACTCTTTGGACTGTACTTGGAGCGAGGTGAAGTGATACATCTTGGAGAGGTCACTAAGTTTACGTTTGGATTCATATTCTCAATGTCCACGTGTTTGCGTTTTAGTTGTTTTACGGGCTGTAAAGGAAATGTACATGACTTTAAGCAGTGTTTATCTTCTTCTTCAGCCTATAGATGTCCACTGCTGGACAAAGGCCTCCCCCAAGGCTTTCCACGCCGACCGGTCTTGTGCTGTCCGCATCCATCGGCTTCCCGCGACCTTCACCAGGTCATCGATCCACCTTGTTGGGGGCCTCCCTACGCTGCGTCTTCCTGTACGTGGCCGCCGCTCCAGAACCTTACTGCCCCATCGGCCATCGGTTTTACGAGCAATGTGCCCTGACTACTGCCACTTAAGTTTAGCGACTCGCAGAGCTATGTCGGTGACTTTGGTTCTTCTGCGGATCTCCTCATATCAGATTCGATCACGCAGAGAAACTCCGAGCATAGTTCTTTCCATTGCCCTTTGTGTGACTCTGAGCCTTCGTATGAGGCCCATTTTGTGCCATTGTTATAGTTTTTTTTTTTTATAATTATCATTTAGTGCTTCACCGCAATCCAGCCTGATGGTAAGCAGTGATGCAATCGATGTTAATAAAGTGCGTTATTTATTATTAAGAGCCTACTCATTCAAGAAAACTGGGTGAATAGGAAGGGAGACGGCAGTTAAGCGAGGTGATGCAATGTTAAGCCCAACAATATGACTAACGATGCTGCGCCGGAGGGAGATTGATCTGGAGACCCTCCACGACCAACCTCCCGACATAACAACATTTGGCGCATAGGTAGTTTCCGGCACACAACACAGCTGCTGAGACCCACCCTCCGTACGGGTTCAGACTTCTGAGAACGATTGACAGCCCGGACCCACGACTTGACATAGTTTTTCAGACCTCTGCGTGTCTCCAAAAGCATCTTGATATGTAAAGCTGGTCGTCGAAGAGTTTTGGCGGGAAAGTTAAGCTGAGTGTCACGCTCATTTTTCATTGGACTTTTAAAATTATTTATAGTGTTGTTTACTAAATAAAAGTGCGTGATTTATGTAGTAAAAAGTGCATTCAGTAAATAATTCACAAAGAACAGTGAAACATCGCAGCATAGTGACCACATCATGACTTTGCCTCAAACCTCCCTCGTAAGACGGTTCACGCGGCCGCCTTTTTCGACATGAGTAATTCATTAAGTAACATTGGCTAAATGCACAAACCGTGCGAAGCCAAAAAAGAAAGAAAGAAGAACTTTTATTTTACTTGAAATTGGCACAAAGTCGTAACTAGTGGCACACTATCAAAAAGAAAAAAAAACTGGTCGTCCATCCACAGGCTAACCGCGGCAAGCACAGCTTAACCTGGACTGTCGGCCTGTGTAGCTGTTTTTATTTAGCCACTTTTTCTTCATAAGGAAAGGCCTGGTGCTGCTTAAGTTAAGGAAATATAAACTTTATTTCAATGACTATGATAATGATTTTAGAGTGATTAGCACTCCATAGCCTCCGTGGCGTAGCGGTACCGAACACGGCCACTGCGCATGCAGGCGCGGTTTCGATCCCCGCGCGGTGCAAATATTTGTATACATGAATATGATTATTTGCACTGGTCTGGTCGTGCCTCGGAAAGCACGTTAAGCCGTTGGTCCCGGTTGCCATACGAACATCTAGTGGCAGTCGTTACGGGTTGTTGGAGCCCTCAAAAGTCCAACAATTGGTCTAACTGCAATGCTTCGATGGCGCCTTCGGGTTGTGGAGGTCAGACGGCAGTCGCTTCACGGAAAATATCGAAGTTTAGCCAAACTCAGCAGTTGGACTGGTAAAGCGGACCCCAGACTCCAAAGCTGAAAAGCTTCGGATGCGCCTGGGATTAACGCTGAGATGATATCGATGAGTGATTAGCACTATTGGAAAAGTTTGAAGTTGTAGCGCAAAAGATTGAGCTAGCCCCAAAGTAAGTTCGAGACTTGTGTTATGGGATACTAACTCAACGATACTATATTTATAATAAATACATATATAGATAAACATCCAAGACCCAGGCCAATCAGGAAAAGATCGTTTTCCATCATGACCTGGCCGGGGACCGAACCCGGGGCCTCCACGTCGCAGGCAGGCGTGTGGACCGCTGCGCCACGGAGGACGACATGAGCCCTGAGGAGGAACGAGGAGTTATTTTTTTTTTTTTTTACATATTATAAACCAGCGCTTGACCGCAATCCTGCCTGATGGTAAGCAGTGACGCAATCGTTGATGGTAAAGCGCACTAGTTTATTAAGAGCCTATTCACTCTAGCCTTGAAGACACTCAAATTGTAGTCCAACGGAAACACCGCCGCTGGCAAATTGTTCCAGTCCCTCGATGTACGCGGTATAAAGGAGGAGGCGAAACGCTTCGTCCGGATCGTAGTCGTAGTCGGATCGTCGGATTTGTTAGTTATACAATTAATATTTGTTTACGTTTTTGGCGAGTATGTCGCAATTATTTTGTACGTAGCAAACACATCTGGCATAGTTACCATAATATTTTTGCTGACTGAAGTTGCGTCATTAGAGTGATTGAATTAGTACCATTGGCATGTGTTACTTAGAAAAATAACTTGAACTAGAAATAAATCAGCCTACTCTCTAAAAATGTATGCATTTATATCATCATCATCCCAGCGTTAATCCCAGTCGCATCCGAAGCCTTTTCAGCTTTGGAGTCTGGGGTCCGCTTTACCAGTCCAACTACTGATATGGCTAAACTTCGACATTTTCCATGAAGCGACTGCCATCTGACCTCCACAACCCGAAGGCGACATCGAAGCATTACAGTTGTGTATGTATTTATCAATCAATGTATGCATTTATATATTCTATATAAATAGAATATATATTAGTCGTGGTGGCGTAGTGGTTAAAACACCAGCCTCTCAAGTACGAGTGTGCCGGTTCGATTCCAGATCTGGCAAGTGGCAAGTACCAATGTAACTTTTCTAAAGCTATACGTACTTTCTAAGTATATCTTGGACACCAATGACTGAAGGTGAAGGAAAACATCTTGAGGAAACCTGGACTTTGAGTCTGATATCGCCAACCCGCATTGAGCAAGCGTGGATTGAGCGTAATCACGCTCAATCCTTCTCTGTAGGAGACCTGTGCCCAGCAGTGGGACGATAAAAGGTTGATGATGATATAAATATATAGAACTCGCGGCCGCCAGCGACTTCGTTCGCGTGGTTTAGTTATGCTCCGCTCCTATTGGTCGCAGCGTGATGTTATATAGCCTAAAGCCTTCCTGGATTAATAGGCTATCCAACGCTAAAAGAATTTTTCAAATCGGACCAGTAGTTCCTGAGATTAGCGCGCACAAACAAAACAAACAAACTCTTCAGCTTTATACAATATGTAAAGAAAACCCTGTCCGACCCATAAGGATAATAAAGGTTAGGTAAACACTTGACCAAATATAATATAAAATTTTACATAATCATCATAGAAACAATACTAATGAATTTTAAAATAATCTTTTTTTCCCGGGAATTAATTCCAATTCCCCCGAAATTTATTAATTTTTAAAAAAGTGACAACACCGGTATTATTATGAGCGAATAGCGACGTGACACGTCACAGGTGCCGCGTGCCCTGCCCCCCGCCGCCCGCGGAAGGGTTCCATAGACCATAACGCACATGTTTTAAGTTACCTCTTGTTGGGAATTAATATTTATTTTTTTTAGGGGGATTTTTTTTTTAAGTTTAGCTCGGCTTTGTATCCATTAGTAGCATCAGTTATCGATACCTAACAATACCTTCACGGATCGGAAAGGGTTTTCTTTACATATTGTATATTAGTATAGATAAATAAAAATAGAATAAATAAATATATAGAATATACATATAAATGCATATATACAATATGTAGAGAAAACCCTGTCCGACCCATAAGGATAATATAGGTTAGGTAAACACATGACCAAATATAATATAAAATTTTACATAATCATCATAGTAACAATACTAATGAATTTTGAAATTATCTTTTTTTCCCGGGAATTAATTCAAATTTCCTCGAAATTTGGTAATTTTTAAAAAAGTGACAACACCGGTATTATTATGAGCGAATCGCGACGCGACCACGTGCCGCGTGCCCTGCTCCCCGCCCCCCACGGTAGGGTTGCTTACCGCACATGTATGAAGTTAGCCCTTTTTGCGAAATAATATTTATTTTTTTAGGGGGATTATTTGTTTAAGTTTAGCCCGGCTTTGTAGGCATTAGTAGAATCAGTTATCGATACTTAACAATACCTTCACGGGTCGGACAGGGTTTTCTTTACATATTGTATATAGGTTATACTTAAAAAAAAAAAACTATAGATCCGTCAACAGTGATGGAAAACATTGTGAGAAAAACAGCATGCCCTAGAAACAAAACTTCGGAGACATGTGACATGTACCAACCCGCACTGGGCCCACGTAGTAGATTACGGCCCACTCCCTCTCAACGAGAGCAAGCCTGTATTCCAGGGCCTGTAGCCAAAGTAACATCGCTTCATAGCGAAACGAAATCGAATACCAAACCAACCAATGGCGGGAACGATTGACCACGCGACGCGATAAATCACGTGGTCAATCGTTCCCCCGCCATTGGTTGGTTTAGTATTCGATTTCGTTTCGCTATGAAGCGTTTCTCGGTGGTAGGCCATAACATCGGCTGCCGGCGCAGTTACCACCCACCAGACAAAGTCTTGCCGCCAAGCGATTCGTCGTGTTTCGGCATGATGTCTGGTGAAACCGTACGGAGGACGGGTCTGAGCAGTTGTGTTGCGTTGTGTGGCGGGTACGATGCGAATGTTTTTGAAGTTTGGCCATGGAGGGTCTTCAGATTAATCTTCCTCTGGCGCAGCATCGTTGGTCGTGTTGCTGGGTTTAACTTTGCATCACCTCGCTCAACTGCCGTCTTTCTTCCTATTCCTAAGTTTTTTAAGTGAATAGGCTTAATAAACTAGTGCGCTTTACCATCAACGATTGCATCACTGCTTACCATCAGGCGGGATTGCAGTCAAGCACTAGTTTATAATAATTAAAAAAAAAAAAAAAAAGCGATGTTACATTGGCTACAGGGGCAGGAATGAGAACATTATAGGCTGAATATGTATGTATGTATGCGTCAACTTGAGAACCTACTGTTCTTTTTTTCTTGGCTAAAAATAGCTTTTAACTTACATCTCCCTACAACCAACGCAATATTATGTTGGATAGTGTACCAGTTACATCCGGAGTTGTTTATTATACGGACCTTGTAGAAACTTCGATCCGGACGAAGCGTTTCGCCTCCTCCTTTATACCGCGTACATCGAGGGACTGGAACAATTTGCCAGCGGCGGTGTTTCCGTCGGACTACAATTTGAGTGTCTTCAAGGCTACAGTGAATAGGCTCTTAATAAACTAGTGCGCTTTACCATCAACGATTGCGTCACTGCTTACCATCAGGCAGGATTGCGGTCAAGCGCTAGTTTATAATATACATAATTATGTATAAAAAATAAAATAAAAAAAAAAACTAGAACTAATTTCCGTGCGTTCAGGCGCTTTTGCCATACCTATTATTGGAATCAATTGTAACAGCACATACCTACTTAGGACCCATTAACTTGATCAAATGTTATTCCGTGGTGCTTGGCAATCTGGGCTTCTCCCAGTTGCAATAATGTCCCTTTGTGCCGATTGACCTAGTTCTGTTCTGTCTCCTGCTTGTTATGGAGGGAAGTGGAAAAAATATCTTTTTTCTTACTCCTCCGCTATTCTTTTCTGATTAATTTCGTTGCGGGACCCAAGACAGTTAAATCGTTTCTCCGGGACTCGTCGAGCTTCATTGCTCGGCGTTTTTCTGACGGTCTCCACTGTTGATTCTGGCTTTCAGGAGTTGCAGTGGGTTGGGAACAGTGTGGCGGGTTTTTACATCTCCCTACCTTATGTATTAATGTTTTTTTTTTTTTTTTTTTTGGGGATGGGAAATCATCATTGCCTGTGCGACGGCCAGGGCCACGGTTTCTTGTTTTACCAACCTGCAACCCTGACCCAATGTCATCATCATCAACCTTTTATCGTCCCACTGCTGGGCACAGGTCTCCTCTCATAGAGAGAAGGATTGAGCGTAATCACCACGCTTGCTCAATGCGGGTTGGCGATTTCAGACTTAAAGTCCAGGTTTCCTCAAGATGTTTTCCTTCACCTTCAGTCATTGGTGTCCAAGATATACTTAGAAAGTACATATAACTTTAGAAAAGTTACATTGGTACCTACTTGCCTGACCTGGAATCGAACCCGCGCACTCATACTTGAGAGGCAGGTGTTTTAACCACTAGGCCACCACGACTTTCTGTATTAATGATTAATACTTAAATTTAGTCAAAAAGATGTCATTTAGTATGAATAAAGACACCATTCCAGAGGCACCAAGATTTTTTATGGGAAATCATCAAGTCCTTCCTCCCACTCAGGGTGGAGATGGGTGTGATGATGAAGATGACTTTTACTGACTAAACCCCACTTTCTTTTTGTTTATAAATTATAAACTAGTGCTTTATCGCAATCCCACTTGATGGTAAGCAATTGTTGATGGTAAAACACTCTAGTTTATTAATAGCCTGTTCACTCTAGCCTTGAAGACACTTATTTATTTATTATTTATTAAAACTTTATGCACAAACATTGCACAATGGCGGACTTAATGCCTCAGGCATTTTCTACCAGTCTACCTTGAGGTGATGCAGAGACAAACATGGTAGGTGCAAATAAATTAAAATTAAGAAGAGCGAAAAAAAAAGTATTAAAAATATTTTAATAAATACATACATACAAAATATAAACAGTAGAGAGAGATAAAAATAATAGATAGAGAAAAAATAAATAAATTATATGTGGGATGAATCTGCCAATTTCTTACGTAGATATTCCCGAGCTTTAACTTTAAATGTGTACTGACTTGTCAACGTCCTGATATTCTGATTATACTTAAAGTGTAATCTGACGGACACACCACCACTACCAAATTGTTCCAGTCCCTCGATGAACGAGGTATAAAAGAGGAGTATGTTTCTTTATTTGCCTGTGCCAGGAACCACGGTATCTCTTTGAAACAACAACCCGGGTTTTTTTTCCTTTACTATTTTCTTTCAAGCTAAAGCACCTACCATCTTATCTCTTCACCACCTGGGGTTGACTGGTAGAGAATGCATAAGGCATTAAGTCCGCCTCTGTACATGTCATGTGTGCAAAAGAATAAAATAAATAAATAAATATTGATCCTAGCAAACCTTAGTACTAACATCTTTGACAGATGTAATTTAGTATGAATAATCTCACCATTCCCGAGGCACCAGGATCACACAAGCTTTCAGAGTCATCTGGCTCTAGCAGACTGACACCCATTTCTTGTAACACCTGAAAATTGATCAATAGGTTAGAAAATAATTACATACTAGCTTTCCGCCCGCGGCTTCGCCCGCGTGGAGTTCGGTTATATCGCGCTTTTTATATTTCCCTCGGGAACATCATATTTTTCCGGGATAAAAGGTAGCCTATGTTCTTTCTCAGGGTCCAAAGATTGTCTGTGCCAAATTTCATCAAAATCGGTGAAGAGAAAAAAGAAAGAGGTTTAAGAGGGAAAGCGTAACAGACAGACAGACAGAGTTACTTTCGCATTTATAATATTAAGTATGGATTAGCTGCCACCAGCGACTTCGTTCGCGTGGAGTTAGTTATTTAAACATTTTATTTTAACCCCAAAATATACATTTTCAATTTTTTTTATGCTCCGCTCGCCCGGGGCCCACTTTCCTGCACATTCTCCTCCATTTCGCACGATCTTTAGCATCCTGTGGTAAGAGCTTGTTGGCACGCATGTCATCTTACAACGTCAAACCAGCACTTCTTTGGTCTACCCCGCTTGTTCCGGCCCGGCGGAGGCGCCATGGCAAGACATTTGTTACCCACGTAACATGCCGGTTTGCGTAAGACGTGGCCGTACCAGCGTAGGCGACCCTCCTGCAGTTTGTCTGCAATGTCACGGACACGAAGGCTGCCCCGGATGCGGGAGTTCCTGATGCGGTCTTTCCGCGTAACTCCACACATCCACCGCAACATATCTCCGTGACACGCAGCTCCTGCTTGTGTCGCTCAAACACAGGCCACGCCTCACTGCCATACAGGAGAACAGGTCTAATGATGGTTTTATAGATCTGCCCCTTAAGCTTAACCGGCATTTTGGGGACACAAATGACACCTGTCACCTCACGCCATTTCGCCCAAGCTGCGGAAATACGTGCCCTGACGTCGCAACCAATGTCGCCGGACGCGTGAAGCACAGACCCCAAGTATTTAAACTGGTCCGTGCACTCGACCATGTCTCCGCCTACGCGCACAGACATGGGGTCTGTCGTGTTGCTGGCCAATTACACGGTCTTCGCCACGTTGAGTTTCAGACCTCCGTTCTCAAGCGAGTCCTTCCACGCATTCACACGCCGCACCAACCGTTCCCTGTCCGCGTCCGCCAGTGCGATATTGTCAGCATACATGAGTAGCTAGGGAGGCTGCTCATGTGAGTCCTTGATGCTGTCCGACAAGACGTCTAATATCACGCTGAACAGAAACGGACTAAGGACGGATCCCTGGTGGACTCCGACGGTGATGGGGAAGGGTTTAGTGTCGCCAACAGCGGTCCTAACAAAGGAATCGAAATTGAGGTACATGTCTCGAATTATGTTAACATAGGCTTCAGGTACCCCTTTGGACCTCAGTGCCTACCAGATCACCCCGCGAGGGACACAGTCGAAGGCCTTCTGCATATCTAGAAAGAGCATATGCAGAGGCGTGTTCTTCGATCTGTATCTCTCCATGGTGATCCTTAGTGCGAAGATAGGGTCCATGGTTCCGTACCCTGGCCGAAGCCCATATTAACACTCCGAGACAGCACACTCCTGCCGGATTCGGGAGTTTATGATCCTCAAACCACAGTGTGATGTTATATAGCCTAAAGCCTTCCTGAATCAATGGGCTATCCAACACAAATAGAATTTTTCAAATCGGATCAGTAGTTCTTGAGATTAGCGTGTTTAAACAGACAAACTCTTCAGCTTTATATATTAGTATAGAAGTATAGATTATGCAGTGTGCCCCCTCATGGGGAGGTGAGAAGGATGGTCTGAAAGATGACACTGGTAGCCAAAGACTCTTTGAGATGACAAATAGACAACTAATAAAAGAATTAAGGAAGAAATATTAAATATGGTCCAGGTCAGGCAACTACCAAAGTAACTTTACTAAGTTATATGTACTTTCTAAGTATATCTTGGACACCAATGACTGATTATAAGGTAAAGGAAAACATCTTGAGGAAACCTGAACTTTAGTCTGAAATCACCAACGCGCATTGAGCAAGCATGGTGATTACACTCAATCCTTCTCTGTGAGAGGAAACCTGTGCCCAGCAGTGGGATGATAAAAAAAGGTTGATGATGATGATTGAAGACAGTAGGTGTGAGCAGAGGTTTCCACCAAAGGGTACAGACTCAATGAAGGGGCAAAACTCATCATTTTAAAAATAGTGAAACTGAGGAGCAATACTCATAACTTTCACAATCTTCAAATCAGTCCCAATTTGTCAAAAATACTTATAATTATGCTATATTTTTGATATTTGATATTTGCGAGTAGCCAAGGTGAGATTGTGGCTAGATTTTGAATGTTTTCAACTATGGGAACTGGTCTTCTAGTTATGCAAGATTATTACCTATCAGCAAGTCAGCAGGCTGGCATAAGCAAACATAATAAAAATCTTATCTTGTTTCTACTGTCACCACATACATTTACTACAGCTAAAGGTATATCAGAAAAGTTTTTGCTATTACTATTGTAAAATTGGGCTCTCTGAAATATCCAGTTTGCAATTATGCAGACAAATCGAAAATAGGGTCAACGAACAGAGTTCAAAGACCATGACAAATTAGCTGGTTGTACACACGAATCATGTCTAGATTTCGGTAAAATAGATCGAGTAATCCGATGCAATTGCTAATAATAGATGACTGATACTTAAGGTGATTATAAAATACCATATAAAATCATAGATAATCATTAATAAGCAATTGAAAGTTACGGTTAATAGTCGGGTATTATAACCAAAATAACTGCTGAAAAAGCTATTCAAAAGAACATTGCCGGGTTATTAACAACCTGTTTGGGAAAATGAAACGTGGAATTCCCACCTGTGAATGCAAATCATAACCAAAAAGGTTCACAAAAAAAAAAAGCGGGAATTCAACGACAACTCACCTCATGATCCGTTTTCCGGTCCATCAAACTCCAGCTTTTGCGGCCCGAATTATCTGTACGCATCTTTTTCCTGCGAAATATGGACTACTTATAGTAAACAGAACAGTTTTAACTAAAAATATCACTTTTTACACCCTAATCATTTCGCGCCTTTTAACTTTCCCGCCGGGACAATCAGCTGTCAGGCTACAACATTGGAATTGCACAGGTTTAATTTTAGAATTCAGTATTTACCGAGCACTTTCAACTTCATCGAAGCTTCGAGGTAACGGGGGGCTCTCTTCATACTCATCGGATGTATTTACACTCATTATTGTATTTTTATATATTAATCAACTGTAAAATAGCGGCTCTTGCGCTAATGTCATCACACGAATTCGGGAAGTTGAATGACTGAATGACAGATTCAACTTTTTTTAATGAACTTAGTTGAAGTTATAGACAATTTCAATGTTGCTATGAAACAATAACTGTAATAAAATCGGTTATAACTCCAATTTTATTGTATTTTTTATGCACGAATGAATCTATAGTCTGAGGTTGAAATGATAACAAGTTGGCCGTTTCATAGTAACACCATTATTGAACACAACATTACTTAAAAATACCCAAAATTAACAATGTCTCATTTATCATAGACATTACAGTCCACACAAATATTTGAGTTTTTGAAAGTCTTGCTGAAATAGAACCTTTATTTTAGGGCTAAACTATTTTTTAAAATCATATTCAATACAAATAAATTAATAAAGACTCCAGTGTACGTGGCATCTTTGAAAGTTTATTTCAATTTTCTGTACTGGCAGCATTATTTTTTTGGTTTACAATTTTAAGCCAATCAAACGTCGAGATAGTGACGTAATCCTTCTGGATTGGTTAAGTGTAATCATTGTATGACCAATCAACAGAGACTGCGATTTGTACGCCTGCTGTCATAGTGGAACAAAATCAAAACACAAGTAACACAACACAAAAAGAAAACAAAGGCTGTCGAGGAAGGCTGTTTTCTTTGTGAAAACTTGAAAATATCTCGATTATTTTCCCTTGAAAGTGCGGTATTTCGACGTGATAACTGTTTTGTCGTGTAGTGAATTCGTTACAAGTGAAAATGACGGCTCGAAAGCTGAATACTATCGAAGATTTGAGCGGTGAGTACTGCACACATATAAATAAAGAACGTATGTCAACAAAACTTGTTTGGTTCTTGACGAATCACGATTTACGTATTTCTAATAGCTTTATTTTCTTATATGACTGGAAAATCGTGTGTAAATAATGAAATATGTAGTAAGACCAACTAACAAGGTAATACGTCGAATACAAAATTCCATGTCTAATGTTTACATGTTCAAAATACGTTTCAAAATATTCAATATGGCGTCAGGAGTTGATCTTCCGAGGTCAATAATTTAATTTGCGTCATAAAATAATGCGTACGTGATACAAGCTATGATTAGCCGGCATTTTAAATAGCCACGACGCTTTGAACGGAAATTATTACAAGTCACGACTTCCGTATATGGTCGCATTATACCTGTAGGTTCAAGTGTTCGGAGCATTCTCCTTGATACTATATCAGCCTGGTACTTTTACCTTTTGACTGCACACTGATTTGTTTATTTTCCACCTTATTTGTTTACATTTACGCTATCATCTTGTGTCGTGAGCAGCGATAATGGTTAAAGAACATTTTAAACCAACTATTCAAATTGTCTTTGATTTTCTAGTTAAGATATAAAATGACAGGGCGACCTTCGCCTTTCTCCCCACCTTAATACTCCACAACAAATATGTATTAGATATACTACTTTATTTAGTACCTATGTATTGTATTGATTTGCATATGCCAAACACAGGTTTTCAAGGTCAAAATTTTTTGTTCAGTTTTCCGAATGAAAAGTAAGTAGGTACGCTGAATTTGATTGTGTACTTGATTTGATTTGAATCAGCAACGTTGAGGCATAGAATAAAGAGAGGGAAGTACGTTATCTTCATACAAACGGACCGCGCGCGGCTTGTATGTGTGCGCCATAGTATCTATGCGTCGCCGCACGCACACCTAAACACAATATTAGAGTGCCTATGACTGCGCTAGCCGCGGCTAGCACGGAACGAGGTTCGCGCGTCACGGCTTTTCGGCACATTAGCTTTTAAAAAATGATCACATAAACTGCAAAGTTGGTATGTCTATTTATGAACAAATAAAAGACTTATATTTTTCAAATTATATTTCTAAAAGTTATTTACAAGGATACGGATATATTACACATTAAAGTTTAATAACAACGCGTTTCGTAATAGTCGAAACCGAAGAAAGTAGGTATTTTTCTGTAGCTAATTTGTAATTTTGTATTAAATGTGTGATTCAATAGATGTTATGTTTGTATTATTTATATTTGTATTAATTAAAAATAAAAATAAATATGGTTCTTTATGTGTACAAAACTAAAAATAAAAATTACAAAAAAAAAAACTGACTAGTATATGTAAACTAAATACTAAGCAAATAATTTAAACATAAGCTCTTAGTCTATAAATATTTGTTAGCGGTTTGGGCGACAACCGTAACCGACGAAGCGCGGACAGTCGTCAACCCTAAGACAGTAGGCAATTAAATCGCGGATTGGGTCGCAGATAACCTACTTCCCCTCTTTATTCTATGGTTGAGGTGTCTGCGTACTTTGTGGGCAGCTCAATGACATTTCTGCTGACTAATGGTAACTCAGCTGGCTAATATTTGGTGGTATCAACCCAAGCAGACATTTTAATGCATAATCAATTTCTTCAGCAATGCTCATAAAGCGGTGAACAAAAATTCGTGAGGAACCCGACATGTCCTAGATCCAAACTTGCCTAAACTTGTCAGACTCAGAACCACCAAATCGCGCTGAGCGCGCGTTTTGGATTATAATCCACTCCAAATTCAAATCCTTAAAATTGGTAGGTATGTATAGATGTATGTAGGCATGTTTGTTACTGTTTCGCGCAAAAACTACTGATCGGAATTGCATGAAATTTGGCACACAGATGGAACATAACCAGGCTCTCGATGGTAGGCCATAATATCGGCTGCCGGCAGAAGTTACCACCCACCAGACAAAGTCTTGCCGCCAAGCGATTCGTCGTGTTCCGGCATGATGTCTGGTGAAGCCGTACGGAGGACGGGTCTGAACAGTTGTGTTGCGATGTGTGCCGGGTACGATGCGCAAATGTTGTTGTGTCGGGCGAAGTGATTGGGCTTAATAAACTAACGCGCTTTACCATCAAAGATTGCATCACTGCTTACCATCCTTTCCCAAAGATACTTTTATCCCAATATTCTTACGAGATCGAAACTTATACGGGTGAAACGGCAGGTCACAACTAGTTCAAAAAAAACGGATTTTTCAAGTCTTATTACAACAGCACTACACGCGGTCGATAACTCCAAATATAAATTAATATCTTTTTTAATTCATCGTATGTAGTCTCCGAATCAAAGTCACCGACATAGCTTTTCGAGTCGCTAAAATTAAGTGGCAGTGGGCGGGACACATTGCTCGTAGAACCGCTGGCCGATGGGGCAGTAAGGTTCTGCAGTGGCGGCCACGTACCGGAAGACGCAGCGTAGGGAGGCTCCCAACAAGGTGGGCTGATGACTTGCTGAAGGTCCCGACCGGCCATCGTGGAAAGCCTTGGAGGAGGTCTTTGTCCAGCAGTCGACTTCTCTAGGCTGAAGAAGAAGAAGTAATTGACCTTGTGTATCTGATTAACATAACTCGTTCAAGTGCATTCCCTATCTTTATGTCGAAAGTTATTTTTAATGGAAAACAAAAACACTTGTGACTCATTAGTTTTTCGCAGTAGGCGTCTACGCATCATAATACTTACGCATCAGTTTCAAACAGTAATCTTTTATAGAATCATACGATATTTATATGCGTCGTTTTAAAACCTCATGTTTTTGTAGCTAGTAATTCTCCGTGGTACGCCATAACATCGGCCGCCGGCAGAAGTTACCACCAGAGAAAGTCTTGCCGCCAAGCGATTCGTCGTGTTGCGGGTCTGGTGAAGCCACGGAGGACGGCTCTGAGCAGTTGTGTTGCGATGTGTGCCGGGTACGATGTGTCGAATGATATTGTGTGGGGAGTTTAGTCGTGGAGGGTCTCCAGATTAATCTCCCTCTGGCGCAGCATCGTTGGTCGTGTTGTTGGGTTTAGCATTGCATCACCTCGCTCAACTGCCGCCTTCCTTCCTATTTACTAAGTTTTTAAGTGAATAGGCTTAATAAACTAGCGCGCTTTACTTCGTGAACCAGAGAATCGGCGCCACTAACATTCCGAGAAAGAAAACCTTTTTTCCGCAATATTATTTTTTGTATTTCTTGTTATTGTTTGGTTTTTTGTCATCTGCCGGTGTCGCGGGCATATCACTGCCCAGAGGCCTAGATGGATATATTTTTTTTTCCTTCTTTGGCAACTGAGCCGATTTCGACTATTCTGCCAGTGTCACGTGATGACGGCAGCAAATACAAGGCAGGCCGTCGAACTTTTTCCTTCGTGGTAGGTCTTAGTGTATAGATGGATATTTTATAAAAACCTAATCAATGTCAATTGTCAAATAATGCCTGTTGTGTTTGACTGTGACTTTGACATCAGGAAAACATTGTTTATAATTTTTTCGTGTTTGAATACGAGGCTTTTGAGTGTATTATATTAATATTGTTTCTTTATTATTATTGACTTGTAATGTGCGTTTTATTTCTGCGGAATAAACAATCTTTTCTTTATTTCTTTATCCGCCAAATACAAGCTGTAATGATTACATGACAGCGTGTATTTGGCTGATAAAGAGAAATGAATGCAGGCATACAAAGGAATTATATGGAAGACAAAGGAATTATTATCCTTTGTATTAAATATATTGATCCTTCACTGGTTAGATAAGATTACACTTTCTGTCTTCTGAGCGTTTTCATCGTAGCAGGTCACTCTTGTAAATACAGCAGAACCTCGATAAGTTAAAGTCCAAGGGAAACACAAAATATTTTAAGTTATAGAGGTTTTTCAGTTAACAAGGGTCGTCCATAGATCGTTTAGACGCGATTATAAACATGGCGACTAAAAATACGCCAGTTTACGTCAGGAGCGGACTAATTGACAAGTCTAAACTGACATTTTATCTTCTATCCTTTTCTAAATGAAATGGAAAGAAAAGATGCACTTAATTTAATATTAGTTAAGTTTATGAACAAGAGTAGGTATCGGCGCCAGTGGCGCTGATTCTCTTGTTCATGAACTTAACTAATATTAGTTAAGTTTATGAACAAGAGTAGGTATCGGCGCCAGTGGCGCTGATTCTCTTGTTAATGAACTTAACTTAAATTAGTTAAGTTTATGAACAAGAGTAGGTATCGGCGCCAGTGGCGCTGATTCTCTTGTTAATGAACTTAACTTAAATTAGTTAAGTTTATGAACAAGAGTAGGTATCGGCGCCAGTGGCGCTGATTCTCTTGTTAATGAACTTAACTAATATTAGTTAAGTTTATGAACAAGAGTAGGTATCGGCGCCAGTGGCGCTGATTCTCTTGTTAATGAACTTAACTAATTTTAAGTTAAGTGCATCTTTTTCTAATATGTCAGTTTAGACTTGTCAATTAGTCCGCTCCTGACGTAAACTGGCGTATTTTTAGTCGCCATGTTTATAATCGCGTTTAAACTGTCTATGGAAGGAGGTTTGGCGGGAATGTCAACATGAGTGTCACGCTCATTTTTCATTGGACTTTTAAAATTATTTATAGTGTCGTTTACTAAATAAAAACGCGTGATTTATGTAGTAAAAAGTGCATTCAGTGAATAATTCAAAAAGAACAGTGAAATATTGTAGCATAGTGGCCTCATCATGTCTTTACTCTAAACCGCTCCTTATCGTCCAAACGCGTAAAACGAAAGGAGTTAGTTTAGGTTAAGTTATGATAGGATAAGTTAGGATAGATATTTAATGAAGAAAAAAAAATTACTGAAGACTTGGCTGTATGGCGTACTATGCCTTTGCCTTTTCCATTCGCCCGAACGGAAAGAAATGAACCAAAAAAAAAAATGTCTATGGAATATCTTAATTTGACAGGATTAAATTAAAATGTTATCTTCTATCCTTTTCTTACTGAAATAGATAGAAAAATATGCACTTAACTTTATAATTTAGTTAGTGAACAAGACAATCAGCGCCACTGTCCCACAAATTGGATGATACGCGTCCCATCATGTACATTGACATCCATCGACCTCCCTCAAACTAAATAAGTGACGTCACCATCTCAAATGGTCCCTCATCTTTCAATTAGAACGTTTAGACCAATTGTAGTACATAGACCCTGGACTGGTCTAAACATAGCCGATGTGGGCACATTGAAAAATTGGAAGTTGTTCTTGTAAGATTTTTATCGAAGACCAGCGGAAATTTGGACTTTTTTTTTTATTATTTTAAACTAGTACTTAACCGCAATCCCACCTGATGCTAAGCACTGATATAATCGTTGATGGTAAAACTAGTTTATTACAAGCGTATGCACTGAAAAAAAAATGAGTGAATAGGAAGGAAGACGGCAGTTGAGCGAGTTGAACGCGCTAATCTCTGGAACTGCTGGTCCGATTTTAAAAAAATCTTTTTGCGTTGAATAGTCCTAATGGACTATTCAACGCAAAAAGATTTTTTAATCCAGGAAGGCTTTAGGCTATATAACATCACGCTGCGACCAATAGGAGCGGAGCATAACTAACTCCACGCGAACAAAGTCGCTGGCGGTCGCTAGTATCTAATATAACAAAGTGGGCACTCGTTCATGAT
Organism: Sesamia nonagrioides; assembly: GCA_017933935.1. NCBI lineage: Eukaryota > Metazoa > Arthropoda > Insecta > Lepidoptera > Noctuidae > Sesamia > Sesamia nonagrioides. The sequence goes on from JADWQK010001571.1 coordinate 895,791, forward strand.
GTACTAGTCTGTCGGGACACTGACACAATGCAATGCAAGTGGGTAGTTGAATAATAGAAGTCTGGCTATCTCGTTGATATGTAGTCCACGGTCGTCCGATGAACGGGTGGTACTATTTATCCAGAAGAGTAATAGGGTATTTGACTAAAAAAAACTAATTAGTCCGTCAGTCAGATTTCAAAAAAATAGTAGACACGTATTTTTTTTTTCCGTTTGCAATTTTATGCGGTTTAGTTTGTTTGAAATTTTTATTTTTTTATTTTGATGGTAGTTTTTTTTTTCTATGGCTCGAGATTATTCCTATGAACCAGCATGGTCTATGTTTTCATTTATTGTCGTATTGTCAGCACGAGTGGTGCATGCTGGTAATTATTTAACAATTTCAGTGTCTATAATTTAAGTGTCTTCAAGGCTAGAGTAAATAGGCTCTTAATAAACTAGCGCGCTTGACCATCATCGATTCCATCACTGCTTACCATTAGGCGGGATTGCGGTCAAGTGCTAGTTTATAATTTATAAAAAAAATATAATAGTTTCTTACACAATCACGGTTCTGGTCTTATGTGCCTAAGCTTACCAAAAGATTAACAGCAAAAAAAAAAACAAATAAAACCGAAACGCGTGGTATTTCATAACTCCTGATAAGGAACAGTTGCAATTACAAGGCCGCACAATATCACTGATAAACTGAGTTTAAATGTTTCTATTATATTGTTTGATTTTTTGCTGATTGTTCTGCTGTATTGGAGACAGCGATCTTACCTCCCTCATATAAGGAAAAAATCCTTTCGCCTTTGCCTACGAAATTCCAAAATTTCGGTTATTAATTACCTCGTATTTTATACCACGCACTTTGAATTCGGTGGAGAGGCGTGCGAAGAGGCTGATTGGCGAACCAGATTTAACTCATAACGTACTCCAAAGCCTGGAGCACAGGCGTAGAGTAGCCAGCCTTTCGGTGTTCTATAGGCTTCTTTTGGGTGAGTGCGAGGGAATTGTATGATTTAGTTCCCCCATCTCCGTTCCACCATCGGACGACCCGTCGCACGGCGAGTTTCCACCCTTACGTCGTTAACACCACTACGATTCGGACGAAGCGTTTCGCCTCCTATTTGATACCGCATACATCGAGGGACTGGAACAATTTGCCAGAACGGCGGTGTCCGTCGGACTACAATTTGAGTGTCTTCAAGGCTAAAGTGAATAGGTTCTTAATAAACTCGTGCGCTTTACCATCATCGGTTGCGCACGCTTACCATCAGGCGGGATAGCGGTCAAGCGCTAGTTTATTTAAGTAAGTATTAAAAAAAACTGTCATCAGACGACCCGTCGTACGGCGAGTATACGTTGTTGACACCACCACGACCCGGACGAAGCGTTTCGCCTCGTCTTTTACACCGCGTACATCGAAAGCCTGCAACAGATTTCCAGTGGCAGTCTTCCCGACTGGGACTCTAGTGGCGCTTTCTCTATACAAACGTATTCCGCTGTTTTCTTCGTAGATAACCCTTTTAGAGCATTTTTTTCTACAGTTTTACACCTTGATAATACACGCCCGTTTCATTGGACTTTTCTAAAACTTAATTGAGTAATAAAAAAAAAATATTATATTTCTAAATCCCGAAAAATAACCCATTTTTACCGCGATGTTTAGACGAGTATTTGATAAATGTGATAAGATTTTGACAAAAAAGAAAGTCATCATCATCTCAGCGTTCATCCCAGTCGCATCAGCAGCTTTTTTAACTTTGGAGTCGGGTCCGCTTTACCAGTCAAACTGCTGATTTTGGCTAAACTTCGATATTTTCCGTGAAGCGCCTGCCGTCTGACCTCCACAACCCGAAGGGGATATCTAAGCATTGCAGTTAGACCAATTGTTAGACTTTTTGAGGGCTCCAACAACCCGTAACGACTGGCATTAGATGTTCGTATGACAACCGGGACCAACGGCTTTACGTGCTTTCCGAGGCACGACCAGACCAGTGCAAATATTCATATTCATGCATACAAATATTTGCACTGTGCGGGGATCGATCCCGCGGCTCCTTGCGAAACGGCCGCGCTCCGCCACGGAGGCTGTCAAAAAAGAAAGTAATAGAAGCAAAGGTATAAGTTACTTACTACTACCATTTTCTACTTACTTTTCCTCTAAATTTTGATAGAAAAATAAGTAAGACTAGCGGCCGCCAGCGACTTCGTTCGCGTGGAGTTAGTTATGCTCCGCTCCTATTGGTCACAGCGTGGTGTTATATAGCCTAAAGCCTTCCGGGATTAATGGGCTATCCAACGCAAAAATAATTTTTCAAATCATTATTATTATTATCATGATTATCGCGTTCAAACAAACAATTCAGCTTTGTATATTAAGTAAGATCTGTCGTGTTTTGGTCAACGTTTTTGTAAGTAAAATCAGCCTGAGCTGCAACTGTCCCTTCCGCACTTTCCGGGGAGAGTTTGGAAGAGGCGCGATGATAATAGGGATGTATACAAGGTATGAAAATCAAAAATATAATTAGTCCGTCTTATATATAATAAAAAAAATTAAGACCCGTATTTTTATTTTGTCGAAATTACCTAAAACTACTGAGATATAGCGTATTAAAGTAACGAAGTGGGGGCTAATTACGTCATGCCGTGGTATATTTTGTATCACGGCGTGACGTCATGCGATATTTCAAATCAATATATCTTCCTAAATATTCGAATGAAAGAAAAAATAAAAAATACGTGTTCAATCCATACTAATATTATAAATGCGAAAGTAACTCTGTCTGTCTGTCTGTCTGTCTGTTACGCTTTCCCGCCTAAACCTCTCAACCGATTTTGATGAAATTTAGCACAGACAATCTTTAGACCCTGGGAAAGAACATAGATTACCTTTTATCCCAGAAAAATTTGATGTTCCCGAGGGAAATCTAAAAAGCGCGATATAACCGAACTCCACGCGGGCGAAGCCGCGGGCGGAAAGCTAGTATTTTTTATAAATTATCTGATGGACATTAAATTATGTTCCCAATAGTTCCTTCAAATACCCATTTTTCAAATTCCTCGGCACTAGAGTCTCCTCTTAATAAATTAGCACGCTTTGCTATCAACGATTGCATCACTGCTTATCATCTGGCGTGATCGCAGTCATTTATTTATTTACTAGCTTTCCGCCCGCGGCTTTGCCCGCGTGGAGTTCGGTTATATCGCGCTTTTTAGATTTCCCTCGGGAACATCATAGTTTTCCGGGATAAAAGGTAGCCTATATTCTTTCTCAGGGTCCAAAGATTGTCTGTGCCAAATTTCATCAAAATCGGTTGAGAGGTTTAAGCGGGAAAGCGTAACAGACAGACAGACAGACAGACAGACAGACAGACAGAGTTACTTTCGCATTTATAATATTAGTATGGATTTAGGATCTCCAACAAAGGATATACACAAATCATGAAAAAAATATAAATAGGGGACAATATTATCACGAAGGTGTACTCCTTCACTTACAGGAGACCACAGCATGCATAAAAGAAATTAAAACTAAGCAAACAAAATTAAAAATTTAAAATAAAACCTATTCGGTAACATTTATAAAAGAGACTAAATACGTACACTACAGACGACAACACATCAAGCTACTACAATCTGTCAGATTTCTTTATTAGATTTTCAACTTTATACCTAAAGCATTACGGCTCAAGGTTGATTGGGTATATCTGACAGGTTGGGGTAGCTTGACCTGCTGTCGTCAGTACATGAACAACATCAAAACCATAATTAAGATTAAAATAAACATCAAAAACTAACAACTAGTTATTTCGTTGAGACTCTTTTTATACTTTGCAGGAGGTTCACAATAGCAAAGACGCGGGAAATATAAAATAACAAAATCAAACTATTAAAACTAAAACTTAACAAAGCATAAACTCCACAGAAACAGTAATGCACACTACACACCTTCAGTTTTATCTGTACGATTTATCTGTACAGTTGAACTGTACCGATAAGTCGTTAGGTGTGTAGAACAAACAGTTGAACTGTACAGTTAAACTGTGATCTATAAGCCCCGCACGATGATATTGCGATTGGCGGCCATCTTGGTGACGTAGTCGAACTCGCTCCGTCGGTACCGTTAGCAAGTTCAGTCCGCGCTTATCCACTTACGCACATCGAATATTTTTGTTAGCTTTTTGTTTTTTTTATCCTGTTTTATTATTGTTCTTGAGTTTTGTTGTTTAGTTTTGTTAGCTGTTACTCGTTTAAACGAGTAAGAAATTAATTAACAGTCGTGCTCGTGAAATTATAATTTAATTATCCATTATTTTTATTAGTGTCCACTTTAGTGGACGATTATTTTGTTAAAGAGAAAAAGGACTGTAAGTTAGTTCTTGAAAGTATAAACCGTGCTTTAAAAAGTGCTTCGGACACTACTGAGGACATTTTAATACCGAAGAACTGCTAATAGTTATTAAAAATATTTTGCAAAATTCTACCAAGTCACGGAGCGTGTGGCATGTGCCACAGGCGTTGCAAAAAATACTGTGACAAAATTGCGACGACAGCATGTGTCAGAAACAGCCAGTGGCAGCAAAATGAGAACTCTTACTAAAGGAAAAAGACAAAAGAAGGAATATTTCGGCATGTATACGGTGAGGAGAGAAATACCCACAATGCGCAAAATATTGGCGGCATCAAAAGTAGACCTTAATTATACTGGTAGTGAAACTACATTAAGAAAAATAATTAAATGTGATTTAGGCTACCAAAAAAGACTGGCTCTAATTGAAAGACCACAAATTCAAGCGTGGAGGGCTAAATATTTACGACGTATGAAAGAAAATGACTCGCTTGGTACTAACAAAAGACCCGTTATTTATCTCGACGAAACGTAGATACACGCACACTTCACGTTAAAAAAATGTTGGCAAACAGCAACCGATGTCGGAGTGAGATGGAACGACAGCCCCGGCCGCCAATGGATAATAGCTCATGCGGGAAGTTAAAGCGGTTTTGTTTACAATGCCCTTTTAATGTTTAAAGCAGACACCAAAACGGGGGATTACCATGATCAAATGAATGCTGAGAATTTCATCAACTGGCTTACAGAAAAATTAGTACCCAACATACCACGCAACTCCATAATTGTGATGGACAACGCCCCTTATCACAGTAGGGAAGAGAATAGGCCACCAAGTATGAACAATAAAAAACAGTTGATGGTTGAATGGCTACAAGCTCACGACATCGACTTTCCCAACGACAGTACAAAACCTGAACTGTATTTATTAATTAAACGGCACAGACCGGCGAAAATCATAAAATTGACAATTTATTAGCTGGCAATGGCCATGAGGTCGTTAGATTACCACCTTACAACTGCGACCTCAACCCCATTGAGTACATCTGGAACCTGGTAAAGATGAGGGTGTCAGAAAAGAATGTGGAGCAGTTGGAAAGTCGCACTGAAGCTCTGACGTTGGAGGCGTTGGCGTCAATAACTCCAGGTGACTGGCGAAAGGAAGTTAATCATGTTAAACGGCTTGAAGAGGAATATTGGAATAAAGATCTAATAACTGACGAGTTATTTGTCATAAATACGGCAGACGACAGTGAGTCATACGACAGACACAGAAAGCAGTTCTGATTTGGAAGACTATATGAGTGGAATTGAATAAATAGGGTAAGTTTATATTGAATTACATATAAACATTTTTTTACATACTATCCTGGTTTTATTTATAAGCTGATAGATGTAGGTAGTAATTAAAACATGACTGCTACGCAGTGGACTCTGGTTCAATTCCCGCTCGCAAATTAATAGAAATGTAGTTAATAAAAATTAGTATACATGTAAGAAAAATATATGAATAAGTATATTTTTCTTACGTCTACAGGAATTATTTCCTTGAAATTTTTAATAATGAAAGTTTATTTGTTAGAATATGAATGAGTAGTTAAAAAGAGTGTATGTATAATAAAATTATAAAATACAAATAAACCCTTAACCCCAGTTTATTAATTTTGCATTTAACATTCTTTTGCTAGCTGTCCTTTTGCGTGACAGATGACGTCACAAAGCTGTTATTGTGACAAGGTTCCATCGCAATATCATCGTGCGGGGCTTATAATCAAAATATGAATAGATAAATGTGTTGTCGAAAACTGCGCAGTTTTGTCAGTTTTGTCGCAGCGAGCGTGAAGTGAACACGACTTATAAGTATTTTTCCTTGCGCCTCAACGAAAACTCGTCGACCATGGCCCAACGAGAATGGCTGGAAGAGTTTATACAACCATACCAATCGGAGCCTTCATTATGGAAAATCAAAAGCAAGGAATACCATAATCGAGTAAAAACTTTTTCGTTTTCGTCTATTTTTTTGTAACACACAAATTAGTCCTACGGTCGCTAAAGCGTCGTTTATGGAGGCCATGATGATAAAAACTGAAAGATCGTGCAGTTTACTTGAAAGTGTGTAGGCTGTATGGACCTACGATTTATCTGTACAGTTTGACTGTACAGATAAATCGTACAGATAAAACTAAAGGTGTGTAGTGCGCATAATAACAACAGGGGATTTAAACTGTATTTAGACAATTGTAACAAAGATGCTATCGCTACTCAGCGCTTACGGCGAATGTGGGGCGCCGCGCGGGGAAGCGGGATAGGGGCCGCATTCCCGCGAACTTGCGTGAGTTATACTCTATGATGCTTATTTTGCTTTTTTTTTCATTCTATTGTGTACAGACCATCAAGTCAATACACCAGAAACTACATGTTCCCAATCAACCATGTACCTTTATGTTTTAGCAATAAAGTTGAAATTCGATTCAATTGATTTGAGAGATTGTAATGGCTTCTATATGCGCTCTTGTACACACCATAAAAATATAGACATTTCACAGAAGGTGACAAAACACAACGGGTGGTCTTATCGCTAAGAGAATGGAATAAAAAGTTTCCATCAAAATAGTTGCCCTGAATAGTGGTAATCCATTATTCATGTTTCGTGAACGGGCGCAGTCAGTAGGGACTGGTCAACTTTGGTCAGGGATTTCGGGTTCCTTAAAAAAAAAAACCGTGGCCCTGGCGCACAGGCAAGTAAAGGAACACCCATCTACAACAAAAAAGGGACCGTTCGTCTATATATATACTAATATACAATTTGTTAAGAAAACCCCGTCCGACCCATAAGGATAATAATGGTTAGGTAAACACATGACCAAATAACATATGAAATTTTACATGGCCTGGAGCACAGGCATAGAGTAGCCAGCTTTTCGTTCTTCTATTATGCATTCTGGTGAGTGTACAGAGGAATTGCATGATTTAATTCCCCCATCTCCGTTCCACCATCGGAGGACCCGTCATACGGTGACTTTCCACCCTTACGTTGTTAACTGTTACTACGATCCGGACGAAGCGTTTCGCTTCCTCTTTTATTCCGCGTACAACACGCGTACACTTCAATTTGAGTGTCTTCAAGGCTAGAGTGAATAGGCTCTTAATAAACTAGCGCGCTTTACCATCAACGATCGCATCACTGCTTACCATCAGGCGGGATTGCGATTTGCGGTTAAGTGCGGCTTCGCCCGCGTGGAGTTCGGTTATATCGCGCTTTTTAGATTCCCTCGGGAATATCATTTTTTTTTCGGGATAAAAGGTAGCCTATGTCCTTTCTCAGGGTCTAAAGATTGTCTGTGCCAAATTTCATCAAAATCGGTTGAGAGGTTTAAGCGAGAAAGCGTAACAGTCAGAGTTTTTTCACATTTATAATATTAGCATGGATAAAAAAAAATAAACGCCATGTTATTCGGTACATAAAGAAACGGTTTTTTTTTTTTTTTTAAATACGCACTAACATTATCAAGCGCACGTCATGTTTAACATCATATGGCTCAAGTTAATGCTCGTAAATGACGTAGTAATCAAAATAGTGTAATCTTATCAGGGTTTAAATAAAAACGCAGAAGCAGCTGATTTCCTAACAATCCATACTAATATTATAAATGCGAAAGTATCTCTGTCTGTCTGTCCGGCTTTCACGCCATAACTACTGAACCGATTGTAATGAAATGGGTACACACTACACAGATAGTCTAAAGCCTGAGAAAATATATAGGCTATATAACATCCCGCTATGACCAAAAGGAGCAGAGCAGTAACAAGAAATGTTGCGAAAACGGGGGCAAACGCAGACGTACATATTTTTTCCATTATTTTAACAGGCGCTTATTTTATATCAACACGCGGACGGAGTCGCGGGCAACAGCTAGTATTATAATAAAGGTTTTGGCCGCAGCTTCGCTCGCGTTTTATTCTTGGTAACATAGTCTCCTTTACCAAATTTCCATCCCCAATTTAGGGGCTGGGAGAAGTTTAAAAAAGAATGAAGTTTGAAAAAGAATGAAAAAAGAAAAAATACGTGTCTACTGTTTTTTGGAAATATTACTGACGAATTAATTAGTTTTTTTTAGTCAACTACCCTATTGCGGATGAAATGTGGCGACCCGTCTTCAGGTCTCTCTGTCTGTGAAATGATTGGTGACGTTCTTCTTCAACCTATAGATGTCTACTGCTGGACAAAGGCCTCCCCCAAGGCGTTCCACGCTGCCCGGTCTTGTGCTGCCCGCATCCATCGGCTTCACCTTGTTGGGGGCCTCCCTACGCTGCGTCTTCCGATACGTGGCCGCTACTCCAGAACCTTACTCCCCATCGGCCATCGGTTCTACGAGCAATGCCCTGCCCACTGCCACTAAAGTTTAGCGACTCGCAGAGCTATGTCGGTGACTTTGGTTCTTCTGCGGATCTCCTCATTTCTGATTCGATCACGCAGAGAAACTCCGAGCATAGCTCTTTCCATTGCCTTTTGTGTGACTCTGAGCCTTCGTATGGGGCCCATGGTGAGCGACCACGATTGTTACGTTAAGTTCCTGTAACCCTAGATGGGGCAAAGATCGTCCATAGTACGCCCCCCGTCCCGTTCGGTCTTGAGCTTCGCGTTTTATTTCCCTCCAGGTCTTCCCTACGTTCTCCGCTTCTGCAATAACCGTTCGCCACCAGGTCTGCTTAGGACACCACGTAAAGGCTTACCTTGGGCATTTCAGTCCAGGGCTTAACTTGGTATACAGAGTGGTGCTGACAATACGACAGTAAATGAAAACACAGGCCATGCTGGTTCATATGAATAATACTGAACCATAGAAAAAAACCTAGCATCAAAAATAAAAAAAATAAAATTTCAAACAAACTAAATCGCATGAAATTGCAAACGGAATAGAACATCTTTTAAAATATTGGTTCAATGACCTCCGATCAGCGGGCGACAGCGCGTTCCTGTATCGACTTGCTTTTTCGCGCCATTATTATTAAAGTTTAGTACCGCTGAATGCAGCGGTCATCAACCTGTAAGCGCTTCCTTATCAACATGTATATCATGTAGAAAATGTGAGAAATGAAAAATAATTTCCTGTGACTAAACTAATGGATATATTTATATAATATTTTTATGGGTAGACTGAGAATGTGTTGAGGTACACGATGTTTAATTTATTGTCGTATTGTCTGCACCACTCTGTATACAATACGTAAAGAAAACCCTGTCCGATCCGTGAAGGTATTGTTTGGTATCGATGACTGATTCTACTAATGCCTACGAAGCCTAAACTAGAAAAAAATCCCGCTAAAAAAATAAATATTATTTCGTAAAAGGAGGTAACTTAATACATGTCATCATCATCTCAGCGTTAATCCCAGTCGCATCCGAAGCTTTTTCAGCTTTGGAGTCTGGGATACGCTTTACCAGTCTAACTGCTGATTTTGGCTAAACTTCGATATTTTCCGTGAAGCGACTACCGTCTGACCTCCACAACCCGAAGCACCCGAATGCGATATCGAAGCATTGCAGTTAGACCAATTGTTGAACTTTTGAGGACTCCAACAACCCGTAACGATTGCCATTAGATGTTCATATGGCAACCGGGACCAACGGTTTAACGTGCTTTCCGAAGCACGACCAGACCAGTGCAAATATTCATATTCATGCATAGGTACAAATATTTGCACTGTGCGGGGCTCGAACCCGCGCCTCCTTGTGCAGCGGCCGCGTTCGCTACCGCCACGCCACGGAGGCTGTCAGGTAACTTAATACATGTGCAGTAGGCAATACATGCCCGGGTGAAGGGGGACACGGCACGCGGTCGCATCGCTCATAATAATACCGTAGAAAATGGTGTCGTAATTTTTTTTTAAATTACCAAAAAAATCAAAATTTATTATTATTGTTACTATGATTATATATTTCATATTTTATTTAATTATATATTTACCTAATCCTTATTATCCTTATGGGTCGCACGGGGTTTTCTTTACATGCTGAAGAGTTTGAATGCGCTAACTTTCCTTTATGTACCCCACCAACTATCTCTTAGGGATGTTGGGATTTAACTCTTTAGAAGTGAGAAGAGGCTTTGACCAGCTTACCGTAGCTTGTAAGACATTACGGGGACGTATAGACTGCCCAGAGCTCCATGGTTTTTTCTGCCGACTATTTGTGCCTGACAAATATGTCGGACATCGTCAAAGCCGCAGGCACAATCTTTTTGCCCAACTCCCCGCAAAAACGGTAGCCAGAGCTGAATCCCCGGTCTGTCGTACCCTAAAAGTGCTGAATGCCCTTCTGATGGCCAACCCTGAATGTGATGTGTTTGCGGATGAATGGAAGAAACTTATGCGTGTATGTTTGGTCTTCTGTGAAAGAAAGTATGCGAGAGAGTCCACTATTCCATGTTAGTTTTAGTGGTAGTTTTCAAGTTAATTAATGTATTTGTTTGTCTCTATGTTAGTTAATGTAATTGGTTTTGTACCGTTTTAGCTAAAACTTCAGAAACCACTGGTCCGATATGAAAAATCTTTTTGCGTTTGATAGCCCATTGACCCAGGAAGGCTTTAGGCTATATAACGTCACGCTGTGACCAATAGAAGCCGAGCATAATAAGTAACAACACGCGAACGAAGTCGCAGGCGGCCGCTAGTATTGTATATGTTCAGTATCAAATCTACAGGACGCTGGATGTAAATTTTCTGCTATGAACTTTTGAACACCAAAAATAACCCAATTTCAGACAACTCGTAAAGCTCTTGGTATGTACCACCAACCCTGGAAGCATGCCAGGTCGAAATTATATGCAAATAAACACAAACAATGCGAGCCGATGAACTGCCGACTTCCGTGGATGTCCTTAAACTAGTTCTTTGTCATAATAAAAAAAAAATAATTAGTCCGTCAGTCAGATTTCCAAAAAAAAAAAACCAAACACGTGTTTTTTCTTTTTTCATATAAACAAAAAATGAAGACGACACAGTGCGTTGAAAACTCGTGTGACGTCACTCCATGCTACACTTTTTAGCGGCCAGTGACGTCACCAGCCCCCACTCCTGGGGCCTTAGTATGGTATTTTTCAAAAATTTGTCATAGTATCACGATTCCATTGTCATTGTGCTTAAAAGTTCGTAATCTGCTATATTCATAATGATGGATCAATTATCTCAGTCGTCTTGTAATGTAATGGTGATAGAATGACGTTGGCGTATTGCCATTATTATAAAGCCCGTTAATAGAAATCATTTTAGAAAAACCAATACTCAATTTGAACATTTATTTAAATGAGGGTGGTGTCAGTGATTGACCACTGGAAAGTCATAATGACGTCTATTGGTTTGTAGATTACGAAACTTGTCAAAATCGATCATTATGAGATCACTGATCAAATATTCTGAAACTATTGTAATAGCAGACTAGGGCCCCAGATCGTTGATTCCTTTTATATTTGTCAATTTTTATTGATTTGATAAAACAAAATATATGTATCCAATATTTTTCTATAATCTGAATGACAGACTAAATAGAATCAATTTTTTTACCCAGGAAACATCCCTATTAGTCGTTTGTTGTTCCATTTTGTTTTCGCTTTACTAGCAGCGCTCCGCAGTTATACCCGCACCAGTGTGAAGCCTGTAAGAATATCGGAATAAAATATAATGTTAATAATTTAAGGTTTGGGTAATCTTAATTGTATTGTAATTTCATATTAACGGCGGTTCCGCTTTACGCACGCGCCTAGTACCATTATGATCTACCGTAAACTGTGTTGTGCACTCGGTAACCACACTGCAACAATTTGTTAATCTATCTGGAAAAAAAATATACCACAGTGTAAAAATGATTCGAATCGATTCAGTTGCTTATACTGAACAAACTATATTCAGGGTCGTATAAAGAAAAATACAAGGTATATTTTTCCATTATCCTTGCTAATATTATAAATCGGAAAATGAGTTTCTTTGTTTGTTCCGCTTTCACGCCGTAATTACTGAACCGATTGCTTTGAAATTTTGCAGACGTAAAGTTAGAAGTCCGAATTATATAATAGGGTACTTTTTATCCCCGAAAAATTTGATATTCGCGAGGGAAATCTAAAAAGCGCGATATAACCGAACTCCACACGGGCGAAGCCGTGGGCGGATAGCTAGTAATAAATAAAATATATATCATCATTCTCCTGCCCTTATCCCAATTTATTTGGGGTCGGCGCAACATGTCTTTTTCTTCCATACATCCCCATCAGAAGCCATCTCGGCAGTCACCCCCTTCTTAGCCATATCATCCTTCACACATTCCATCCATCGTTTCTTTGGTCTTCCCCTACTCTTATAGCCATCAACATTCATAATTAAAACTCTCCTCACTTCATATTTCTCCGACATTCTCCTCATTTCTCCGTAACACATGCCCGTACCATGACCACCGATTTCCACACAACTTTTCAGCTACCGGTGCCACTTTCAGACTTCCTCTTATATACTCATTTCTTAAATAAAATATATATGGAGATTATTAATAATGTCTGCTCAACAACGTAAATAACGCAATGAATGTTGTTGAACTGTCAAAATGAGTGATGGTGAGGACTGCGCCGACCTATTACTCGGCGAATCTAGTGTCGCCATAAGATTTTGAATAATCTCTCTTATTTGCTTATTCCTAGTTTGCCGCCTGCGGCTACGGCCGCGTGGAATTCGGTATTTTTATTTTCCCTCGGGAATATCAAATTTTTCCGGGATAAAAAGTACCCTATTATTTGTTCCAGACTTCTAATTTTACGTCTGCAAATTTCAAAGCAATCTGTTTAGTAGTTACGGCGTGAAAGCGGAACAAACAAACTCATTTTCCCATTTTTATAAGGAGGATTAAGTTAAATTGCAATATAATTATATTATTTTAAGATATTCATACAGAGCGTGCTCTCTCCTGTTACCCTATTTTGCTGTGCCCTATATGGTCCATAATTGATCTCACATAAATTGTTACCACCTTATGTACTTACGGTAAAGCAATAAAGATATTGAGTATACAATATGTAAAGGAAACCCTGTCCGACCCATGAGGATAATAAAGGTTAGGTAAACACTTGACCAAATATAATATAAAATTTTACATAATCATCATATTAACAATACTAATGAATTTTGAAATAATCCTTTTTTCCGGGGAATTCATTCCAATTTCCCCGAAATTTGGTAATTTTTAAAAAAGTGACAACACCGGTATTATTATAAGCGAATAGCGACGCGACCACGTCACAGGTGCCGCGTGCCCTGCCCCCCGCCACCCGCGGAATGGGGTTGCTTACCGCACATGTATTAAGTTACCTCTTTTTGCGAAATAATATTTATTGTTTTAGGGGGATTTTTTTTTAAGTTTGGCTGTCTTTGTGGGCATTATTAGAATCAGTTATCGATACCTAACAATACCTTCACGGATCGGACAGGGTTTTCTTTACATATTCTATATTGAGCAATGGTTTAGCAATACGCGTCAACATGAGTCCAATTGATAGTAAAAGTGTATTACGCAATTAGGATGCAGTCTGCCAACGGCGCCGTCAAACTGGGTCAAATGTATTTGTATACAAAGTGTGTGACGTACAGGGTGTATCTGACATCGTAACGCCAACTTCGCGAAAAGGCTAGACCGCATGCCACTAATAAAATTATGATAGTAATTTATGTCGTCAATGAACAATTACAGAAATCACAATGTTAAAAAAAAAGTGTCGACTTGGCCTGTGAACGTTGCAAGCGTGCCGCCGTGCGTGTTTGTAGGTATAACGTTGACCCCTGATATGAACTCTATTAAATCAGCTGATAGCATAGTTTTTCCAGTTTTGTTCACATTGCGCTTTTATTATATGTGTAGCGAATTATGAACGGTCTAAAGTGAAAACAAAATCCATTTTTTTTTTAAATAGGGAAATGCCGACGAAATTTTCCACCACTGAGGGTTCAGTATCGGTCACGGTCTCAGTTACGGTCTCATGTCTTCCCTGACGGTTCCCCTCGGGGAGACATCAGGATTTTTAAATCTTATTGTCTACCCTAGGCAGGGGAGACATCAGAACTTGCTGTTTGTTTGTTTGAACGCGCTAATGCTACTAGTCCGATTTAAAAAAATCTTTTTGCATTGGATAGCCCATTATTCCAGGAAGGCTTTAAGCTCTATAACATCACGCTGCGACCAATAGGAGCATAACTAACTCCACGAGAACGAAGTCGCTGGCGGCTGCTAGTTAAGTATATTATTTCGGTCTTGTGTCTCCCCTGACGGCTCCCCTCGGGGAGACATCAGGATTTTTAAATCTTATTGTCTCCTTTAAGCGGTGGACAAATTCGCTTTACGACAGAACTTCGGTCAACTGGTAGTTATGAAATTGTTCACACCTCAGAATCGTCAGGAGGCAAAATTACTTCAGACAATTTTTCACAAATTCCAACAACTGGGTCCATGGTACTCGTTTGTGCGTCGATGTCAGATACACACTTTATACAACAACAATCAACTATTAGCATTGTTTTCCGCGTGTATTCGATCACGTACACAGCTTATCACGGCTTCATGATAACTTGGTCCTAGTTAGTGTTATAGTGGACAAAGTTTTTTTTTTTTTTACATATTATAAACCAGCGCTTGACCGCAATCCTGCCTGATGGTAAGCAGTGACGCAATCGTTGATGGTAAAGCGCACTAGTTTATTAAGAGCCTATTCTAGCCTTGAAGACACTCAAATTGTAGTCCGACGGAAACACCGCCGCTGGCAAATTGTTCCAGTCCCTCGATGTACGCGGTATAAAGGAGGAGGCGAAACGCTTCGTCCGGATCGTAGTGGTGTTAACAACGTAAGGGTGGAAACCAGCCGTACGACGGGTCTTCCGCTGGTGGAACGGAGATGGGGGAATTAAATCATGCAATTCCCTCGCACACTCCCCGAAATGCATCCTATAGAACACCGAAAGGCTGGCTACTCTACGCCTGTGCTCTAGGCTTTGGAGACCAACTCGAGTTAGATCAGGGTCACCAATCAGCCTCTTTGCACGTCTCTCCACTGAATCCAAGTTTAGTTTTAACGAGCTACAGATGATTGTTATTAAAACACATGCACTCTGACTTACCAGCGGTCGTTGACCTCAAAAATAAAAAGGCAGCCTTGAGACTGACCGACAGAATGATGATGTTCCCGACCGATTTCGGCCACGGCGACCACTTCGACTCCTAGCCGATGATTTGGCGCTCATGCGCCCGAAGATGGCTTAAGTAGCCTATCTTGGCGGCGAAACTTCGTGCACACTGAGGGCACGTAAGTACAAGTGATGGCAGCAGGTGGGCGGGCCTTTAATTGGTCGCGTTTGGCATCGAGGACAGCTTTGCGCTGCTCCTCAAACTTGCGTATTTATCCGTACACCATTCTGCGCCATTCTGACCGTTTTGCTGCCAAACGCTCCCATTCAGAGACCCGACAGGACTGAAAATTGAAATCATTATTATGTTAACAAAGAAGTTATTAGCGGTGACGCAATCTATACATACACAGTACATATGTATATCTCGCTGTAGTGATTACGGTGTCGGGTCGGTCACTTCATCATCACCATCAACCTTTTTGTCATCCCATTGCTCGGCACAGGTCTCCTCATACAGAGAAGGATTGAACGTAATCAGCGCTTGCTCAATACGGGTTGGCGATTTTAGACTTAAAAGTCCAGGGGCCCTAGCCAATGTAACATCGCTTCGTAGCGAAGCGAAATCGAATACCAAACCAACCAATTACGAAAACGATTGACCACGCGACACGATAAATCACGTGGTCAATCGTTCCCGCCATTGGTTGGTTTGGTATTCGATTTCGCTTCGCTACGAAGCGGTGTTACATTGGCTACAGGCCCTGGTTTCTTCTAGATGTTATCCTTTATCTATAGCTATACCATAACACCACTACGATCCGAACGAAGCGTTTCGCTTCCTCTTTTATACTGCATACATCGAGGAACTAGAACAATTTTCCAGCGGCGGTGTTTCCGTCACACTACAATTTGAGTGTCTTCAAAGCTAGAGTGAATAGGCTCTTAATAAACTAGTGCGCTTTACCATCAACGATTGCATCACTGCTTACCATCAGGCGGGATTGCGGTCAAGCGCTAGTTTATAAAAAAAAAAAACTTTTAATCAGTCATTGGTATTCAAGATATACTTAGAAAGTACATATAACTTAGAAAAGTTACATTGGTACTTGCCTGACCTGGATTCATACAGACTCATACTTGAGAGGCTGGTGTTTTAACCATTAGGTCACGCTTACGTGACTTCAATACGTTTTTCCCATCCGACAAAATTACTCAATGCCGATAAAGGAGTTAAAACTTCTACACGTATTTTATCAAGTCCCTGGTTCTTGTTGACAGGCCTAGACCATCCTCATACCCAGCCAATTTTTTCAGTGGTAGGCCATAATATCGGCTGCCGGCAGAAGTCACCACCCACCAGACAAAGTCTTGCCGCCAAGCGATTCGTCGTGTTCCGACATGATGTCTGGTGAAGCCGTACGGAGGACGGGTCTGAGCAGTTGTGTTGCGATGTGTGCCGGGTACGAAGCGTCAAGTGTTGTTGTGTCCGGAGTTTGGTCGGTACTCCAGATCAATCTCCCTCCGACGCAGCATCGTTGGTCGTGTTGTTGGGTTTAACATTGTATCACTTCGCTCAACTACCGTCTTCCTTCCTATTCACTCAGTTTTTTTGAGTGAATAGTCTCATAATAAACTAGCGCGCCTTACCATCAACGATTGCATCACTGATTACTTTCAGGCGGGATTGCGGCCAAGCAATTGTTTAAAAAACAAAAAAAAAAAATTAACTGTGGAGTTGCTTGCCTGCTCTTCTCCATAGGTTTTCTTTTTTAAATTACTAGCTGAACCGCGCGGATTCACCCGCGTCTGTTTCGATATGTTTTGTTTTTTATGTGCTTCGCTCTTATTGGTCGCAGCGTGATATTATATGTATAGCCTAAAGCCGTCCTGGATTAATGGGCTATTCAACGCAAAATTAATTTTTCAAATAGGACCAGTAAGTAGTTCCTGAGATTAGCGC
Source organism: Sesamia nonagrioides (assembly GCA_017933935.1). NCBI lineage: Eukaryota > Metazoa > Arthropoda > Insecta > Lepidoptera > Noctuidae > Sesamia > Sesamia nonagrioides. The sequence continues at coordinate 913,244 of JADWQK010001571.1, forward strand.
GTTTATAAACTAGTGCTAAGTCGTGGTGGCCTAGTGGTTAATACACCAGCCTCTCAATTATGAGTGTGCGGGTTCGATTCCAGGTCAGGCAAGTACCAATGTAACTTTTCTAAAGTTATATGTACTTTCTAAGTATATCTTGGACATCAATCACTGAAAGAGAAGGAAAACATCTTGAGGAAACCTGGACTTTAAGTCTAAAATCGCCAACCCGCATTGAGCAAGCGTGGTGATTACGCTCAATCCTTCTCTGTATGAGGAGACCTGTGCCCAGCAGTGGGACGATAAAAGGTTGATGATGATCATGAAACTAGTGCTTGCCCGCAATCCCGCCTAATGGCAGTGTACTCTTGTTTTTAAGACTGGTAACGATAAATTAGAACCATTTCCCTAACTTCTGGCGTTTCCATAAGTGTTCGTGTTGGTTTTTGAGAAATATATTTTTAACAAGACGACGACAAAGAACCGTCTCCAAATCCTGTTCAATGAACTTTCTACATATTTACATACATACGTATCTACCTATCGAAGGTCGTCAAGGTCGCCTCCCAGACGTCTGTACTAAGGTCATTGTACTCCGTGAACTTATAGCTTGGAACGGGTGCAGGACAAAGGAGATTTTGCAAGGGTCGGTCTGTGATATGAGACACTATAACCCGCCTGAGTGAACTGTGCACCTCGCCCTGTGACGTCATTCGGCCGCCGGCCGGTACCGTTTGTAAAATATGAGAATTATGTTATCATCATCAACCTTTTTTTTTATCGTCCTACTGCTGGGTACAGGTCTCGTCTCATACAGAGAAGGATTGAGCGTAATCACCACGATTGCTCAATGCGGGTTGGCCATTTCAGACTTAGGTCCGTATTACAGAACGTCACTCAAAACTCAAGCTCTACTTAAGTCTCGTTTCAAGCCATTTGATTGGTTGAAACTAGTTTTAAGTAATGCTTAAGCAGAGATCAAAGCTTCTGGAATACGGACCTTAAAGTCCAGTTTTCCCCAAGATGTTTTCCTTCACCTTCAGTCATTGATGACCAAGATATACTTTTTTTTTTTTTTATATAAGTTATAAACAAGCGCTTGACCGCAATCCCGCCTGATGGTAAGCAGTGATGCGATCATTGATGGTAAAGCGCGCTAGTTTATTAAGAGCCTATTCACTCAAGAATACTTGAGACATATGGACTGAAATATAATGTTGGTGCAACCAACAGGCGTCACTAACGCGTCGGAAATGTAAAAAACAGTAACAAACTTAATAAAAATAAACTTAACAAAGCAAAATCTCCACAGAAACAGTAATAACAACAGGGGATATAACTGTATTTAGACAATTGTAACAAAGATGCTATCGCTACTCAGCGCTTTCGGCGAATGCAGGGCGTCGCGCTGGGAAGTGGGATAGGAGGGGTCGCATTCCAGCGAGATGCACAGTTAACTCGCGCGAGTAGTAGGTATCAGTCACGTTGCAGTATAAAACTAATTTACCATTCGTCATCTCACATCAGGTTCAGTTGAAGACCAGCGTCGGAGTAAATCCATACTAATATTATAAATGCGAAAGTATCTCTGGCTGTGTGTCTGTCCTGCTTTCACACCAAAACTACTGAACCGATTGTAATGAAATTTGGTACACAGATAGTCTGAGAAAGGACATAGGTTATAAATTATCCCGCTATGACCAATAGGAGCAGAGCAGGAACAAAAAATGTTGCGATAGCGGGAGCAAACGCGGACGTGCATATTGCTCCCAGTATTTTAACAGGCGTTTATTTCATATCAACTGAGATCTTTCGGCTCGAAGATTACGCGAGTGAAACCGCGGGGCATAGCTAGTAATATATAAATTAAAGAACAAATTAATATTATTCAAATTACGTCCATATTTGTAAAGCATAAAATATGACAAAGATAACGAACGACTTGAAATTCCGTCCCGGTTAAAGACCCGTCTGGTCGCAGGATCCTCACCTTTTCCATGGAGGATGAGTAAACGTTACTCCCTGTTCCTCACGCTCCTAAATTCCCAGCGCTTTTCCTTACAATTCGACTTTAAAATGGTGTTTTAAATGCAAACTTTTGGTTGTAATTATTTTAAATCGCTTGTAGAGTATGATGCTAAGCTGCTGTAAGCACGAAGGTTGGCGTTTAGTTGATTTAATGGTTTTTGTCACGGATATGATATTTGGTGGATTCTGCAGTGCAGTACATAGGTACTATTTTTGTTTTTAATAATCATAAACTAGTGCTTCAAAATCAAAATTAAAAAAAATCTAAATCAAAATTGTTTTGTTTCAATTTAACCATCTGTTGGTGGTTTTGAATAGTCAATGTCGGCCAGTCCAAGAAAAGTGAAGCTAAGTTGCACGTTCCAAAGCGTAGATCTCTATGGAGAAGAACGTGCAAGAAACTCTTGACCGCAATCCCACCTGATGGTAAGGAGTGATGCAATCGTTGATGGTGAAGCGCGCTGGTTTATTAATTTCTTCAGTCTATGGAGGTCCACTGCTGGACAAAGGCCTCCCCCAAGGCTTTCACGATGACCGATCTTGTGCTGCCCGCATCCCTCAGCTTCCCGCGACCTTCACCAAGTCATCGGTCCACCATTCGATTAGATAAAAGCAATCAAACCGATTCTGTAACTAGATTTTCTAACTCAAGGTGACGTGTGTACTTTATCAGGAAATTGACCAAAACAAACACGAGAAAAACTAGAACAGATAAGCTACTGCGCAGATCTAGTGCGCAGGTCGTGATAGCACATTTCACGGTGCGATAGGACTTAGTTGTCGTTGCGAAATATATTAATTGGTGATGACGACACGATCCGGAGGTATTTATGAGCTTGTATACTAAATAAACACACGTGTCCCGTGGTGCGTCGGTCGTAGGTTTCTCGGTGGTAGGCAACAACATCAGCCGCCGGCATAAGTTACCACCCACCAGACAAAATCTTGCCGCCAAGCGATTCGTCGTGTTCCGGCATGATGTCTGGTGAAGCCGTACGGTGGACGGGTCTGAGCAGTTGTGTTGCGATGTGTGCCGAGTACGATATGCCTAATGTTGTTGTGTCGGGAGTTTGGTCGTGGAGGGTCTCCAGATCATCGTCTGGCGCAGCATCGTTGGTCGTGTTGCTGGGTTAAACATAGCATCACCTCGCTCAACTGCTGTCTTCCTTCCTATTCACTCAGTTTTTTTGAGTGAATAGGCTTAATAAGCTAGTGCGCTTTACCATCAACGATTGCATCACTGCTTACCATCAGGCGGGATTGCAGTCAAGCGCTAGTTTATAAATAGTAAAAAAAAAACAGGCTCAGTACTCTTCGCTTGTGCTCTAGGCTTTGGAGACCGTTTTGCACCAGATCGTGCCAGAAATTACCCAGGTGACATTTTGCAGCACCAGCCCAAATGTGGTTTCCTGTGTGCCAAACACCTAAATCTGTTCTGTCGTTTTTTGCGTGGCAAGGTAACAAATAGCCTTCCATCCAACTATACAAACTCTCATGTTTATAGTACTTAATGGATTACATGCGAATGCTGCCGGTGAGGGCATTGGCGTACCCAGAGTAGGGGCAGGGGGAGGCAGCTGCCCGCCCCTTCCCCCCCCCGAACTCTCTAATTTGACATGCCCCCCCCCCCCCCAAGCCTGACTTGAATGCCCCTAGACCTGACTCCCCAGGGCCAGAAGCTGGGTACGCCCATGGGTGCGAGTGCGCCTTAAGAGATTAATCTTTATCACTACGATTAACCCCTTGACGAAATATAACCTTGGAGTGTTTTTCATTGCCTTCACTTTCGATCTGCGTAGTATCTTGTTTATTAGTTTAGCAGACATTAACTTTCCCAAGATTGTTTTCGTTTTCGTTGGCGCATTTATCTATCCGGACGCGTATTAGTATTTTTGACATGAATCTATTTAAAGCAACATTGGCCCGTCCTCCTCCATAAGTATTTACTACACTTTGCAATGCGCAGGTTCACTTTTTGGTTGAGAAATCATCAAAAAACGGTTCTCACGGTCTGGGCGGAGTGAAGGGCATGTCAGAACTTGAACCGGCATGATGTCTGGTGAAGCCGTACGAAGGATGGGTTTGAGCAGTTGTGTTACGATGTGTGCTGGATAGATGCGCCAAATGTTGTTGTGTCGGTCGTGGAAGGTCTCCAGATCAATCTCCCTCTAGCGCAGCATCGTTGATCAAGTTGTTGCGTTTATTAACATTGCATCACCTCGCTGAACTGCCGTCTTCCTACTTATTCATTATGCGCCTGGTTCTTACTACGCTTCAGGTGGCCGAGAGTAGACCTGTCTCCCAACGTCCAGAGCATCTCGGCGTGAGGTCACAGAGATGACTGACCCACCCCTTGACAATTCCACAAGTGTCTGAAATTAGTGTGAAATAAATGCTTTGGGTCCTAAGTGTTTATCTACTTCAGCACACTGTCAGTCGTAATCTGAAACATTTTGAAGGATGTTGTTCCAAGCAGCTAATGTTGCTCACTCGGTGCTAGGCCGTAACATCGGCTTCCGGCAGAAGTTACCTCGTCTCAACCTAATTTGAATAAATGACTTCTGATTTGAATTGATTTGATTCTGCTCATGCTTCTTGGGATAGTGATCAACACTATCTTTTGATTGTAAACAAACTATCTATTTCTACATTCGCGATTTTTTTGCTCAAAATATAAACAAATATGAATTATAGGATCATCATCAACCTTTTTTATCGTCCCACTGCTGGACACAAGTCTCCTCTCATACAGAGAAGGATTGAGCGTAATCACCACGCTTGCTCAATGCGTCCCGGTTTCCTCAAGATATTTTCCTTCACCTTGTAATCAGTCATTGGTGTCCAAAATATACTTAGAATTAATAGATAATTAATTTTAATTCCTATACTATTAAAGTGCAGTTTAGGATACAACTCCTAACATTTTTATAACATTTTCTAACAGTGCTGTTTACTCTGAAATCCACTTAATTTTCATTGACATAACGGTGATATTTGGTTAACTTAGATCGTCACGAATAAACTGACAAGACCCTACATTTTTAATACTTATTATACGTAGGTTCCTTTTAACTTGATCCTCGTGATTGCTAGACTACGCCAGAGTCATGTGGTATGTTGGTTAAGCCGGCGCCAGACATAGTTCAAATATTTAATCACTTATTTGAACACTTGTTTGGACACAAGAGTAGCGCTGGTATTTGAGTATTGTTCAAAGCTTTGTGAAAACATTTGTACTTAGCCATTCGTTGTCGGTTTCGAGGGCACATCAAAGCTTTCAAAGTTGCCTGTGTTCAAATGTTTGCGTTGCCTGTTATACATGCGCAAACATTTGCACAAATATTTGTCTGTGTCTGGCGCCGGCTTTACTCGATTGTTTGTTAGTTTGTGACGCGTTCACAAGACTCATCTCAATTAAGTGTGTGGTATTAACACGCTAGATTGTATCTATGTTGTGACAAGTCTATCTTTTTGATTGAAAGGAATGAGCTGAAGTGTTTTGTTATTGTTCAAAATGATGATTTTCTAAATTAATGCCTTACAGAAATGTATGGTCTTATTGTATCCTAGTGCTTCAATGCGATCCCGCCTGATGGTAAGTAGGGATACAAACGTTGATGGTAAAGCGTATTAGTATGTTATCAATGAACCTATTCACTATACTTAGTGTTTGAAGACAATTCTTAAGGGCGGCGAACAGTGGACAGCTCGCGGAAATTAGGAATTAAACTTAGCATTCGTGTTGCGTACCACCGGAATTACAAACCGAAAAAAAAAACTACTATATCCGCCACTGTTTTGTAAAAAGAATCATTTCCGCTAAGGTCAACGCTCTTCGATATTTGATTTGTAAAATTCATATTGCTCATAGCTTTCGTCATAGAATAAAGAGAGGGAAGTACGTTATCTTCATACAAACGGACCGCGCGCGGCTTGTATGTGTGCGCCAAAGTATCTATGCGTCGCCGCACGCACACCTAAACACAATATTAGAGTGCCTATGACTGCGCTAGTCGCGGCTAGCACGGAACGAGGTTCGCGCGTCACGGCTTTTCGGCACATTAGCTTTTAAAAAATGATCACATAAACTGCAAAGTTGGTATGTCTATTTATGAACAAATAAAAGACTTATATTTTTCAAATTATATTTCTAAAAGTTATTTACAAGGATACGGATATATTACACATTAAAGCAACAACGCGTTTCGTAATAGTCGAAACCGAAGAAAGTAGGTATTTTTCTGTAGCTAATTTGTAATTTTGTATTAAATGTGTGATTCAATAGATGTTATGTTTGTATTATTTATATTTGTATTAATTAAAAATAAAAATAAATATGGTTCTTTATGTGTACAAAACTAAAAATAAAAATTACAAAAAAAAAACTGACTAGTATATGTAAACTAAATACTAAGCAAATAATTTAAACATAAGCTCTTAGTCTATAAATATTTGTTAGCGGTTTGGGCGACAACCGTAACCGACGAAGCGCGGACAGTCGTCAACCCTAAGACAGTAGGCAATTAAATCGCGGATTGGGTCGCAGATAACCTACTTCCCCTCTTTATTCTATGCTTTCGTCGCGTGCAGTCATAGAATAAAGAGAGGGAAGTACGTTATCTTCATACAAACGGACCGCGCGCGGCTTGTATGTGTGCGCCATAGTATCTATGCGTCGCCGCACGCACACCTAAACACAATATTAGAGTGCCTATGACTGCGCTAGTCGCGGCTAGCACGGAACGAGGTTCGCGCGACACGGCTTTTCGGCACATTAGCTTTTAAAAAATGATCACATAAACTGCAAAGTTGGTATGTCTATTTATGAACAAATAAAAGACTTATATTTTTCAAATTATATTTCTAAAAGTTATTTACAAGGATACGGATATATTACACATTAAAGTTTAATAACAACGCGTTTAGTAATAGTCGAAACCGAAGAAAGTAGGTATTTTTCTGTAACTAATTTGTAATTTTGTATTAAATGTGTGATTCAATAGATGTTATGTTTGTATTATTTATATTTGTATTAATTAAAAATAAAAATAAATATGGTTCTTTATGTGTACAAAACTAAAAATAAAAATTACAAAAAAAAAAATGACTAGTATATGTAAACTAAATACTAAGCAAATAATTTAAACATAAGCTCTTAGTCTATAAATATTTGTTTATGTAGTGAGTGTGTAGTATTTGTAAGCGCGGACAGTCGTCAACCCTAAGACAGTAGGCAATTAAATCGCGGATTGGGTCGCAGATAACCTACTTCCCCTCTTTATTCTATGGTGCAGTCGTGATAAAAGTTTGAGCACTCGATTTGTTTGTTCGTAAATATTTTTGTTTACCGTTCGCTGTTAGCGTTCGGTTGTGTTTATGTAATTTGGTACTTAAAGATAATTGTTTAAAGTCTTATTTGTTATTTAATGTTACAAACATTTGTACTTGAATGTAGTGAGTAGCTATGATAAACGAAGATAAATTATTTCCTGCGCCTGTAATATTATGTAAAAATAACCCTTTAAACTGGAATATATGTTTATGTATGTAGCCATGTTTGACTGAAAAATTATTATAGTAGCTTAGCACTTTCCTAGATCAACTTTTCCATTGTCATTGTGCTAAAAGTTCGTAATCTGCTAAATTCATAATGATCGATTAATTATCGGTCTGGAATTAACGTAATGGTGATAGAATGACATGGCCGTTATCCATACTTCCATACTAATATTATAAATGCGAAAGTAACTCTGTCTGTCTGTCTGTCTGTTACGCTTTCCCGCCTAAACCTCTCAACCGATTTTAATGAAATTTGGCACAGACAATCTTTAGACCCTGAGAAAGAACATAGGCTACCTTTTATCCCGGAAAAAATTGATGTTCCCGAGGGAAATCTAAAAAGCGCGATATAACCGAACTCCACGCGGGCGAAGCCGCGGGCGGAAAGCTAGTTATAATATAACCTGTTAATAGAAATGATTTTCTAAAAACTACTACTCTATGTATTTGAACATTAATTAATACGGAGTGTAGTGTCAGTGATTGACCGCTGGAAAGTCATAATGACGGCATTTTGTTATAGATTTCGACGCTTGAAAGGCAATCATATCTAAGCGACAAAAAATCGTAAATTGAGTTTGTATACACCATTCGAACTCAATTTACGAATTTTTATCGCTTAGATAAGATTGCCTTTCAAGCGTCGATTTGCACCAATATATCAATCATCATCATCATCAACCTTTTTTATCGTCCCACTGCTGGGCACAGGTCTGCTCTCATACAGAGAAGGATTGAGCGTAATCACCACGGTTGCTCAATGCGGGTTGGCGATTTCAGACTTAAAGTACAGGTTTCCTCAAGATGTTTTCCTTCACCTTATAATCAGTCATTGATGTCCAAGATATACTTAGAAAGTACATATAACTTAAAAAAGTTAAATTGGTACTTTGTCTGACCTTTTTTTTTTTTTTTTTTTAATAATTTAATCTAGTGCTTGACTGCAATCCCGCCTGATGGTAAGCAGTGATGCAATCGTTGATGGTAAAGCGCACTAGTTTATTAAGCCTATTCACCTAAAAAACTTCGGAATAGGAAGGATGACGGCAGTTGAGCGAGGAGATGCAATGTTAAATCCAAGACCAACACGACCAAATGATGCTGCGCTAGAGGGAGATTGATCTGGAGACTCTCCGCGACCAAACTCCCGACACAACAACATTTGGCGCATCGTACCCGCCACACATCGCACACAACTGCTCAGACCCGTCCTCCGTACGGCTTCACCAGACATCATGCCGGAACACGACGAATCGCTTGGCGGCAAGACTTTGTCTGGTGGGTGGTAACTTCGCCGGCAGCCGATGTTATGCCTACCACCGAGATACCTGGAATTGAACTCGTACTAAAGACGTCTACTGCTGGACTTAGGCCTCCCCCAAGGTTCTCCACGACGACCGGTCCTGCGCCTCCCGCATCCAGCGGTTTCCCGCTACCTTCACCAGGTCGTCGGTCCACCTTGTCGGGGGCCTACCCACGCTCCGTCTTCCGGTGCATGGTCGCCACTCGAGAACCCGTCGGCCCCATCGGGCATCGGTTCTACGGGCAATGTGTCCAGCCCACTGCCACTTTAGTGTTGCAATTCTTCGGTCTATGTCGGTTACTCTCGTTCTTCTGCGGATCTCCTCATTCCTGATTCGATCGCGCAGTGAAACCCCAAGCATAGCCCTCTCCATTGCCCTTTGAGTCACTTTGAGCCTTTTTATAAGGCCCATTGTTAGCGACCACGTCTCAATTCCATAAGTCATCACTGTCAACACTTGGTTGTCCCAACAAAAATATGGTCAAAGGTCCGTACGGGCGGGTGAGCGCGGGCGTTGACCTCTGGCGTCAGCTGTGATCTATCGTAACCGCTCGGTAACCACTCTGCGCTCTCAATCTAAATGTTTTTGGGAAAAAATATAACATGGTGTAAAACTATTGGACTTGACAGCCTCCGTGGCGTAGCGGTAGCGGACGCGGCCGCTGCGCAAGGTGGCGCGGGTTCGATCCCCGCACTGTGCAAATATTTGTATGCATGAATATGAATATTTGGACTGGTCTGGTTGTGCCTCGGAAAGCACGTGAAGCCGTTGGTCCCGGTTGCCATACGAACATCTAGTGGCAGTCGTTACGGGTTGTTGGAGCCCTCAAAAGTCCAACAATTGGTCTAACTGCAATGCATCGATGGCGCCTTCGGGTTGTGGAGGTCAGACGGCAGTCGCTTCACGGAAAATGTCGAAGCTTAGCCATATCTGCAGTTAGACTGTTAAAGCGGACCCCAGACTCCAAAGCTGAAAAAGGCTTCGGATGCGACGCTGGAATGATGATGATGGTGTAAAACTATTGGAATTGATTCAGTCGCTGATTCTGAACAAACTGTATTCAGGTTTCACTAATACACAAAATAATGTTTTTTTTTTTTTTTTTTGTTTATGGCTATGACTAATGTCTTTAGCCAATTATCAAAGTTAGGGAAACAAATTAAACAGTATAATCTCGGGATCGGGAATTTAGGATGAAAGGATTGGTAGTAGGGTTGCCAGATAGGAAGTTACAAAATCCGGGACAGTTGTCGACAGACACTCTCTCGGAAAAAAGAACGGCAAAGCTCATTCGAAATTAAACCCGGGAGAGTCGGAGGAAGAACGGCTAAAAAAAAATCGGATTCCCGTAAATTCTTACTATCATCTTTGTTAATATGTTCTATACAAGATTGATAACTTGACAATTACCGCTCATTCCGGGGCAAGAGGTCATTCCGGGACAAGAGGCAAGATTCCGGGACAATCCCGGATTTCCCGGCGGTCTGGCAACCCTAATTGGTAGGTACATAGGAAAGTTACAAGAATAATTTAAAGTCTTAAATTATTAATATGTACAAACTGAATTAATAACTTTGTATACATCTAGACTACATAAACTTAATAAACAAGCAATAGAAGTAGGCAATGGAATAGACAAGGATATCAGGTCAAAATAATGTTGTACATTATGGTTGTCGAAGTTTAAAATCCGGTTTGTTCATCCGGATATTATTATGCCAAGTTGTTTACAAAATACTGTTCAACCGTGTGAGAGGATGATGTGTGACATTATCATAAACGTTTCTGAGTCGCTGATTTTCAGTAGAGCAAGGGAAATGCGTTGGAACATTGATATAATATTAAACTAAGGTAGATACGTCACTAGCGCGCTGAAAATGAAACGTGCAAAAGGAGGTAAGTCCAGCAAGTCGCTTTAGTTTTCGTCGATTCTATTTAAGCGCAAACGACAAACACTAGCCATCTTTTTCTTCTCTATGCTTTAGATTGCGCCCCATCTCACACTGTGCCAACGTGTGAAATGTACGCAGAATAAAAAAATTGCATGTGTGTGCTGCTGCTCCGATCGGCACATTTATTTTGGTTAATTTGTTAGAGCATATCATATCTGTTTAATATTATATCAATGCGTTGGAACGAAGATTACTTGATGAACCAGCTTCACAGATACTTTAGGTTGTAATAAATATAGATTACAAAACTAAATTTAGAAACTGTATTTATTTTCGACTTTTTGGTTCGATATTATTTAAAAAAAAAACGAACGAACGATAGTATTGAAAACGGTGGGACATTTTACAGTAATGAGCCGCTAACTCGTAGTCCAAAGTGTTAGAGACGGACAAATAAACGACCAAGCCAAGCAAGCGAACATAAAAGTGAAGCTAATAAAAAGCATGTAATAAAAGCTTTCTTTTTTGACAGCTCACTCCTCCTCCTCCTCAAATCGTACTGCTCATTACTGAGGGTCGTGATGTGCCTGTGGAATTATCTTCTGCTTTATAATAGTTCGCCATCTGTCACGATCCCTGGCCGCGTATATTATACACTAGCGGCCTCCAGCGACTACGTTCGCGTGGTTTAGTTATGCTCCGCTCCTATTTGTCACAGCGTGATGTTATATAGCCTAAAGCCTTCCTGGATTAATGGGCTATCCAACGCAAAAAGAATTTTTCAAATCGGATCCGTAGTTCCTGAGATTAGCGCGTTAAAACAAAAAACAAACTCTTCAGCTTTATATGTATATTAGTATAGATAGATATAGCATCATGCAGGCCGGTGTCCAAAGATGAACGAATTGTCAGTCAGTCCATTAATCGGATCCGTATGTATATTAATCGGAGATTATAGTGGCAGAGCATTATACTATATGAAGCTATTCACGCTTATCGGAAACCGATTTTGTGTCGGCTCCGACAAGAAATGTCGTGTAGGAGGAGACCAAAGATACGATGGATGGAATGTAAATTAGAGAAGTTAAGAAGGACTAAGGAGATGGCCTCCAATATAGAAGTATGGAAAAAATACATATGGCGCTAACCCCTAACTCACTAAAACACCACCACATAGGGTGGTCCCGATTCCTCCTAAAAGACCAATTCCGGAAACACCTCTTTGCAACGCCTGTAAGGCGCATCCCTGGAGAGACTAAAGGGACCTAAACGCATGCCCCTACAGAGGTGTTCTCATAACCTTCTTAGGTGGCGAGGCAATAAAGTTACAAACATTCAAACTCAAAGATCAGCTGCGGGTACTACGTTCACTGACGCAGTCACAAGAGTCACGTGCACTGGCACCGTAAGTGCACTGGTGGACTTGCGTCATAGGATGGTGGATCATTGTCTGCGGTCCGGTATACGCACTTGCGAACTGATACTTCTGTGAAACCTTTTGGTTATGTGTGGTTCAAAGCTTAGACACTTTTTTAATAATTGTCCTTCTTTTTTAACATTTTATAGTACTAGGTCTTGCCCGCGACTTCATTCGCGTGGACTTTAGTTTACAGGAGCTCAGTTGATATAAAATAATGGGAGCAATATGCACGCCCGCGTTCAGTCCCTTTTTCGCAACATTTTTTGTTCCTGCTCAGCTCTTGTTCATCATAGCGGGATGTTATATATCCTATGTCCTTTTTTAGGCTCTAGACTATCTTTGTACCAAATTTCATTACAATCGGTTCAGTGTTTTGGCGTGAAAGCTGGGTAGACAGACAGACAGAGATACTTTCGTATTTATAATATTAGTATGGGTTTTTGGGACCTCATAATAGAAATTGAGGTTCTCAAAAAGAGTAAGTCCCATCTTTGAGGATGGCGCCTTCACTTAAAACTGCGGACTGGCGTGTATTCACGCGGGAAAGAGATAGATAACTTATCCTCTATGACTGCCGGAAAGCGACCGCGGGACGCGCGTTTTTAAAGAATTTGTGTGGTTTTCTACAAAATCTATTTGATAAAACATGTCTACATTTGAACAAGCTGACATGTTTCTCACAATAGGCACTAACAATAATGTATAGTTTCGTCACATGTTAACTCAGCCGTGCCGTCTTCGAAATGGTGAATACATACATACTTAACATCAGTTCCGGATGAACAGCTCCCAAACGAAGATATTGTGAAAGTGCCGATCTCGCTTAGAAAACGCGTTAGGAATGGTCTGATGTATGCCTGCTGACAGAGTCCTACATGACTTATCAGCTCGTGTATTTTTACGTGCAATATAATAATAGGGATGTTTCCTGGGCAAAGAAAATTGATTCTATTTAGTCCGTCCTGTAGATTATAGAAAAATATTGGATACGTACATTGGCGTAGCCAGCCTTGGACTCAGGGTGGGGCAGCAGTCAATCTATCCCCCGTCCCGGATTTTTTTTTATTTAGTTAGGTACCTTATAGATCAGACCCAGGGTGGGGCAAGCGCCCCAGCTTGCCCCAGTGTGGCTATGCCCATGGATACGTATATTTTGTTTTATCAAATCAATAAAAATTTACAAAAATATAAAAGGTATCAAAGATCAGGAGTAGCGGCTGGTGACGTCACTGGTCGTTAAAAAGTGTAGCGTGCAGTGACGTCACACGAGTTTACGACGCACTATGTCGTCTTCATTTTTTGTTTATATGAAAAAAGAAAAAATACGTGTCTAGTATTTTTGGAAATCTGACTGACGGACTAATTAGTTGTCTTTAGTCTACTACCCTATTCTTAAAGTATGAAAATGCGTCTTCATCAACTGCTTGTTGTTGTTTTCCCGCTCAGGTAGTTTAATTAATTCTACATATATTTTCTCTCTTTTTTTTTTATATATTATAAACTAGCGCTTGACCGCAATCTTGTCTGATGGTAATCAGTGACGCAATCGTTGATGGTAAATCGCACTAGTTTTTTAAGAGCCTATTCACTCTAGCCTTGAAGACACTTAAATTGTAGTCCGACGGAAACACCGCCGCTGGCAAATTGTTCCAGTCCCTCAATGTACGCGGTATAAAGGAGGAGGCGAAACGCTTCGTCCGGATCGTAGTGGTGTTAACAACGTAAGGTTGGAAACTTGCCGTACGACGGGTCGTCCGATGGTGGAACGGAGATGGGGGAATTAAATCATGCAATTCCCCCATTACAATTCTATCAGGAATACTTTTGTTGCGACATTGATTTGGCCGACAGCCTCCGTGGCGTAGCGGTAGCATATGCGGCCGTTGCGCGGTTTCGACCTCGCGCAGTGCAAATATTTATATGCACAAATATTTGCACGATAAGCCGTTGGTCCCGGTTGCCATACGAACATCTAATGGCAGTCGTTACGGGTTGTTGGAACCCTCAAAAGTTTAACAATTGGTCTAACTGCAATGCTTAGATATCGCCTTCGGGTTGAGGTCAGGCGGCAGTCGCTTCACGGAAAATATCGAAGTTTAGCCAAAATCAGCAGTTACACTGGTAAAGCGGACCCCAAACTCCAAAGGTGAAAAGCTACGGATGCGACTGGGATTAACGCTGAGATGATGATTGATTTGGTCGATAGATGGCGCCACAAGACAAATGTTGAACTTTACCGGCACTACAACCCACATGCAGCTTGTCTAACCTCGTCAGATATTATGTAAACTATAAATGATGTATCAGTTTATTTTTAACATAATCGTAAAAGGCAGAATTTATGTCTTTAGCCTTCATTGGGAATGAAGTTGGACATCTGCGAATAGCGGTAGTAGTTTGTGTTAATAGTTTTATTTAATGATGCTGTTTATAATTAAAATACGTATAAAATAGCATCATGAGTTTGAAGGTATGAGGAACAGTGACGCAATCGCGCTAAAATAATATAATTCAACTAAAACAGAATGCATCGCATCGCAACTAACCCAAAACTTTAGCTATGTTTCGTATTGTAACTTTTAACCGACTTCAAATGAACAAGTTGAAAAAAAGCTAACTTTTTCTGTGCCATTTGTCAAACTTACGTCTAAACGATTGGATTTACTTATAATTTATATAGTTTTAATTATTTTACTCCAATCCAAGTTAAACCTTTAGCGCGATACGAAATGGAATCGAAACTAAACCACAACTTTAAATAAAAAAGCTTGGGACTGAGCTGGGGGGCAATCGCGCTAAAATAATTCAACCAAAACAGAATTGGATCGCAACCAAACCGTAACTTTTGTTGTTTCGTATCGCGCTAACCTAGTGACAGATGGTTCAACCATAACTGGATCGCAATGGCGAAGAAGACTGACAAATCTCGCCACTAGAGGCGCTAATATCGTTTGACCCAAATAAACTGTCAAAACCCATTGTAATTTGTTCGAGTTCACGTTGTTTATTTGTTGCAATAATAATGGAAATCACTCTTTCCCTAAAGATACCTATGCATTTCAATTTAGAACAGAATATATAAATAGATTTCAGTAAAGATTATGTTGATGTCTCTATAGCTTTCTGGGGGCGGTACATCATTTTTTTTTTCTCTTGAGTTTCTTGTTCTTGAGGAAGTAAAGAAGTAAAAATTTCGGTCATACGATTCAAGTCTGGATAATAATTTTAGGTTAATAGGGTTGAAAATTTCAAAATGTGGCAATAATAAGTACATTAATATTTACTTAAATATAACTAAAGAAACATTAAACCTAATACAAAATTAATGTAACTTAAAACACTAATAAGTCTGCATTCAGTTTAAAGTCTGGGCATTGTTATTTGCCTGGTAATTAGATCAGCTTTTCGACCTTTTACTGAAGCTCCCCTAGGCTTTTAACTCCTTTTTTAACTTGAAACAGTCCGTACGTATGATACATTGCTCTGCTTTACCTAAAAAAAAAACTCGTCAAACACAAAAAAAAACTCAACATAAAACGTGATACGACTAACAGCTAATTGTTATGAGTCAAACGCCATCAGCGACATCTGTTAGCTTTGCGTTTTCTTCCCCATTGGAACATAACCGCTGTCAAATGAAAAAGTTGAAACAAAGCTAACTTTTTCTGTGCCATTTGTCAAACTTACGTCTAAAAGATTAGATTTACTTATAATTTATTTAGTTTTAATTATTATATCTGACGAAATGTATTACTAATACATTGATTTTACTTCAATTAAAGTTAAAACTTTAGCGCCTTTAGCCAAATTTTTAGAGTGATCGCACGCGGTTTTTTGACATTGCACCGAATATTTTGTCAGTGTCTAAGCGTAGTTTCAAAGTTGGAGACAAGTCCTCGTTTTATACTTTGTTTAGTAATCAGGGGAGTTCATACATGTTCTGCGAGATTTCCAGTTGGGGCAGGGGGGGCGGCAGTTGCCTCTCCTGCCCCCTCGGTACGCCTATGCCTGTTTCTCTTGGAATTGTAAAGAAATAGATTTAAACAAGATGGTTAATAGGTTATTGTGTAAACATTAAACCTTGCTATACCTACTCACGTCACCGTTCATGTAAGTACTTTACCGCATGTTATTAGAGTCGTATAACATATGCCCAATGAAGTGTGATGAACGCATTTGTTCGGAAATATACAACGTTATTTTTATAAGAAACCTGAATGTTCAAAAAAGCAACTGAATCGATTCTAATAATTTTTACACTGTGTTTTAAATTCTTTTTTCCCAAATACATTTAGAAATTGTTGCAGTGTGGTTACCGAGCGCATTACACTGCTCACAGCCGGTCATAGTGTCCTAGCGCCGCGCTGCTGCAGATCCGAGCGGTGCGTTGACCATATTTTTGTCAACCCAATAAGATAACAAGCTACTAACTGTGGTTTTTCATCACATCTTTTTGAAATTTTGTACATAGATTCTCCACTTAAAAATAATGGACGTGTGTGTCGGGTTTTGCATGAACATAAAATATATGTATATAATCAAAATCCATAGATTCAAATTAGGCTGCATATAATAAGCTAGTGCGCTTTACCATCAACGATTGCATCACTGCTTACCATCAGGCGGGATTGCAGTCAAGCGCTAGTTTATAACTAATAAAAAAAAAAAAAAAAATATAATCTAAAGTCTTTTATTCAAATTAAGCTGAGAATCAGCACTTTTTCACCTTCAATCTTTACTCTATACTAATATATAAAGCTGAAGAGTTTGTTTCTATCTTTGTTTGTTTATTTTCAACGCGCTAATCTCAGGAACGAAGAAGAAGAGAAGAAAGAAGAAGTCGTGGTGGCCTAGAAGTCGTGGTGGCCTAGTGGTTAAAACACCAGCCTCTCAAGTATGAGTGCGAGGTTTCGATTCCAGGTCAGGTAAGTACCAATGTAACTTTTCTAAAGTTATATGTACTTTCTAAGTATATCTTGGACACCAATGACTGAAGGTTCAGGAAAACATCTTGAGGAAACCTGGACTTTAAGTCTGAAATCGCCAACCCGCATTGAGCAAGCGTGGTGATTACGCTCAATCCTTCTCTGTATGAGAAGAGACCTGTGCCCAGCAGTGGGCCGATAAAAAGGTTTATGATGATGATGATGATGAATCTCAGGAACTACTGGTCCGATTTGAAAAAATATTTTTGCTTTGGATAGCCCATTAATCCAGGAAGGCTTTAGGCTATATAACATCACGCTGCGACCAATAGGCGCGGAGCATAACTAACTCCACGCGAACGAAGTCGCTGGCGGCACCATATTATAAGACAGTCCTCCAAAACGCCTGCCCTCCACCACTTCCCAGACTTTACATTAACTTTAGGAAAGTTACATTGGTACTTGCCTGACCTGGAATCGAACCCGCGCACTCATACTTGAGAGGCTGGTGTTTTAACCACTAGGCCACCACGACTTGATGAGTTTATTTACACATAACATGGAGCCGATTTCATTGCACGCAGAACAGTAGGGTAATTACGTAACAAACTGACAGTAGCAAATAGCAATGGGTTTCATTTTGACAGTTCAACAACATTCATAGCGGTATTTACATTTTTTTTTCTTTATTTTATCAACTAGCTTTCCGCCCGCGGCTTCGCCCGCGTAAATTTCGGTTATATCGCGCTTTTTAGATTTCCCTCGGGAACATCAAATTTTTCCGGGATAAAAGGTAGCCTATGTTCTTTCTCAGGGTCTAAAGATTGTCTGTGCCAAATTTCATCAAAATCGGTTGAGAGGTTTAAGCGGGAAAGCGTAACAGACAGACAGACAGACAGAGTTACTTTCGCATTTATAATATTAGTATGGATTATTGTTAATATCGTGATGGCCTAGTGGTTAAAACACCAGCCTAAGTATGAGTGCGCGGGTTCGATTCCAGTTCACCGTTTGGCGGCACCGTCAGGCGGTTTTGTTCGGTACGTGTGATCAAGGCATTAATGATAATACCGGTACTGGTCGAACGAAGGTTACGCTACGATCACCAACATCGTGTTCGTGGATACTCCTGCAAGTGGTTACTTGTTATCCAAAAATCAATATTGAACTAGACATTAATGATTTAGTCTTATCAGCACTATCGGCCGCGTGATGGGCTGTACAAAGAGTATATTTAGACTTACTGAGATAAGGATTTAGTGGTAGTTATCTGTAGACCCAAAAAATCTGGTCTTTATCTTTGTTTTTGTTCGTGGTTTTTTTTTTTTCTATAAAATTATTATAAACTTGCGCTTTACCGCAATCCCGCCTGATGGTAAGCAGTGATGCTATCGTTGATGGTAAAGCGCACTAGTTTATTAAGAGCCTATTCACTCTAGCCTTGAAGACACTCAAATTGTAGTCCAACGGAAACACCGCCGCCGGCAAATTGTTCCAGTCCCTCGATGTACGCGGTTTAAAGGAGGAGGCGAAACGCTTCGTCCGGATCGTAGTGGTGTTAACAACGTAAGGGTGGAAAGTCGCCGTACGACGGGTCGTCCGATGGTGGAACGGAGATGGGGGAATGAAATCATGCAATTCCCTCGCACACTCCCCAAAATGCATCCTATAGAACACCGAAAGGCTGGCTACTCTACGCCTGTGCTTTGTGGGCTTTGGAGACTGTTTGTTGTCATGAGAAAAAGAGTTTTAGGCCGGGTTTCCACTGACGCGAGCGGGACGGAGAGGAGCTTAGCGGTGCACGAATAGGCCAATCTCTATGTTCGAATCTATCTCCGCTCCGCTTAACAGCACGAGCGGGGTGGAGCAGAGCTGAGCAGACATTCATCCATACTAATATTATAAATGCGAAAGTATCTCTGTCTGTCTGTCTGTCCGGCTTTCACGCCAAAACTGGTGAACCGATTGTAATGAAATTTGGTACACAGATAGTCTAGAGCCTGAGAAAGGACATAGGCTATATAATATCTCGCTATGACCAATAGGAGCAGAGCAGTAACAAAAAATGTTGCGAAAATTGGAGCGAACGCTGACGTACATATTGCTCCCATTATTTTAACAGGCGCTTATTTTAAATATCAACTGAGCTTTTTTAAATTTTTTTCGGAATGAATATTCTATTAGTTCAGTGGTTTAGACGTGGAAGCGTAACAGATAGATAGAGTTACTCTCGTATTTATAATATAAATAGGGATACGATGCGCGTCAGGATTTTTTTTAACATACTTAAAAAATATCTTAAAAAACCCGAAATTAATTCAATATACTTTTTTGGGACTTTACTGAAACTAACTTTACTGGATGATTTTCCTTCTTTTTTTTATCTACTTTGAAAAACCGACATGATTAGTATCAGATACTCTTTGCAGTAACTGAAGCGGCAAGTGTGACGTCATTTTTGTATCTCATTGCATTTCCGGTATACATAAAGGGTGTATCTGACATCGATGCACAAACGAGTACCATGGATCCAGTACATGATTCTGAGTCCCCCAGTGGTGGAATTTTTGCGTCGGCTTTTTCATGATTTAAATAAAATATATGTTGATTTTTTTCACTTCAGACCGTTCACAATTGCTATACTTTTATAACACAATAAGATTTTAAAGGAAAAATTAAATAATTCGCTAATTATATAAAAAAGCGCAATGAAAACAAAACCCGAAAAACTATCTTATCAGCTGATTTAATAGAGTTTACATCAGGGATCAACGTCATACTTACAAACCCGCACGGCGGCACGCTTGCACCGTTCAAAAGCCAAGCCGACACTTTTTTTAAAACAGTGTGTATTTTGTAACCGTTCATTAACGACATAAATGACTATCATAAGTTTATTAGTGGCATGCGATCTAGCCTTTTCGCGAAGTTTGCGTTACGATGTCAAATACACCCTGTATAGCTGGCTGATTAGACTTGCCGGTGTCAGACTGGCAAAAAACAGGTTTCAAATGCTTGAGTGATTCAATAAGTCTGTAGGCTTGGGAATACGATATTCTGGACTGTAATATGAGAACTGCAGTGTAATACATACTTACTAATACTTACTTTCTAAGTATATCTTAAAAATGTCGTGGTGGCCTAGTGGTTAAAAACACCAGCCTCTCAAGTATGAGTGCGCGGGTTCGATTCCAGGTCAGGCAAGTACCAATGTAACTTTTCTAAAGTTATATGTACTTTCTAAGTATATCTTGGACACCAATGACTGAAGGTGAAGGAAAACGTCTTGAGGAAACCTGGACTTTATAAGTCTGAAATCGCCAACCCGCATTGAGCAAGCGTGGTGATGACGCTCAATCCTTCTCTGTATGAGAGGAGACCTGTGCCCAGCAGTGGGACGATAAAAGGTTGATGATGGTTGATGATGACTAATACTTACTTACTAATATTATAAATGCGAAAGTAACTCTGTCTGTCTGTTAGGTACGCTTTCCCGCTTAAACCTCTCAACCGATTTTGGTGAAATTTGGCACAAACAATCTTTAGACCCTGAGAAAGGACATAGGCTACTTTTTATCAAGGAAATTTTAATATTCCCGAGGGAAATCTAAAAAGCGCGATATAACCGAATTCCACGCGGGCGAAACCGCGGGCGAAAAGCTAGTTAATAATAATAATCTTTATTACAGACATTTTGACCATTGACAGATATTATTAAGAGACGCCACGGCTTCCGTGGCGTCGCGGCAGCGAACGCGACCGTTGTGTAAGGAGGCGCCGGTTCGATCCCCGCACAGTGGAAATATTTGTATGCATGAATATGAATATTTGCACTGGTCTGGTCGTGCCTCAGAAAACACGTTAAGCCGTTGGTCCCGGTTGCCATACGAACATCTTGTGGCAGTCGTTACGGGTTGTTGGGAGTCCTCAAAAGTCCAGCAATTGCAATGCTTCGATGTCGCCTTCGGGTAGTGGAGGTCAGACGGAAGTCGCTTCACGGAATATATCGAAGTTTAGCCAAAATCAGCAGGTAGACTGGTAAAGCGGACCCCAGACTCCAAAGCTGAAAAAGCTTCGGATGCGACTGGGATTAATGCTGAGATGGTGATTATAAAATATGTAAAGAAAACCCCGTCCGGATAATAAAGGTCTTCAGCGGAATCCAGGCAGATATGATGGGGCCGCCATTCTTCAGAAAACATGTAACTACAAGCTCGTTGTTACATATTTCCTCGGTGGTAGGAAATAACATCGGCTGCCGGCAGAAGTTACCACCCACCAGACAAAGTCTTCAGGAAGGTCCAACTTCGAGAAAGAGGTCAATCGTCGAATCCAACTCGGCCGGGCTGCTTTCGGGAAGCTACGTAAAATCTTCTCGTCCGAAATACCGCAGTGTCTCAAGACAAAAGTCTTCGACCAGTGTGTGTTGCCAGTGATGACTTATGGAATTGAGACTTGGTCGCTAACAATGGGCCTTATAAGAAGGCTCAAAGTCACTCCAAAGGGCAATGGAGAGGGCTATGCTTGGGGTTTCACTGCGCGATCGAATCAGGAATAAGGAGATCCGCAGAAGAACGAGAGTAACCGACATAGCCCGAAGAATTGCAACACTAAAGTGGCAGTGGGCTGGACACATTGCCCGTAGGACCGATGCCCGATGGGGCCAACGGGTTCTCGAGTGGCGACCACACACCGGAAGACGTAGCGTGGGTAGGCCCCCAACAAGGTGGACCGACGAC
Source organism: Sesamia nonagrioides (assembly GCA_017933935.1). Lineage (NCBI taxonomy): Eukaryota > Metazoa > Arthropoda > Insecta > Lepidoptera > Noctuidae > Sesamia > Sesamia nonagrioides. Next base: position 935,093 of record JADWQK010001571.1, read on the forward strand.
CAGGTGAAGGTCGCGGGAAACCGCTGGATGCGGGAGACGCAGGACCGGTCGTCCTGGAGAACCTTAGTGGAGGTCTATGTCCAGCAGTGGACGTCTTTCGGCTGAAATGAGACAAAGTCTTGCCGCCAAGAGATGCGTCGTATCACGATGACACGATGTCTGGTGAAGCCGTACAGAGGTCAGAGCAGTTGTGTTGCGATGTGTGCCGGGTACGTTGCGCCAAATGTTGTTATGTCGGGAGTTTGGCCGTGGAGGGTTTCCAGATCAATCTCCCTCTGACGCAGCATCGTTGGTCGAGTTGTTGGGTTTAACATTGCATCACCTCGCTCAACTGCCGTCTTCCTTCCTATTGACTCAGTTTTATTGAGTGTATAGGCTCCAAATAAACTAGCGCGCTTTATCATCTACTATTGCATCACTGCTTAGCATCAGCCGGGATTGCGGTCAAGCACTTGATTATAATTACAAAATAAAATAAAAAAATAAACTTAGCGTCTTCGATTTATTCAGATTTTCTATTATTCAATGAATATAGGTACATATTAACTTCCTGTATCCTGATTTCATGTCGGGTTCAACTGCACGATCAGTGATAAGTGTCCAAAAATCTGTGTTGTTATCTCTTCTAAAAACCATTACAAACATAAATGTACGGACGACAGCAGGCCACGCTACGGAAAAGAAAATAATAAAGGCATAGATATCTATCCTCATCCTCTAAATTTTGATATAAAAATAATAAGATCTGTCGTGTTTTGAAAAAGAAAACAGCGGAATACGAAACGTCTTTTGGTCAACGTTTTTGTAGGTAAAATCAGCCTGAGTTGCAACTGCCCCTTTCGCACTTTACGGGGATTTCGAATTCCTCGGCACTAGAGTCCATTCTTAATGGTTTAGAAATAAAGTTGTAAATCTGACAGATATATTAGTAGCTTGATGTGCTTCGTCTGTCCCACATGTGACCTAGATTTGTTTTAGATTATGACTGTACTTCTCAGAGGATAACCTCCGAATCCGTTGGAAACTGCCGCCTCTACATAGTTTTTAGATACACTTTTTAAACTCCACTGTCGCATCCGAAGCTTTGCAACTTTAAAGTCTGGGGTCCGCTTTACTAGTCTAACTGCTGATTTTGTCTAAACCTCGATATTTTCCGTGAAGCGACTGCCGTCTGACCTCCACAACCCGAAGGCGACATGGAAGTATTGCAGTTAGACCAATTGTTGGACTTTTGACGGCTCCAACAACCCGTAACAACTGCCACTAGATGTTTGTATGGCAACTGGAACCAACGGCTTAACGTGCTTTCCGAGGCACGACCAGACCAGTGCAAATATTCATATTCATGCATACAAATATTTGAACTGCACGGGGATCGAACCCGCGCCTCCTTGCACAGCGGCCGCATTCGCTACCGCTACGCCACGGAGGCTGACACGTAACGACCAATACTAAAAACCGTTTTTAATATATAATTGACTTGTAAAATTATTTATACAAACCTACTTACCAAACAGTATCAAAATTCCTAATCATCTCAGTAATTAAACTTATTATAACCAGACCAAGTTCCCACTTCTCTACGAACAGCGCCTCAAAACAACAGTTGTACAGTGTCGCTCGAAGTTTTACACACCCACCGACCTTCTCCCCCTCCTGCCTCGCTCCCTACTCCGCCTGCGTCTTCAAAACAAAGATATGCGCGTACGCACGTAGGTTGCAAGGCGAGCGTTGAGTCACGCACGCAGCCAAGAGCGGAACTGGTTTGCGTCCTTCGAAGTTATTATACTTAGGTACCATCTGGGGCTTTGCCTTTACTGAACATTATTTCTCTTCAAGTTCAAGGTTGCATTAAATTAGCTGGGGGATCTCTGTAGACGGGATTGGAATAACAGGATATATGTATAACATAGAAATCTAAAATGTTTGTTTTTTTTTTGTTAATGACCTCTGGGCTTGAAGCATGCATTGATAAAATCTGTTTTCTTTTGTTTTTTTTTTTAATACGTAATAGCATCCCGACCGATTTTAGTCAGTCATGTCATAGTGGCCAGTCCTGAAAACCATGTCGTGCCTTTCCATGGCCACAAAGATGAGAGGTAGGGGGCCCCCAACTACATGGATGACGAATAATCCGCAAGGATATGGAGCAGTTGGGGCTTTCAGAAGACGACGTATATCAGCGGAATAAGTAGCGCCTCAGAATCAGGAAAGCCGACCCCGCGTAACGGGAAAAGGCGAGACGAAAGAGAGAGAGTAAACTAGCGCTGGACCGCAATCCCGCCTGATGGTAAGCAGTGACGCAATTGTTGATGGTAAAGCGCACTGCCTAGTTTATTAAGAGCCTATTCACTCTAGCCTTGAAGACACTCAGATTGTAGTCCGACGGTAATACCGCCGCTGGCAAATTGTTCCTGTCCCTCGATGTACGCGGTATAAAAGAGGAGGCGCGAAACCTACGCCTGTGTTATAGGCTTTGGAGACCGTTTAGAGTTAAATATGGGTCACCAATCAGCTTCTTCGCACGCCTCTCCACTGAATCCAAAGTGGCCAGGTGACATTTTGCAGTACTAGCCCAAATGTGGCTGCAGTACTCCACACATGAACGGACCTGTGCTTTGTACAACATTAGAAGCTGCCTTGGTGTGAAGTACCGCCGGACCTTTGCGATAACGTCAAGTTTCCTGGCAGCCACCTTGGCCTTGGACAATATCTGTTCTAATTAACATTATCTTTCGAGTTCTTATTCTGTTAAGTTATTAAAATAGCTGGGATGGGCAGCATTTGGTAATTTTCGTCGCCCATACCCCAATGCTTGAAGACAAAAATCTTCAACCAGTGCGTCCTACCCGTCATGACTTACGGAGCCGAGACGTGGACACTAACGGTGAAACTAGTCCATAAATATAAAGCCGCTCAGCGAGCTATGGAGCGGGCTATGTTGGGCGTCTCTCTGAAGGAGCGCATCAGAAATGATGTGATCCTACAGAGGACCAGAGTCACCGACATAGCTGAGAGGATTAGCAAGCTAAAGTGGCAATGGGCTGGTCACATATGCCGCAGGACCGACAACCGATGGGGTAAACGAGTCCTCGAGTGGAAACCGCGTCTCGGCAAACGTAGCGTAGGAAGCCCTTGGGCGAGATGGAGCGACGACATCAAAAAGGTGGCTGGTAGTGGTTGGCGGAGAACTGCTCAGGGTCGAGCTTGTTGGCGTGCCATGGAGGAGGCCTATGTCCAGCAGTGGACGAGTAGAGGCTGACGATGTTGATGATGACGTTACTAAAATTAAATGTTGCACAGACGGCAACACATCAAGCTACTGCAATCTGTCTATTTGTGAGATTTTCAACGTTATCGCTAAAGCATTAAGGCTCATGGTTGATTGGGAATATTTGACAGATTCGGGGAGCTTGACCTGCTATCGTTGCTACATCTGTGCTTGTATGAACCTCTTGTCTAAACCTAACGCCAACTTGGAGTTATAAACTCCACTAGAGTAATCCAAAACGAAGCGTAATCTTTGATCTTTGTCAACCTTTGTCCTGGCAGAAAATGTATCTACTTCAAACGTCACATCCAACAAAACAACATCCGACAAATCTAACAAAAGCCCAAATACAGGTTGTATCTGACATCGTAACAACCTTCACGAAAAGGCTACACCGCATGCCACTAACAAAATTATGATAGTCATTTATGTCGTTAATGAGCGGTTACAGAAATAATAGTGTTTAAAAAAAGTGTCGGCTTGCCCTTTGAACATTGCAAGCGTGCCGCCGTGCGTGTTTGTAGGTATCACGTTGACGCCTGATACGAACTCTATTAAATCACCTGATAGGTTAGTTATCTAGTATTGTTCACATTGCGCTTTTTTGTGTAATTAACGACTTAATCAATTTTTACTTTAAAATCTTATTAGGTTATAAAAGTATAGCAATTATGAACGGTCTAAAGTGCAAAACCTGCATTTTTTTTTTTAAATCGAGAAAAAAGCCGACGCAAAATTCCACCACTGGGGGGTTCAGAATCATGTACTGGATCCATGGTACTCGTTTGTGCGTCGATGTCAGCATTACATACACCCTTTATTTGTTTCTTCAAGAGATCACGAAACCCTAGTTATTTTAGAACAAAGATCACAGCATACATAAATATACTAAATAGGCTAATGCGTTGGAGGATATTATCGTGTATGGTGTGAGTGTGATGTTGATGAGAGGAGCCTGTAACGAAGACAGCCATGATTGGTATGATAGAAAGAAAATCCTGTCCGACCCGTGAAGGTATTGTTAGGTATCGATAACTGATTCTACTAGTGCCCACAAAACCGGGCAAATCTTTTAAAAATATCCCCCTAAAAAAGAAATATTGTTTCGCAAAAAGAGGTAAATAACTTAATACATGTGTGGTAGGCAATCCATGTGCGGGCGAAAGGGGACAGGGCACGCGGTCGCTTCGCTCATTATAATACCGTCAAAAATGGTGTCGTCACTTATTAAATAATTACCAACTTCTGGAGAAGTTGGGATTAATTCGCGGGAAAAAAAGATAATTTCAAAATTCATTAGTATTGTTACTATGATGATTACGTAAAATTTTATATTATATTTGGTCATGTATTGTGTTTACCTAACCTTTATTATCCTTATGGGTCGGAGATGGTTTTCTTTACATATTGTATACTTATGCATTGTAAAAAATGGACAATTACTTATAAGAACTCATCTATATGCCCAATGTGTCAATTTGACAATGGGCCATATTCTGTCGTTCACAACTAAAATAACTTTAAATTGAGTGTATCTTCTCTATCTATTTCATTTAGAAAAGGACAGAAGATACCAATATGTTACTTCAGTCCTGACACGGCCCTCTCTGTGGGGGCACGCATGAATTACTCAGACATGTGCGTATATCGATGGGGTGTTCCCTTGTCCCTTAGAACCTGAGTAGTTGTAAGAGATAGCAAGTGTCGTTGTGTGTGTGTGCGTGTGTGTAACAACACAAGTGTGGCTCGATGCACCGTTAACATAATTTACCCCAAGGACGCTGACCGGTTTTGGGTCTACGTGACTCGTGAGATGTAGGCACTGCAGTTAATAGATACGTTCGTCGTTAACTTTGGTTTGGTGGGAGCGACGTATGCATGTGTGCGTGATAACACGTATGAATGGTGGAAAGTTCTGACTTCAATTTAAAACATAAGATTGATTTTTATTGACTTTTTAATGTGCTTGACCGCGGTTCCGACCTAAGGAGTGATGCAATGGTAAAAGCGCATTAGATTATTATGAGCCATTGATATAATATAAGGAAGATAAGTCACTGGCGCATTGAATGTGAAGCGTACAAAAGATTATAATTCTAATCTCTTGCCTTAGTCACTCTCGATACACTCGTAAAAACAAACGACAAACACTAACAGCGCAAATGACAAACACTAGCCATCTTTCTCTTCTCTATGCTTTAGATTGCGCCCCATCTCACTCACACTGTACCAACGTGTGAAATGTACGCAGAATAAAAAATTTGCATGTGTGTGCTGCTGCTCCGATCGGCACATTTATTTCGGTTAATTTGTTAGAGCATATCATATCTATTTAATATTTTATCAATGTTATGAGCCTATTCCCTTTAGCCTCGAAGACATTTTAATAGGGATGTATCCAAGGTAAGAATAATAAAAAAAATTAAGACCCGTATTTATTATTTTGTCGCAATTACCAAAAACTACCGGGATATAGCGTATTAAAGTTACGGAGTGGGGGCTAATTACGTCACGCCGTGGAATATTTTCTACCAAGGCGTAACGTCATACGACATTTCAAATCAATATACAGTATGTTAACTAACAGAGGGCGTTCCCGTTAACCCGAAATAGTATAGCATACATACATGCTAAAAAAATATTTCCATTCGAAAACAAAATGTTTTTAAAATTTTTCCAATAAGAAAATATTCAATAAAAATTTTAAATTGACATGTAAAAGAAACACACTGTACACGCGAACATGAAAGACGGCAACGTCGCAATTTATTTATACATGACGACTACTATTTTGATTTAAAACAGGAGGTTTCAAATTTATTTCCAATTAGATTTTTTTTATTCGGATTTTTTTATGCTTATTTTTCTATGCTGATAATTTTATTTTAATCTATTAATGATATATATTAACGAGTTTAAGGGAACGCCCTCTGTTATTTAACATACTGTATCTTCGTAAGTGTTTGATTGCAAGAAAAAATAAAAAATACGTGTTCAATATTTTTTACAAATCTATCTGATGAACATAAAATTATTTTTTAGGATACAACCCAATTGTAATGTAACGAGTAGGCCAATTGTTCCAGTCCTTCGACGTACGTGCTATTAAAGATGTAAACTATTACAATACGTTGTTGACACTACTACGATCTGTACGTTTCGAATAGTCTTTTATACCGCGTACATCGAGCGACTGGAACAATTTGGCAGCGCCGCTGTTTCCGTCTGACTACAGTTGCCTTCAAGGCTAGAGTGAATAGGCTCTTAATAAAATAGTGCGCTTTACCATCAACGATTGCATCACCTTACCGTCTGCTTACCGTCAGGGATTGCGGTCAGGCACTAGCGTATAATCATAAAAAAAAAAAAAATATTCGGTCACTTAGTTAATTACAGTATTTTGTATTCTGTGGTTATTTACCTACATGTGTTGACATTTATCCAAGCTTCAATACATGTTGTTTTTCCGGGATAAAAGGTAGCCTATGTCCTGTCTCAGGGTCTAAAGATTTTCTGTGCTAAATTTCATCAAAATCGGTCGAGAGGTTTAAGCGGGAAAGCGTAACAGACAGACAGAGTTACTTTCGCATTTATATTAGTATGGATTTAAAAAAAAAGTTGTCGTAATCGTTCAAATCAAGTCAACCGTGTGTTACACAATTAGGGCGCGGGAAGACGATTATTGTAAAACTAGCTGCGCCTCGCGGTTTCACCCGCATTAGTTGTACTAGTACCTACGATTATAAATATGTACCTACTTATGAATATAAAAAAATTGAAAAAAACCATGCACCCAAGATTACACATGCTTTTACGCACACACTTGTGATCTAGGTATGTATAATTTTTCTCGTGTGATTAGTCAGTAAGAATTCTAATTAACGAATAACGGCAAAAAAAAAAACAAGATTGCATTTATAAATGTCGTCTTGTGAATACTCTCTTTCATCTCACAAGTTTCAGACGACATCACATCCAGCCACTACAATCTGTGAGGTCTTTATTAGATTTTACACAGGCGTAGAGTAGCCAGCCTTTCGGTGTTCTATAGGCTTCATTTGGGAGTGTGCGAGGGAATTGCATGATTTAATTCCCCCATCTCCGTTCCACCAGCGGACGACCCGTCGTACGGCTGGTTTCCACCCTTACGTTGTTAACACCACTACGATCCGGACGAAGCGTTTCGCCTCCTCCTTTATACTGCGTACATCGAGGGATTGGAACAATTTGCCAGCGGCGGTGTTTCCGTCGGACTACAATTTGAGTGTCTTCAAGGCTAGAGTGAATAGGCTCTTAATAAACTAGTGCGCTTTACCATCAACGATTGCGTCACTGCTTACCATCAGGCAGGATTGCGGTCAAGCGCTAGTTTATAATATACAATATGTAAAGAAAACCCTGTCCGATCCGTGAAGGTATTGTTAGGTATCGATAACTGATTATAATAATGCCTACAAAGCCGGTCTAAACTTAAAAAAAATCCCCCTAAAAAAATAAATATTATTTCGAAAAAGCGAGGTAACTTAATGCATGTGCGGTAGACAACACGTTAGGCATACATCCGCGGGTGACGGGGGACAGGACACGCGGCACGAGGTCGCATCGCTATTCGCTCCGTCAGAAATGGTGTTGTTACTTTTTAAAAATTACAAAATTTTGGGGAATTTGGAATTAATTCGCGACAAAAAAAGATTATTTCAAAATTCATTAGTATTGTTACTATGATGATTATGTAAAATTTAATATTTTATTTGGCCATGTGTTTACCTAACCTTTATTATCCTTACGGGTCGGACAGGGTTTTCTTTACATATTGTATAAAAAAAAAACAACTCTTAAGGATCAGAAGTGTAATTGATTTTTAAAAGGAAACACCGAACAACCTATCAACTATTTAATTTGACAACTTTAAGAAAATACAAAACGCAGACAGTCGAACACAAAATAATTAACGTTAGAGCTCCTAAGACACGTCCGTCGTATCCGAGCACACAAGTCAAGAGAGAGCTCGCCGCCGTGAGCCGCTCTGTCTACGTAGCTTTGCCCCTTCCCCTCGCTACGTCATCGCTTCATCGTGACCACGTGACGGCCCCGCCCACTCGGCTGATAAATCCTCTAAGACGGCCTCTCCTGACAGCTGAACGTCCTCGTCAGCTTGACGGCTTTGCTGCTCGCTAGCCCGATCTTCGCTCGATTGGTCTTCCACGGGAGGCATACCATGGCCCTGGTCCTCTTCAGTTGAGTCGTCACCTGAATCATAAGAAAACCAAGACTTGTATGAGATATTCTAGAAGTTTGAACTCTTATCTGCCCGTTGTTATGAATCTACTAGCAATTACACAAAAATAGGCGGCAGTTTGTAAATTGTATCACCAATGAAAGAGTTCCGGACCTCAATCATTACTGAAACAACAACATCGCCTGGTAACCACTATCGGGATTACAGATAAACGTGATGTCTAGGCTTTTAGAAATAAAGTTCTCTATGTAAAACGGGTTGCCGCAATGTAAGGGCAACGAGTACCACAATGTCGGGGTACGAGTGCCACAATGTCGGGGCACGAACACCACAATGTCGGGGTGTAGGAAAGCCACAATGTCGGGGCTTTAAGTACCACAATGTCGGGGTACGAGTGCCACAATGTCGGGGCACGAACACCACAATGTCGGGGTGCAGGAAAGCCACAATGTCGGGGCTTCAAGTACCACAATGTCGGGGTACGAATGCCACAATGTCGGGGCACGAACACCACAATGTCGGGGTGTAGGAAAGCCACAATGTCGGGGCCTTAAGTACCACAATGTCGGGGTACGAGTGCCACAATGTCGGGGCACGAACACCACAATGTCGGGGTGCAGGAAAGCCACAATGTCGGGGCTTCAAGTACCACAATGTCGGGGTACTTATCAACGCTTGGACCTTCCGAGAGCTCGGTGTCCTGACCATGACTTAATCTACTTCCAATGAAATTTCACTAAATTGCACTGGTAGTGTAACGTATTCGCGACCAACTATCTCACTATCACTTATGCCTTTCAAAACACGATGCGTAGGTTTTCGTCGGCAATCAAAATGTTTTAAAATACCGGCGGATATTTGTCTATGAGAACTTCGACCAGAATTCCCTGTATAATCGCAATCTACATGAAACAAAGTCATTAACAAATAATCGTGACGACATTTGAGATCGCCTATTCTTTCACTCTTCACACGTTCAAGGCCCTCATACAAAAATACACTCTCAAACAAGATAAAGACACTTCACTTTCTAAGTATGCATACTTCTTTAGACACATGCCACTTTCATGCTAATACTTAAACTTGTACAAGTTCCACACGTTAAAAACGTTTACCCAGGACTCAGCCTGTCAGGACAACGCCTGATACGCATACATAGTACGCGTAACCCGGAACAACACCCGATGCGCGTTCAAAAAACACGACTTCCAGGACATCACCTGATGCGCACACATAGTACGCGTAACACAGGACAACACCCAATACCCATACTGGGCACATATCTGCCATAACCAGGCATTCAGGAACCAGGACGACAGCTGTCAGAGCGCACTCCAGTTGTGCTACTCCAGCCGCCCGTTCCCAGCAACAGTATCAGCACTGTCACGCTTTCAGCAACGGTCTCAAGCACTGTCTCGTGTCAACAGCTAGCATTGTCGGGCGCCAAGCAACAGCCAGCACTGTCGCGCGCCAAGTAACAGCTAGCACTGTCGCGCGCCAAGCAATAGCCAGCACTGTCGCGCGCCCAGCAACAGTCAGCACTGTCGCGCGCCCAGCGCCAGCGCAGCATCCTGTCGCACGCACACGCCTGCAACGCATGCCTGCAGCGCTCGCCTGTAGCGCTCGCCAGCAGCACGTCTGCAGGGCTCGCCCGCAGCGCTCGTCTGCAGCACACGCCAGCAGCGCTCGTCTGTCGCATACGCCAGCAGCGCTCGTCCGCAGCGCTCATCTGCAGCGCTCGCCAGCAGCACATCTGCAGCGCTTGCCCACAGCACGTTTGCAGCGCTCGCCCGCAGCACACGCCTGCAGCATACGCCTGCAGCGCTCGTCTGCAGCGCTCGCCAGCAGCGCTCATCTGCAGCGCTCGCCAGCAGCACGTCTGCAGGGCTCGCCCGCAGCGCTCATCTGCGGCACACGCCAGCAGCGCTCGCCAGCAGCGCTCGTCTGCAGCGCTCGCCAGCATCGCTTATCTGCAGCGCACGCCAGCAGCACGTCTGCAGCGCTCGCCCGCAGCACACGCCTGCAGCATACGCCTGCAGCGCTCGTCTGCAGCGCTCGCCAGCAGCGCCCATCTGCAGCGCACGCCTGCTGCGCTCACCTGTAGCGCACTCCTGCAGTGCACTTCTGCAGCGGCATCATCACACGGAGCGATCTCTGCGTCAGCAATTGAGTGCACCTCCAGCCTTCATGCAAGTACATCCAGCATGTACACAAGCTCATGACAAGGCAATGAACAACTAACTGAAACATAAAGTACATGTTAGACATACTTTCAAAAATGCGGCTCAACTGTCCGCACACCACTCTTCTTTCTAAGGAACCATGTAATATGCTGCCACACCAGGAGCTCGTGTCGAGGACGACACCTCGTCAGGAGAAGCCGTGTAAGGAGTATCCTCTCTTACGTCAGTAGCGCCTTTAAAAGGAAGGTGCCGGGATAGTTCATCCTTTTCGCTGCTCTGCGCTCGGATGGATTGGTTGTGTTTTAGCGTTAGTGAAATCAACTTTAGAATGGGAATTCTTCGGGTCATTTTCAGAATTCTTTGACCTTTTTGGGCAATCAATCTGTTTGTGACCTACATTACCGCATGTGAAACAAACCAATCGATCATACTGCCCAAAAGTTCTACGTTTCCGTGGGTCAGGGTCTGACGTGCGAGCAGGGTTGCTGGTGACAGCAGATGCATTTTTGGGCTTTATGTAAACAGAGAGGAATTCTACTAATTCCTTCGACTGCAACTTGGCGTTAGTAGACGCAGCTTTAACTTGGGGATCTGAAATGCCGCGGATCACAATAGCGGTTTTTAATTCATCCGAAAGCCCCCTAACAATGTTCAGACGCAACAGAGACTTTCGTGCATATTCCGCGTACGTGGTGAACTTATTAGAATTTGTGGACATGACGTCAAACAGTAAAGTGACCATATCAACTTCACGTGGGCACAAAGACCGGAAGTCAGTTTTGAAGTTCGTCCATGACCGGTCATTGGTCACCCACTCATTGAGCCATGTCTTAGCATCACCACGTAAGCAGTTACCAATGCGCCCCAGACATTCCTGATCGTTCCAATGATTAAGATCGCGTGCCTGATCTACCTCTGCACACCATACGTCAAAGTCGTGTAAACTGGGGTCAAACACAGATATATAGTAATGCTTCGGTCTTACTTGAATTAGGGAAGAAAGTGCACCCACAATCCTGTCCGCAGCGTCAGCCTCACGTGATGTCCCAACAGACACAGCTTCATCCGTGACACGTGTCCCCAGAGGTGCCTCGGCAGCTGTTGAAGTCAATACCGGCGTCTGGCTTCCAGTGCAAGGATGCGACGGTAAAGGAGTCGATATAGACGTGGCCCTTAGAGGCTATCGTTCTTCCAGAGCACTCAACCGATCGAGTATTTCATTCAAGGGGTCACGGCGAGGGCTATTCCGGCGCCTAAAAGACCTATCACGATGCCCGCGTGGACTGTCGGGGCTATTAGATCTGTCGCGACGCCTGGATCTACTACGCGTTTCGCGATTTCGCACTCTACGGTTATCGCGCCTAAGAGAAACATTACGATCCTCACGAGGCGTGTGTTCGCGTCTAGGCATATTTATTGTACGACACGCTACTAACTAACCAACAAAACGACACTAAGCTAATCAAAATTCAAATACTAACGGTTGTTCACTACAAATCACACACAAAAGAAAGTAACTAACACGTTGTACTTATTTCTTTAAAAGTAACCGAGAAAAAGAAAAACAAATAATTAGCACGTGGTAAATTAGCACGCGGCAAATCAGCACGCGGTAAATCAGCACGCGGTAAATCAGCACGCGGTAAATTAGCACGTGGTAAATTAGTACGCGGTAAATTAGCACGAGAAAAATTCGAAGAAAATACACAAAACGAGGTTACTCCACTATAAGCACACTCACAAGACTGTCACTTATTTTAATTCTAACACAAAAAACGAAAGTTATTAACACGTGGTCTTTTGCAACGTGAACAAAAATACAAAACACAAAGAAAATGCAACTAGATAGATGGCGAACGATCAAAGACACGTGTTTTTAAGCGAATCCCACTTCTGATCTTAAGGATCAGAAGTGTAATTGATTTTTAAAAGGAAACACCGAACAACCTATCAACTATTTAATTTGATAACTTTAAGAAAATACAAAACGCAGACAGTCGAACACAAAATAATTAACGTTAGAGCTCCTAAGACACGTCCGTCGTATCCGATCCGAGCACACAAGTCAAGAGAGAGCTCGCCGCCGTGAGCCGCTCTGTCTACGTAGCTTTGCCCCTTCCCCTCGCTACGTCATCGCTTCATCGTGACCACGTGACGGCCCCGCCCACTCGGCTGATAAATCCTCTAAGACAACTTTATCTCTGACTAAAGCATTAAGGCTCAAGGTTGATTGGAAATATTTGACAGTTTGGGGTAGCTTAACCGTCGTACTTAGATCACACGGTCACTAAACTAAGACCAGTAGTAGTAGAGGAGCCAGAGGAAATTATATAGGTACAGTCAAGACCAAAAGTCGAGTTACAATCTCACAAAACTATGGCCAAGCAATACTAGTTGTAGTTACGACCTTCTTCTATAATAAAGTTTGATACACACTTATACACTTTGACAACTTGCTGCCCGCTTATGATTGTTAGGTACTACTTACTAATTTCAACGCTCACAGTAAGTGTTTAAATAGCCTAGCGGTTCTCGTCTTGATTGGCGTTCAAGGTGGTTCGAGTTCAAATCTAATAACTTACAAAATATTTTTGAAATGTTTATTGGTGAGTTATGAATGCTGACAACAAAAATATGTAAAAATACCGATCCGCAACTTAACGATGATACTTTATTTTAAGATTTTTTCTATATTAGAGTCATTATAAAAAGATGACGGTAGATTTGAAACAAACTGAACAAAAAATATTCCACTACCTACAATAACTATTAATAACTACAATAACTCAAATAATATTACTTAGCTGTTGTTGGTTGGTGAACATATAGTTACGAGTTCGTGTTATTAGTTTTACTTTTTTAATCAATATGCAGGCATATGCAGCAATATATCTGAAATATCATAATATGAAACCGGCTTTTGTGTAAGTTGTTTTTATTATTTTTTGGGTAAGGTGCAAACCAATCTCTTGTTGAAAGTATGTAATAAATTTGTTATTGTTTTAGAGAACTACTGTAAGCTAAAGTCAAGAGGTTGGAGGACGAAGGTGGCTTATGTGTCGAGACAAGTGGAACGAAACAACAATATTTACCGTTGAATAAACCTTTGAATCTTGCGAAGAAGAGAGGTTGCATTTGTGGTTTAAAAATAAACTGGCGATACTGGTGGAGACTTATCGAGCTAAAAAAAAAAACAATTTATAACAATCACAGTGCAGAAGTGTCCTACAAAGTGTTTTAAATATATGTCATTATATATCGTAATAACGGACTCTAAACCAACTCGTAAAGTAATTTAGCTAAGTGACAGTAATATGTTCGGTTGGCTTAATGGCTAACAGATGTCGCCTTTTGCAATTTCAATACAAATTACTTTTGGTAAATTATAAAAACAATAATTTCGGAATTCGATAAGAAATAAGTTCGTTTACTTTTGAACTAAGAAAGCGCTTGAAGATTATAATCTCATGCCTTCAAACTCCGAAAAAAGGCACTGCAGGATGGCATGCTATACACGCAAAAAAATTGTAAATGTAATAAGCACTGTTTTGTGTTCTAAGTATAGATTATTTTATGATTGTAATAATATTCAGGTTAAGCTTCAATCCTCTTTTCTTTAAGAAAATGAATAATTAAGCTATAACCTCTTTAATGATAACATGTAATACTATAACTTTCATATCTAAAAACCAAAAATGTTTTTTATATTTTTACCATAATAATATCATAAGTTTGTCAAGGATTACTTTTATATAAAATATTACAATGCTGCCATTTCAACGTTTGTTTCATTTATTAGTATAAGTATATCTATACCGAATAATATATAACTTTATAATATATTGCATTATATTATTTATTATATTACATCTATAGTAAACTAAAACATATAATAAAAACCTATTTTGGTATAAATATTCAGTAAATTTTCCTATTCGTTTAAATATTATTTGCAAACATTTTTATTTTAAAATACAAATCAATTATCATAATTTTAAATTATATGAAACAACAAAAAGATTTGCCGTTATTAAGGATCGAACCCACAATCGCTCGCTTATGATAGACCATTGTTAAGTGCGGCCGCCAACTTAACTTCAAATGAAGTAACGAAATTTTCCATTACTTTAAAGAAAGATGAAGACTGCGATAATAAAAATAATGCGTTAGTGTGCGTGGCCGGTTTAGCGCAGGCGACAGTAGTCTTTAAGGTGGGAATGGACTTCTACAGCTGATTGTAAATACATATACTATCTTACAACTATATTATACATGACGGCGCGTGACTGGTTAATTTTGGATATTGTGATCTTTTTTATCGTATCAGTATCAGTTGACCGTACCTAAATATTACTCTACTATTTTTTATAGTCGATTAATCGGTCGGTATTCGGATAAATTATGATTTTTATTATGAGCGGGTAACCCCGAATAGAGTAGTAGGCGGGTGGATTTTCAAAATAGCATATTATTGGTGTGATTCTATTTTTTCACAAAAAAATTCACTACGCCTTATGTAATATATATCTAACAGTGTTCTTTATATACTTATGTATGTTTAGTAGGTAATAAAATAACAAAACAATTATATACTACATAAAAAAATTAAAAATAGTATCGCGGAAATCATTTACCTCTCCGTTACTTTCATTACCATGTTGACTAATTATTCAAAATCTTATTTGTGTGGGCTTAAATTTTATTTGATTTAATCTCATTTGTAATGTTTTAAGTATAAACTGAATATTTATTACTTTTCTTAAATCGAGATTTACCCCTGACATTGTTATATAACCATTTAAAAATTCGTCACAAGAATATCGTCATTTGTTTCCACGATTGTGGTTTCAAGAAATTTATTCAACGAAAATATTTAATAACAGTAACCAAATGCATTTCGGATAGCTTCCCCGATGCGCCACTTTAGTCGTTGTGGAGATTCTTACTAGTCTGCATGTATACATAGTAAAATTACGTTTTGAAGTGAATTGATTTAAATTTGTCATCGAATTTCGTCATTAAACGATTGGAAATATTGTTGGTAAGTATGTTTTTCTTTATTTTATTGATAAACGAGCATGAACAATATTGAAGTTGTATTAAATATGAAGTATAGTGTTATATTGTAGGTTTGCGTTTGCTTGGACAGGGATGTGTTTTAACTTGTTTCGTCATTAATCGTAACATCATTCATCGGGAATTTCTAGATGAGGTGAATGATTTCTTATGAGGAAAATGACATTTTTGTTACGTTTACAATGACGCTATATGGAGGTTAATGATTTCGGTGTAATAAATTAAGCATTTTAAAAGCAATACAATTAGGTTCCTCTAAATTTTATTAATAATAGAACAAGTTATTAGATGTAAATTAATAAAACTAAATTGTTTAAACTCTATTTGATTACACAGGTACAGCTATGGCTAAAACGAAAGCAGAACGTTTAGCCCAGCAAAGGCTGTGCAAAAGACGCAAGTTTGAGAAATAAAAAATGACCACGAACTATATGCATTAGAAAAAGAAGAACAACGAGTCAAATAAAAAAAAAAACGTAAAGAAGAAAGGAAACAGATATTCATAACAGAAAAACTCCATGTCAACAAAGGAAATTGCCTATACAGTGCAAGGTAAATTCGAAGAAATACAGATAGCACCAAAAAGGACAGCTTCCTTGGCGTTGCGGTAGCGAACGCGGCTGCTGCACAAGGAGGCGCGGATTCAATCCCCGCAGTGCAAATATTTGTATGCATCAATATGAATATTTGCACTCTTTGTCTGGTCGTGCCTCGGAAAGCACGTTCAGCCGTTGATCCTGGTTGCCATACGAACATCTAATAGAAATCGTTACGGGTTGTTGTAGCCCTCAAAGGTCCAGCAATTGGTCTAATTGCAATGCAGAAATATCGCCTTCGGGTTGTGGAGGTAAAACGGCAGTCGCTTCACGAAAAATTTAGAAGTTTAGCCAAATCAGCAGTTAGACTGGTAAAGCGGACCCCAGACTTAAAGCTGGAAAAAGCTTCGGATGCGACTGGGATTAACGCTGAGATGATAATGATAGACAGCGACAAAAAGAATCGTCATCGAGTTTCCAAATATAGTTGTTCAAGCTAATGAAATTTCTGAAGAAACTGATTTTAGATAAGACCTATTGGTTTATTAACAAAAGAAGACGTACAAAAAGCAGAAAGGAAGAAGATATCACGAATTGAAGAAAATAATTAAGTTGATAAATATTATAAAGAACCTGTGGAAAATTAATAGAAATCAAAGAATGCAAATTTTAAGGCTACAAGTAAATCTCAACAACAAGAGTGACATCAAAAAACCCAGAATGATGATAGCACATAACTAAAGAGAAGACGTGTATAAATAAAAAGTTACGATTTGTACCATAGGAACAAAATCAAAGTGCTTATAGTCTCTCGCAAATCTTACTTAGAAAGATGTATTATAAAATTTTGTTCAAGATACAACCTGACACTGACCTGGAATATTAAGAAAAAATTAAATTCGCGGGCTACAACTACGCATGATTTTAAAGAGGCTAGTAACTTTGGAGAAAAAAAAAAGATTTTTGTGTATTTTATTTTGTTAAGTACGTGTTTAGCAATCACAATATCTTATTAAATAATCATTTTGTGTCTTATTTTGTGTGTATTGTTTATTGCTTCAAATCAAAAGATTTCTGTGATTTAAACCAACGTTAATTATTTTTTGAGCCCAGCTTGCTTTCTGTTTAAACAAATCAAAGATTTTTTGAGACATATGTCTTAAACAATTAGTACTCGAATGTTCATATTTCTTCCATGAAGAGCTGATTATAATGTATGTGTTTCATTTGCATCATTAACGTCTACATCTTATCATTGACTTCAACAGACGATATCATTTACGTCTACACAACATCATTCACTTCAATGCGATATTTATATTTCATGATTTTTCTTTTAAATTTGGTGTTTAAATTATAGTTTAAATATACAAAAACATTAGTTTTTCAAATAACATCATGATTTTATTGATAGTTTTTAATTATTCAAGAAAAAAGCAATGTCACACAAAAACTGTCATATTTAATCATAAAATGAAAATTCACCCAGGCGTGAGTTGAAGGGGTGGCGAGCGACTGTCATATCATTGTTTGCATGTATGCAGACAGGCAATGATATGTTCTTCCTTTGTAAGCCCAGGAGTATGTCTGGGGACGCGGAGGACGAATAAAGGGGATTAAAGACTTAGCTGTTCAGTTTAGATTGTAAGCTGCTATAAGATTTTTTTTATATCGAAAAGGAATGTCACTGCCATCCCTAATGCTGGTGTACGGACGACAGCAGGTCAAGCTATTGACAAAAATATTCCCAATCAATCTGAAGTCTTAAGAGGGGACAGTGGCGCTTTCTCTATACGAACTTATTCCACAACCTGCCGGCGGTGGTGTTTCCGTCGGACTACAATTTGAGCGTCTTCAAGGCTAGAGTGAATAGGCTCTTAATAAACTAGCACGTCTTGCCATCAACGATCGCATCGCTGCTTACCATCAGGCGGAATTGCGGTCAAGCGCTGGTTTATAAATAATTAAAAAAAAAAAAAAAAAATTGATAGCTGCCGACGGAAAAGCACGCGCTCTAACCTATTGACTCTTAGCTGTTTTAATCTGAGATTATCATTGTAATCCCTTAATATTAAAGTGATCTAAATGTCTGTACAGTTAAAATAATAAGAATCGAACATCACACTATAGTTATTGTTCAACGTTTTCTCGAAATACCACCCACGATATACGGGAATCAAGGGATGAAAAGACACCTCAACTATCCGGAACCTTCGGCCTCGCTTTCCTGACGGTTTATCCCGTCATATATACAATATGTAAAGAAAACCCTGTCCGACCCATAAGGATAATAAAGGTTAGGTAAACACATGACCAAATATAATATAAAATTTTACATAATCATCATAGTAACAATACTAATGAATTTTGAAATAATCCTTTTTTCCGGGGAATTAATTCCAATATCCCCGAAATTTGGTAATTTTTAAAAAAGTGACAACACCGGTATTATTTTAAGCGAATAGCGACGCGACCACGTCACAGGTGCCGCGTACCCTGCCCCCCGCCGCACCCGGAATGGGGATGCTTACCGCACATGTATTAAGTTACCTCTTTTTGCAAAATAATATTTATTGTTTTAGGGGGGATTTTTTTTTAAGTTTTGCCTGTCTTTGTGGGCATTATTAGAATCAGTTATCGTTACCTAACAATACCTTCACGGATCGGACAGGGTTTTCTTTACATATTGTATATCTCACAAGAACACACCAATCGTGTTTTGACCTGCCGATTGTTCATCTACATTCTTGGTGAGACGGTCTGCGTGAACGGAAACTCATTACGTATACCACACGTGTGATCATTATCTCCTCTGACCCTTGAATTCACTATGGCCACTTAACGATTTCTTACTTCGAATACACCTAATTTTTTTATGTTTTGTCATCAATTTCAAATGACCTCTCCGCTTTGGGTCGAGCGGAAGGACGTATCAGACTTTAATAGACTAAAACCCACCCGTGTTCCTTCACTTGCCTGGGCGCCAGGGGCACGCTTTACTTTCGTACGTGAATTCCTTAGGCATCCACAACTTCTGCTGTATTGTCCATGATACAATGGCGTCATTTGAACTGTTAAAACATGTAATGTCCGCTGACATTTCGATTCCTTGCCGGCTGGACGACACAATATTGACGTGGTTTGCACGTGGACTTAGCAGTACATTTAGCGGATACCTAGTAAAAAAAGTATTAGAGAAAATTAGTGCCCATACATTAATCGAGGAAGGTCACGGGAAACGGCTGGATGCCGGAGGCGCGGGACCGGTCGTCGTGGAGATCCTTGGGGGAGGCCTATGTCCAGCAGTGGACGTCTTTCTGCTGAAATGATGATGATATTGATACGTAACTTATTAGCTACCATTTTTTACTTAATTACTAGTTAGAAACACACCTGCGTAGCCTAGCCTGAAGCAATGGCACTTGACATTTCAGAGACTGCTACACTAGGGCCTTTAGCGACAAATTCAGACCTACAATTTGCAAAATTATCGTATAATGCTCCTGAAACCTTTCTAAGAAGAATGCTATAAAAGTGACCCTGATTTAACTCGAGACGGTCTCCAAAGCCTATAGCACAGGTGTAGAGTAGCCAGCCTTTCGGTGTTCTATAGGATGCATTTTGGGGAGTGTGCGAGGGACATGCATGATTTCGTTCCACCATCGGACGACCCGTCGTACGGCGAGTTTCCACCCTTACGTTGTTAACACCACTACGATCCAGACGAAGCGTTTCGCCTCCTCCTTTATACCGCGTACATCGAGGGATTGGAGCAATTTGCCAGCGGCGGTGTTTCCGTCGGACTACAATTTGAGTGTCTTCAAGGCTAGAGTGAATAGGCTCTTAATAAACTGGTGGTTATTTCCGAATAACCAATACTATTGAAGAAGTCATAAAAATGTATGTAGTTGTAGCGGAATCTAAACTTTATTATGTAGGAATAAAGTTATTTTTCCAGAAACCCATCTATGTACTTATTTTCACATTTTTGGCAAATATAAATATGGCATTGGTACAAAAAACTGTACTGTGGTAGTCACCACTTTTTTTGGAACACGTAGCTCTAACCACCAGTTTTCCGCTCAGTCTACGTGACCACACTCTCGTCTCCCGGTCATCTGTCTTGTTATTTTGGGCATGCAATTCGCAAAATTGTCCGCCATCGGTCACTGTCACCGCAGAGTTGATTGTTTGCATGTATGCAGACAGACAATGATATGTTCTTCCTTTGTAAGTCCAGGAGTATGTCTGGGTACGCGGAGGACGAATAAAGGGGATTAAAGACTTAGCTGTTCAGTTTAGATTGTAAGCTGCTATAAGATTTTTTTAAATCGAAAAGGAATGTCACTGCCAACCCTTATGCTGATGTACGGACGACAGCAGGTCAAGCTACTGACAAAAATATTCTCAATAAATCTTGAGTCTTAAGAGGGGACAGTGGCGCTTTCTCTATACGAACTTATTCCGCTGTTTTCTTCAGGGTTCGAAGGATATATATCAATTGATATTTATCATGATATATATCCGATATATATCTGATATATATCAAACCATTTTTTGTGATATATATCAAAATTTATGGTATGTTGCATTTAAGTACTTTACCGACGCGCTGCTGGCATATTCGTCGTTTCTTCTGTCTTCAGACTGTAATACTTCGAATTTACCAAGTAGGTACTGCAATCAATAATAATAGTGCAACGTAAAAGAGCCAAAATAATTTTCAATTCTATCATCTGCAAACATACCTACTCCTTAAAAGTGAAGTGTAGTGTTAATCCTTTGGGAATGTCAACAGGCGAAATATTAGGATTTTTAAGATATTTTAATTTTGTTTCCCTAATATTTATAGACTTTGTTTTCTCAGAAAAAGATGGTTATTTTTAGTTAATTTTTGTGAACTTTAAGATTTTATGTTTATTTTGTTAAATAAAAACTAAACATATGTTGTTTTTATATTGTAATAAATTCATAATAATAAACTGTCATGTACCTGTGGACATTGTATAGGTAGTAATAAGATAATAAAATGACAGTCCTAAGAAATGGATATAAATATCGGATATATATCCGATTTTGGATATATATCGGATATATATCATAAATATCCGATATTTTGATATTTATTGTAAATATCGAATATTTTCGAACCCTGGTTTTCTTCGTGGATAACGCTTCTGGAGCAATATTTTTGTCTACAATTTTGCACATTGATTATACGACGTACTCCTATCATTCGATTTTTTTGAAAACTTAATATGATATTTCAAAACCCCAAATCTTTAGTGTACTTAACCAAATATCTCAATAGTATTTCACAAAGTATCATTTGAATAAATATGCGACTCAACTGTGTCTCTGAAATTATTGTATTTTAGCGAATTATTGCAATAAATGATTGGTTGATTTGATTGCTATGATGTATTTCTTATTCTGAACTTACCCAAATACAAAATTACTACGTGTTTGGCCCCAAATTAGAAAACGACCCAATACGGGTATATTATGTATGAGTGAGGTCGCGCTGGGGAATCGGGCGGTCCGGCCGCGGTGCGCACACGCACCCACACAGACACACCTATACTACACTACTCGTTCACACATAGCTCTCTAAGCTCGGGTGCAGTGCAGCGCGACAGCAATAGTTTCTTCAAATTCATCGCCACTTGATTCCCCTCTTAATGCTTTAGAGATAAAGTTGAAAATCTAATAAAGAAATCTGTCGGATTGTAGTAGCTTGATGTGCAGTCGTATGCAACAATATGCGCTTTTATCACTTCTAAAACGAAATCCCTCACGAGGAAGAAAAATGTATAGGAAAATATTAAGACATTTCGAAACATTATAAGTTGCACTAGATCTGCATAATATCGTTACATTAGGAATAATAGAAAACACGCAATAGACAAAGAGCAAACGCCAAAGAAAGATAAATACATACATATGTCCCTACATGTATCTGTCATACATGACATTGCAAATTGTGCATTTCTATTGTCATTTCGAAAGACAAATCTTAGATGAGAATTAGCATATAAATAACTCGTTGACACAATAACTTATGTTTATGCAAGAAAAGTTGTATGTCCAATTCATGGCTTCCTTGCATATTTTAAACATATCAGCGTCGGCCTGCATCTTCCTACTCCTCTACTTGGTTTTCAGAATTTGTCAGAGTCGAGTTAAAAAGTCACATGAGTGTCCGTAAAATGAAATGAAATCGTTTAATAAGTAGGATCACTGATCACTTTTACACGTCATATTTTTTTTTCACTTGATGGAGGTGGCATTTCCTAACTGACTATGTACCTCTGAGAAGAAATAGCCGAAACAAACTCAGGAATCGTCGTCTTATTTCAAGTCCAGACATTAAAAATGAAAACGTTTACAATCATTTACGTGATTTAAAAAAAAAAGCATTGTTTTAAATGTTATAATTACGCATATTGGTTAATAACAATGCTTAGCAGATCGAGCAGCTCAGTCCCAAGCTTTATTGTCTTCTAAAGTCTCGTAGAGTGTCTTGTCTTCTCGGGGGTAAACCTTCAAAAGGCATCCGACCTCCGAGAAATGAGGTCGGGGAGTGTGGGATTTTTACCTCACCAAAACCGTTATGCGCAGGTGGTGATCACCCGGGTGTGATCACCACCTGCGCATAACGGTGGTCCCGGTTCCTCTTAAAAGACCAATTCCTGAACCCCCATTGCGCAACGCGTGTAAAGCTCATCCCTGGGGAGATTCTTCTCCATAGAGAACTACTATGTATTTGAAATGGGCTACTGGTTTCATCTTACTGATTGTCCTTTTGATAATTCAAACGTACCTATAGTAGGTTTATTTGATATGAATGCTTTGATTGTGATGTTGAACTTATTTTGCTTGATAGCTCAGAGGAAAGGTTGACTGTGAGCTCAATGTTTTGATAAGTTAAATATTAGTAACAAGCAACACGCCACAGTTTTACTCGTATAAGTCTCGAACTCGAGGAACAAACTGCAGGAGGGTCGCCTACGCTGGTACGGTCACGTCTTATGAAAACTTATGTACGTGGGTAGCAAATGTCTTGCCATGGCGCCTCCGCCGGGCCCTGAACAAGCGGGGTAGACCAAAGAAGTGCTGGCTTGACGTTGTAAGAGATGACATGCGTGCCACCAATCTCACACCACAGGATGCTAAAGATTGAGCGAAAAGGAGGAGATTGAGCAAAAAAAGCGGACACCGGGCTCCAACGCGAAAGCCGCGGATGCAACCGGGACTAAACGCGGAGATGATGATGATGATGTCTCGAACTCGAGGGAATATCAATATAACAAATACTATATGTATTAATGGACTTATACAATATGTAAAGAAAACCCTGTCCGATCCGTGAAGGTATTGTTAGGTATCGATAACTAATTCTACTAATGCCTACAAAACAGGCTAAACTAAAAAAAAAATCCCCCTAAAAAAATAAATATTGTTTCGCAAAAAGAGGTAACTTAATACATGTGCGGTATGCAACCCTTTTCGCGGGCGGCGGGGGGCAGGGCACGGGGCACCTGTGACGTGGCCGCGTCGCTATTCGCTTATAATAGTACCAGTGTTGTCACTTTTTTAAAAATTACCAAATTTCGGGGAAATTGGAATTAATTCCCTGGAAAAAAGGATTATTTCAAAATTCATTAGTATTGTTACTATGATGATTATGTAAAATTTTATATTATATTTGGTCAAGTGTTTACCTAACCTTTATTATCCTTATGGGCCGGACAGGGTTTTCTTTACATATTGTATATAAATTACTTGTATGGAAAAATTCACCAAAATCCACTCGTCGTTTGGTGTGATTGAGTAACAAACATACCCAGACTTCCATATCCAATTACTAGCTTTTGCCAGCGTTTTCGCATACATTATTCCACAGGGATGTACGGACGACAGCAGGTCAAGGTACCTAAAACTGTTGAATATTCCCAATCAATGTTGAGCCTTAGTGCTTTAGCTATAAAGATCTAATTAAAAATTTGACAGATTGTATGCTGGCTGTGCTACTACTGCAGTTTCTTAAAGTCCTCTTGTGTATCTCAATAAAAACTCATGGCGCAAACAGTCTTTTAAACTATCGGTCAAATTTTTGGAGCGGTTGTGCTTGTGGGCTCTACTTCTGTCTGTTTGGTTGGTGGTGGTTTTTATCGGGAATATCTCGTTTGCTATTCAGCCTCCGTGGCGTAGCGGTAGCGGACGCGGCCGCTGCGCTGGCGCGGGTTCGATCCCCGCACAGTGCAAGTATTTGTATGCATGAATATGAATATTTGCACAGGTCTGGTCGTGCCTCGGAAAGCACGTTAAGCCGTTGGTCCCAGTTGCCATACGAACATCTAGTGGCAGTCGTTACGGGTTGCTGGAGCCCTCAAAAGTCCATTGGTCTAACTGCAATGCTTTGATGTCGCCTTCGGGTTGTGGAGGTCAGACGGCAGTCGCTTCACGGAAAATGTCGAAGTTTAGCCATATCAGCAGTTGGACTGGTATAGCGGACTCCAGACTCCAAAGCTGAGAAGGCTTCGGATGCAACTGGGATTAACGCTGGGATGATGATAATGATGATCTCGTTTGCTATTGTTGCTCAGGGCAGAAACAATATGAGTTTCTGCCCTGAGCAACAATAGCAAACGAGATCATTCATCACACCACTTTGTTGACCATTCTCCTTTATTACTGTAACAATAAGATCAGATGAAAGACCGCTTTCTTTATCCACTTGATTTGTCATCATAACCTAACTCACACGAGGCGTTGTGTTTATGCATCAGATGTATTTTTGCTTCCCTACGTCAAACGAGACGTCAGAGTTATAACTTTCCTTAAAGCAAACCTCATGTGTCTATCAGACTATCGTGTGTTCAACGTGTGCGCCGACGCAACATTGCTTTGTTTACTCACCAATCCACGCGGCACGCGTTCTCAATTCAAATTTCAAGTTTTCAACCAACATCAGTGCCGCGCAGACTGTCGAGCTGGACAGTCGTCTCGTTCGGAATTTTCAGTGCCCTTTTACGCAGTTGATATATTTGAAGTGTTTTTTTTTAATATTATTAATTTATTTTCTTTTGTGTGTGCTGTGGTTTATTGTGATTAATAATGGCTATGGAGCCGATGAGCTCTGTTCCGGTGGATGAACTGGGTAAATAAATTCTTTGTTTACGTTTCAGTGTATTGACTTCGACGGAAATCGAAAGTGTATGTTTGAATGTTGTATTTTTTTTTAACTTTTGGCTAGTTTCCAAGGTCAAATGAGGGATGTTGTATTGATGATATTGATTCATTAAGAACACGTGGATTTCAATACATTGTAGGGATATACACAATTGTAGCAGTTATTGAAAATAGTTATTTTCGAAACTGGTTTCATCGATGTTGCTTCATTTGAATATTCAAATTCTTCGACTATTGTGATACCCTTCATCGGTAATGCTTTGTTAAAAGAAGTATTTTATGAAGATGACCAGGAAATCTAATAGTGCTCTAAATTTTTTATACGTAGAAATTGCGCGTAATTTTTTGATATGATCAGTAAATGTGAAAATCGACTTTATACGTAATAACATTTAAATATAAATAAGGACAGACGGCAGTCGCTTTACGGAAAATATCGAAGTTTAGCCAAAATCAGCAGTAAGACCAGTAAAGCGGACCCCAGACTTCAACGCTGAAAAAGCTTCGGATGCGACTGGGATTAACGCTGAGATGAATGATGATGAACATAATGTAAATTAAATTATTTTCTTTCGTGGTGAGTGAGGCATTGGCGCCGATTCTGTTGTTCAAAAACTAAACTAAATCTAAATTTATTTGTTTATTTCAATTGTGCACGGGATTTTGCTGCCATGATTTTGCAAATAATATAGTATTGTATAATGTAAAAGCACTTTGCAAGTTTGTGAATGTGAGGCACCATGGACTATGGTTTGTTTTTTTTTTATATATATAACTTGTTTGACATTACGAGCATGGCAGTTGAGAGTTTGTCATGCTCACTCACATGTCTTGCTGATGCGCGCGTCATGCTCGTGAACGGGGGCCGTCAGTGGAGACTGGTCATCTAGCTGCCAGTGGGCTTGATTAATTTTCTATCTTTTCGTTATTTTTTATAATTATACATTGTGCTCACATGATAGAAGCAACAGAAATATGTAACGAAGACATGTCATCAATATTATGATTTTAAAAGAGTGTCCATGGAGTTTCTTGCACGTCCTTCTCCATAGAGACCTACGCTTTGGAGCGTGCAATTTAGCTTCACTTTTCTTGGACTGACCGACATTGACTATTCAAAAGCACCAACTGTTGGTTAATTTGAAATAAACAATTTTGATTTGATTTGATTTGAAATTAATTAAAATTAGTTTAGTACTATTGGAGTATTTTCTACTGGAGTATTTTTAGTCGCCATGTTTATAATCGCGTCTAAACTGTCTATGGAGTATCTTAATTTGACAGGATTAAATTAGAATGTTATCTTCTATCCTTTTCTTAACGAATAGGAAAGAAAAGATGCATTTAACTTAAAATTAGTTTGTGAACAGCAGAATCGACGCCATTGTGCTTCCAAACTATATTTATATGTATGTATATGGTGTTCACTATAATCACTTATAGGGGCTTTGAGGTTTGAAGTAAAACCACCAAATTATCAGTAAGTACACACAGCTTAACCTTTTGAACGCCAATCACTTCTATACAAGTTCGAGATTTTCGTGCCCTCAGCGCCACTACTTGATTAGAAGTAATCACAGTATAAAATAAATTTACGACTTTTACAAGACCTTTTATTTTGTTTTTATGGAAATTTACCCTGTTATCAACCATATTTTTAACTTTTTCACGCATAATAAGTTCTTATTTGTTTAATTTTCAATAGAAACAAAAACGCCAGAAAATATTTTAATGCCCCCAGCGCCAATTACTTGATATCAAGTAAGCCAGTGATGAGACACGACGAAGACCTCGCTATATTTCATCTCGTCGAAATGATCATAAATACTATTATTGCAAGAAAATGACGTAAATATATAATATTTTATGAATATTGTACACTTTAAACTAGGTTTTATTCACCTTAATCAAGAATTAATAGGTTTTCTAATCATTGTCGATAGTGAAACCCCGTTTGAAAAACCCATCCCTACAAAGTTAGTTAGCGGTCCGTACACGCCACCGACGTGTATAGAAGGAAATCTGTGACGTCATAAGCGGACGGGTTTCAAGGTCATAGTGACTTTGTGCATTTTAGTGTAGTGAAATGTTTACATCTTGAGTTGGCGCACGTGTCCTTATAAAAAAATTGTGACTGTGAATATGACGAATTATTGCGAGTTGTTCAAGTCTGAATCAGAATTTTGAAATAGTTCGTCGTCTTGACATTCCGTTAAGTCGTCAACTTCCGTTTCAAGAATTTTCTTCAGTTTTCTATTAGTTTCTACAAACCAGAAAAATAATTGCGAGTATTTAGCGACACCATTAAAAAAAGGTCTTGTGTAAAACAGACACTTACCCTCCATTTTATTTTATTTTTTAAAACGTAGAAAACCACGTATTTAGCTTCTATTAATTGTATTTGTTGTAAGTAAACGAAATAAATTAAGCAGGAATCGGTTGAGTTTATGCACGTGTAACTCGACCACAGTGAATATAAAATATATACCATAGAAATCTAGACATCCCTAGAACAGAAAGGATTTTGACGTGCCTCGAGCGCCAACTACTTGATATGAAGTAGAAGGATTACATTTGGAGACAAATAGGGATGTGCCTTGTAGAACACACGTCTAATAAATTTAAAATTCTTTTCTTTATTGTGGGGAATATATCCAGGTTTTCATATTGTTTTTTTTATGAAATAAAATAAAATATGAAATTACGATTACAGTTTTTATTTAGCTTCGTAAATTGGTGAATAAACATAATTTTAAATGTATAATATTATTTGTCGATAGGACACTAATCCCATCCCTACGTTTTACTATACGTTATACATTTGTAGTGTGGCGCAGGAGGACACATCGCGTATTATATAGATGGGCGTTCAAAAGGTTAAGGGGCACGTCTAGTCGCCACTCGGGATAGAGTGGGAATGCCTTGAGGTGCTACATTTAATTGTATACAACGTGTAACAAAAAGGGTATATACATACCAAGGGCTTGTCATCTTTAGATGATATCAAACGATATCGGAAGGGTTTCAACTTAAAATACTCAAAAAATTGGTACCAAATTTTCGGTTTCGTGCGTTTCTTAAAATCAAATCATAATAAATGTGGCAGCACACTACATACGTTAATAACTACTCGTTACTCGTCACGTTACTTGCCAAAATCCGATAAATGTCTTCAATATCTCTGTGCGACTAGTATGGTAGTAGCCTATCACAGGCGGTGTTTTTCCTCATAACTTCCTGACATAAAGAGATAGGATTAAAAAACCCTTCCAATATCGTTTGATTTCATGTAAAGATGCCATGCCTTTGTTATGTATATACCCTTTATATTACACGTTGTATACATAGAATTTTGATACTGTTTTCGTCATCGTTGTTAGTTATATGTGGAGATCCCAATTCCTATCGTACCTCGGAAAACATTTTAACGGTCGCTGTCGTGTGTTGTGTGTGCAAAAAAAATATGGCGCTTATACCCCATTTTTTTTTTTTGTGGACTGGACATCAGCAAGCGACCTCTCCTGCTCGGGGCGGAGCGGACGAGCGTGTCAAATTTTTTCTCACCAAAAACCCAGCTGTATTGTGTGTGTCACGGTATGTTTTTCAAACAATCCGCGGTCATGGCAGGTATCGGTCTTCGTGGACCCCGTCACAATGTGCTGACATCTGTTTGAGGCGCGTGAAATAACGCGCTGTCGGCAGCGTCGTCCCGGGTCTGGCCCTCACGGCGAGCTGCCCACTGCTTGCCGCCTGCCGCCCGGTATGACCAGGCCCGGGTCTATGGTAGCCGGGAAGGGTTATATCTCACTAGTGGCTGTGGCTAGTGGCTCAGAGTCACACAAAGGGCAATGGAAAGAGCTATGCTCGGAGTTTCTCTGCGTGATCGAATCAGAAATGAGGAGATCCGCAGAAGAACCAAAGTCACCGACATAGCTCTGCGAGTCGCTAAACTTAAGTGGCAGTGGACAGGACACATTGCTCGTAGAACCGATGGCGGATGGGGCAGTAAGGTTCTGGAGTGGCGGCCACGTACTGAAAGACGCAGCGTAGGGAGGCCCCCAACAAGGTGGACCGATGACCTGGTGAAGCGCGGAAGCGGATGGATGCGGGCAGCACAAGACCGGTCGGCGTGGAAAGCCTTAGGGGAGGCCTTTGTCCAGCAGTGGACATCTATAGGCTGAAGAAGAAGAAGTGGCCGGCCGCGACGTCGTTCGCGTGGAGTTACTCATTTGAATATTTTATTTTAACCGCAAGCGTTATTTTAAAATTGTAGTATCTTATCAGATGCTAATCGAAATTAAGTGATGTCACGGACAATTTTGTTCAAAATGAAATAAGTACTACTAATTTATTTGGATAAGGTTTAATATTTGCTTTTTATGTATATGCTCCTATTGGTCGCAGCGTGATGTTATAGGTATATAGCCAAAAGCCTTCCTGGATTAATGGGCCATTCGACGCAAAAATATTTTTTCTAATCTGACCAGTAGTGTTCGTGAGATTAGAGCGTTCAAACAAACAAACTCTTCAGCTTTATATCTTAGTATAGATATGAATCTCCTTCCTTCTCTGTATGAGAGAAGACCTGTGCCCAGCAGTGGGACGATAAAAAAAAGGTTGATGATGAAGATAGATATAAAGCTTACATATATATGTACTAGCTTTCCGCCCGCGGCATCGCCCGCGTGGAGTTCGGTTATATCGCGCATTTTAGATTTCTCTCGGATATATAAATTTTTCCGGGATAAAAGGTAGCCTATGTTCTTTCTCAGGGTCTAAAGATTGTCTGTGCCCAATTTCATTAAAATCGGTTGAGAAGTTTAAGCGGGAAAGCGTAACAGACAGACAGACAGACAGAGTTACTTTCGCATTTATAATACTAGCTTTCCGCCCGCGGCTTCGCCCGCGTGGAGTTCGGTTATATCGCGCTTTTTAAATTTCCCTCGGAAACATCAAATTTTTCCGGGATAAAAGGTAGCCTATGTTCTTTCTCAGGGTCTAAAGATTGTCTGTGCCAAATTTCATCAAAATCGGTTGAGAGGTTTAAGCGGGAAAGCGTAACAGACAGACAGACAGACAGAGTTACTTTCGCATTTATATTATTAGTATGGGTGTAGTATACAAATCTAGATGTTGTGCCTTGTGAAGCAGACATGGGTCGCTGGTTAATGAATGGTTTCCTAAATTGAGAAATATACGTTTATTGAGTTTTGCAGTTGAATTGTTTACTGATAAAATAAATAACAAATATTATAATTAGTCGTTTTATCGTTTATAATTGAAATATTTTTGTTTGTTTGAATTTGTACAGTGTGTGAGCGAAGAACGTAGCGATTCCATCAGAAACTTGTTCAGAGTGTTTCATTCAGGACATACCAAAAGTATCAAGACTTTTGATTTTTAGTAGATAGTCACGAGGTAAGTCGGAAGGGTTTAACGATGACACAAAGTGTCCTAATTAGGATCCAATGCCCCCCTCCCCTGGGTACGACCATGAATAAACATAGTTTCTTCTACGAGGTAAGTTGGAAGGGGTTAGGGATGACACATAGTGCCCACATTAGGATCCCACCTGTCCCCCCACCTGGGTACGTTCACGAATAAACACATAATAATGATATAAAAAAGCCAAAAAAATATCATGTACTCGAAAGCCTTTTACTCCAACATGAAGAAATTAAAATAAAAATGTTTGTGACGCCTGGCAAAGATCTACAGTCGTAGAAGCAGTGAGGTCAGAGGATCTTTGTATGTTAAGGTCACTCATCCACGCACCAGCTGCGCCAACAGTACCTTAACCTGATCGACCCGTCCAGTTGTTATTCCTTAGCCACAAGTCAGTAAAACCATTATGATAAAGTTATTTGAATATCAAATCAATATATTGTATGCGCAGACGCAAATAACCTACAATTATTTCTTATCAGCGTCCTGCTGTTAATGTCAGACCAGAATAATTATGACCGGTCTTCGCAAACGGTGGAGTGATATCGTACCTATAGATGTGTTGCCCCTTTTGGAATGTAGGGTGATACGATTTGCGGGAAAATAATGTCAAGGCGACCCAAAACCAATACGAGGGGTGAACGTGTTTTTTTTATTATGATTGTTAACTTGAGCTTGACCGTAATCCCGCCTGATGGTAAGCAGTGATGCAATCGTTATTGAAAAGTGCGCTAGTTTATTTAGAACCTATTAACTAAAAAAAAAACCGAGTGAATAGGAAGGAAGACGGCAGTTGAGTGAGGTGCGCCATCGATGCTGCGCCAGAGGGACATTGATCTGGAGACCCTCCACGACCAAACTCCCGACACAACAACATTTGGCGCATCGTACCCGGTATGTACATCGTAATACAACTGCTCAGACCCGTCCTCCGTATGGCTTCACCAAACACTATGCCGGAATACGACGAATCGCTTGGCGGCAAGACTTTGTCTGGTGGGTGGTAACTTCCGCCGGCAGCCGATGTTATGTCCTACCACCGAGATATTATAAAAGCGAAAGTTTTTGTGGATGAGCTTGTGTATACTTGTTACTTCTTCACGCTAGAACGGCTGCACCAATTTTGATGTACTTTGATAAGTATAGACGTAGCTTACACCCTGGTTGAACGCAAGGATGCTTTTTCTCCCGATGTTTCCACTGGATCGAAACTTCTAACGGTTAAACCACGGGGCGCTGTTAGTTTGCTATATAACTTTAGGCCTTCTTCTGAAAGATTGTGTGGAAATCATTGTCATGGTATAGGCATTTGGTAAGAAGGAATGAGGGGAATTTCGTGAAGATAGTTTACGAGTATGAAAGCCTCTGTGGCGTAGCGGTAGCGAACGCGCTCGCTGCGTAAGGAGACGCGGGTTTGATCCCCGCGCAGTGCAAATATTTGTATGCATGATAATGAATATTTGCACTGTTCTCTCCAATGGCAGTCGTTACGGGTTCTTGGAGCCCCCAAAAGTCTAACAATATGTCTAACTGCAATGCTTCGATATCGCCTTAAGGTTGTGGAGGAAAATATGAAAGTTTAGCCCAAATCAGCCGTTAGACTGGTAAAGCGGACCCCAGACTCCCACAGCTGAAAAGCTTCGGCTGTGACTGGGATTAACGCTGAGATGATGATGATGAGTTTACGAGTACGAAAGTCGATGGCTATCTGAGTAAAGGAAGACCAGAGAAACGATTGATGGAGGGTGCGAATGATGTCCTGGTTAGAAAGGGGGGGTGAATTGACACACAGAGTTATTCACTTGAACGTCTTAGGTGCGTATTACAAAACGTTACTCAAAACTCAAGCTCTACTTAAGTCTCGTTTCAAGCCATTTGATTGGTTGAAACTAGTTTTAAGTAATGTTTAACCAGAGATCAATGCTTGAGTGACATTCTGTAATACGGACCTAAATGCGGAAACAAAATCTGTAACATAAAATAGAGGAGGGTGGCTTCCAACATGACTATTAATAATACTTCTAACATGAGTATAAAAGTGTGGAAATAAAACAAATGTTGTGCCGGCTACAAATGGAATGGTATAAGATCGGGACAATGAAGATCACGTCTTCTTCACATGGAGGTAGCTAGAAGCTACAGGATGCCTCGCTCGGAGGAGGACTCGCTAAGACGGGTGGTAAATCATGTCCAACGTCCGTCACATGGCCGAGTTGACGTTGTGACGCATTCTCACACGCCACTCGGATGAGAAGAGCAGCCGCTGAGGGCTGCTCGCGCGGGAAGAGACCTGCGGAACTCGCGACGACGGGTCAAGGCTTGCCGGGGGTGCCGTAGAATTGGGAGGACCCAGTACCCCGGAAAGGCAGATGACGAACGCTTAGGAGGTTTTTTAGCCGGTAAGAGTCCGGTACACCCCTCCGCGTCCATGAGCGAAGGATATTCCATGAGGTTTTTTTTTTTAATCATTATAAACTTGTGCTTGACTGCAATCCCGCCTGTTGGTAAGCAGTAATGCAATCGTTGATGGTAAAGCGCGCTAGTTAATTAAGCCTATTCACTTAAAAAAACTTAGTGATTAGGAAGGAAGAAGGCAGTTGAGCGAGGTGATGCAATGTTAAACCCAACAGCACGACCAACGATGCTGCGCCAGAGGGAGACTGATCTGGAGACCCTCCACGATCAAACTCCCAATACATTTGGTGCATCGTACCCGGCAAACATCGCAACTCAATTGCTCAGATCCGTCCCATGAAAAACAAAAGGTGGTATCATCAAATGACCTCACCCGCTCTGGCCGGACTTTTACCTAAAACGCACCCGTGTTCATTTGCCTGTGCCAAGGCCAACCAAGCTTCAGTCCTAGTAGACTCCATCACGATGTGCTGACACCTCTTTGAGGCGCGATATGTTCCATACTCGTTATGCTTGCATACTCAAACGCCGGTTACGAGCACTTCGCATTTGACCTCTTAAGAACCTCACGAATACTGTAATTATTTTTTCATCCCACCATCTCGGAAAGAGTATTTTTAATCTTCAATATCTGACTGGAAAAGCCGTTTTTATTCTCTAGAGGATAAAGTAAATTGAATTTAGAACATCGTGTGCACTAAGTTTGTAAATTAAAAAAAAAACATTAAACCTATTTACTGTTACCTCTATGGTGCCGAATATATCATACAACTTTTTTTTAATTTGTTAAAAACTCAGACTCGGAACCTTCTTGGTGTTCTTTTTTCAATTTTCTTTGTACGCGGTTCTTTACGCGGCATTTTTTCACGTCATTGTTAAACCTTATATTAAAAAAAAGAAACTTGAAAACAAGTGAAAAACTAAAATGAGTGATTCTAGCGACGAGGAAGTTTGTTTGACGCCAACAGAATTGACTGAAACTGTTAATAATGCGCAAATGAGCTTTCTACCTCAACAATCACGCGAGAAGTATTTAAAACAGTACGATATGTTCAACACGTGGCGACTAGCAAAAGGAGCCAAAACTTTCTCAGAAAACGTTTTGCTGGCATATTTTATAGAATTATCCGAGAACAAGAAAGCAAGCACTCTATGGAGTACGTATTCGATGCTAAAAGCAACAATAAAGATGAAAAAAGACATACATATCGATACCTATCCTAAATTAGTAGCATTTTTAAAAAGAGCCTCATCTGGTCATCATCCAAAAAAATCGAAGGTTTTCACAGTATCTGATATTGAAAAGTTTCTTAACGAAGCACCCGATTCCGTATATTTGGCGACAAAAGTAAGTCAGTTGCACATTCAGTATCTACTTAAGTACATATATTAATCTCAATTAAATAGTATACTTAGTAAATGTTGATAGGCATAATTATGCGTTCATATAAATTTTATTCATTTATCTACTACAATACTCTTTACATTGCAGGTTGTTCTTATTATTGGAATAAACGGAGCATGTCGAACTAACACAACTTAATGTCAAAAACATTGAGAAACATTCAGATGACTTACTATTAATTAATTTACCTAATACAAAGACAAAAAGAGACCGCAACTTTGTCATTCGCAAGGAATACGTAACGATTGTTGAGAAATATCAAGCCTTACGGCCGCCTAACACTCCAATCAATCGTTTTTTTCTACAGTATCGCAATGGAAAGTGTGTTAGACAGCCTATGGGTACTAATAAAATTGGCAGTATCCCACGAGAAATAGCAACATTTCTTGAACTTCCAGAACCCCTGTTGTACACGGGTCATTGTTTCCGACGAACTTCAGCCACACTTTTGGCTGATTCCGGAGCTGATCTCCTGTCCCTTAAGCGCCACGGAGGCTGGAAGACCAATGCAGTTGTAGAGGGATACATAGAGGATTCCATCCAAAATAAGTCTAAAATATGTGAAGGCATCGTAGGAGCCATTACACTGAAAGAACCTCAATCGGAAACTTGGACTGGCCCTTCTACATCAAAAATAAGCCGTTATGAAACACCTAACCATCTCCCTCTCTCTCCAACATTCACGCCAAGGGAATCCGATGAATCGGTACAACTATTAAGTATGACAGACAGTTTACCGAAAAACAGTACACAAGTGACTATTACAGTACCAAACAAAAATATTACACTCAATTTAAATAACTGTTGCAACGTTACTTTAAAATTTTCTTAATTATACTTTAGTATTATATTTATGTAGTAATTAATACCTAAACTGAAATAAAAGTGTACCTATCTTGTGATTGTAAACATTTTTTTATTGCATTTAGTCATTTCCTCGCTGAGGTGGAATGAAAAGTTACGTGTTGCACTCGAGTGCAAAGATTTTTCACCTCGTGTCCTTTTGATTCCCTCGCTAACGCTCAGGATTCTAATTTTGAATCACTCGCTGCGCTCGTGATTCAATTTTAGAATCCTTCGCTTGCTCGGTCATCAAAATTGAACACGCGGTTAAAAAGCAACTTTGCACTCTTGTATAACAAATAACTATTATGTGCTTCTAAGGCGCCTCCCACGATTTCCACTCAGCATTTGCCATATAGTGAAAATCAATGATTCATTCATTTATTTATATATCGGCTGTGTCTTAAAGTACAGACCACAGCACATCAAGCTACTACGATCTGCCAGATTTCTTTATCCGATTTTCAACTTTATCCCTGTAGCTTTAAGGCTTAAGGTTGATTGGGAAAATCTGACAGTTTCTGATAGCTTAACCTGCCGTCGTCCGTACAACTTTGCAGTAGGTACGTTCCTCATAACGCAGCAAAACCGAAACCTAATCCCCCTATAAACCGAATTTCTTGAGTATCATTTATTATATGAATAATAACTCCAGCACATATGAATAATAATGCTTTAAAATATAGCATGAGTTAATAGATGAAAAAAAGCAAAATCAGGTAATCCCATTCTTAAAATTCTTTTTATTAAACCTAATTGACTTAAAGTAGATAAAGCAATTTTTTTTTGAATCAAATTCATAATTAGCTGAAATTCCAGCTATAAATATGGTTAAACCAGATAACAATAATAGTAACTTAAAAAAAATATATCTAACAATAATATATTAAAACGAATTAATAAATATACCCCAGCTGTTACTAATTTTGAAGAA
Source organism: Sesamia nonagrioides (assembly GCA_017933935.1). Classification (NCBI taxonomy): domain Eukaryota; kingdom Metazoa; phylum Arthropoda; class Insecta; order Lepidoptera; family Noctuidae; genus Sesamia; species Sesamia nonagrioides. The sequence continues at coordinate 971,635 of JADWQK010001571.1, forward strand.
TAAACTAAGGCTGAAACAGGAGCTGCTATAGCTACTGGTAATCAAGATCTAAAAGGAATTTGAGCACTTTTCGTTATTGAAGCTTAATAATTAATCTTCCAATTATTTTTATTTCCCAATCATTTCTTATAAACTCCAAATAACAAATTGGCCTGCAGCGGTATTCCCGTTTATCATAATTTTAATGTCTTCGAGGCTAGAGTGAATAGTCTTATCAAAAACTAGTGCGCTTTACCATAAATGATTACATCTCTGCTGACCATCAGGCAGGATCGCAGTCAGGCCCTTTCTTTTTTAGGGTTGGGATGTTGATGAGGTTTTTAGGGTTCAAATGAAGAGGTCATTGATGATTTGACCCGCTCTTGGCGGAGCGGAAGGGCGTGTCAGATTTTTACTGACTAAAACCCACCCGTGTTCCTTCACTTGCCTGTGCAGGATCACCGTATCGCTATCGAAAAACCCGCAGTCGTGTTAGGCATCGGTCTTCGTGGACTCCGTCACGATGTTCTGACATCTGTTTGAGGCGTGCGTGGATAAAAACGCGCCGTCGACCCAGGCCTCTGTGGCTAACATGAGTTTTCAGTACGAGACTTAGAAGAGAGTTCTTACAACCTTGAAACCGGTCAATCGATGAGTCAAATGCGGGCGATAACGATGATCGAGTCTTCGTAATGAAAACTCATGGTAGCCACAGTGGTCCTTACCGGACGGCGAGCAGTGCGCATCGCAGTCAATCCGTAACTTATAACAAGAAAAGGATTGGGCTTGGTATAACTTTTTATAACAAGATACCCTTTGCTTTGCTAGACTTGCCTTACAATGCATTTAAAGCACAAATCAAATCCAAGCTTTGTTCAAAGGCATATTATTCCGTAAATGATTATTTAAATGATAAGAATAGCTGGTCGCTCTGATTAACTCAGGACAATGTTTGTGTTCCTTCTCCGGAATTAGCTTACTGATACATTATATGAGTTCATATAATTCACTTTTTTTTACAATACATAAATATGTAAGCTGTCACGCCCATTATGCCTGGGTCTTTTATTGAAATAATAAGTTATTAGTTAAGTATTTAAATTTTCATTTAAATATATATATGTATATATTTTGCTTTGCTGGTATTTTGGCGTGGTAGCTGGCATATGGTCAATAATTTCATTGTTATTGTATTTTCCTGTGTTCATCACTATACATAGTATTGTATAAAGTCATGTGTTTTTTTAAATGAACAGACAGCTGTACTGCTGGAGTGTTTCTTCCGCCACTTCTTCTTACCAGCGAAAGCACTAGGAAGTGTCGATGGGTGGGCGTTTTGGGGGACTGTCTTATGATGTAATATTGACGTTCAAAAAGTGCTGACTCTCAGCCTAATTTGAATAAATGATTTTGATTGATTTCGTAGTGTAGCTAAAAATGAAGTATTAAACAGATGTAAATATTGTTTGGAAGTAGTTGAAAAATAAAAATAGAAATTTCATAGACCGGCGACGTCATAACTGCGCATAAGTTATCGTATGTTCTTGTTGTTGCTAAATATCAGTTGAAAAATGATGAAGCGAATTTATTTACGTTTCGACGCGTTCTGGTACTGTGCACTTGTTCAATGTATGACTAATTAATTCGTGAATATTGTTTATTCATTACAAAGCATATTAATTTTCATTTCGGTAGCTGCTTAGTCATTGACTAATTGTAAATACAGGCATGGCAGGTGGGGGCAGCTGCCCCCAAATGTACAATTCGCAAAACATGTAAGAACTCCCCCAATTACTAATCTATACTAATACATAAAGCTGAAGAGTTTGTTTGGACGCGCTAATCTCAGGAACTACTGTTCCGATTTGAAAAATTATTTTTGCGGTGGATAGCCCATTAATTCAGGAAGGCTTTAGGCTATATAACATCACGCTGCGACCAATAGGAGTGGAGCATAACTAACTTCACGCGAACGAAGTCACTGGCGGCCGCTAGTCCATACTAATATTATAAATGCGATAGTAACTCTGTCTGTCTGTCTGTTACGCTTTCCCGCCTAAACCTCTCAACCGATTTTGATGAAATTTGGCACAGACCATCTTTAGACCCTGAGAAAGAACATAGGCTACCTTTTATCCCGGAAAAATTTGATGTTCCCGAAGGAAATCTAAAAAGCGCGATATAACCGAACTCCACGCGGGCGAAGCCGCGGGCGGAAAGCTAGTAATATTATAAATGCGAAAGTAACTCTGTCTGTCTGTCTGTTACGCTTTCCCGTTTAAACCTCTCAACCGATTTTGATGAAATTTGGCACAGACAATCTTTAGACCCTGAGAAAGAACATAGGCTACCTTTTATCCCGAAAAAAATTTGATGTTCCCGAGGGAAATCTAAAATGCGCGATATAACCGAACACCACGCGGGCGAAGCCGCGGGCGGAAAGCTAGTAATATTATTAATGCGAAAGTAACTCTGTCTGTCTGTCTGTTACGCTTTCCCGCTTAAACCTCTCAACCGATTTTGATGAAATTTGGCACAGACAATCTTTAGACCCTGAGAAAGAACATAGGCTACCTTTTATCCCGGAAAAATTTGATGTTCCCGAGGGAAATCTAAAATGCGCGATATAACCGAACACCACGCGAACGAAGACGCTGGCGGCCGCTAGTAAAATTATAAAAAAAAGGCGCTGACTAATTTAACAGGTCTAAACTAACATTTTATTTTCTATCGTTCTTCTTCCTTCCTCAGCGTATAGATGTCCACTGCTGGACAAAGGCCTCCCCCAAGGCTTTCCACGATGACCGGTCTTGTGCTGCCCGCATCCATCGGCTTCCCGCGACCTTCACCAGGTCATCGGTCCACCTTGTTGGGGTCTCCCTACGCTGCGTCTTCCAGTACGTGGCCGCCACTCCAGAACCTTGCTGCCCCATCGGCCATCGGTTCTACGAGCAATGTGCCCTGCCCACTGCCACTTAAGTTTAGCGACTCGCAGAGCTATGTCGGTGACTTTGGTTCTTCTGCGGATCTCCTCATTTCTGATTCGATCACGCAGAGAAACTCCTAGCATAGCTCTTTCCATTGCCATTTTCTATCGTAATAAAAAGAAAAAGATGCATTTAGTTTAAATTTAGTTAGTTTATGGACACAGGAATTGGGGCCATTGATAAGACTTGTGATTGTTTTGGTGCGGTCATTGGCTTTGTTTCTAAATTTATGAAAGTTTATCACAAGGGCATTGGGCAATAACTGTTTATTATACTGGCTGTTGCCCACGACTTTGTTCGAGTCATCATCATCATCATCACAGCGTTAATCCCAGTCGTAACCGAAGAGCACCGCTTCGATCAGAAAGATTTCGCCTCGTCTTTAATACCTGCAGCAATTTTCCGTATTAGATTATAATTTAAATTTGTTTCGGGGCAGCAGCTGATTATAGAGAAGCTTAGGAGAAAAAGTTGGTGACACCAAGACCAGAAGAATGATGATTTACTGACAAGAGCAGAACAAAGCTGGCCTGGTCCTTACTAGATGGCGAATTACCCTTTCTTTGGCGTCCGCAAGCATGCGTATATGCTGGTCGGGAATCGGCTCGCAATTCTTAACGTTTAGCAAAAATTAGCAAGGGGCTGACCACGTAGTACTTTTGTCCCAAAATGTTGACTCTTTTGAAGTCTTTGTCTTTGTTGATACCTCATCATCTCAGCGTTAATCTCAGTCGCCTCCGAAGCCTTTTCAACTTTGGAGTCTGGGGCCCACTTTACCAGTCCAACTGCTGATTTTGGCTAAACTTCCATATTTTCCGTGAAGCGACTGCCGTCTGAACTCCACAACCCGAAGGCGATATCTAAGCATTGCAGTTAGAGCAATTGTTGGAGTTTTGAGGGCTCCAACAAACCGTAACGAGTTTGTTCGAGTCATAATCTGTTTTTATGATCGCGATTAAGAAGTTTTACATCCTTTTGCTCGGTGGTAGGCCATAACATCGGCTGCCGGCAGAAGTTACCACCCACCAGACAAGGTCTTGCCGCCAAGCGATTCGTCGTGTTCCGGCATGATGTCTGGTGAAGCCGTATGGAGAACGGGTCTGAGCAGCTGTGTTGCGATGTTTTTGCCGGGTACGATACGGCAAATGTTGTTGTGTCGGGAGTTGGTCGTGGAGGGTCTCCGGATCAATCTCTCTCTGGCGCAGCATCGTTGGTCGTGTTGTTGGGTTTAAAATTGTATCACCTCGCTCAACTGTCGTCTACCTTCCTATTCACTAATTTTTTTAAGTGAACAGGCTTTATAAACTAGAGCGCTTTACCATCAACGACTGCATCTCTGCTTACCATTAGTCGTATTTGCGATGAGGCACTAGTTTATAATTATTTAAATAAAGTTTTTAATTTTTTTTTTTCGCATTTTCTCTCTTTCTTTGGTTCTCTTATTGGTCGCAGCGTGTTGTTATATAGCTTAAAGCCTTTCTCGATGAATGGACTAGGGTTGTAACGGAGGCTTGTTAGCGGAGGCGAAGGCGGATGCGGAGGCGACGAGTCTCACCTCCGCGGATGCGGAGGTTAACGGAGGCGGAGGCGGAGGTGAAAGTACATATAGATAAAATTGAAATTTATGGTTAATTAAAACAAAATTTTTATTTTAAATACGTACATTAAAAGTAGTATACTTGGTAAAAAAATATTACCTTCTTGTAATGAAAATTAAGGAGAAACAAATAGTGCTTGCCGCATTCCCGCCTCGCACTAGTTGAGTCTTGACCATTTCGCGCTCAAACGCGGCCGGACTATTTATTTATTGCATAAATACGTAAATAAACCTCCGTTATAACTCCGTTAAAAATTATGCGGAGGCGGAGGCGGAAGCGAAGATACGATTTCTTGCGGAACTTCCGCAGTAACGGAAGCGGAGGCGAAGCTCCGTTACAACCCTAGAATGGACCATCCAACACAAAATAATTTTTAAATTCGAACCGGCAATTCTTGAGATTAACGCGTTCAAACAAACAAACTCTTCAGCTTTATAATATTACTAGCGGCCGCCAGCGACTTCGTTCGCGTGGTTTAGTTATGCTCCGCTCCTATTCGTCGCTATCCAAAGCAAAAAGAATTTTTCAAATCTAACCAGTAGTTCCTGAGATTAGCGCGTTCAAACAAACAAACTCTTCAGCTTTATATATTAGTATGGATATGTAAATATGTAATAGGTATAGATAGATATTTTTGCGTGTTTATACTTGAAAATATTTATCTTCTTATTGTTCTCTTGGAATGATCTCTGTGTGTAAATATTTTGTTATAGATAAAACTCTGCAATAATAACATACATTTTTCCCGCCTGTCATATACAACATTTCTTTTTTAATATCTCGTAACTATAGATTTTACTAGCTTTCGGCCCGCGGCTTCGCACGCGTGGAGTTCGGTTATATCGCGTTTTTAGATTTCTCTCGGGAACATCAAATTTTTCCGGGATAAAAGGTAGCCTATGTTCTTTCTCAGGGTCTAAAGATTGTCTGTGCCAAATTTCATCAAAATCGGTTGAGGGGTTTAAGCGGGAAAGCGTTACAGACAGTCAGACAGACAGAGTTACTTTCACATTTATAATATTAGTATGGATTAATATGAATGTCAATCCTGAATATTAATTATGTCGTTCGCTGTATGAGAGGAGAGCTGTGCCCAGCAGAGGGACGATAAAAAGGTTGATGATGATGATGGATGTCAATAATTGTGACTTATGAATGAAAAATGAAACCAAAATAAAATGCTCAATGAAAAATATTTTTTTTGATTGGATCATATTTATTTATTTATTTAAACTTTATGCACAAACATTGCACAATGGCGGACTTAATGCCTTAGGCATTTTCTACAAGTCTACCTTGAGGTGATGCAGAGACAAAACATGGTAGGTGCGAATAAATTAAAGTTAAAAGAGAGAAAAAAAAATATGTATGAGTGAAACATTTTGTTAGATATAATAATTAAAACAAAATAAACTATAAGTAAATCCAATCGTTTAGACGTAAGTTTGACAAATGGCACAGAAAAAGTTAGGTTTGTTTCAATTTTTTCGTGGTCAAAAGTTTAGTGCGAAACGAAACCCAACTAAAATTTTGGTTTGGTTGCGATGCGATGCAATATGTTTTGGTCATTGATATAATATTAAACTAAGGTAGATACGTCACTACAAAAGGAGGTAAGTCCAGCAAGTCGCTTTAGTTTTCGTCGATTCTATTTAAGCGCAAACGACAAACACTAGCCATCTTTTTCTTCTCTATGCTTTAGATTGCGCCCTATCTCACTCACACTGTGCCAACGTGTGAAATGTACGCAGAATAAAAAAATTGCATGTGTGTGCTGCTGCTCCGATCGGCACATTTATTTCGGTTAATTTGTTAGAGCATATCATATCTGTTTAATATTATATCAATGGTTTTGGTTGAATTATTTTAGCGCGTTTGCCCCCATGCTCTCATCCTTTCCTTGAGTTATGAGATATTAAAAACCTCCTTGTATAGAACATAGGCCTTTAACAGTCCGTTACGGATATGGATTCTCAAAAGCCCAAACGTCCGATAGCTAATCTAACCGAGGGGCCTACTAATAGGCTTCCGGGCTCGGGTCAACGGTCTGTTGCGTCCCACGCGCGCTCTCTGAGATGTCAGTCAGAACAGTGACAGGGTCTATAAGGACCGATGTCTCCCAAAGATTGTTCGAAAAGATACCGTGGCCCTGACGCACAGGCAAGTGAAGGAACACGCGTGGATTTTAGTGAGTAAAAGTCTGACACGTCCTTCAGCTCCGCTCAGAGCGGGAGAGGTGACTTTCCATGTACTTGTGATTTCATGACTCCATTTTTTTTTTAGTAATTATAAACTATTGCTGGACCGCAATCCCGCCTGATGGCAAGCAGTGATGCAATCGTTGATGGTAGAGCGCGCTAGTTTATTAAGAGCCTATTCACTAAAAAAAAACTGAGTGAATAGGAAAGAAGGTTGCCTGGAAGAGATCGCATTAGCGATAAGGCCGCCCATTGTATGTTTTTTTATTGTGTTGATTGTTTTGTTTGATATTTGTTTGGTGTACAATAAAGAATATATAAATAAATAAATAAAGAATAAACCCAACAACACGACCAACGATGCTGAGCCAGAGGGAGATTGATCTGGAGACCCTCCACGACCAAACTCCTGACACAACAACATTTGGTGCATCGTACCCGGCACACATTGCAAACACAACTGATCAAACCGGTCCTCCGTACGGCTTCACCAGACATCATCCGAAAAGAAAAGGTCTACAAATGAAAGTGACAGTTTACGTGCGTTACGATATACGGCGGGGTCTTTACATGTATAACCCGCGCAGATAAAGAAAAGATCTGTAAATGGCGTCCGCTCGCATGCGTTCTCACTCACTCTCTATCGCTGTCTATACTCACACAGTGAAGTAAGCGCTGCAAAAAAAAACATCGATCAGGAATTAAGGATTCGCTTTCCAAGCTACTTTGATGCACTCCGAGTTAAATTAATTTCGTTCCGCTAAAGTCTCTGTTATTTTGTTGTTTTTGTTGATATTGTTGTTTTTATTGAGTTTGAACCATCAAACTCAATAAAAACAACAATAAAAACAAACACAACAACAAACAAGTAAAATGTCAAATTAACGTTGTAAATAACAATATTTACAAGGTAAATTTGACATTTTACTATCTTAGCATTTGGTTTGTGGTTGAACAATGGCATGTTTTGTCAACCGTACCATAAGTATCCGCCGCCATTTTCAGATCTTTTCTTTATCTGCGCGGGTTATAACCACCACCTCACCCATCCATTTATTTATTGTTTTGTCTTTTTTTCCGGGGTGGAAAATCCTCATGAATGTCCGCCGCCCTGGCGAAGTGGACGGGGTCTGTCAGACTTACTGACTAAAAACCACCCCGGTGTTCCATCTCACACCTACACCGGGGATTCGAACACTGCTTCCTCAACCCCCGATTGGTGCTGGCCCGCCACTGTGGGGCTCCTCTTGGGGGAGGAGTGAGGTGTTACACCTCCATCACCCATCCATGGGCTCTTATAATTAAGCGACGAAACTGAAGGCTCAGTAATACTAACTTGGTATAACTACATATCATAGCAGCACGGTCAGACGAACGAAATTATCAGCTCATTCGACATGCAATGGACATCCATTTCCGCCAATTGAGCATACCAACTCGTTTTGAATACCAATCGGTCCATGCTATACTTTTATGGAGCGTCTAGGTTAATAATATATCATTAGTTATCCAGCAGTGTTGGAAAAGACAATGAAGGATTATGGTAAGAATACCGCTTCGATCAGGAAGATTTCGCCTCGTCTTTAATACCTGCAGCAATCTTCCGTATTAGATTATAATTTAAATTTCTTTCGGGGTAGCAGCTGATGATAGAGAAGCTTAGGAGAAAAAGTTTGCGACACCAAGACCAGAAGAATAATGATTTACTGACAAGAGCAGAACAAAGCTAGCCTGGTCCTTACTAGATGGCGAATTACCCTTTCTTTGGCGTCCGCAAGCATGCGTATATGCAGGTCGGGAATCCGCTCACAATCCTCTACGTTTAGGGCAGGCCCGTCCAATATACGGCCCGCGGGCCACGATGGGGCCTGCTGAAGTCCTTGACCCGGCCCACTACGACGTTTCGTCGCCCAGCGCGTGTTGGATAATATAAGCAGTGATTACATTACTGGGCCGAATGAACCGATTTTTTTAAAATAAAATTATAAACTAGCGCCTGACCGCAATCCCGCCTGATGGTAAGCAGTGACGCAATAGTTGAAGGTAAAGCGCACTAGTTTATTAAGAGCCTATTCACTCTAGCCTTGAAGACACTCAAATTGTAGTCAGACGGAAACACTGCCGCCGGCAAGTTGTTCCAGTCCCTTGATGTACGCGGTATAAATGAGAAGGCAAAACGCTTCGTCCGGATCGTAGTAGTGTTAACAACGTAAGGGTATAAACTCGCCGTACGACGGGTCGTCCGATGGTGGAACGGAGATGGGGGAATTAAATCATGCAATTTCCTCTCGCACTCCCCAAAATGCTTCCTATAGAACACCGAAAGGCTGGCTACTCCACGCCTGTGCTCTAGGTTTTGGAGACCGAAACTATTTAACTGAAATTAATTACTAAGCTACCCAGCAATTTATGTTAAATCGGCCCAATGCGACAAAAGTACTACGTGTACTATTTGCCCTAAAGTTTAGGGCAAATATCAGCAAGGGGCTGACCGCGTAGTACTTTTGTCTCAAAATGTTGACTCTTTTGAAGTCTTCGTCTTTGTAGATCTTGACAAAAAAACAACAAACAGATCAGACGAAATCTAACATTGTATTGTTAGCTTAACATCTTAGAAGGCGTTAATAATAATTCACATAACCTCGATAATGAAAGCCGCTGAACTAACGCACAAAGACATTTATTTTTGTCTGCATTATACTGAAATCATGACTCAGAACCGGATCTTGCCGACTTCTGGACAGCTTCAACACGAATAACGTAGAAAAGGAATATAAAGGGTGTATCTGACATCGACACACAAACGAGTAACATGAATCCAGTACATGATTCTGAACCCCCCAGTGGTGGAATTTTTCGTCGGCTTTTTCATGATTAAAAAAAAATAAATGTAGTCTTTTTTCACTTCAGACCATTCACAATTGCTATAATTTTATAACCCAATAAGATTTTAAAGTCAAAATTAAATTATTCGCTAATTACATAAAAAAACGCAATGAAAACAAAACCCGAAAAACGATCTTATCAGCTGATTTAATAGAGTTCACATCAGGGATCAACGTCATACCTACAAACTCGCACGGCGGCACGCTTGCAACGTTCAAAAGCCAAGCCGACACTTTTTTTAAACAGTGTGCATTCTGTAACCGTTCATTAACGACATAAATGACTATCATAATTTTATTAGTGGCATGCGGTCTAGCCTTTTCGCGAAGTTTGCGTTACGATGTCAGATACACCCTGTATACATATGCAACGTTATTTTTTGTTTATGCGATACCCGAAACACGTGTCCAGTATTTTTAAGTAAAGAATTTATGTACAAAATTTCAAAAAGATATCATGAATAACCACAAAATTATGAACATGTTATCTTACCTGGTTGTCCCAACAAAAATATAGTCAACGCATCGCTCGCCGCGGGCGCGCAGCAATGCGGCGCGGCGGGGCCTGTCTTACGCACCTAGTACTATATTCTACCGTCAGCTGTGTTGCGCTTGGTAACCACACTGCAATAATTTCTAAATGTATTTGGGTAAAAATATAACATGGTGTAAAAATGATTGGAATTGATTCAGTTGCTTATTCTGAACAAACTTTATTCAGGTATCGTATAAACAAAAACTAATGTTGTATACATAGTATAATCACGGCTAATTACTGGGTGAGTGACTAACTTCACGTAACAAAGGTCCTTCGTTCGTCGGAAAGCTTGTGAAACGGACGAGTCCTGTTGTGGGGACTGCATAATGTGAATCTATAAACGTCTACTCTTTCGATCATCATCATCTTGGCGTTTATCCCAATCGCACCCGAAACTTTGCAGCCTTGGAGTCTGGAGTCCGCTTTACCAGTCTAATTGCTGATTTTGGCTAAGCTTCGATATTTTCCGTGAAGCGACTGCCCTCTGACTTTTTTTTTTTTGTTTCTGGGTGGAAAATCCTCAATGGATGTCCGCCGATTCCCGCCGCCCTGGGGTGGGCGACGGGGTCTGTCAGACTTCTACTCACTAAAAACCACCCCGGTGTCTCTTATATCACGAGCGCGCGTAGGGCCGCGGGAGTCTTAATTCTTCCACGGCCCCACACTCTCGTGCTGGCCCGGTATGGCCAGGCCTCGCCTCCTGCACGGGGTAGTGGGATAACTACCCCGTGCATCGCCTCCGAGGTGCGCGCCGACACTCGCGCGCGCTTCCGCCTCGGGATTTATCAAATAAGGGGTAGGGATTTCCTCATGTCCCTCGCCCCTAGGACTGCCGTCTGACCTCCCTCAATCCGAAGGCGATCATCTTCACATTACAAAACTCCTCTTTTTATGTATTATAAACTGACCGCAATCCCGCCTGATAGTAAGCAGTGACGCAATCGTTGAGTAAGCAGTGACGCAATCGTTGATGGTAAAGCGCACTAGTTTATTAAGAGCCTATTCACTCTAGCCTTGATGACACTCAAATTGTAATTGTCCCCTATTCGTCGGAAAGCTTGTGAAGTAGACGAGTCCAGTTCTGGAGACTGCATTGTGAGAGATTGCAGATTCACACAAAGCAGTCTCCAGAACTGGACTCGTCTTTCCAATTCTGTTATAATTTGTAAAGAAATGATAAGAACTAATACATATGTCTTTATCTCCGTTATCAGTAGCAGACATGTGTGATAGTGTGGTCCATTGAACTCTCAAAGTCAGGGTTAATGATATGACTAGGGAAGGGGACATATAGGTGTTGCAACGTTGGGTAATAGCCTGCAAATTGCGTGTGAATAAAATGCTCCCCAACGTAGCCGGGAGTTGGAAGATTTATAGCTGCATCATTGCTCTCAAAATGGTGAAGGATAAAGATTGTGAGGAAACCGGTGGTACAACCTACTCGGTGGTAGGCCATAACAACGGCGGCCGGCAGAAGTTACCACCCACCAGACGAAGTCATGCCGCCAAGCCATTCGTCGTGTTCCGGCATGATGTCTGGTGAAGCCGTATGGAGAACGGGTCTGACCAGTTGTGTTGCGATGTGTGCTGGGTACGATGCGCCAAATGTCGTTGTGTCGGGAGTTTGGTCGTGGAGAGGCTCCAGATCAATCTCCCTCTGGCGCAGCATCGTTTGGTCATGTTGCTCTTGGGTTTAACATTCCATCACCGCGCTCTACTGCCGTCATCCTTCCTATTCCTAAGTTTTTTAAGTGAATAGGCTTAATAAAAAATAGCGCGCTTTACCATCAACGATTGCATCACTGCTTACCATCAGGCGGGATTGCAGTCAAGCGCTAGTTTATAATTATTAAAAAAAAAACGACACGTTCAAGGACGAAAATATCATAGATTGTGGCACCGTGCCCTCCAAATAGAGTTTATGCTTCTTCTTCTTCTCAGCCTATAGAGGTCCACTGCTGCACAAAGGCCTCCCCCAAGGCTGTCATTCCATTGGGGGGCATTGCCACGCCCCACGCTTGCCAGGCGGATTGGGGATCGCAGTAATTTGTTACTGCACAGGAGAAGCGCTGCTGCCCGCTTCCCTGGTGAGAGTTCCCTTAGTCGCCTCTTACGACACCCACGGGAGGAGATGGGTTGGTACTATTCTAATACACGAGAAAGAGAGAGGGGTGGAGTTTATGCTTACGCTATCGGAAATAAACACACAGCCTAAAAATTGAACGGTGCTAAAAGATCTACAGATAACAGCACGTCAAGCTACTACAATCTGTCGATTTTCTTTGTTAGATATTCAACTTTATTGCTAAATAATTAAGGCACAAGGTTGATTGGGAATATTTGACAGTTTCGGGTAGCTAGACCTTACATTTGAAATGTCGACTAAAGTCATATTTATTTGACAAAGATTATATTAATAATTTAATATTGACGAATTTCTGATAGGAGCGTTTATATTGGTATAGATTTTAATGCAATAATTGTTTTTTTTTTTTTGTTTTCTATTCTATTACATTAATATTTTATGTCATGAAATTTATAATCAAAATCATGATTTATTTATTTAATCTTCCGCACATAAAATGCACAGAGGCGGACTTAATGCTTTAGGCATTCTCTACTAGTCAACCACAGGAGGTGAAGAGATAAGATGGTAGGTGATTTAGTTTAAAAAAAATGTAAAGAAAGAAACAAAAATATAAAAAGTATTTGCACGCTATACTAGGTGGAAATTATGTCTGTATGCCTAGTATAAGTTTTCGTTACGAGACTCGATCGTCGATATCGAGCGCGTTTGGCGCTCTCATTGGTTGAGAGTTCTTACAACCTAAAAGCGGGCTAATCGATGAGTCAAACGCGGTCGATATCGACGATCGAGTTTCGTAATGAAAACTCATACTGGTCCTACAGATCTCATTATATTCTTATACTAGCTCTCCGCCCGCGGCTTAGCCCGCGTGGAGTTCGGTTATATCGCGTTTCCAAGAAAACTCTTCAAAAGTCCGGAATAAAAAAATCCAATATTATTTCTCAAGGTCAACTCTATCTTTGTACCAAATTTCAATTAATTCTGTTCAGTAGTTTAGACGTGAAAGCGTAACAGACAGACAAACAGACAGAGTTACTTTCGCATTTATAATATTAGTATGGATGTTTGAGCAAATAAAATTTATTTTCATCTTTATCTTAACAATCGTCTGTATAATTAATCTAATCGCACACTGCACCAATTGACATGATCACGTTGAAGCCGGCTGTCACTGAAAACCAGCAGTAGCTGTCTCGCATAGGGCCTTATCATTGCTGAACAATGGTCGATGTGCGTTGATGTGACGCATATTTTCCCCCAACTGGTTGGTGTTTATGTTCATACGTCATCAATGAACATGGTCGACCCACGAACCAATCGAATGATCTTAGTTATGTAATCCTAGTAGTTGGCTTTTAGAGAAACGTTATCTGCTAACGCGAATTCTTCATCTAGTGTTGGAGAAACAACCGGTTTTATACATAGACAGACACGAAAATCGACTTTTTTTCGTTTTGCTGGTATTTTGGCGTGGCTAGCTGGTATATGGTAAATAATTTCATTGTTGTTGTATTTTTTTGTGTTCATTACTATACATAGTATTGTATAAAGTCATGTCTTTTTTAAATGAACAGACAGCGGTGCTGCTGGGGAGCTTCTTCCCACCGAACAGTGTCGATGGGTGGGCGTTTTGGGGGACTGTCTTATATAATATTGACGTTCAAAAAGTACTGATTCTCATCCTAAATTTGAATAAATGACTTTTGATTTTATAAAATAATATGGATGACATCTGCACAGGACTCAGAACTGTACCTTGTGGAATCCCTACTGAACTTACAACTATTTTACCGTTTGATGATTTGTACTAAATGAAAGTTAACCGTTGAATTTAGCTATGAATTCAATACTGTCGTGTCGTAAGTCTAGCAAACAAATACACAATTTAAAATAAACCTTTTACTAAAAAAGGCATCTATACGTGAATCAAAAGCGTCACCAACAACTTAATTAAACACGTAAACACAAGATAAAGTTTTTTTTTATATAAATTATAAACTAGCGCTTACAAACAATTAAATTGTGAACAAACACTTAACAATGCACAGATAATGATTGCACTGACCTCGTGGTCACGATATGTCCACTAGACTTTGTGCATATGACACGTAAATACATTTCTTCAAGTTCAAGATATTAATATTTACCTACAGTTAATACTTAATCCAAAGACTTACAATCGTCAAAGCATGGAACACAGGCGTGTTCTATAGCAGCGGTCGGCAACCTTTTGGCAGGCAAGGGCCACAAGGTAGCAACATAAACTTAAGGTGGGCCGCAGTCATGATACTAACTCGTCAAAATAAGAAGGCAAGCTGTCATAAAACTTAATAAGATAATTCATTAGATCTTTTGAACACATCTTTAGACTGGAGATGGAGATGGATGGACTTTAGATGGAGACATTCCGTTCATTTATAAATTACTCTGTACGGACGACAGCAGGTCAAGCTATCCGAAACTGTCAAATATTTTCAATCAATCTTAAACCTTAATTACTTTAGAGATAAAGTTGGAAATCTAATAAAGAAATCTAACAGATTGTAGTATCTTCATGTGCTGTCGTCTGTACATCCTCATCATCACACGAATAGGGTTTGCAACATGGGCTCCAAGTAAGACGTACGGTACGGAGGCCGCATGCGGCCCGCGGGCCGCGTGTTGCCGACCGCTGCTCTATCTATAAGATGCATTTTGGAGAGTGTGCGCGGGAATTATCTATATTCTATATAAATATTTAAAGCTGAAGAGTTTGTTTGTTTGTTTGAACGCGCTAATCTCAGAAACTACTGGTCCGATTTGAAAAATTCTTTTTGCGTTGTATAGCTCATTAATCCAGGAAGGCTTTCGGCTATATAACATCATGCTGCGACCAATAGGAGCGGAGTATAACTAACTAAACGCGAACGAAGTCGTTGGCGGTCGCTAGTATCACATAATTCCGCCATCATCGGATGACCCGTCGTACAGCGAGTATCCACAAGCAATCTATTAATCGCAGTACACACGAAACATGTTGGCAAAGTGGAGCCAACGGTCATTTACCTATTTTTTACCGTTCCTACGAAACATAGGCGTGTAACGACCTTGCCAAATTCATTAACTACGGCGCACATATGTATGAGTGCCCCTTTTATTAATTTCGTGCTTAAAATTTTCTTTGCAACACTTTGAATTAGTTATTTTAATTTAACGTACCTTGAATTTGATCTAGCACCTTGTATAACACACTATTATTCTTAATTTGAATAATTTTTAAGCATATTCCTAATCCTTGACTCCATATGTTTGAAAAATGTGTCGAGACAGCGTAATACTCATAATTTGAATAATTTTGAAGCATATTCCTAATCCTTGACTCCATATCCAAATACGTCGAGACAACGGAATACTCATAATTTGAATAATTTTGAAGCATATTCCTAATCCTTGACTCCATATTCAAATATGTCGAGACAGCGGAATACTCATAATTTGAATAATTTTGAAGCATATTCCTAATCCTTGACTCCATATTCAAATATGTCGAGACAGCGGAGTACTCATAATTTGAATAATTTTGAAGCATATTCGTAATCCATGATTCCATATCTTCGAGCAACACAGGGAGCAACACAGCCCTGTGTTGCTCGAAGTTCCATATGTGTGAAAAATCTGTCTACTCAATTCAAAAAAAGGACTAAATATGCCTTCAAATTCCGGTGTCCAGACACCAAACAAGCAAGCTATTACAAAAACGTGTCATAACAAAAAATAGAAAAAAAATCGTGTACGTCCATTGTGTTCTGAGCGGATGTCGATGGCATGCTGGTAATTAATTATAATTGTACGGCTAGTGGTAGCGACGGATTGTGATCTCTCACTCGGAAAATTACCATAAATAAATAGTATTTGACACCTGTATATGTTTGGAAATAACTGCCCTGGGCCCCCAATCATCATCATCTCAGCGTTAATCCCAGTCACATCCAAAGCTTTTCAGCTTTGGAGTCTGGGGTCCGCTTTACCAGTCTAACCATTGACCGCTTTACCAGTCTAACCATTGACCGCTTTACCAGTCTAACCATTGAGTAATAATAGCTCAATGAGTCTAACTGCTGATTTTGGCTAAACTTCGATATTTTCTGACCTGGGCCCCCAATATTGTTTGTTAATATAGAAGGTGAAGTTTTGCTTCCCCGTCAAATAGCAGGAGGCTTTTATGAAAGACATAAATAATAGAACTAAATTACGATAGCTGAAGACCAATTCCCGTTTTTAAAAACGTTCAAACTGTAGTCTCATCTCATTTGAATTTGCAATGAATGTGCGCAATGTGGTAGGAGTGAGCATGAGCGTACGTGATCCATCGCCACTTGTTCGATGTCCATCGTGCACAGGATCGATGCAAATCACCACACGAAGTGATTTTTTGCTCCATTGGTGTAAGTGCTATATGGCGTTTCAGTGCCAGGATAAGTAAATAAATCTCGAGGATAAAATGTAGGGATATTATTCGTTTTTTTGGCCAATTGAGTCGGAGTACATTGTATTACGTTTTTAATATTACGAAAATTGCATATCTGGACATATCTTTTTGGAAAAATTAATGATATTCACGACTGTTAACTACGCGAGGCAGAATTTCCGGTAAATTCTATGCATTTTGATACCTGGTTTGTTAAGTTTGGTTGCGTAAAAAGGGATCCGGCGGCGCCCTAACTGTAACTCGTGCCTTTTCTTCTATTCCTTCTCATGTTTGGCGAAAGAAGCCCGAAAGGGAAGTCGGCATCAGGGCCCCGTCCGTATGTCAGCAGGTGCACCGTCTGGCAGGTGGGGTTGACTTGAGTCCCAAAGATGTGGTGGGACTAGGGTTGGAACAGATAGGAACTTACCAAATCCGGGACAGTTGTTGACAGGGACAACTCGGAACTAAAAAAAAAGATCGCTCATTCGTCAAAGTACAAGAGAGCCCATGTTGTCAGGAAATGAAAAATCGGTACGTTAATGAAACAATCGCACAAAGAGGAGGCAGCCATGTCATTTCATTCGTTGCGTTGCTACTTTCTTTTGTTACAAAATTATGAGTTTTTAAAACCCGGGACAATTACCGCTAATTCCGGGACAAGAGGCAAGATTCTGGGACTTTCCCGGATTTCCCGGCGGTCTGGCAACCCTAGGTGGGACCCCAATGCACCCAACAGAAAGAACTTTATATATTCAATGTTATTTATTGTATATGCATAATCCGAAACACGTGTCCAGTATTTTTATGTAAAGAATCTATATATATGTACAAAAGTTCAAATAGATATCCTAAAAAAACACAAAGTTATGACCTTGTTATCTTATCAGGTTGTCCCAACAAAAATATGGTCAACGCTCGCCCGCCCGCGCCTGCAGTGGCGCGTCGTCGTCTTGCTTTTATTGATAATATATTGTTTGTCTGTTTGTAATTAACTAGTGATAACTTTTCCCAACTCACTTGCAGGCTTTGAACTGTCGTAACGGTCATATGTAGTTATAACCCGCGCAGATAAAGAAAAGATGTGTAAATGGCGTCCGCTCGCATGCGTTCTCACTCATTCTCTATCGCTGTCTATACTCACAGAGTGAAATAAGCGCTGCAAAATCTCTGTTATTTTGTTGTTTTTGTTGAGTTTGAACAATCAAACCCAACAAAAACAACAATAAAAACAAACAAGTAAAATGTCAAATTTACGTTGTAAATAACGTAAATTTGACATTTTATTATCTTAGCATTTGGTTTGTGATTGAACAATGGCATGTTTTGTCAACCGTACCATAAGTATCCGCCGCCATTTTCAGATCTTTTCTTTATCTGCGCGGGTTATACATATTATTATGCGCTTTACTCCGTAAATTCAGCCGTTAGTGGTAAAATCAAATGTAGTATAATTTACTTCATCACCATCATCATCATCATCAACCTTTTTACCGTCCCACTGCTGGGCACAGGTCTCCTCTCATACAGAGAAGGATTGAGCGTAATTACCACGCTTGCTCAATGCGGGTTAGTGATTTCAGACTTAGAAAGTCCAGGTTTCCTCAAGATTTTTTCCTTCACCTTCAGTCATTGGTATCCAAGTTATACTTAGAAAGTACATATAACTTTGGGTAAGTTACATTGGTACTTGCCTGACCTGGAATCGAACCCGAGCACTCTAATTTGAGAGGCTGGTGTTTTAACCTTTTGAACGCCAATCACTTCTATACAAGTTCGAGATTTTCGTGCCCTCAGCGCCACTACTTGATTAGAAGTAATCACAGTATAAAATAAATTTACGACTTTTACAAGACCTTTTATTTTGTTTTTACGGACATTTGCCCTATTATCAGCCATATTTTTAACTTTTTCACACACAAAGACATTAAAATTATATTTACAATAGACAGGACATCAAGAACAAAATCGTAATCCAATACTTCTGGCAAACTGGTCAAAAGTCGCTCAGTCTAGTTTGCGCGTCAAGACGTATTTGTGTCCACCAAAAATAAATATTTTCTAAGGAAATATGTTATGTTGCGCTTTGTATTACTGTACATCTTGTTATGGTAAAACGACTGGACCTAACTTCAAAATCTTTTTCTATGAATTATTTATATTTCGTCTGTATTTCAAATTTAAATAAATTCTTAAATTGTTCTAGAAAATTTTCCATTATTGTAATAAGCGCCCTCTATTGTTGAGTAGTTTTACTATTTTCTTGTAGAGATGTAGTAATGTTGTTTATCGATTTAGTTATCGATAATACTTATTAAGTTGAAAACATTTTGTTATATTTTATTGACATTTCAAATATAGCTAAATAAACTTAAAATATTGCTATATTTCTAGTGTATTTATTATTAACTCTATTTAAACAAAATCATGTCATATTAAAAAACAAAATTGAATGAACAATTACTATTCATTTACCTAGGTTTTTGTTATTTTAGGTTTCCGAATAAAAATAATGATGTAGGGGAAAAGTGGATACGATTTGTCCAGATAGACCGTAGAGAAGGAAATTGGCTTCCGTCAAAATTATGCTCAATGCATTTTAAAAGAGAAGACATCTACTTTGGAAAGACTTGTCGATCAAATTGAAAAAAAAAAGAATCGTTACCTTGTATTAGAAATGAAACAGTAAGTTATGAATTTGTCTTTTCCACTTAAACGTAAATAACGTATAAATTATATAACTTATTTATAATGAAATATATTCATAAAATATGTAGGTACGTATACAATATGTTAAGAAAACCCTGTCCGACCCGTAAGGATAATAAAGGTTAGGTAAACACATGATCAAATTACATAATATGAAATTTTACTTAATCATCATAGTAACAATACTAGTGAATTTTGAAATAATCTTTTTTTTCCCGCGAATTAATTCCAACTTCCCCAAAATTTGGTACTTTTTAAAAAGTGACAACATTATTTTTGACGGTATAATTCTGAGCGAATAGCGATGCGACCGCGTGCCCTGCCCCCCTTCGCCCGCGCCTGTATGGCCTACCGCACATTTTTTAAGTTACCTCTTTTTGCGAAATAATATTTATTTTTTTAGGGGGAATTTTTTTTTTAAGTTTTGGCCGGCTTTGTATGCCGGTAGTTAGTAGAATCAGTTATCGATACCTAACAATACCTTCACGGATCGGACAGGTTTTTCTTTACATATTGTATGTAGTACAAAGATTGCGAGCTACTTTGTGATTTTTAGGATTCCGTACCTAAAAGGTAAAACGAACCCTATTCATGAGACTTCACTGTTCGTCTGTCCGTCTGTCACCAGGCTGTATCTCATAAACCGTAATAGCGAGACAGTTGAAATTTCCAGAGATTTCTGTTGCCGCTGTAACAACAAGTACTAAGAATAAAAATAATAAAATATTGAAGGGTCCCTTAAATATTTTATTATTTAATGGGGGCCCATACAACAAACATGATTTTTTGCCGTTTTTGCTCCATATTAATAACGGAAACAGATAGACGCTTAAAATGTTCACAAAATATTTGGTTATATATTCAAATTACAAATAAATAATGAAAATAAAATAAACACTGAAGGCGAGCTCCCATACAATAACCGTGTTTTTTTTGCCGTTTTTAAAGATAATGGCGTACCATTATCTGGTAAAGGTCTTGCTTCAGCAGACTACCATTTTTGTCGTGATTTGGACAATTATCTACGTGATAAGAAGTTTTCTTCCCAGGAGGCAGTTCTGCTTTCACACAGTTTGTGCAGTCTAGATCCGATCAGAGTTCTACCACAAAGGTATAAACGACCTTCCTATATATTGATTATAAATAAATTAGTTAAAAATTAAAAAATAAACAATTATTTACATTTTCAGTACCTACTAATCGATAATTTTAACCTTTAACGCCTATTATATTAAAAGAATTATATAAATAAGAAACTTGTAAACTCAAAATTACCTATAATTTTTCTGCTTCTTACATTTTTTTTGTTTTTGTTTCAAGCTATCATAATGCGAAAAAACATCGTCGTAGTAACTTATTTGAATATTATCGATAACTTTATATCGAATTGATACAAACCCTACCACAGATTTTTACATTGCCATTTAAAAATATTTGCAAACAAACGTGTAAAAAGAATAATTTTGCTAAAAATGAAATGCAAACGAAAATTGCAAAACAAAATGCGCTTTATGGCGTAAAAAGTCTATTACACTCAAAAATCGCAATAAACTGATTGTTCTAATAATTCGTAATCATAACACATCTAAAATGCCAATAGACGGTGTCACGGAAAATTAATAGTAGCGAATAAAATTCTAAAACAGTTTTTGATGGTTGTACAAGACAAGTTTCACTTAATTTGTTTACTTTTCAATATTTATTTACCCGATTTGAACTATACTAGCATAGAATAAAGAGAGGAAGTACGTTATCTTCATACAAACGGACCGCGCGCGGCTTGTATGTCTGCGCCATAGTATCTATGCGTCGCCGCCCGCACACCTAAACACAATATTAGAGTGCCTATGACTGCGCTAGTCGCGGCTAGCACGGAACGAGGTTCGCGCGTCACGGCTTTTCGGCACATTATACTCTGGTTTTTAATCTCGTAGACTAAATTGACACATGCAAATGTCAAATTTACATTATTAATTTTGTATTATTACGTTTTTAATAAGTACCTACACATTATTTCAGGATAACTTATTGTAAAAAACGATACTTGATTTTATGAACGCTAAGTTTCGGCACTATTGCACCTAATTGCAATAAACTGCCAACACTCGTAATGTCAGTTTAGTCTACGAGATTAAAAAACAGAGTATAGCTTTTAAAAAATGATCACATAAACTGCAAAGTTGGTATGTCTATTTATGAACAAATAAAAGACTTATATTTTTCAAATTATATTTCTAAAAGTTATTTACAAGGATACGGATATATTACACAATAAAGTTTAATAACAACGCGTTTCGTAATAGTCGAAACCGAAGAAAGTAGGTATTTTTCTGTAGCTAATTTGTAATTTTGTATTAAATGTGTGATTCAATAGATGTTATGTTTGTATTATTTATATTTGTATTAATTAAAAATAAAAATAAATATGGTTCTTTATGTGTACAAAACTAAAATTAAAAATTACAAAAAAAAATCTGACTAGTATATGTAAACTAAATGTACGAGTCAGCCATCGTACATGACACGCGCACATTACACAGATCAGCATTATTCCGTCGCCTTGCACAAATTATAGCGTAAGGCGACAGTACACGATCAGCCTTCAAAGACTGTACTCATTTACACATTCATACCTATATTAGTTACGAGTTAGTTAAGTAATCAATAAATCATCATATTTGGCTATCCGTGACTATTATTGAAGTGTATAACCAAGGTGTGTGCGAATCATTCAGCAGCGCATACATCTTTATGGTCCTTCGAGCCGGATGTAATTCAAGAAATGCGTCACTATTCGTCAACCTCATAGCGATGATGTCATACAATTCATACTGCAAAAACACAGTAATTTGACACGCGCCGTGCGCGTGCTTGCTTGGGTACTACGTATCACACGACGTCATAACGAGCACACTGCTTACTTGAACGGAAGTGAATTGGAAGCGGCAAGACACAAGATAATTAAATATGTACAAGAATCGGAATTTTCAGAAGAAATTAATATGCTGCGAAGACAAGAACAAGTACCTAAGAAGAGTAAAACTTTGTGCCTCAATCCATTCTTAGACAAGAATGGACTTTTGAGAGTGGGAGGCAGACTCAAGCATGCGAATATTGATGAAAATATGAAGCATCCACTAATCATACCACACAGCAGCCACATTACTGACCTCATTATCGATCAAGCCCACCGCCGCACGTTTCATGCGGGGGCCCGGACGACGCTCGCTAATATCAGACAAAACTACTGGATATTAGGCGGAAACAGAGCTGTAAAGAAGCGCTTACATGCATGCGTTATTTGTAGAAAGCATAAAGCTGTCATACAAAAGCAACTGATGGGGGAGTTACCAGAGTCTAGGAGCAACCCGTCGCGTCCCTTTCAACACACCGGCGTTGACTTCACAGGATACGTTGACGTGAAACTCAATAAAAGGAGAGGCGTCAAAACTAGCAAGGGATACATTGCAGTATTCGTGTGCATGGTGACAAAAGCAGTGCACCTCGAACTTGTATCAGACTTGACCTCATCTGCATTCTTGGCTGCCCTAAAGCGCATGTCCTCACGTCGGGGTAAACCACATCATATCTACAGCGACAATGGTACTCATTTTGTTGGGGCCAACAAAGCACTGCAGCAAGAACTGGTAGAACTACGCAAGACATTCAACGACGAGTTCTATACAGAGATCAATGAGTTGGGAATACAGTGGCATTTTAATGCCCCCGCCTGGCCAAGCGCAGGAGGCCTTTGGGAGGCAGCAGTAAAAAGTCTAAAGTATCATCTCCGACGTGTTGTTGGCGAGCAAAAACTCACGTTCGAAGAATACAATACTTTACTGGCTCAACTCGAAGCATGTCTCAATAGTCGGCCACTGTGCGCATTAACAGAAGACCCAGACGATTTGAATTATCTTACTCCATCACACTTTTTGAGCAGTGGACCCATACTGACTATTTTAGACACTGAAAAGGATGAAAGAACAAGGTGGCAGCGAACACAGAAGATTTTCGAGGATATTTGGAACAGGTGGCAAACCGAATATCTTGCAACACTCTCTACAAGGAGTAAATGGAAGAGACCTCAGAAAAACATTCGAGTAGATGACGTTGTTATCATTCACGAACCTAACCTCTCCGCGGGAAGATGGGCTCTGGGCAGAGTAACTGAGCTACATCCCGGTACCGATGGACTGGTTAGGGTTGTTACCCTGAAAACAAAAAATGGGTACCTCAAACGTCCAGTGATAAAGCTATCAGTGTTGGTTTCTGAATCCAATGAGAAAAAAGGACAAATGTCAGATCAGAGCCAAAACATCAAAACTAAGGACAACCAATCAAAACGACGACCGGGAATGGCGTCTAACCTGATAGCAACTCTCGTTACACTATTTCTCTTCATGACATCCGTCTTTGGCAACGAACAGTTAGCACATCCATATACTTTGACAACAATACACAAAGCACTCTATTTTGATCGCATCTCAAACATGCAGTTCATTCGCGACGAATGGAAACTCATCGTGTATTACGACATGAACCCTTATTGGGACGGCTCGGCAACCTTCGACAAATACATGAAACAAATAAACAGCGTATGTGAAAGAGAAACAAACAAAGTTCTATGTGACATCATCCTACAACAGCTACGTCACTCTCATGACGAACTGGCGTACTACAATGTAATGTTACTTAATCAGCATTTCGAAGAACGCATACGTCGGCGGCGAGGCCTCATCGACGGTGCGGGTTACGCTGCCAACAGTTTATTTGGAGTTCTAGATCAACGCTTCGCAGATCAATACAAGCAAGATATTTCTCTTATACAAGAAAATGAAAATCACTTGGCACTCTTGTGGAAAAACCAGACCTCAGTAGTAGAAGCAGAATACAATCTACTCAAGCGAACCGAAGAATCAATTAATCGACAACACAAGGCCATCAATCAACATTTAAACATTCTTACAAACGCCACCAATAAATTGAACAAAAACTTGCAAGAACAAGAAGTGAGGAACGAGCTAGCACTGTCATATCATCATAGCTACAAATATGCTCACGAAGCTGAAATCAATACAAGATACATTAATCGACACAATAACAGACGTCCATCATGGAATGTTCAGCGCTCACTTACTATCGCCGAAGCAACTACGAGTTCAACTCAGCATAATCTCAGGACAATTATCGCGAAAACTATCCTTGCCGATAGAAAACATACAGACAGAACTTCCAAAAATTTACCACCTTCTGAAGGTTAAAACACGGATAACTCACGAGTACCTCATTTTTGAGATTAGAATACCTCTGGTCAACAGAGAAAGTTATGACGTATATAAACTCATATCAATACCACAACAACATGGTAAAATAACAATCGTCGTCGTGCCGATATCAGATTACATCGCGATAAACTTACGCAAAGACACCTATCTGACGATGACGGCGAGAGACATACAACAATGGTCGGAGTACGACGAGTCTAGTCGCCTCTGTCACTCCCGAAAACCTATTTTCCAGTTCAAGTCAGAAGACAGCATGTGCATCAAGGATATGGACACAAACAGATGTCTTACAAACACAGCAGCATGTCGCAATAATTGGTTAAGAATAGATTTAATTTTTGACATGTAACTTGGGTGAAATTTATAAGTTTAGTATTTAAGCATTTTGTAAACTCATTCTCATCAACCACTCACATCTCTCTCGCCCGGGAATATGTACGAGTCAGCCATCGTACATGACACGCGCACATTACACAGATCAGCATTATTCCGTCGCCTTGCACAAATTATAGCGTAAGGCGACAGTACACGATCAGCCTTCAAAGACTGTACTCATTTACACATTCATACCTATATTAGTTACGAGTTAGTTAAGTAATCAATAAATCATCATATTTGGCTATCCGTGACTATTATTGAAGTGTATAACCAAGGTGTGTGCGAATCATTCAGCAGCGCATACACTAAATACTAAGCAAATAATTTAAACATAAGCTCTTAGTCTATAAATATTTGTTAGCGGTTTGGGCGACAACCGTAACCGACGAAGCGCGGACAGTTGTCAACCCTAAGACAGTAGGCAATTAAATCGCGGATTGGGTCGCAGATAACCTACTTCCTCTCTTTATTCTATGATACTAGGGTATTAAATCGGATCTGGCAACATAGACCACACTGGACATCTACCGGGCAATAGCTGAATACATTTTATATAAACTTTTTTCGTTTTTACTATGTGATGTCTCCAATTGTCGATCTAATTTTGCTACATTGTACTAGATGGCGGAACTGAGCCATGGGATCACAGTTTTTCTAAGCGATTTTGACAAATGCCCGCTCTATTTTTCTTAAATCTCTTTGTTCACACATAATAAGTTCTTATTTGTTTTATTTTCAATAGAAACAAAAATGCCAGAAAATATTTTAATAGCCCCAGCGCCAATTACTTGATATCAAGTAAGCCAGTGATGGGACACGATGAAGACCTCGCTATATTTCATTTCGTCGAAATGATCATAAATACTATTATTACAAGATAATTACGTAATACATAATATTTTATAAATATTGTACACTATAAACTAGGTTTTATTCACCTTAATCAAGAATTAATAGGTTTTCTAATCAATGTCGATAGTAAAACCCCGTTTGAAAGCACTAGGCCACCAAAACATTTACTTAAAATATGTTAATTATACTTAGAACTTATTGCACCCCTGCACAGAAGGGCAGGGGGCCCTGTCCCGCTGTGCGCACGCGCCTAGGAGCACTATGATCTACCATGAACTGTGTTATGCGCTCGGTAACCACCCAGCAGTAATTTCTAAATGTGTTTGAGAAAAAGTATAAAATGGTGTAAAAATGTTTGGAATCGATTTAGTTGCTTATTCTGAACTAACTGTATTCAGGTTTTGTATATACAACGTGTAACAAAAAGGGTATATACATACCAAGGGCATGGCATCTTTAGATGATATCAAACCAAATCGGAAGGGTTTCAACTCAAAATAAAATATTCAAAAAATTGGTACCAAATTTTCGGTTTCGTGTGTTTCATAATCAAATCATAACAAACGTGGCAACACACTACATACGTTAATAACTACTCGTTAGCCGTCACGTTGCTTGCCAAAATCCGATAAATGTCTTCAATATCTATGTGCGACTAGTATGATAGTAGCCTATCACAGGCGGTGTTTTTCCTCATAACTTCCTAACATAAAGAGATAGGATTAAAAAACCCTTCCAATATCGTTTGATATCATGTAAAGATGCCATGACTTTGTTATGTATATACCCTTTATGTTACACGTTGTATACAAAATAACGTTGTACAATATGTAAAGAAAACCCTGTTCGATCCGTGAAGGTATTGTTAGGTATCGATAACTGATTCTACTAATGTCTACAAAATCGGACTAAACTTAAAAAAAAAAATCCCCCTAAAAATAAAAAGTAACTTAATACATGTACTCTGCCGTCATAAGGAAAAAAGACGCATCTAACATTTTTTTTCCAAATTGAGTTACACGCATATTCTAAATCAGTAAAAAAAATGTCACTAATATTTTTAAATTTCGCATAAAAAAAAAATTTTAGATGCGTCTTTTTTCCTTATGACGGCAGTACGGTAGGCAATACATGCGCGGGTGAAGATGGGCAGAGCACGCGGCACTCGGTAACTTTTTTAAAAATTACTAAATTTTGGGGAAGTTGGAATTAATTCGCGGAAAAAGATTATTTCATAATTCATTAGTATTGTTACTATGATGATTCCGTAACATTTTTTATTATATTTGGTCATGTACCTACTGTGTTTACCTAACCTTTATTATCCTTATGGGTCGGACGGTGTGTTCTTTACATTTTTTTGTTTTATGAGTTATAAACTAGCGCTTGACCGCAATCCCGCCTGAGCAGTTGGGCACGCCACAATAGCGGCGGTAAGTCCCCTCTTTGAGGAGTGGCTAGAGAGGCGCCACGGCGCCCTCACCTTCCGCCTGACGCAGGTCCTCACCGGACACGGTTGTTTCGGGAGGTTCCTGTTCCGTATAAGGCGGGAGTAAACGCCAGGGTGTCACCATTGTGTGGATCGCCCTGAGGACACGGTGGAGCATACGGTGGAGGTCTGCCCGGTTTGGGTAGAGCACCGCCGTGGCCTCGTAGCGGCGATCGGCGGCGATCTCTCGCGTCCGACCCTGGTCCAGGCCATGGTCCGGAGGGAGAGTGCATGGCAGGCCGTCACCTCCTTCTGTGAAGCAGTGATACTGGCAAAGGAGGAGGCGGAGCGCGTGAGGCAACGGGAATCCCAGAGACCTCACGCCACTAGCCGCCGCAGGAGACGCCCTGGTCGGGAGATGACACTAAACTCCCAGCCACCGTAGGCGCGGGCCTGCGGGCGGTGAGCAGTGGGCAGCTCGCCGCTCGGTAAGGACCAGGCCCGAGTCGACGGCGCGTCGTGGTTCACGCGCGCCTCAAAGAGATGTCAGCACATCGTGACGGGGTCCACGAAGACCGATGCCTCCTGGGTCAGGGGTGCGGGTTGGTTAAACAAGAAACCGTGGCCCTGGCCGTTGCACAGGCAAGTAAAGAAACACGGGTGGGTTTTAGTCAGTAAAAGTCTGACACGCCCTTCCGCTCTGCCCAGAGCGGGAGAAGTCATTTGATGATTTCCCATCCCAACAAAAAATGGTAAGCAGTGACGCGATCATTATACTTGACTCCGCCTCCTCTTGTTACAGAATCCTGGGTAGAACTCAACTCCGGCGGAGGACTAGCCGCCGTTGAGAACGAGTACATCAGACTGCTCCGGGAAGCCCAGAGGGAAAGTCGGGACTCCTCCGTGAGGCACTCACGTGCGTCTAGCGTCAAAGGCAGGTGGGTGACCAGCTCGAACATCTTTCTTTCATACTAGATTCTGCCTACTCATCCTATGGTAGTCGCCAATAGCGGTAGCTTTTTATCAATGAATGGTTCTAGGTGGTAGGCCATACTACCGGCTTACCATAGTTACCACCCACCAGACAAAGTCTTGCCGCCAAGCGATTCGTCGTGTTCCGGCATGAAGTTTGGTGAAGCCGTACGGAGGACGGGTCTGAGCAGGGTGGCTACCATGAGTTTTCATTTCGAAGACTCGATCATCGATATCGAGCGCGTTTGACTCATCGATTGGCCCGCTTTAAAGTTGTAAGAACTCTCAACCAATGACAGCGCCAAACGCGCTCGAAGTTTATGATCAAGCTTCGTAATGAAATCTCAAAGTAGCTACACAGCTGTGTTGCGATGTGTGCCGGGTATGATGCGCCAGATGTTTTTATATCGGGAGTTTGATCATGGAGGGTCTCCAGATCAATCTCCCTCTGACGCAGCATCGTTGGTCGTGTTGTTGGGTTTAACATTGCATCACCTCGCTCAATATTTTTTTTAAGTGACTTAATTAAAGAAATAATTTGCTTAATAAACTAGCGTGCGTTACCATCAACGATTGCATCACTGCTTACCAACAGGCGGGATTGCATTCAAGCACTAGTTTATAATTATGTATTACGTTGTTAACACTACTATGATCCGGATGAAGCGTTTCGCCTCCTCCTTTATACAGCGTATATCAAGAGACTGGAACAACTTGCCGGGGGCGGTGTTTCCGTCGGAATATAATTTGAGTGTCTTCAAGGCTAGAGTGAATAGGCTTTTAATAAACTAGTGCGCTTTACCAACAACGATTGTGTCACTGCTTACCATCAGGCGGGATTCCGGTCAAGCGCTAGTTTATTTTCTAATTCATTCCTGTAGCTTTGAAGATACATACAAGGTTTATATATAGGAATATTTTAAATCCCGTCTAAACTGTCTACAGATCTTTTGTCAGATTATCTTCTGATTCTGTTGTGTGTTTCTGTTCAGAAAAGGACAGAAGATAAAATGTCAGTTTAGACCTGTCAAATTATTGCGCTCCTGACGTAAACTGGAGTATTTTTAGACGCCATGTTTATAATCGCGTCTAAACTGTCTATGGAGGGAGTATCTTAATTTAAGAGGATTAAAATAAAATTTTATCTTCTATCCTTTTCTTAACGTAATGGAATGAAAAAGATGCAATTCACTTAGAATTACTTTAGTTTTTGAACATCAGAATCGGCGCCATTTACGCTTTTCTTACGATAATAGATGGCTCCACGTGTGGTTATTGATTCTAAGGCGATACTAAGGTCCGTATTACAGAACGTCACTCAAAATTCAAGCTTTACTTAAGTCTCGTTTGAAGCGATTTGATTGGTTGAAACTAGTTTTAAGTAATGCTTAAGCAGTGATCAATGCTTGAGTTTCCTTCTGGAATACGGACCTAAGGTCCGTATTACAGTGTGTCACTCAAGACTCAACCATTACTTAAGTCTCGTTTTAAGTAATGTTTAAGCAGAGATTAGAGCTTGATCCCTTGTCCGATGAAGGCCAGCCCGTGCCGCAGCTGAGCCAGTAAATATATACTCCCAACTATGACCTCTGAGTTTGTTTCGGACGTTTCTTCTCAGAGCTAGTACTAGGAAACGCCGCGGTCATCAAACCAAATAAAAATAAAAATTCGATCCAACCGTCCCTTGCTGTTTTCTCCAGCGACGCCCTAAGCCGAGGTTCGTACCCCACAGGGTGTGCCCTTAGCGTGTAGTCGCTTAGTTTTTGGTTGCCGTGGCTTGAGGCTTTAATTTTAATTAAGGCATCCACAGGAAAGTCCGGTTAAGTAGTTGCGTTAAAGATCAGTGCTTGAGTTTCCTTCTGGAATACGGACCTATGTGCGCAGAATCAGATAGGATTCTATAAAACAGCGGGGATTTTGTTTTAGAGACTACGAAAAATTTTAAGTATTTCTTTTACAAAACCGTTTTTATCAGCTGTTTAGAGTAAACACTAAACAAAACACCTTTCAAAAAACTTTGGATTCAGTGGAGAGACGTGCAAAGAGGCTGATTGGTGACCCTAATCTAACTCGAGTTGGTCTCCAAAGTCTAGAGCACAGGCGTAGAGTAGCCAGCCTTTCGGTGTTCTATAGAATGCATTTCGGGGAGTGCGCGAGGGAATTGCATGATTTAATTCCCCCATCTCCGTTCCACCAGCGGACGACCCGTCGTACGGCTGGTTTCCACCCTTACGTTGTTAACACCACTACGATCCGGACGAAGCATCTCGCCTCCTCCTTTATACCGCGTACAGTCAAGACCAAAAGTCGAGTTGCAATCTCACAAAACTATGGCCAAGCAATACTAGTTGTAGTTACGACCTTCTTCTATAATAAAGTTTGATACACGCTCATACACTTGCTGCCCGCTTATGATTGTTAGGTACTACTTATTAATTTCAACGTCTACAGTAAGTGTTTCAATGGCGTAACGGTTTTCGTCTTGATAGGCGTTCAAGGTGGTTCGAGTTCGAATCTAATAACTTACAAAAATATTTTTTAAATGTTTATTGGTGAGTTATGAATGCTTACAACAAAAATATCTAAAAATATCGATCTGCAACTTAAAGATGATACTTTCTTTTAAGATTTTTTCTATATTAGAGTCATTATAAAAGATGACGGTAGACTTAAAAGAATCTGAATCACTACTTCACAAAAAATATTCCGCTACCTACAATAACTATTATTAGCTACAATAACTCAAATAATATTACTTAGCTGTTGTTGGTTGGTGAACATATAGTTACCAGTTTGTGTTATTAGTTTTACTTTTTAATCAATATTCAGGCATATGCAGCAATATATCTCAAATATCATATGAAACCGGCTTTTGTGTAAGTTGTTTTTATTATTATTTATGTAAGGTGCAAACCAATCGCTTGTAGCAAGTGCGTAATAAAATTGTTATTGTTTTAGATAAATACTGTAAGCCGTTGGAGGTCAAGGTCAAGAGGTTGGAGGACGAAGGTAGCTGTCGAGACAAGTGAAACGAAACGACAATATTTACCGTTGAATAAACTTTTAAATCGTGTGAAGAAGATAGGTTGCATTTGTGGTTTAAAAATAAATTGGCGAGGCTGGTGGAGTGTTATCGAGCTAAACAAAAAAAAAACTATTTATAACAAAAACAGTGCAGAAGTGTCCTACAGAGTGTTTTAAATATATACCAATAAATATCTTAATAACGGACTCTAAACCATCTCTAAAGTAATTTAGCTAAGTGACAGTAATATGTTCGGTTGGCTTAACGGCTAACAGATGTCGCCTTTTGCAATTTCAATACAAATTACTTTTGGTAAATTATAAAAACAATAATTTCGGAATTCGATAAGAAATAAGTTCGTTTACTTTACTTTACTAGTACTATGCTATACACGCAAAAAAAATATAAATGTAATAAGCACTATTATGTGTTCTAAGTATAGATTATTTTATGATTGCAATAATATTCAGGTTAAGCTTCAATCCTCTTTTCTTTAAGAAAATGAATAATTAAGCTATAACCTCTTTAATCATAATATACGTATATTATTATAATTTTCATATCTAACAACCAAAAATGTTTTTTGTATTTTTTACCATAACAATATCATAAGTTTGTCAAGGATTACTTTTATATAAAATATTACAATGCTGCTGTTTCAACGTTTGTTTCATTTGATAGTATAAGTATATCTATACCGAATAATATATAACTTTATAATATATTGCATTATAATATGCTTATTGTTTTATTTTTATATATTTTTTATTATATTACCCCTATAGTAAACTAAAACATATAATAAAACCCTTTTTGGGATAAATATTCAATAAATTTTCCTATTTGTTTAAATATTATTTGCAAACATTTTTACTTTAAAATACAAATCAATTATCATAATTTTAAATTATATGAAACAAAAAAAAGAGTTGCCTATAATAAGGATCGAACCCACAATCGCTCGCTTTTGATAGCACCATTGTTAAGTGCGGCCGCTAACTCAACTTCAAATGAGGTAACGAAATTTTGCATTACTTTAAAGAAAGACGAAGACTGCGATAAAAAAATAATGCGGTAGTGTGCGTGGCCGGTTTAGCGCAGGCGACAGTAGTCTTTAAGGTGGAAATGGACTTCTACAGCTGATAGTACATCGAGGGACTGGAACAATTTGCCAGCGGCGGTGTTTCCGTCGGATTACAATTTGAGTGTCTTCAAGGCTAGAGTGAATAGGCTCTTAATAAACTAGTGCGCTTTACCATCAACGATTGCGTCACTGCTTACCATCAGGCAGGATTGCGGTCAAGCGCTGGTTTATAATATGTAAAAAAAAAAAAAAAACTTTGTACACACATGCACTTTATAATAACTCTGACACATGTTGACCAAGTGTTTCAAGTTTTTGTCGTAATCCCACAAAAAAAAAAATTGACCAAGTGCGTGTCAGACTCACGCTCAAAGGGTTCCGTACCATTGATTTATGAAATTAAAGGATTTAAGTTATTTTTATGAAAGATTACGCGGTAATAAGCAGTTTACGATTTACGAGGTATTAAAAAAAACTACTTACTAGATCTCGTACAAAAAAATTTTCATTGGTAGTTTTTATAGTAATGTACATCATATATTTTTTAGATCTTTCATTTTCTTATTTTAGAAGTTAGAGGGGGAGGGGGGGGCTCTTTTTCCACTTTGGAAACGTATTCGGTTTAGAAAAAAAACATTTCAGAAACCTCGATATATCATTTTTGAAAACCTATGCATTAGGTATCCCACACGTAAGTGAATGGTTAAAAAAAAATAGAGTTTCAGTTCTATGTATAATGTATATTGTCCCAATATTTATTATATTTTCTTTACTTTTGCATCAAAATCTTAATTCGGTTCTCAGAATACATCTACCTACCAAGTTTCAATAGTATAGCTCTTATAGTTTTGGAAAAAAATGGCTGTGACATACGGACGGACAGACAGACGTGACGAATCTATAATGGTTCCGTTTTTTGCCATTTGGCTACGGAACCCTAAAAAGGAATTCATAGTTACACTGGTTTTTTACTTACTTTTCCATTTTTTTTGTCTTTGCTGGTGAGTGGTGGTAAATAATTTAATGTTGTTCTATATTTTGTTATGTTTGATACTTAACATGCATCATAGTATTGTAAATAATCATGTGTTTTTTAAATGAATAAACAGCTGTGATGCTAGGCAGTTTGTTCTGCCTTCTTCCCAGCGAAAGCACTAGGAAGTGACGAAGGGTGGGTGTTTTGGGAGACTGTCCTATGTAATATTGACGTTCCAAAAGTGCTGATTCTCAGCCTAATTTGAATAAATGATTTGATTTTGCTGGTCGATGTATGTGCCACGCTGCATAATCTATATATATCTATACTAATACTAGCTGACCCGGCGAACTTCGTTCCGCCTTAAAGGCAATATCACATGACTACTTTTTAAATTAGGATAATTTTAAATAAATGAATATTATTATTCAATGATTCTTTATTTGGGAGCACAATCCTGGCGATTCTCCGGAAATCTTTAATGTGCTGCAATACTCGCAAACAACATCCATTGGCCCAATGCGAACGCCATTGCGCTATATTATATGCGTATTGAAACGCTGCCCGATTCAAATCAGTATTTGATGAATTTCTTCTTGTGTTTCGTAAATTATCTAGCGCTTGATCTCTGAGGTTTGCTCGACGATTTCGCATTGCCAACCCAGCCATTTCACGGGCTGCCTCCCTTTGCTCTGGTGAGTGAGAAGCACGAAGTCGAGCCATACTAAGGCTGCGCCTTCAAGTGCAATTTCTTGCTCTTCTTCAGTTTTTTTTTTTGTTGTGGATGGGAAATCATCAAGTGACCTCTCCCGCTCTGGGTGGAGCGGAAGGGCGTGTCAGACTTTTATTGACTAAAACCCACCCGTGTTCCTTCACTTGCCTGTGCAACGGCCAGTGCCATGGTTTCTTTTTTAATCAACCCGTAACCCTGTCAACCCGGACCAGGGTCGGACGCGAGAGATCGCCGCCGATCGTCGCCACGAGAACACGGCTAAGCTCTATCCAAGCCGGGCAGACCTCCACCTTAGGCTCCACCGTGTCCTCAGGGTGATGCACACAGTGGTCACCCTGGCGTTTCCTCCCGCCTTATACGGAGCAGGAACCTCCCGAAACAGCCGTGTCCGGTGAGGACCTACGTCAGTCGGAAGGTGAGGACGCCGTGGTGCCTCTCTAGCTACTCCTTAAAGAGAGGAGTTACCGCCGCTATTGCGGCGTACTCAGTGCTGGATTGCGACAATCACACTTTCCATGTCGCCATGAGACCCCGCCGGAGCTCTGTCCGCTGTACTGCGATTTTTCGCGGCAACAGAGTTATGCCTCCTCTCATCACTCCCACATGTGGGCGAGGGATAGTATTTCTCCACAATTTAATGGATGTTATTATACATATAAACGTTTCTTTTTAATTACTCTATCTATTAAAAGAAACCTCATCAAAATCTGTTTTGCAGTTTTAAAGATTTAATCATACAAAGGAACATAGGGAAAGAGAAAGTAACTTTGTTTTATAGTATGTAGTGAAGTGGTAAATGGCACAGCAATACAATATTAGAAATTTTGAAGTAGAAGTTTGCTTTGGGGCTTTTATTAAAAAAATTAAACCGGCAGAGAGCATTTATATTCCTTGCTTTAAATAAATGCATCAACATTCAACCGGTAAGACTCTTTTTTTAATATGGTGAGTAGTGTAGGAGTGTGTTTGTACCATTTTTAACAAATGAACCGCTAACTTATATTTTGACTGAGTTGTTTTGTTATTCCATGTCAGTTGCGTTTTGTTAAACCATGTCTTATGTCACGTCACACGGGAACGACAGGAACCGCGGGAACGGGATAAAAAGTATCCTATATGATATGTCCTTCTCCCAGTTCTTATCTACCTCCCTACCAATTTTGAGCCATACTGGTTAAGCGGTTCTTGAGTTATAAATATAGTAACTAACACGACTTTCATTTATATACATAGACTTCATTCAAATCGGACCAGCCTAGGAGGAATTCAGTGACGTACACACGTACAGCAGATATAAGATGGAAAGAAGAAACCCATGGAAAGCATTGTCATCTACATTTGTAACAAAGATATCATACCTCTCTCTACCCCTAGAGCTCTTGTTTCTGTCTCTTTAAGTAAAATAAAAAATCTTAAGTAATTATTTATTTCTATTTATTTTTTTCTCTTTTAGTTCATAAGTACAAATATAGTTAAATAAAAAAAAATATCTTTTTTATTTTTTCGCCTTTTAGTTCTTATGTACAATTATATTTTTAAGTAACTAAAAAAAATAAAAAAAACTATAAACTTGTCTAAAAACAAAAAAAAAGAACTTGTGATTGACCGGGTTTGAACCGAGGAACACCAGCCATCGCGAGTAGACCATACCAATATTGACTACACTACAGCCGCTATGTCAAGCCGCGCGAAATTAGCGCCCATATTATGCGTGAAATATTGCGAAAGAGAAAACTCGAAAATATGCGCTTCCCCAGACATAAGACTGAGCTAGATCGATTTTTCGTCCCCGTAAACCACCACATATTAATTTTCAGCGAAATCGTTAGGGCCGTTTCCGAGATCACATGCTTCTTCAAGCGATTAGCGCCATCTGCCGGGTTGATTTGTGAATCTAAACGATCCAGGTCGCCACTCAAACGCATACAGAAAAATTCATTAAAATCGGTCAAGCCGTTTAGGAGGAGTTCAATGACATACACACGTACAGCAGAATTATATATATAAAGATACAAAGCTGAAGAGTTTGTTTGTTTGTTTGAACGCCCTAATCTCAGGAACTACTGGTCCGATTAGAAAAAATCTTTTTGCGTTGGATAGCCTATTAATCCAGGAAGGCTTTATAACATCGCTGCGACCAATAGAAGCGGGGCAAATAAACAAACTTGAACGAAGTCGCGGGCGGCCGCTAGTGTTTACATATAGTATTGGACAATTTTTATCAGACTATTTGGGAATGTTCTGGACGAGACATACATGTAAACAGATGCCTTGCAGTACCTAAATTGTATGATGTCTGTTGAAGTCGTACGGAGGACGGGTCTGAGCAGTTGTGCTGCGATGTGTGCCGGGTACGATGCGCCAAATGTTGTTGTGTCGGGAGTTTGGTCGTGGAGAGCTTCCAGATCAATCTCCCTCTACCGCAGCATCGTTTGGTCGTATTGGTCTAGGGTTTAACATTGCACCACCTCGCTCAAATGCCGTCTTCCTTCCTATTCACTAAGATTTTTTAAGTGAATGGGATTAATAAACCTGCGTGATTTACCATTAACGATTGCATCACTGCTTACCATCAGGCGGGATTGCAGTCAAGCACTAGTTTATAATTATTAAAAAAAAAAGTATGTCTACTGTCTACCGAGACACATGTAATGCGGCCGTACTCGTTTCGACACCACTTTCTATCTGTAAATAGATTTGGACATCTGTAGGTATGTACACGAGAATTATCGTAAGAGCTCGTGTTATCAAGTTTTATTAAAGGTAAATTAAGATTTTATTTTCTACTTAGGTAGGTTTCTCGGTGGTAGGCCATAACATGGTCGCTCACAATGGGCCTCATACGAAGGCTCAGAGTCACATAAAGGACAATGGAAAGAGCTATGTTCGGAGATTCTCTGCGTGATCGAATCAGAAATGAGGAGATCCGCAGAAGAACCAAAGTCACCGACATAGCTCTGCCAGTCGCTAGACTTAAGTGACAGTGGGCAGGGCACATTGCTCGTAGAACCGATGGCCGATGGGACAGTAAGGTTCTGGAGTGGTGGCCACGTACTGGAAGACCAACAAGGTGGACCGATGACCTGGTGAAGGTCGCGGGAAGCCGATGAATGCGGGCAACACAAGACCGGTCATCGTGAAAAGCCTTGGGGGAGGCCTTTGTGCAGCAGTGGACGTCTATAGGCCGAAGAAGAAGACAATAACATCGGCTGCCGGCAGAAGTTACCATCCACCAGACAAAAGTCTTGCCGCCAAGCGATTCGTCGTGTTCCGGCATGATGTCTGGTGAAGTACGTAGGACGTGCGTAGGACGAGTTTGAGCAGTTGTGTTGCGATGTGTGCCGGGTACGACACGCCAAATGTTGTTGTGTCGGGAAGTCCAATCTCTAAATTTTACAAAAACGTTGCCCTACTTTAGAAATTACTCTTAAAAAGATAACTGTTCTGTGTAAAATTACAAGAGGGTCTGTTGGTTTGAGATCTCGCCGCCCGGTAAGGACCAGGCCTGGATCGACGGCGCGCTGTGTTTCACGCGCGCCTCTAGGAGATGTCAGCACATCGTGACGGGGTCTACGAAGACCGATGCCATCTGGGTCAGGCTTGAAGGTTGGCTAAAAAAGAAACCGTGGCCCTGGCGCATAGGCAGGTGGAGAAACACGAGTGGGTTTCGTCAGTAAAAGTCTGACATGCCCTTCCGCTCCAGAGCGGGACAGGTCATTTGATGATTTCTCATCCTAACCACAAAAAGGGCTAAAGACAACACACCATTCTTTACCACCATCGATGGCATTATTGCGACAGCCTCCGTGGCGTAGCGGTAGCGAACGCAGCCGTTGCGCAAGGAGGCGCGGGTTCAATCCCCGCACAGTGCAAATATTTGTATGCATGAATATGAATATTTGCACTGGTGTGGTCGTGCCTCGGAAAGCACGTTAAGCCGTTGGTCCCGGTTGCCATACGAACATCTAGTGGCAGTCGTTACGAGTTGTTGGAGCCCTCAAAAGTCTAACAATTGGTCTAACTGCAATGCTTAGATATCGCCTTCGGGTTGTGGAGGTCAGACGGCAGTCGCTTCACGGAAAATATCGAAGTTTAGCCAAAATCAGTAGTTAGACTGGTAAAGCGGACCCCAGACTCCAAAGCTGAAAAAGCGGCGGATGCGACTGGGATTAACGCTGAGATGATGATGATGATGATGCCATTACTGCTTACGGATTGCGGTCAAGCGCTAGTTTATAATTTACTAGCTGCGCGCCGCGGTTTCATCTGCGTTGGCAATAATTATAATATAAAATAATTTCAATATGATTTTTTTTATATGCGCCGCTCTTATTTTTCACAGCGTCATGTTATAGCCTAAAGCCTTTCTTGATTAATGGACTATCCAACGCAAAAAGAATTTTTCAAATCGGATCATTAGTTCCTGAGATTAGCGCGTTCAAAAAAACTCTTCAGCTTTATATATTAGTATAGATAAACATCTTATTACGTCGTGGTGGCCTAGTATGTCGTGGTGGTTTAGTGGTTAAAACACCAGCCTCTCATGTATAACTTTTCTAAAGTTGAAGGTGAAATAAACATCTTGGAGAAACCTGGACTTTATAAGTGTGAAATCGCCAACCCGCATTGTGCAAGCATGGTGATTACGCTCAATCCTTCTCTGTATGAGAGGAGACCTGTGCCCAGCAGTGGGACGATAAAAAGGTTGATGATGATGATACACCTTATTTGACAACTGACGTAATAATAAAATAGGGTCCCGTGTTAGCCCCCGACAAGTGGGACCGACGACCTGGTGAAGGTCGACCGTCGTCGGGCGCTGGACCGGCCGACGTGAATTACCTTGGGGGAGGCCTATGTGCAGCAGTGCACGTCTTTCGGCTGAAATGATGATGATGATGATTAGTCCGTGTTGTACGGAACTCTATAGAAACTTCTGATGTAATTCTGATGAAACCCAGCCTGACTTATTCGTCAACTCGCGTGCGTCCGAGCGAAATGGCACCTTCTAAGTTCACCTGTTTTTTGTCGTCAACTCGCCAGCGTGTAGTACAGTCAAATAAAAACGGATTGTAACCAATAACTATAAATAACTAGTTATAGCCCGCGGTTTTGTTTTGTTTCAGTTAAAGGTTTTACGTATAACACACTTCCATGTTTCACGATACGTTATGAAATGCAGTCACCTTCAGACACGCGTTCTAAATGATGAATGTTGATATGCAGAAAGTTCACTATCAAGAACGCACGACGCATGATCTTTAGGACGTTATTAACCGCGTTATTAACTGTCAATATACGCGACGTCCTCGGTGGCGGAGGCCACTCACTTATGCAAAATTGGTCATGCTAATCTAGCAGGTACGAGGCACGTGCCAAAAAAAAACTAGATACTCAAAAATTATAAAATTAATTATTTATTACTCATGTCTATCTTTTCAAAGTATTCACCCTCGGCGTGTATACACTTCTCCATACGTTTAAACCATCTTATCCACAGGTCTCTGTCACTTTGGTCGCTTGTCGCGCCATGCTGAAAAACGGTAGGGACACAAACTGACACATACCATTCAGAATTAACTATTTTTTTTATTATTTTCGAGCCCAACAGTTGTGATATGACCGGTCTTACAAAAAACGAGTCGATCATTTGTTTCTGCGTACTGTGTGCACGGTGACATTTTGTCGGCGTTCGTTCATTTTCAAAGCACCACACAATTGATTGTGGTTTTATTTCGGGATCATAATTATACAGCAACGTTTCGTCACCGGTAAGTATATCGTATACATTTTTTTTCTTGCCTCTGTCAAATTTCTCAATCATAAATCGGCACCAATCTACCCCGGCGGTCTTTCTGGTCGTCCATCAGTTTGTGCGGCACCCATCTTGAACAACGCTTCCGAAGAGAAAGGTGATTATGAATAATGGTTTGCAGAG
Organism: Sesamia nonagrioides; assembly: GCA_017933935.1. Taxonomy (NCBI): domain Eukaryota; kingdom Metazoa; phylum Arthropoda; class Insecta; order Lepidoptera; family Noctuidae; genus Sesamia; species Sesamia nonagrioides. The sequence goes on from JADWQK010001571.1 coordinate 1,011,734, forward strand.
CTGCTGATCCACGTTTGAGGTTTCTAACACATGTCGCAAAATAAACCCATTTTTTTGAGCTTACATTGCAAATGCTGGCTGAACCCTATGAGATAGATCAAAATAATATAGGTAGGTACTACAGTATTGTAGACCTTAAAAATGCCTACAAAAAAGTCAGCGACACCATATGGCTACCTACTGTAGTTTATTCATAATGATTACATTTTTATGTTTGAAACGTTAATTAAAATGCCAGTCGAAATCAAAGCCCACTAATTGTTCCTTACTATTAATCCTTATCTAAATAAATTACGTCATATCAAAGGAAATTTCAGTAGCAGCAGATTTCTTTTTGAATTTTTAGAATTGGTTGTTTCATTTAGGAGATATCACGATTTATTCAAAACTAAACACCAGAAAAAATCAGCGTGCCGCTCGCGCCCGCTAGCGTGCCGGTATGGTGTTTCTCTGCCTAAACCGCGGAGGGAGTGGGCCGGAGCGGGGGACCATTATTTCGAACAAACTTGCTACGTACCCCAGTAGGCTTTCATTCTGTTTGAAGGTGGTGGAATTGGCTATTCGTGGACAATAAAGTCGATGTATCTTGCAGAGTCAGATTTTGGCTGATAGGCGGCACAGTAGATATTATTTTTATTGAAGGGCCACCGTTTCTTGAGGAAGGCTTAGGTACCAATATCATTTGTCCACGTGCGAAGCCGGGGCGGGTCGCCAGTGTTTAATAATTATTAGGTTAATAAGCAGTTTTATGTTATTGTTATGTGGATATACAATATGTAAAGAAAACCCTGGTCGACCCATAAGGATAATAAAGGTTGGGTAAACACTTGACCAAATATAATATAAAATTTTACATAATCATCATAGTAACAATACTAATGAATTTTGAAATAATCCTATTTTCCCGGGAATTAATTCCAATTTCCCCGAAAATTGGTAATTTTTAAAAAAGTGACAACACCGGTATTATTTTATAAGCGAATAGCGACGAGACCACGTCACAGGTGCCGCGTGCACTGCCCCCCGCCGCCCGCGGAAGGGGTTGCTTACCGTACATGTATTAAGTTACCTCTTTAATTGCGAAATAATATTTATTTTTAGGGGTATTTTTTTTTAAGTTTAGCCTGTCTTTGTGGGCATTAGTAGAATCAGTTATCGATACCTAACAATACCTTCACGGATCGGACAGGGTTTTCTTTACATATTGTATATTAAATATCTATCTCCCAAACAATATTTGTTTTAATTTAAAGTGAAGTCGTTTAAAATGTTTTACGCATTTAAAGTTCTTATACATTTTATGCATAAAACATGCAGCTGATATTACATAAATCTGTCAGAAGTTCACGTTCGAGCGAGTTGACAACGAAAAACAGGTAAAATTGGAAGGTGCTATTTCGCGAGCGCTCGAGCGGGTTTGACTCACGCGAGTTGACGAATAAGTCCCCAGCCTGCATACTGACACGCGAAATGACGTGTACTGAGTAGCCACGTCAGGCGTTTCGCAAGCGATGAAGCCACCTCATTATGGCTTCTCATGTACAATAGTAATTAACTTTGCGCTTCAGATCGATACTTGTGTTGTTAACTAACTTGTACAGTTAGAACTATGACGTGTTGTAGAAACGGGATAGTGCTATTCATTTTGTATAGCTCCATCCATGGGCGTACCACGGCGGGGGCAGGGGGAGGCAGCTTGCCCCCCGAACAGATTGACATTTATGAACTCCCCTAATTACTAAAAAACTGCTCAGGATGGAGCTTGTTGGCGTGCCATGAAGTAGGCCTATGTCCAGCAGTGGACGAGTAGAGGCAGATGATGATGAATTACTAAATAAGGGATAAACGACTGCGAGGACTTATCTTTAACTTTTAAATAAACCACGCAGTTGACTCTAACAAAATGTACGGTGTAATTGCCGAAAAAAAAACTGCGTGTGATTATAGTGCACAAAGATTACCCACTCTAAAATTTGACTTGCCTTCGCCTAGGCCCGACTTGCACCCCCGTAGGCCAGAAGTACGCAAATAACGCCAAAGACTCGATGGTAGGCCATAACGTCGGCTGCCGGCAGAAGTTACCACCCACCAGAGAAAGTCTTGCCGCCATACGATTCGTTGTGTTCCGGCATGATGTCTGGTAACGCCGTACGGAGGATGGGTCTGAGCAGGTGTGTTGCGATGTGTGTCGGAAACGATGCACCAAATGTTGTTCAGTAGGGAGTTTGTCGTGGAGAATCCCTAGATCAATTTCCCTCTGGCGCTGCATCGTTGGTTGTGTTGTATTCACTCAGTATTTTTTGAGTGAATAGGCGCTTAATAAACTTTACCTTTAACGATTGCATCACTGCTGACCATCAGGCGGGTTTGCGGTCAAGCACTATTTTATATTTATTAAAAAAAATACATGTATATTTAATTAACTACAATGCTAATGTACACGAAGTGTCGGCGTCGTGTTACGCTTTCGGCGAAAACTCTTCTTTGAGAACTCTCTTCCCTCCGTATCCCTTGTCATTCAAGGCTCTAGGTACGGTATCATTTCCCGTGACTGCGGATGCCGTAGATTTTCGACAATCGTTCTGGGTAGTCAGAAGCCGTAGGTGGTGTTACGTATATGTCTCAACACTATTGTCGATGCGCAACACTACCTATGTATTGTCACTTCCGCTCTCGTCTGTCAATCGCATGGTCTCGAATACCCATGTCGTAACACAGAGCTCCTAGTTTTATTAAAAGACTATCCTGATGTCACCTGTTCTATAGGATGCATTTCGGGGAGTGTGCGATGGAATTGCATGATTTAATTCCCCCATCTCCGTTCCACCAGCGGACGACCCGTCGTACGGCGAGTTTCCACCCAATGTTGTTAACACTACTACGATCCGGACGAAGCGTTTCGCCTCCTCCTTTATACCGCGTACATCGAGGGACTGGAATAATTTGCCAGCGGCGGTGTTTCCGTCGGACTATAATTTGAGTGTCTTCAAGGCTAGAGTGAATAGGCTCTTAATAAACTAGTGCGTTTTACCATCAACGATTGCGTCACTGCTTATCATCAGGCAGGATTGCGGTCAAGCGCTAGTTTATAATATATACAACGTGTAACAAAAAGGGTATATACATACCAAGGGCATGGCATCTTTAGATGATATCAAACGATATCGGAAGGGTTTCAACTCAAAATAAAATACTCAAAAAATTGGTACCAAATTTTCGGTTTCTTGTGTTTCTTAAAATCAAATCATAACAAACGTGGCAGCACACTACATACGATATAACTACTCTTTACCCGTCACGTTACTTGCCAAAATCCGATAAATGTCTTCAATATCTCTGTGCGACTTGTATGATAGTAGCCTATCACAGGCGGTGTTTTTCCTCATAACTTCCTAACATAAAGAAATAGGATTAAAAAACCCTTCCAATATCGTTTGATATCATGTAAAGAAGCCATGCCTTTGTTATGTATATACACTTAAAAAAAAAACCTGTCCTGCAGCACCTAGCAACAACAACCTTTACAGGTGGGCAATCGCTCCGCGTATTAATTTACACACAAACACAGTTTGGAAAAGGTTAGCGGTGAATCTGTATACAACGGTATATTTGTTTATAAGACACCCGAAACACGTGTCCAGTATTTTTAAGTAAATAATCTATGCACAAAATTTCAAAAAGATATCATGAATATCAAAAAAGTTATGAGTTTGTTATCTTATTTGGTTGTCCCAACAAAAATATGGTCAACGCGTGCCGCTCGCCCGCGATTGGGGTTTGTCTCACTGTGCCAGTAGTACTATGTTCTACTGCCAGCTGTGTCGTGCGCTCGGTAACCACGCTGCAACAAGTTCTAAAGAGAAAAAATATAACATGGTGTAAAAATTATTGGAATCGATTCAGTTGCTTATTCTGAACAAATTATATTCAGGTTTCGCGTAAAGTAGAAATAACGTTGTCAATATGTAAAGAAAACCCCGACCGACCCATAAGGATAATAAAGGTTAGGTAAACACATGACCAAATGTAATATAACATTTTACGTAATCATCATAGTAACAATACTAATGAGTTGTGAAATAATTCTTTTATTCCCCGGAATTAATTCCAATTTCCCCGAAATTAGGTAATTTTTAAAAAAGTGACATCACCAGTATTATTATAAGCAAATAGCGACGCGACCACGTCACAGGTGCCGCGTGCCCTGCCCCCCGCCGCCCGTGGAAGGGGTTGCTTACCGCACATGTATTAAGTTACCTCTTTTTGCGAAATAATATTTATTTTTTTAGGGGGATTTTTTTTTTAAGTTTAGCCTTTGTGGGCATTAGTAGAATCAGTTATCGATACCTAACAATACCTTCACGGGTCGGACAGGGTTTTCTTTACATATTTTATGTAGTCTTTACTCGGTGAGTATCGCTATGGAGGTGTCGCGTTACGTGCGGTCTGCAGGCGCCAGAGGCGCATTTCAACGGCTTTGCTTTTCATATGTTTTGTAACTTGAGAACAGAGTTATACAGACGACTGCACATCAAGCTACTACAATCTGTCAGATTTCTTTACTAGATTTTCAACTTTACCTCTAAAGCAGTAAGGCTCAAGATTAATTGGAAATTTGAGAGTTTCGGGTAGGTTGACCCGTTGTCGTCCTTACATACATATCTATAGGCTTCTTGTATAAAGGATAGATAATAGCATTTTAGTCTACTCCGACACGATTACAAACATCATCATCATCAACCTTTTTTTTATCGTCCCACTGCTGGGCACAGGTCTCCTCTCATACAGAGTAGGATTGAGCGCACCACGCTTGCTCAATGCAGGATGTTTTCCTTCACCGTTTTGAGGGGAGTTGTGATGAAATAACTTACACAATTAAAGCGTCTGAGACTGGCTGATGGCCACATCAATGAGGAGTAGCTCCTTAGTACCGCGGGATCCGCTCCTACTCCTAAGCCCATTTTGAGCGGCAGACATGGTGGAGTTGCTGTCAATATGTTTGTTAATTTGGATGTAAGAACTTTATAGACCGTCGGTAAACAAGTAATCGGATTATAGTATTTGGGGTCCGCGGTGCTACCTGATTTATGGAGCAGGTGGGTTATTCCAGTTGTTAGGAACTGAGGTAACGAACCAGACTCTAAGGATGACTGGAATTGAGATGCCAAACAAGTGTGTTAACTACTTTGCCAATTTTATTATTACATTCTGGTGAGTGTGCATGGGAATTGCATGATTTAATTCCCCCATCTCCGTTCCACCATCGGACGACCCGTCGTACGGCGACTTTCCACCCTTACGTTGTTGACACCACTACGATCTGAACGAAGCGTTTCGCTTCTTCTTTTATACCTCATACATCGAGGGATTGGCACAATTTGTCGACGGCGGTGATCCGTTTCACTACAATTTGAGTGTCTTCAAGGATAGAGTGAATAGGCTCTTAATAAACTAGCGCGCTTTACCATCAACGATCGCATCACTGCTTACCATCAGGCGGGATTGCGGTCAAGCGCTAGTTTATGATTTATAAAAAAAAACAATTTTCATAAATAATTGAATACAGCTTGTAAGGAATTAACCAATCGTTGTATGAGAGGATGTTATGGTACAATTCAAACAAAGATGCTGGATTTGAGATGCCAAGTGAGCGTACGACCTCGAAAACCATTTTATCCAAAAGTTATGCAGCCCGTCCGGTCCTGGGGACTTCCAGTTAGGTAACGGACGGACTGCACGAGTTACTATTGAGCAAGTGTGGTGATTACGCTCAATCCTTCTCTGTATGAGAGGAGACCTGTGCCCAGCAGTGGAACGATAAAAAGGTTGATGATGAAACGAATGAGCGGTTCGAACCTATGAGCTACAACTGATGAGCCGCTGCTCTCCACGTCTTTATTAAAGTAATTAGTTGAAAATTGATGAGCGTGTGAGAAGCGTTTTGAGTGGTTTTACACGTTTTTGTTACATTTTAAACTCAAGCGTTTTCAAGGTCAATTTAATTGTTGGGCAGATCGCAGGTCAAGGTACCCGAAATTGGCAAATATTCCCAATCAACTTTGATCCTTGATGATTTAGAGGATAAAATTGAAAATCTAATAAAGATATCTGTCAGATTGTAGTAGCTTGATGTGCAGAGGGGCAATCGCGCTAAAATAATTCAACCAAAACAGAATTGTATCGCAACCAAATTAGTTATGTTTCGTATCGCGCTAACCTTTTGACTTGGTTGGTCTAGTTTAACCATAACTGATACACAATTGGAACATAACCGCTGTCAAAGGAAAAAGTTGAAACAAAGCTAACTTTTTCTCTGCCATTCGTCAAACTTACGTCTAAACGATTAGATTTACTTTTCATTATTATATCTGACAGCCTCCGTGGCGTAGCGGTAGTGAAGCGCAGTGCAAATGTTTGTATGCATGAATATGAATATTTGCACTGGTCTGGACGTGCCTCGAGAAGCACGTTAAGCCGTTGGTCCCGGTTGTCATACGAACATCTAGTGGCAGTCGTTACGGGTTGTTGGAGCCCTCAAAAGTCCAACAATTGGTCTAACTGCAATCCTTCGATGTCGCCTTCGGGTTGTGAAGGTCAGACGGCAGTCGCTTCATGGAAAATATCGAAGTTTAGCCAAAATCAACAGTTAGACTGGTAAAGCGGACCTCAGACTCCAAAACTGAAAAAGCTTCGTATGCGACTGGGATTAACGTTGAGATGATGATGATAATTTAAGTTCTTTAGCAGACACATTTTTCTGTCACACAGGGAAGTAAAGGCGGATGGATTTTAGTCAGTAAAAGTCTGACACACCTGTCCGCTCCGCCCAGTATGGTTACCTTGAGTTTTCATTAAGAAGACTTGATCATCGATATCGAGTGCGTTTGACTCATCGATTGGTCCTCTTCAAGGTTGTAAGAACTCTCAACCAATGAGCGCCAAACGCGGTCAGATACATACGATCGACTCTCGTAATGAAAGCTCATAGCAGCCCATTGAGTGGGAGACGGCATTTGATGATTTCTCATCCACACCAAAAAAGGATATATTTACATTGCTTTTTTTCCACGTATAAACTACGGAATGTATTTGCATGAGCTATCGAGATGGCGCCTACAAATAAGTAAAATGCAATAACGGCAGGAGAATGATGAATTTTAAAGCTAACTAGCGGCCGCCCGCGACTTCGTTCGCGTGGAGTTAGTTCATCATCAACCTTTTTATCGTCCCACTGCTGGGCACAGGTCTCCTCTAAGATAACTATTATCTTTGTAATTTTTATAAAGGACAGGTAGCAGAATCGCTACCATACTATATATATAAGTCAGCCAAGTGTTTGGCTAACTATACTGCTTCTATTGAGCAGTTAAGTAATACACTTAGTGGTAATGAGCAGAGCTTGGAATATGTTCCAAGCTATTTAAATTACAACTTGAGACAATAGAGTCAACCTCTAGCACTATTTTAAATACCAAGTTAGACTTGTACCCATTATCAAGTGACATTGAGACAACAGAGTTAAACTCTAGCATAACCGTAAACCAAGATATAATAATATCACACCCATCAAATAATTTTCAAAATAAAATTAATAATAATAACCTTAAAATTGTTCATCAAAATATACAGGGTGTGATAAATAAACAATTAGAATTGGAGTTGTTCATGAACTGTAATTACATTGATATTGTTTGTCTTACTGAACATTGGTTAAAAGCCCATCAGTTCATGTTCAGCTTTAATAACCATCAGATTGCTAGCTCGTTCAGCAGAGTGAATATGATAAGGGGTGGCTCCCTAATAATTGTTCGTAACAATTTCAAATTTAAATAAAGGACTGATATTGTAAGCCTCTCTGTTGAGCGGGTTATTGAAATTGCTTGCATCGAGCTTGAGCGGTTCATTGTAATAAGTGTCTACAGGCCCCCATGTGCTTCCTATGATATTTTTGAGAAATATATGGAGGAAGTTTTATTAAAGACTTGTCACAGTAACAAAACAGTTGTTGTTTGTGGAGACTTCAACATTAATGTTCTAGAGAAATCAGCTACAGTTAATAAATTTATGTCATTATTTAAGTCTTATAACTTGTACGCAAGATTCTTTGAGCTGACTAGAATAACTGCCACGAGTGCCACCTGTTTAGACAACATCTTTACTAACTCAAGACCTTCTGACCATTTAATTATAAACGAGTTAGACTCTGATCACTGTGGCCAGTTAGTTACTTTTACTCAGAAAAGTGAAGTCAGAGCTCAAAGAAAACTTGTGAGTTTTGTTCCTATAAATGAAAATCGTTTAGGACAATTTAAAAATAATTTAATTGAAAGGCTACCGGACTTGCCTTATCACGCCAATCCGGATCATGCGTATAGTGTACTATTTAACCTAATTAATTGTGAATTTATGAAAGTTTTCACAAAAAAAACATTGCCTGTTAGCGACCGAATCATATTTAGTGACTGGGCAACCCCAGGTATTTATAAAAGCAGGGAAAAAATGTATGAATTGTATCAGGAAAAAACATTTAACCATGATGAAGCTTTTCAAGAATTTGTTAAAAATTATTCAAACACTTTTAAGAGCCTGTTCCTCGGCAAAAGCCATACACATTAAAAAAAAAATAAAATCTTCTGGCAATAAAATCAGAACAACTTGGGGAATTATAAATTCTGAAACTGGAAGAACCAAAGTACAAAATCGCGATTTCCATCTTAAAATTAATGATGAAGATATAAAGGCGGACTTGGACGTAGCAACTGAGTTTGAGAATTTTTTTACTAGTATTCCAATAATGACAACAAAAACTTTGTCTTCTTCCTCCACTTCTGCTTATGCCATACTAAAAGAATGTGTTCCAGATTGTGACAATCACTTTGAATTTGCATTTGTGACCAGTAAAGACATTATAGAATCTTTTAAGGATCTTGATGTAAAAAAACTGCCGATCATTGGGGTTTGTCAGTATACACTGTAGCTTCAATAATAGATGTTATCGCACCTTTCTTAGCAATTGTTTTTAATTCTTGTGTCACATCTGGCGTATTTCCTGATTTGATGAAACTAAGCAAAGTAATTCCACTGTTCAAATCTGGTAGTACAACTGATCCCACGAATTTTCGGCCAATATCGATATTACCAACTTTGAGCAAAATTTTGAAAAATTAATTTTGAAACAGTTGTTGAGGCACTTTAACTTACACAATTTATTGCACGTGAAACAATTTGGTTTTACAAAGGGTCGTTCAACTACGGATGCGGGCGTGGCGTTGCTAAAGAACATATTTGGGGCCTGGGAGGAATCGCAAGATGCTCTTGGTATTTTTGTGATTTGTCCAAGGCCTTTGATTGCGTACATCATGATACTCTTATCAGGAAATTGTACCATTATGGTTTGAGGGACAGAGCTCTCGACCTTCTGACTTCTTATCTGAATAATCAAATTCAGAGGGTTGATGTTAATGGCAAGAGATCTGCAGGATCTGTGGTCACCATGGGCGTTCCGCAGGGCTCAATTCTAGGTCCATTCTTGTTTTAAATTTATATTAATGACTTACCTCATCACGTGAGGGATAATCACAACATAGTATTGTTCGCGGATGACACTTCTCTTATTTTTAAAGTCAAGCGTCAGCTAACAAATTTTGACGAAGTTAACAATGCACTCTCTAAAGTTGTCCATTGATTTAATGTAAATAACCTCCTTTTAAATGAAAAAAAAACTAAACTCATTAAATTTTCTACGCCAAATGTCAGGCAGCTAAGTACCAATGTTCAACTGAATAGAGTAGAGTTGATCCCTGTCGAGTCGACAGTTTTTCTTGGATTAACTATTGACGCCAAGTTACAATGGGGTCCTCACATTGAGAAGCTGTCGGGTAGACTCAGTTCTGCCGCCTTTGCTGTTAAGAAAATTAGACAGATAACTGATGTGGATACAGCCAGAATTGTTTATTTTAGTTATTTCTATAGTCTTATGACTTATGGGATTCTTCTCTGGGGAACTTGTGCGGACATCAATACCATCTTTGTTTTACAGAAGAGGGCTGTCCGAGCCATTTACAACCTTGGTCCTAGAGAATCTCTTAGAGAAAAGTTCAAAGAGGTGAACATTCTGACTGTAGCTTCACAATATATATTTGAAAATCTTATGTATGTTCATAAAAATATCTCGAATTTTAAGCAAATAAGCGATATTCATAATATAAATACCAGGAACAAACACAATCTTGCTGTACATCACACTCGTCTCCACAGAGTAGGCAACTCGTTCATGGGTCAATGTACTCGTATACACTTTTACAACAAGCTTCCCATGGACGTTCGAAACTTACCCATTAAACGATTTAAGAACCATATAAAGGCCAAACTTTGCAAAAAGGGGTATTATAAAATCACAGATTATTTAGAAGACAAAAAAGCTTGGGACTGAGCTGCTCGCTCTGTTAAGTATTGTTAATTGTTATTAAGCAATATGCGTAATTATAAGGTAAATTATTGTAAACATTTTCATTTTTAGGGTTCCGTACCTCAAAAGGAAAAAACGGAACCCTTATAGGATCACTTTGTTGTCCGTCTGTCTGTCTGTCTGTCTGTCTGTCTGTCTGTCTGTCTGTCTGTCTGTCTGTCACCACCCTTTATCTCAAGAACGCGTGGACGTATCAAGCTGAAATTCTCATGAAATACTCGGGTCTATTGTCCCTTTAAGTTGTGAAAATATCAAACTTCTAAGCCAAGCCAATCAAAAGATACAGCCGATTATGTCGATATTTTCAACAAATTTTCGACACTCGCAAAGGAATCAAAACCTACAGGATACTTCCCGTAAACTCAGAATCTTGAAAATTGGCATGAAGCATTGTAATATAATGCAAATATAGGTAAAATTGCGAAAATCACATTTTTATAGTTTTATAATATAATAAATATATTTTAATAAAATGGAACTTACTACCTTATTTCTCACGAACGAATAAAGGTATCAAATTGAAATTTATACCAAATACCTAGATCTATTGTCCCTTTAAGCTGTGAAAATATCAAACTTCTAAGCCAAGCCAATCAAAAGATACAGCCGATTATGTCGATATTTTCAACAAATTTTCGACACTCGCAAAGGAATCAAAACCTACAGGATACTTCCTGTAAACTCAGAATCTTGAAAATTGGCATGAAGCATTGTCATATAATGCAAATATAGGAAAAATTGCGAAAATCACATTTTTTTAGTTATATAATATAATAAACATATTTTAATAAAATGGAACTTACTACCTTATTTCTCACGAACGAATAAAGTTATCAAATTGAAATTTATACCAAATACCTAGGTCTATTGTCCCTTTAAGCTGTGAAAATATCAAACTTCTAAGCCAAGCCAATCAAAATATACAGCCGATATGTCGATATTTTCAACAAATTTTCGACACTCGCAAAGGAATCAAAACCTACAGGATACTTCCCGTAAACTCAGAATCTTGAAATTTGGCATGAAGGGTTGTCATATAATGCAATTAAAGGAAAAATTGCGAAAATCACAATTTTTTAGTTATATAATATAATAAACATATTTTAATAAAATGAAACTTACTACCTTATTTCTCACGAACTAATAAAGGTATCAAATTGAAATTTATGCCAAATACCTAGGTCTATTGTCTCTTTATGCAGTGAAAAAATCAAACTTCTAAGTTAAAGCGATCAAAAGATACAGCAGTTTATACCGACACCTTAGACGAATTTTCGTCACACGCTAGGGAATCAAAACCTACACGCAAAGACATTAAAATTATATTTACAATAGACAGGACATCACGAACAAAATCGTAAGCCAATACTTTTATCGACTTGATTAAAAGTCGCCCAGTCTAGTCTGCGCGTCAGGACGTAATTTGTGTCCACTAAGAATAAACATTTTCTAAGGAAATATGCCATGTTGCGCTTTGTGTTACTGTACATCTCGTTATAGTAAAACGACTGGACCTAACTTCGGAATGTTTTTCTATGAATTATTTATATTTCGTCTGCAATTCAAATTTAAAAAAAATCTTAGTTCTAGAAAATTTTCCATTATTGTAATAAGCGCCCTCTATTGTTGAGTAGTTTTACTATTTTCTTGTAGAGATGTAGTAATGTTGTTTATCGATAATACTTATTAAGATGAATACATTTTGCTGTATTTTATTGACATTTAAAATATAGCTAAATAAACTTAAAATATTACTATATTTCAAGTTTATTTATTATTAACTCTATTTAAACATAATCATATCATATTAATAAACAAAATTGAATGAACAATTACTATTCATTTACCTAGGTTTTTGTTATTTTTGGTTTCCGAATAAAAATAATGTCGTAGGGAAAAAGTGGATACGATTTGTCCAGATAGACCGTAGAGAAGAAAATTGGCTTCCGTCTCATTCATCGAAATTATGCTCAATGCATTTTAAAAGAGAAGTTATCTACTTTGGAAAGACTTGTCGATCAAATTAAAAAAAAAAAAGAATCGGTACCTTGTATTAGAAATGAAATAGTAAGTTATTCATTTCAGTACTTTTCTACATATCCGTAAAAATTGGAATAAAATTTACCGTTAAGTGGATAAGTACATAGATTACATAACTTATTTATAATGAAATATATTCATAAAATATGTAGGTACGTATATGTAGTACAATGATTGTGAGCTACTTTGTGATTTTGAGGATTCCGTACCTAAAAGGTAAAACGAACCCTATTCATGAGACTTCTCTGTTCGTCTGTCCGTCTGTCACCAGGCTGTATCTCATGAACCGTAATAGCGAGACAGTTGTAATTTCCAGAGATTGTGTTAGTATTCCTGTTGCCGCTATAACAACAAGTACTAAGAATAAAAATAATAAAATATTTAAGGGGGCTCCCATACAACAAACGTGAATTTTTGCCGTTTTTTGCTCCATATTAATAACGGAAACAGATAGACGCTTAAAATATTAACAGAATATTTGGTTATATATTCAAATTACAAATAAATAATTAAAATAAAATAAATACTGAAGGCGGGCTCCCATACAATAACCGTGATTTTTTTGCCGTTTTTAAAGATAATGGCGTACGAATCTTGTAAAGTTCTTGCTCCAGCAGACTACCATTTTTGTCGTGATTTGGACAATTATCTACGTGACAAGAAGTTTTCTTCCTAGGAGGCAGTTCTGCTTTCACACAGTTTGTGCAGTCTAGATCCTCAGAGTTCTATCTCAAAGGCATAAACGACCTTCCTATATATTGATTATAAATGAATTATTTAAAAATTAAAAAATAAGCAATTATTTAGATTTTCAGTACTAATCGGCAATTTTAAACTTTAACGCCTATTATATTAAAAGAATTATATAAATAAGAAACTTGTAAACTTGAAATTACCCATAATTATTCTGTTTCCTAATTTTTGTTTCAAGCTATCATAATGCGAAAAAACATCGTCGTAGTAACTTCTTTGAATATTATCGATAACTTTATATCGAAATGATACAAACCCTACCACAGTTTTTGCATTGCCATTTAAAAATATTTGCAAACAAACGTGTAAAAAGAATAATTTTGCTAAAAACGAAATGCAAACGAAAATTGCAAAACAAAATGCGCTTTATGGTCTAAAAGGTCTATTACACTCAAAAATCGCAATAAACTGAGCGTTAAAATAATTCGTAAGCAAAAAACATCTAAAATGCCAATAGACGGTGTCACGGTAAATGAATAGTAGCGAATAAAATTCTAAAACAGTTTTTGTTTGTACAAGACAAGTTTCACTTAATTTATTTACTTTTCAATATTTATTTACCCGATTTGAACTATATTAGGGTATTAAATCGGATCTGGCAACATAGACCACACTGGCCACCTACCGGGCAATAGCTGAATATATTTTATATAAACTTATTTCATTTTTACTATTTGATGTCTCCAATTGTCGATCTAATTTTGCTATATTGTACTAGATGGCGGAACTGAGCCATGGGATCACAGTTTTTCTATGCCATTTTAACACATGCCCTCTCTATATATCCTAAATCTCTTTGCCTATAAGGTACTTCCCGTGAACTCAGAATCTTGAAATTCGGCACGAAGCAACGTTATATTATAGTACAGACAGATAAAGGAAAAATTGTGAAAATGATAAATTTGAAGTTACATAAAATATTAAAATATTATTTTTGTTTACATGACATAAAATATTTTTTTAATAATTATAAACTTACTACCTACCCTTTTTCACATGAACGCGTAGAGATATTAAAGTTGAAATTCATATCAAACACTTCTTAAATCTAATTGCCTCTAAACTGTGGAAAATTCTAAATCAATGCTAGTATTATAAATGCGAAAATAACTCTGTCTGTCTGTTACGCTTTCCCGCCTAAACCTCTCAACCGATTTTGATGAAGTTTGGTACAGACAATCTTTAGACCCTGAGAAAGAACATAGGCTACCTTTTATCCCGGAAAAATTTGATGTTCCCGAGGGGAATTTAAACAGCGCGATATAACTGAACTCCACGCGGGCGAAGCCGCTGGCGGAAAGCTAGTACGTCATAAATTGTAAACCGCTACGTTTGTACAGCGGAACCCTCGGTGTGCGAGTCCGACTCGCATTTGGCCGGTTTTTTAATGTCTGGACTTGAAAAAAGACGATGATCCCTGAGTTTGTTTCGGCTATTTCTTCTCAGAGGTAGTCAGTTAGGAAATGCCGGCTTCATCTAGTTAAAAAAATAAAATAAAAAATAAACATGACGTGTAAAAGTGATCAGTGATCCTACTTGCTTAATAAATGATTTCATTTCATTTCATTTCTCATACAGAGAAGGATTGAGCGTAATCACCACGCTTGTTCAATGCGGGTTGGCGATTTCAGACTCATAAAGTCCAGGTTTCCTCAAAATGTTTTCCTTCACCTTCAGTCATTTAAACTTAAATTTTAAATTTTTGGAGTTAGTTATTTAAACATTTTATTTTAACCCCAAAATATACAGGATATGAGGATACATTTTAAATTTTTGTTATGTCCCGCTCCGCTCGGTCGCAGCGTGATGTTATAGAGAGAGCCTTCCTGGATTAATGGTCTATCCAACGCAAAATTAATATTCTAATCGGACCTGTAGTTTAGCGCGTTCAAACAAATAAACAAACTCTTCAGCTTTATTTGTTAGTATAGATTAATAATTGTGAATTGTTTGTTCTATTCCAGTCCAAAGTCACCACCCAACAGTCCGAACCTAGAGCCTTCCACGGAAGATGAGCTGAAAGGAGTCTACATCAACTGTTGGAGAGTGAGTTACCTATATCCTTTATTACTATACCAACGCCAAGCTCGATAAAGAATAGCGGTAAACAAACCAATTTAGGGTTATCACAACTCATGTTTTACAAATCTCCTGTTATTTACATGATTAACGACTTACTATTTATTAACAATTCCTATTGCAGCATATTTCAATAGAATCACTAAAATAACATGCATAATAACTTGGTACTTGGAAAACCATTAAAAAGTCGACATTAATTTTACGTGATAGCCCTACAAAAAAAGAAATATGGATGAAATCCAGGTATTAAACACATTTTGTAGAATTCAACGAATGAATAAAGTTGAAGCATTTGTCAATACAATTTTGCGTATTTTAATTACTTTCAAATCAACTGCATAACACATGCATTGTAATACTTTCAAGTATGGACTAGGTATACAATATGTAAAGAAAACCCTGTCCGATCCGTGAAGGTATTGTTAGGTATCGATAACTGATTCTACTAATGCCTACAAAGACGGCTAAGCCAAAAAAAAAAATCCCCCTAAAAAAATAAATATTATTTCGCAAAAAGAGGTAACTTAAAACATGTGCGGTAGGCCATACAAGCGCGGGCGAAGAGGGGCAGGGCACGCGGCACGCGGTCGCATCGCTATTCGCTCAGAATTATACCGTCAAAAATAATGTTGTCACTTTTTAAAAATTACCAAATTTTAGGGAAGTTGGAATTAATTCGTGGGAAAAAAAGATTATTTCAAAATTCACTAGTATTGTTACTATGATGATTATATAAAATTTCATATGTTATTTGGTCATGTGTTTACCTAACCTTTACTATCCTTACGGGTCGGACAGGGTTTTCTTAACATATTGTATTATTTAGGTATCAAAAATTTAACCTATTAGGAAATTAGCTTACATGTGTGTCATATTTCATTCAAATCGGTTAAGCGTTCTATCACAGTAGACAGAGAACAGTAGATTATCTAAGGCCGCCCGCCGCGTTATTTGCCTACTCTTGCATTGATGCCCAGGGTTGTCTATTTAGCTTTATGTCCCATTTAGCTAAAAGTAAAAGTGGTGGTAACCTTAAGCGTTAGTCGGTCACATCTTACTATAATTTTATTGAGTTAATATCATGATTAAGACGCCATATTTGTAACAAATAATACGTAAGACAATAGAAAAAAAAATAGTAATTTGCAGTAGTAGGTAATTATTGTGAAATTGCCCTTATTACACTATACGCGACAAATACGTTTACCTAAACGATATTTCGTAGCCAATCCTCTGTTTTATAAGAAAACTAGGCTTCTTAAAATAAACTTTAGCTCTAAACATAGTATTCAGAAAGTAAATTTAGGAATACATTTATATAGAAAAATACGACTCGGGTACGCTCTTAATAAAGCAAAGAAACTGTGAAATAAACAAAACTAATATTTTCTAATAAGATATAAGTATAAATAGGTACTTATATTTCTGGTTCAGTAGGAATGATGAAGAATGATAAGTCCGGGTTTGCGAAATCGTTATTGAGGCACCCGAAAACACTACAATATCTTTTTCCCCTTTTTGTAGTCATGATACTCGTAATAATTAATATTATGGTAAGTGGCCGACGAGAGTTGACCAACGCGAGCGATCATGTAATTTACGCGCGTGCTCACAGTCACGCGGCACAGCCCGTACTGCCGCCATCGGCCATCTTATGCCATCCTATTTTATGCCAGCGTGTGCGTGAAATCGCGTACCGACACGGCGCACGACGCGCACGCAAACATTCAAACCGAGAGCGGCTCGTTTGTATGAAGATGTTTTACTGTTCTCTGCCTATTGTGGTTCTATGCAAATCATAAATATCTAAACAAATAAACTGTTTACATTAGTAGGAAGTAGGATTATTACTTTTATGAAAATCATCTAAGTATCTAGAAAATGTTTTTTAGTAGTTGGTTACGGGTTTTAGTCATTGTACTTCCAGCTTTCGAAAACAATTTCTCTGAGGGCAATGAAGTCGCAGGAATGGGTAAAAACTGAACGAACGAGTTAGAATTAAACAAGTTGTGACGATTAATGGTATAAATACGGTCGCGAGGCGCGAGGTGGGGGTTATAGTTATTAGCAAGCAGGCCATCAAGCCAGCTGGACGTATAGCACGACTATCATTAATAGTACTTGTGACTATAGTGGTGTTATTACATCAAATGCTTACCCTTGTCACAACAAGTGAAATGTGAATCCGGCAACGTACCGGCAACGAAACTCGGTGGGTCAGAGGCACATTGCCCGTAGGACCGATGCCTGATAGTGCCGACGGGTTCTCGAGTGGCGACCACGCACCGGAAGACGCAGCGTGGGTAGGCCCCCGACAAGGTGGACCGACGACCTGGTGAAGGTCGCGGGAAACTGCTGGATGCGGGAGACGCAGATCGTCGTCGTGGAGATAAAAGCTTCAGCAAGATGGCGTTGCTAATGTTGCCATAAATTATAAAATGAATAAATAAATAAAAAGTAATTTATTATATATGATACCTGTTAAAAGTACTTGTTAAGTAAAAGTATCGTTATCGAAAACTAGCGGGCGGCAGCGACTTCGTTCGCGTGGAGTTAGTTATGCTCAGCTCCTATTAGCCGCAGCGTGATGTTATATAGCCAAACGCCTTCCTGGATTAATGGGCTATCCAACGCAAAAAGAATTTTTCAAATCGGCCCAGTAGTTCCTGTGATTAACGCGTTCAAACAAACAAACTCTTCAGCTGTATATATTAGTACCTATAGATAAATCTACTTGATACCATAAAATATCGATACTTTTTTCTTGTCTCTATCCGAAATTCCCACAGGATCTTTTATGCGAGTGAAACCGCAGAGCATAACTAGTAAAATATATTTAAAGTGTAATGTGTAATGTTTCAGGATGACTCCAACGACTGGGTTTGGGAGTGGAGCAGTAGACCAGATCAGCTTCCACCCAAGTGAGTAACATACATTTTTTTAAAAGTATTATAAACTAGTGCTTGACTGCAATCCCGCCTGATGGTAAGCAGTGATGCAATCGTTGATGGTGAAGCGTGGTAGTTTATTAAGAGCCTATTCACTCTTAGCCTTGAAGATACTTAAATTGTATTCAGACGGAAACACCGAAGCTGGTAAATTGATCCAGTCCCGCGATGCCAATCCCACCTGATGGTAAGCAGTGACGCAATGGTTGATAGTAAAGCGCGCTAGTTTATTAAGAGCCTCTTCACTCTAGCCTTGAAGACACTTCAATTGTAGCCAGACGGAAACACCGTCGCTGGTTAATTGATCCAGTCTCGCGCTGCCAATCCCACCTGATGGTAAGCAGTGACGCAATGGTTGATGGTAAAGTGCGCTACTTTATTAAGAGCCTATTCACTCTAGCCTTGAAAACACTCAAATTTTAGTCCGACGGAAACACCGTCGCTGGTTAATTGATCCAGTCTCGCGCTGCCAATCCCACCTGATGGTAAGCAGTGACGCAATGGTTGATGGTAAAGTGCGCTACTTTATTAAGAGCCTATTCACTCTAGCCTTGAAAACACTCAAATTTTAGTCCGACGGAAACACCGTCGCTGGTTAATTGATCCTGTCCCGCGATGCCAATCCCACCTGATGGTAAGCAGTGACGCAATGGTTGATAGTAAAGCGCGCTAGATTATTAAGAGCCTCTTCACTCTAGCCTTGAAGACACTTCAATTGTAGCCAGACGGAAAAACCGGTGGTTTTGATTGTTCGACCTTGTTGTCTCCAGGGACTGGCGTTTCAAGCATCCTACATCTGCTCGCGGGCCCCCTTCAGCCACTTCTTCCATTGAAGTGTTGGAGCAACAGTTGGCGCCTCCCGCCATGCAGCAGGTAACTACAACCGATCACCACCACCATATCCGTGGTAGATTGAAATCAACTTCAACTCTTGATCAATGGCCTCTGTGGAGTAGATACCACAATTTTGCTAATAACACGTGTAACAAATTGTAGAAACTCTTTGAAAATTTCACTTCACAATAATCGCCAATGACAGTCGAAAATAACGGCTTAGTGAACTGTCTACGAGGGAGGTTTGAGGCAACGTCATGATGTGGCCACTATGCTGCGATATTTCAGTGTTCTTTATGAATTATTCACTGAATGCATTTTTTACTACATAAATCACGCGCTTTTATTTAGTAAAATCGACACTATGAATAATTTAAAAGTCCAATGAAAAATGAGCGTGGCACTCATCTTAGCTTTCCCGCAAACCTCTAGATTGAAATCGTTCGACTCCTTCGATGTACGCGGCATAACTAAGACCTATAAGCTGGGCACGCTACATTAGCGGCGGTAAGTCCCCTCTTTGAGGAGTGACTAGAGAGGCGCCACGGCGCCCTCACCTTCCGCCTGACGCATGTCCTCACCGGGTACGGTTTATGTTAACAAAGCATGTCGGCAACCTCCAGACGCGCTTGTTCCCCGCCGACACGTCGGCGGCTTGCTGGCGGGTGGAGTACGCAAGCGCTCATTTGCCCGGCGATATTTTATGTTTGGGCAAATAAAATTTCTTATTCTTAATGTTTCCAGAGCCACTGCTTGTCCGTCCGCCGCACTTGCCTGTTCAGTCGAGGTGCTATCGCGGCTATGCTACTCACAAACATGGTTTCCTTACTGCTCGGCGCTGGAATTGGGTGAGTGAGCCTTTTTCTATGTTATCCATTTATTTCAGGCTTGAAGGCCTATATAGACATACAACGTGGCGCCACAATGGTGACATTAACTTAACACACAGGCAGGGCTAGTGCTAGTCATCATCATCATTTTTTTTTTTTTAATAGTTATAAACTAGTGCTTGACTGCAATCCCGCCTGATGGTAAGCAGTGATGCAATCGTTGATGGTAAAGCACACTAGCTTATTAAGCCTATTCACTCAAAAAAACTGAGTGAATAGGAAGGAAGACAGCAGTTGAGCGAGGTGATGCAATGTTTAACCCAACAACACGACCAAAGATGCTGCGCCAGAGGATGATCTGGAGAGCCTTCACGACCAAACTCCCGACACAACAACATTAGGCACATCGTACCCGGCACACATCGTAACACAACTGCTCAGACCCGTTCTCCGTACGGCTTCACCAGACATCATGCCGGAACACGACTAATCGCTTGGCGGCAAGACTTATCATATCCTATCATAAACCTTTTTATCGTCTCACTGCTGGGCACAGGTCTCCTCTCATACAGAGAAGGATTGAGCGTAAACACCACGCTTGTTCAATGCGGGTTGGCGATTTCAGACTTAGGTCCGTATTCCAGAAGGAAACTCAAGCATTGATCTCTGCTTAAGCATTACTTAAAACTAGTTTCAACCAATCAAATGGCTTGAAACGAGACTTAAGTAGAGCTTGAGTTTTGAGTAACGTTCTGTAATAAGGACCTTAAAGTCCAGGTTTCCTCAAGATGTTTTCCTTCATCTTCAGTCATTGGTGTCCAAGATATACTTAGAAAGTACATATAACTTTGGAAAAGTTATATTGGTACTTGCCTGATCTGGAATCAAACCCGCGCACTCATACTTGAGAGGCTGGTGTTTTAACCACTAGACCACCACGACTGACCGGGAGTTCGATGTTGTCTCCCGACCAGGGCGTCTCCTGTGGCGGCTAGTGGCGTGAGGGCGCTGGGATTCCCGCTCCCTCACGCGCGTCGCCTCCTCCTTTGCCAGCATCACTGATTCAGATACCTTTATACGTGATCCTAACTTGATGTACTAACCAAATGATGCTTTTATCGCAGGATGTGGCTGAGCAAGAGAGGCATGCTGCCGCCCAGACTGATACCGCTGAACTAAACCAAGACTGAACGCCGTACGAGGGACGCTACAGTCTCCTACTGTGATGCGAATGACAAGAAAATACCAACCAAGATAGATTTTGATACAGTAGCGCCAATTCTGTTGTTTCTAAACTAATTTTGAGTTAACTGCATCTTTTTCTTTCCATGTTGATAAGAAAAGGATAGAAGATAACACTTTAGTCCTGTCAAATTAAGATACTCCATAGACATTTTTTGGTTCATTTCTTTCCGTTCGGGCGAATGGAAAAGGCAAAGGCATAGTACGCCATACAGCCAAGTCTTCAGTAATTTTTTTTCTTCATTAAATATCTATCCTAGCTTATCCTAGCATAACTTAACCTAAACTAACTCCTTTCGTTTTACGCGTTTGGACGATAAGGAGCGGTTTAGCGTAAAGACATGATGAGGCCACTATGCTACAATATTTCACTGTTCTCTTTGAATTATTCACTGAATGCACTTTTTACTACATAAATCACGCGTTTTTATTTAGTAAACGACACTATAAATAATTTTAAAAGTCCAATGAAAAATGAGCGTGACACTCATGTTGACATTCCCGCCAAAACCACTCCATAGACAGTTTAGACGCGATTATAAACATGGCGACTACGGCAGTTTACGTCAGGAGTGCACTAGTTTGACAGGTCTAAACTGACATTTTATGTTCTGTCCTTTTATTAATGATATAGAAAGGAAGAAGATGCACTTACCTTAAATTTAATTTACTTTGTGAACAAGGGATTAATTATAATTAATACTGCATTAAAATAGGTAGGTGCAATAAGGGATAAACCTATTGTAATGCAGTAT
The DNA here is from genome assembly GCA_017933935.1 of Sesamia nonagrioides. Classification (NCBI taxonomy): domain Eukaryota; kingdom Metazoa; phylum Arthropoda; class Insecta; order Lepidoptera; family Noctuidae; genus Sesamia; species Sesamia nonagrioides. Next base: position 1,033,686 of record JADWQK010001571.1, read on the forward strand.
TAATGTACACAAATAAACTACATAGATATAATTATACAGAGTGGTGCTGACAATACGACAATAAATGAAACCACAGATTAAGCTGGTTCATAGGAAAAATCCTAAACCATAGAAAAAAAACTACCATCAAAAATTTTTCATTCAAAATTATAAACTAAATCGCATAAAATTGCAAACCGAATAGAACATTATTTAAAATATTGGTTCAATGACCTCCGCTCAGCGGGCGACAGCGCGGTCCTGTATCGACTTGTTTTTCGCGCCATTATTATTAAAGTTTAGTACCACTGGATGCGGCGGTCATCAACCTGTAAGCGCTTCCTTATCAACATGTACATCATGTAGAAAATGTGAAAAATGAAAAATAATTTCCTGTGACTAAACTAATGGATATATTTATATAATTTTTTATGGGGAGACTGAGAATGTGTTGAGGTACACGATGTTTAATTTATTGTCGTATTGTCAGCACCACTCTGTATATAAAAAATATATATCGAAATTATAAGCAACATATAATTATAAAAACATATATCTAAATAATAAATACAACGTAATGTTCTGTATATGCGAAACCCGTAACACGTGTAAAGTATTTTTATGTAAAGAATTTATGTACAAAGTTTCAAAAAGATATCATGAAAAACCACAAAGTTATGAGCTTGTTATCTTACTTGGTTGTTCCAACTAAAATATGGTCGCCCGCGCCGTTATTCGCTGTGAAGTGGTGTGCGCTTGGTAACCACACTGCAACATTTAAATATATTTGGGAAAAACATAACGTAGCATTGATAAAATATTTAACAGATACGATATATTCTAACAAACTGACCAAAAAAAAAATGTGCCGAACACAGCAGCAGCACACATGCATATTTTTATTCGGCATACATTGGTACAGTGTGAGTGAGATGGGGCGCAATCTAAAGCATAGAGAAGAAAAAGATGGCTAGTGTTTGTCGTTTGCGCTGTTAGTGTTTGTCGTTTGTTTTTACGAGTGTATCGAGAGTGACTAAAGCGAGATACAGGACTTACCTCCTTTTGTACGCTTCATTTTTAGTGCGCTAGTGACATATCTACCTTAGTTTAGTATTTTATCAATGTAACGTAGTGTAAAAATGATTGGAATCGATTCAGTTGCTTATTCTGAACAAGCTGTATTCATTAATATGTTAAGAAAACCCCGACCGTCCCGTAAGGATAGTAAAGGTTAGGTAAACACATGACCAAATAACATATGAAATTTTACATAATCATCATAGTAACAATACTAATGAATTTTGAAATAATCTCTTTTTCCCGCGAATTAATTCCAACTTCCCCGAAATTTGGTAATTTTTAAAAAAGTGACAACACCATTTTGACGGTATGCTTACGCGATTCGACCACGCGTCGCGTGCCCTGCCCCCCGTCGCCCGCGGAAGGGTGTCCTACCGCACATGTACTAAGTTACCTCTTTTTGCAGAATAATATTTATTTTTTTAGGGGGATTTTTTTTTAACTTTAGTCCAGCTTTGTCGGCATTATTAGAATCAGTTATCGATTCCTAACAATACCTTCACGGATCGGATAGGGTTTTCTTTACATATTGTATATCTAAATTTGAAAACTTCACAATACATATCATTTTTTTTTTTTTACTTTTTTCAAATACTTTTTGCTTTTCTTGTACAAATTGCATCACAGAAAGAAACTGCTTGTGTTAGTTATAGAGTTGTAATACTGTTAGTATTAGATGGTTTAACAACTGAGGTTAAGCTACCGTCGCTGAGGTTTGGAAAAGGATGGGTGTGCACTCCCGTCAATAAAAGTTTTGTATTCAGTGATAAGCTCACGAGAAAGGTAAATAAGTTACATTGAGGGTAACTTACCATCGTTGAGGCTTGGAAAGTGATGGGTGGGCGTAGGTAGCATGAATGGTCTAGTACTAACAGCTATGAGACTGTCTGAGTATCTTGGAAAAAGAAATTAATAATAATAATAATATATAGTGTCTAGGTACAAGTTTTTGTATTTTTCTTACCTTTCGGAATTCTCCGGCGTTTGGTTTGTTAATTTTAACGCTGTCGGGAGGGTAGTCAGAGCTATAGCTGACTTTGAATAAGTTGATGTTGAAGAGCATTTTTATCCAAAACGTGCATCTTCAGGAGATGAACGGGCTCCAAGTTAGATAAATCGGTGGTAGACCATAACATCGGCTGCCGGCAGAAGTTACCACCAACCAGACGAAAGTCTTGCCGCCAAGTGATTCGTCGTGTTCCGGCATGATGTCTGGTGAAGCCTTACGGAGGACGAGTCTGAGCAGTTGTGTTGCGATGTGTGCCGGGTACGATGCGCCAAATGTTGTTGTGTCGGGAGTTTGGCCGTGGAGGATCTCCAGATCAATCTCCCTCGGCGCAGCATCGTTGGTCGTGTTTTGGGTTTATCATAGCATCACCTCGCTCAACTGCCGTCTTCCTATTCACTTAGATTTTTTGAGTGATTAGCATTATGTTGAAAACGTGAAACATTAAAAAAAAAATCCTGTGACTAATTTAATGGATATATGTAGGTATATGATTTTTCATGGGTAGACTGAGAATGTGTTGAGGTACACGATGTTTAATTTATTGTCGTATTGTCAGCACCACTCTGTATATTAATTACATTGCGGAGTCTACTATCGACCTGACTGTCTATCAGCTACAACTCTGCCTACCCTACTTTCTCATTAACAAACCTAAAGCTATAGTAATAATAAAACTATCAAATATTTTTTATATTATCCTAGCAAGTAAGGATATCGCTACATTTACCTTTTTAGTTATATTTCTTGATGTTTTTGATTTTATATTGCAATGTAAATGTTTTTAACCGACTTCAAAAAGGAGGTGGTTTCTCAATTCGACCGTATACATAACATAATCAGCCTTATTGTAAAACCCTTACAATAGCCATAATGACAGGGTTAAAAAATAGTGATTCTAATTAGTCCGTCTTTTAGATAAGCATAAAATAATGGACACGTATTTTTTGTTTTAACAAAATAATAAGAATTGATTGAGATATAATGTATTAAAGTTCAGGAGTGGGAGCTTATGACGTCACGTTTGAGTAAAATTTGTACCCAAAAGTGACGTCACACAAAATTTTGACGTGACGTGTCTTCGTTGTTATTTGTTTCTGGGAGAAAAGAAAAAATACGTGTCCAATATTTTTGGCTAATCTAAAAGACGGACTAATTACTTTTTTTTAGTCATCATGCCGATTGTTGAATATCACAGGCTCACACACGCACTTAACGGACTACCGACACGTCTACTGTCGCCTGTGGCTCTCGAATGAATGACTGACGTGGTGCGCTCGAGACAGTGCTTGGCTGTGATGATAAAACGCATACACTACACTTATAATGTACCCACTCGTGGGACACAGGCCTCCTCTCGGTGAGAGGGAGTGGGCCGTAATCTACCACGCGGGCCCAGTACGGGTTAGTAGATATCACATGTCTTCGAAGTCTTACCTCTAGGACATGCCGGTTTCCTCACGATGTATTCCTTCATCGATTTGAGAACGGTGGTGATGAAATAATTAACACAAATCACCGCCTGATCACATCAAAAAGGTGGCTGATAGCGGCTGGCGGAGAACTGCTCAGGATCGAGCTTGTTGGCGTGCCATGGAAGAGGCCAATGTACAGCAGTGGACGAGTAGAGGCTGCCTGATAGGGGTTCCAACCTATGTCCTGTAACTTTTAAGTCGCGGCCGATAGCATTAGGCCATCGCTGCTTTTACCGTGACCGTGATCTCTTTTTTTTTAATATTTGTTTTTTCTAAATGAGGGTGGTTCGTGAAATTCAAAAATGAAAGTCTTTTGCAAAAGTGAGGAGATTGATGGTGGTCCGTGTTATCGATCGTGAGGCCATAGCTTCGTACCCCGACGGGCGGTTTTCATCATCAACCTTTTTATCGTCCCACTGCTGGGCACAGGTCTCCTCTCATAGAGAAGGATTCAGCGTAATCAACCCGCTTACTCAATGGCGGCTTTAATTTTAGTAAATTATTTCACGAAAACATCGAGAGGAAACGGGCATGTCCTAGGGACAAAACTTCCAAGACATCTACCAACCGTCACTGGGCCCGCGTGGTAGATTATGGACCACTCCCTCACATATATAGAGTATATAAAAGTATATAGATATAGAGTGGTTTGTTTTCCAGGAGTAAGGGAATATTATAAACAGAAGGTTATTAACGTTTTTTTACAATTTATCAATGAATTCGTGACGCGGTCCAATACTTGCAAATATTCTCGTGTATGACCTTTGTTCCACCATTACTTCGGTTCGGCTTGTTCCATAATTACGGCCGAACCTAACGTTCGGGTCGGTCAAAGAAGTGAATTTAAAATATTTTTTCTGAAATCTAAATATTCGGGTTTCGTCAAAATTATCCACAAAAAGGACTACTTCTTTTTTCTTTTTAGTATTATGAGATGATTAATCATAATGCTTATCATAATCTTCGCCATTAAAAAAATCACATGTCATTGTCTCTGTGATTGAAAAATAAAACTTATTTATTATCTGTGGCGCTGTTGCCATTTGTCGGAAAGTACAGCTTGCCAAAAAAGAGTAGAAAATAATAGAGGCGGCACTGTGCTGTTCGTATGGCAACCCACTATTAATTATAAATAGTTTTATTCACTAATTTTAATTAGAAACAACTAATAAACTTTGTTTATTAAGAAACGTCATTATTTTTTGGAGTGTTGCCAATAGATAAAAAAAATATTAGTTCCGTTTCTAGACTTTCTTGACAAGCCGTTCTTTCTTCTACCACAAGACAACACTCGTAACCATTGACACATACTAATGGACATGCCTTAGAGATGAGAAGGGTGGAACTCCGAAAGAAAGAGGGCTAACGAAGTTTCGTCTATCTCTCTCAAAATCATCTATGAGGAAAGAGATGATCTAGACCGAAAGCATAGGCCATCTCTCTCACTCTTTTCAAACCAAAAAAATACTGCAGATTATATGCGTACGGCATGTCCATTAGTGTATATGTCTATGGTAACTAGTACATTTTATTTATTGTGTCAAAAGTTTTAGTTTTAAAATGGTATAGTAATGTTTTTCTGTTATTAGAAGAATCGGCTAGATTGATTTTTTATCTTTATAAATTGTGCTGGATAGGTGAGCGATGCGTTATGGGTGAGCATTTATTTTATTAGTTTTTTCTGCAAGTTCCGTCTAAGCTGCGGTCTAATCTGTTCCACTGTTGGCCCAAGTCAAACCTCTTTTATGTCTAGTTATTTAGCCAGTTACAATTAAAAAAAAAACCGGGGCATGCTACTGGCCATAAAAGGCAATGACCCAGTGGTATCCGCCATAACTTCAGAGTTGTAGATCTTAGGTCCGTAATACAGAACGTTACTCAAGACCCAAGCATTACTTGCAGACTAGTTTCAACCAATCAAATGGCTTGAAACGAGACTGAAGTAGAGCTTAAGTTTTGAGTGACGTTCTGTAATACGCACCTAAGATTAGGGATGTAATCTTCTTTTCAATCTGGTCAACCTTTTTTAACTACGAACTTAGGTCGCAGTAACTAAACCCCCTCGAGCAAATGGGTTAGGTTGGAACTTTGTTCGAACTCAGCGAGGCATGCACTTCCAAGGTCAGGCAGTTGACTAACCGGCTAATTTAACCGGTGTGCTGCGACAGCGTTAACCCATAATGCATCGTTTATCCGTATTCACTACAAATAAATGTGATAGTAAATTAGAATAACAATGCTGAGAAAAAAAAACTGTCGCTTTTGCTTTCGGCTATATTCGTGTATCCTCGCAAAAGTTCGGGAGCGCTCGTGCTTCTTCGCACAGCGCTCGGAACCCGAACTTTTTAATTTACTATCATATGTTGTAAATATATATGTTGTGTCATTTTAATCATTAATTCATAAGGCGCTTACAATATAAGGATATGCATTTTATTAAGAATTTTGTTTCATTTCTCCGAAAATTCCTGTTACCCGTCGTACGGCGAGTTTCCACCCTTACGTTGTTAACACCACTACGATCCGGATGAAGCGTTTCGCCTCCTCCTTTATACCACGTACATCGAGGGACTGGAACAGTTTGCCAGCGGCGGTATTTCCGTCGGACTACAATTTGAGTTTCTTCAAGGCTAGAGTGAATAGGCTCTTAATGAACTAGTGCACTTTACCATCAACGATTGCGTCACTGCTTACCATCAGGCGGGATTGCAGTCAAGTGCTAGTTTATAATATAAAAAAAAAACAGTTCGTAGGGACATTGCGTACCTAATACATATAATGGCACCGATCCTATCGAAGATAACAGTTTGTGTCGCGACACGTCTCCGGGACGTACGGCGCCGAAAGTTCGGCAAACTGTTGCGGCGATTGTTCAGGAGCCTGCTCATGTACATGCATGCAGGCTGCTGCATGTCGGCGTGCACTTGTGCTCTCGTAACGGACCTTGTCACTGGCATTTTAAATCCTCGTAAAAGTCATCATCATTCACATATCGCAATTTATCCCAATTTATTCGCCCTTATCCCAATTTATTTGGGGTCGGCGCAACATGTCTTTTTCTTCCATACATCCCTATCAGAAGCCATCTCGGCAGTCACCCCCTTCTTAGCCATATCATCCTTCACACATTCCATCCATCGTTTCTTTGGTCTTCCCCTACTCTTATAGCCATCAACATTCATAATTAAAACTCTCCTCACGACATTCTCTTCATTTCTCCGTAACACATGCCCGTACCATGACAACCGATTTCCACACAACTTTTCAGTTACCGGTGCCACTTTCAGACTTCCTCTTATGTAAATTCCTTCCTCGTAAAAGTGTCCACAGTAATATTCACAAAAATGTCCACGAAAACACGAACTATAACTGTCTATTCACCAAGGGCGGATCCAGCTTTGGCGCCAGGGGGGGGTCACATAGTCGTGGTCAAGTCAGAAGAAGTTTTAATTAAACTTTGACAATAATAGATACAATTAAAAAGAAGGTATTTTATTAATAAGTACCTACTGAACATAAAAATACCTAGTTAAATAACGAAATCAATTTTTTCTTTTACGTCTCCTGCCGAAATGTTTTATCACTTCATCTATTTCAATGGGTACGTTTTTATGGACGTGGAGAAGTGCCAGTCCGGTTAGACGTTCTTCAATCATTGAAGCTCTTTCCCATGCTTTGATTTTTCGTAACGTAGACGACGTACCACTGGGTGCTGAGAGGCGAGCTCAGACTGAGGGGAGATCTGACGAGTTAAGCGGACGACACGCTGGTCACCGCCCGGGAGAGCTCGCACAGGGAAACAACGTTGCTGGCGACGGCTGCGGTATCACAGGTGGTGGGCCGCATACGTCGCCTAGGCCTGGAGGTGGCGCTCAACAAGTCGGAGGCCACGGTTTCATGGTCTCCGGCGGGCGCCGCCACCCGGCTCACGGCGTCAGCTCGAGCAGCGTCGGTCGCAGCTCCGAGAGGTCCTAGTGGCAGAATGGCGGGACAGGCTTTCGTGCCCTACCGCAGGCCTCACCACCATCGAGGCGATCCGGCCGGTACTGGCGGACTGGCTCGGGAGAAGGCAGGGTTCCCTGATGTTTCGGATTACACAGGTACTTTCGGGGCATGGTTGCTTCGGAAAGTACCTATGTCGCATAAACATGGAGCTGGACGCCCGGTAGCACTACTGCATCAACTGCCGAGAGCGGCATACGCTGGCAGAGTATGCCACGCGCGGAGGAGCTGCGCCGTGCCTTCATCTCGGCCGGCAGGGAGCTGTCACTGCCGTAATCGAGTCGATGGTCGGCAGTGATGAGTCCTGGGATGCGGTGGTTTCCTTCTGCGAAACAGTCGTCTCGCAGAGGCTGTGGACAGGGAGAGGGAGATCTCGTCCTCTCACCCGACCCACAGCAGGCGCACCGGGCGTCGGCGGAGGGCGGATAACGCCCTCTTTCAGCCACCCTAAACTGGTCCAGGGGCGACACACTCGGGGACATCTGTCGCCCCCCAAACATCAGGACCCGGGGTGGCGGCGCGAAGTGTTCCACACGCGCCACTCTTAGACGTCATGGGGGGAGTCGTACACATCATTCAGCCGAGGAGGCCCACAGTGGTGGGCCAGCACCAATCGGGGGTTGCGGAAGCAGTGTTCGTTCTCGCAACCCCGGTGTAGGTGCGAGATGGAACACCGGGGTGGTTTTTAGTCAGTAGGTGTCTGACAGACCCTGTCGCCCACCCCAGGGCGGCGGACATGCATGAGGATTTTCCAACCAGGAAACAAAAAAAAAAACGCTTAGACCTACGAAGCTTAGGACCTTCAATTTCCCTCACCAAAAAAAAAACGTAGGTATGTACAGACGAAGTGTTCTTACAGCAACAGAAACATCATACAGAACAGGGTAAGACCGAAATGTGACGAACAAACAGTCAATTCGGATTTCGCTCTGGTGTCGGTATTCGTGAAGCTCTTCTTGCCCTCAACGTCCTCTTAAAAAAATGCAGGGATATGCACTGCTGTGCTTTATAGATTACGAACAGGCATTCGACCGGGTTAAGCACCAGCACCTCCTGGGTCTATTAACAGAAATTGAACTCGATGGCAAGGACGTCAATATTATCCGTAATCTGTACGAGAACCAAGTAGCTACAATCAAAGTTAAAAATGAGGAGACCGAGGAAATCAAGATCTGTCGTGGAGCTCTGCAAGGCTGTGTCTCCGTTGCTCTTCAATATCTATTCCGAGGTAGTGATGTCGGAGGCTCTTGAAGGTCTGGAAGCCGGAGTGAAAATCAATGGCAAGGTCGTTAATAACCTGCGTTATGCGGACGACACTGTTCTCATTGCAGCCTCTGAACAAGATTTGCAAACCATTGTAGATAAAGTCAATGAGTGCAGCGAGAAAGCCGGTCTGTCGATGAACATCAGCAAGACAATATTTATGGTGGTCTCTAGAAACCAAGACTTATGTCCTAGCATATCGGTGGCAGGCAAACAACTTGAGCGGGTACGACAGGATAAGTATCTCGGTGCTTAGGTAAATGAAGCATGGGAGTCCGACCAAGAAATTAAGACCCGGATAGAACTTGCCCGAGCATCTTTTAACAAAATGAAGAAAGTTCTGCGCTGTCGTAAACTCCACATAAAGCTCCGAGTGAGATTACTGATGTACTACGTATGGCCTGTCGTTCGTCATGTTCCGCTGCGAAGCATGGATTCTGAAAGAGGACACTACACGACGCTTGCAGGCTTTTGAAATGTGGTACTACCGTCGTATGCTGCGCATAAGTTGGACCCAAAAGGTCAGAGTTGACACCGTCCTTCAGCGCGTTCTAATGCCTCGAAAGTTGTTGCCCACCATAAAGAAACACAAAATAGATTATCTCGGCCAGATGCTCCGACACGATGGATATACGCTTTTTTTTCCGAGTGGAAAATCCTCATGGATTTCCGCCGCCCTGGGGCGGGCGACGGGGTCTGTCAGACTCTTACTGACTAAAAACCACCCGGCTGATCCGTCTCACACCTACACCGGGGGCTCAGGCCACCGTGGGCCTCCTTAGGTCAGGGGGGGGGAGTGAGGTGTAGGACTCCCCCCGTGACGTCTAAAAGTAGCGCGCGTGGAACACTTCGCGCCGCCACCTCGGGTCCTGATGTTTGGGGGGCGACAGATGTCCCCGAGTCTACGCTAGTGATATACGCTATTCCAACTCATTATGATGGGCAAGGTAGAAGTAAAAAGGCGCGCTGGACGAAAGAGAAAGTCGTGGCTGCGAAACATCAGGGAGTGGACAGTGGAAGAGAGAGTTGAAAAACTGCTCCGTCTCGCGGTTGAGAAGACCGAATACAAGAAGCTGACGGCAAACCTTCAGGATTGAAGAGGCACAGGAAGAAGAAGAAGAATGTACAGACGTCAACCTTATTGCTAAACTATGAAGGCTCAAAGTTGATTGGGAATATTTGACAGTTTCCGATAGCTTGAACTGCTGTCGTCCGTATATAAATCCCCCTCTATCAGTAAGTATGCACCTACTTATCTACCTACGAGGTACTTTAAGAACATTACAACCATAATATTTGAGTTTGAACACACACACAGTGTGTGTGTGTGTGTTCAATGCATAATGAAGAAACTGATTAATAAACAAAGTGCGCGCAAGTAAAATGAAATGTGACATAAAAATGTGACATTTGAATGTTGGCGGCCGTGACGGCGGTAGCGCGGCAAAATTCAACTTTTGAATGCCCAGCGCATTCAAAAGTTGAATGCGTTCCCAAATAATGCGTTTGCCGGCAAACAAAGTATGTATTATATAAATTGATTAAATATTGAAAGTACTTAAATAAAATCCTTCTGTGCTAGGTACTCCTGGACCCAGCCCAGGGGGGGTCATGACCCCCATGACCCCCCCCCTGGATCCGCGCTTGCTATTCACACATGAAAATGTCTATGATCCACTATTGTCCACTCTATAACTCTGATAAATAACACTAATCGTACGACTAAATGTCTATATTAATCAATGGTCAGACAGCCTCCGTGGCGTAGCGGTAGCGAACGCGGAATATGAATATTTGCACTGGTCTGGTCGTGCCTCGGACAACACGTTAAGCCGTTGGTCCCGGTTGCCATGCGAACATCTAGTGGCAGTCGTTACGGGTTGTTGGAGCCCTCAAAAGTATAACAATTGGTTTAGCTGCAATGCTTCGATGTCGCCTTCGGGTTGTGGAGGTCAGACGGCAGTCGCTTCATGGAAAATATCGAAGTTTAGCCAAAATCAGCAGTTAGACTGGTAAATCCACTCCACCAGACTCCACAGCTGAAAAAGCTACGGATGCGACTGGGATTAACGCTGAGATGATGATAATGATTAATCAATTGTCTATGAAACTGTATACTCTAAATGTCCATGTATCTATGTAACTATCAGTCTATACCGTTTTCACAAACACAACACTGAAACGCGTGCGTGCGGGGTGCCTTTTCTGTAGAATGCGAAAATGTCCAATTTTGGCCACGTACTCAAAACACTATACTGTCTGTACTGTCAACACCACACTGATACTCACGAAACTTTATCGTCCTATAGAATTACAATAACGATACACTATTTTGACACTCGCGGCGCGGTGATACGACGAGTTACGAAACACTGTCAGGGTCTATATCACGATCTGGTTCACAATCCGGCTCTCGAAGGACCACTATGTACGGGGCAGGGGTCAGCATATGCGTTCCGTACTACCCCATGTGTACATGAAGAAACAACACTATTTAAGGACTGTATAAACTATTTATTTTATTATAAAATCTGTCGGTACAAAACACTGTGGTAAACTATTTTATTATGATGGCAACACTAGTAGTATGACGAGTACGGAAATTTACAATTATGACAACACTGACAACACTATCTCACTATGGCGGGAAAGGGATTTAAAAAAACGTAACTAGGAAACTATGACGTGGAATATGGCGGCAAACACTGTCACTATTACTGCACTGCGCTGTTACTATACTGTACTGTTCACTATCACTGTTCACTGTTCACTCGGAGATCAACTGGAACGATAATTCAAAACTGAATAACTGTTACTATACTTCACTGTTGACTATACTATTACACTGTACTATTCACTTTTTCCTCGCAGATCAGCTCGAACGATGACTCAAAACTGAATACTATTTACTATTACTATACTTCACTGTTGACTATACTATCACACTGTACTATTCACTATTTCCTCGCAGATCAGCTCGAACGATGACTCAAAACTGAATAACTATTTCGTGGAAGTCGCGACGCCCCTGTCAGGGGGCGTGGCGAGCGGTGCCAGCAGTGACGGATTAAGACTACTTGATGCCCTAAGCAATCCACGCCTGTGGGCCCCCATATCCGTATGTCAACTAGAATCGTTATTTAAACTTTTACCGCCTAAAAACATTAGATTTTTGTAAAATAAGATGATGAGATGTAACGTACCTACCTTAGAAATGGAGTAAGTGCGACAACAATAAAAACCAAAGCAAATTATTTATTTACTGAAATGCGCCTTGCGGCTTTTTCGGGCATTTAATTCAAGCAAGATACAGTTTTTAACATATCGGACTCTCTCTTAAAACGCGTCAGTTTTCAAAATAGTCCTTAATACTTTTTTTGGTGTGGTTTTTGGTGACTTAAGAGTGAGACGTGATTCGCGATGCCCTAAAGACGGACATTTTTTTTGCTTCTTCTGGTGCCCCCCCAGACGTGATGCCCTAAGCAATTGCTTAATTTGATTAAGGGTTAATCCATCACTGGGTGCCAGGGCTATGCCCCCTGGCCGTGGAGTCCGTTTAATTGGCCCGTTACTACGGGCCCTTCGTTTGATCGGCAACAAGGGCCTGACGAAATGTTGATACGCGCGTGAGTTGCGCGTGTTATATCTATAATCTATAACGAGTCATAGTTCTAATAAAAGTATTGTATTGTGGATTGCTTAAGTTTAGTTGATTCCGAGGGTAGAATAACTTTTATAAAATTATGAAAACGGCTCGATGGTACTCTGAGAGTGGCATTTCCTATAACTACGGTGACTCGTCCCTTAGTAGACAGTCTCCATCGAGCCGTCGAACCGAGCACACTACCAGTAAGTATTCTGAATATTCGTTATAGGCACATAATTCTTATGTGCCTATAACGAATATTCTTATGTGCCTATTACGTAATTTATATTGCTGATATTGCTGATGATTCTAAATATATCCAGTGTGTAATGTTATAAGTAACTATGTAACATAATGTTTCTCCTATAATGTTTGCTTTAATATTATTTAATTACCCCCACACTCTGCAATCCTAACACGCGCGTCTGTGTCAATGGTTGCTATGTGTTTTTTGTAGGCGCGTCACAGAACCCACTCACGGTTCCGCTTGCTTCACGGCACCACGGCGGTCTGTCCCCGCCAGGTGAGACCTCCAGCTACCTGGAGGAAGCCCAGCGGGGGACAACCAGCGACAGAGGTGCCGACTCGACGCCCTACAGACAGCAGCGGGGAAGGTCCCGGTGCGCAGTACCGCGGTGAACAGGCGCGCCAGCGCCGCCACCATACGGTACGGCAGGTGGCGCAGCGCTGTATTTGTGATACCGTCGGCACCGGGAGCCTTCCTAAGCTTGGTGCAGAGGATGACGCGTCTGACTGCGCCCGGCGAGAAGAATACCGGCTCTTCATCGAGAGCTTTTGGCGCTGCGAAGTAGTCTCCCAGGTGTTTCTCGACTGCTGCGACATGGTTGGTGTCGCTGGTCGGGTTGGTCATCCAGGCCAGGTTGGTTCGAGCTATGCAACAAGTAGCATACGATGAAGGAAAGAGATATCCTCTGGCAGCTGAGAAAATACTAAACGATTTTTACGTTGATGATCTTATGACAGGTTGTGAATACGTTGAGGACGGAATGGAAATATTTACCCAAATGGAAAAGATACTCGCCAAAGCAGGGTTTGAATTGCAAATGGTCGAGTAACAGTGATGAGCTTCTGGGAAAAATTATAAATGGGAGGAATAAAGATCGTGCAGAACAGGGAATTTGGATCAAGCAAGATGAAATGTTAAAAACACTAGGACTCACCTGGAATCGAGGATCTGACACATTCCAGTATTTAGTTCAGCTGCATCCAGTAGAAGAACCTGTAACCAAAATAAAAATGTTATCTGACATCGCACGATTATTTGACCCCTTAGGGTGGGTCGCTCCAGTCATCGTAAAAGCAAAAATGCAAATACAAGCATTATGGATCTCGGGAACAGGATAGGATGAAGAAATTCCTATGGAAATAAAAGAGGAATGGTATACTTACCGACAACAATTGCCAGTTTTAGCACAGCTTTCAGTACCGCGATGGTTGAAGACGAAACACAATAACAAACACGTCGAATTACATGGATTTTGTGATGCATCAAAGTCGCCATACGCCACGGTTGTGTATGCTCGAGTAGTCGATACTAATGGTGGAATATCAGTCACACTTGTAACTGCTAAAACTAACGTGGCACCTATAAAAACAGTCTCAATTCCTCGGTTAGAGCTGTGTGGGGCAGTACTGTTAGCAAAGCTCATATCAGAAATATCATGGGTATCGATAAATTTAACTTGCACTTTTGGACAGATTCTGAAATTGTATTAGCTTGGTTTAAGCAGTCACCCAAACATGTGGAAAACCTTCGTCGCAAATCGCGTATCGGAAATTTTATGTATAAGTGAACCACATCAATGGAACCATGTCACATCAAAAAACAAATCCTGCTGACTGCGCATCACGGGGTATGCACGCCTCAGAGTTCATACATTTTAAAATGTAGTTGGAAGGTCCTGAGTTCCTCAAAGATGCAGTAATTGTAACGGGTAAACTGAAATCAGTTTCAACTATAATGGAGGAACTAAGGGTACAAGTATCAGTGAATACCGACGACTTTATCTGAGATAAAGTCGACGTGAGTGTGCTTATAAGTGCTTATTCATCACTAGATAAGCTATTGCGCATAGTAGCTTACAGCAAGCGGTTTCTCGAACTGAGAAAACTAAAGACCACAAGGAAAGCCTTCAACTATATTACCGCAGAAGAGCTCGAACTAGCGTCAGACACACGCATAAGGGTTAGCCAAAGCAAGGCATTTGAAGTGGTGATCACCAATCTAAAAAATGGGGAAATTTGTAAGGAGAAGTTCTTAAAATCCTTAAGTCCTTACCTGGATTCCAAACAGATCTTGAGGGTGGGCGGTAGATTGGAATGTTCAGATCTGGATCAGTGTATATTGTAACTTGTGATGTTTTTAAATGAGAGTAAACTTTAATTCGTTACCCAAATAGTGTGAAGGACATAATGTCCACAAAATGTCCTTGGTGGGCGGAATTTACAGCCATCTATCAAGCAAATCAATGTCGCAACAAAGATAATAGGTAATTTTAGTTTTCTTAGTGACAGATAGATGGCACTTTTTATTTGAGTCGTAAAATTAGAAGAAAGTAAAATGAGAGTATGTAGTCTAGAAAAATAAAGTTCATTTTTTACCCGATGAAGGCCAGCCCGCGCCGCAGCTGAGCCAGTAAATATAAATTCCCAACTATGACCTCTGAGTTTGTTTCGGACGTTTCTTCTCAGAGCTAGTACTAGGAAACGCCGCGGTCATCAAACCGAAATAAAAATAAGAATTCGATCCAGCCGACCCCTGCTGTTCTTCTAGCGACACCCTAAGCCGAGGTTCGTACCCCACAGGGGGTGCCCTTAGCGTGTAGTCGCTTAGCTTTTAGTAGCCCTGGCTGGAGGCTTTAAATTCACTTATGGCAGTCACAGGATAGTCCGGTTAATAAAGTTAAAAAGTACATTTTATGTATGCAGGTAGAATGAACATTGGATTTAGTAACCTATGTTTCATTTTTGATCTCAGAGCTTGAGACGTAGGGACCCGTAGTGTTGAATTTCGCATGACCTACCAACCAGTAGGTCATGCGAATCCTCGGGCTTAGTGAGAGTCACGTGACACTACGGGTCCCTACGCTTTCAGCTCTGAGATCAAAAATGAAACATAGGTTACTAAATCCATTGTTTATTCTACCTGCATACATAAAATGTACTAAAATGAACCTCCTACATCATCAGCAGCAGCAGAAAGTTCATTCTACCAGTTCGCAACGTGAGCGAGCACCACCCCTAAACCCTCACGAAGCCCGAGTTTAACAAAGTGATTTACAATATAAAGGGTCCCAGAAGGTACTGCATCCAAATTTCTATTTCTTAATCTTAACAACAGTTTGTAGTTTCCATATTCTCAAGCCAAACTTTTCTCTTCTCAAAGTCCTTTGGAAATCAGGCGGGATTGCGGTCAAGCGCTGGTCTATAACGTATAAAAAAAAAACTGGGAAAAATATACAATATGTAAAGAAAACCCTGTCCGATCCGTGAAGGTATTGTTAGGTATCGATAACTGATTCTACTAATGCCCACAAAGAAAGGCTAAACTTAAAAAAAAATCCTCCTAAAAAATAAATGTTATTTCGCAAAAAGAGGTAACTTAATACATGTGCGGTCAGCAACCCCTTCCGCGGGCGGCGGGGGGCAGGGCACGCGGCACCTGTGACGTGGTCGCGTCGCTATTCGCTCATAATAATACCAGTGTTGGCACTTTTTAAAAATTACCAAATTTCGGGGAAATTGTAATTAATTCCCGGGAAAAAAAGATTATTTCAAAATTCATTAGTATTGTTACTATGATGATTATGTAAAATTTTATATTATATTTGGTCAAGTGTTCACCTAACCTTTATTATCCTAATGGGTCGGACAGGGTTTTCTTTACATATTGTATATTAACATAATCTACAATGAAGGTTTGAACATTTCATATCCATTAGCATCATGACCATGATCATTGATCGAGACTACACAAGCTATATAAATATCACGGAAACAAAATGTTAAATTAACTATGGATAATGAAAATATCGACATGATTCAACCACTGTCGCTTCTAGTTGAAACTTGTAAATAAAAAGATTCTTTATTAATACTTATCACTTAAAAGTTATGTACTGCATGTCACGCAATATTGAACCTTATGCCATCGACATAAGGTACATTCGTAACATTGCCCCCTTCTTAGTCGTGCTCGTCCCGAGCATGATTTGATTCATAATAGCGAGCTAGGCGGTCTACGTGTACGATCTTCAGCTTCCCTCTAGGTCCTTTCTTTATCCGGTAGGTGACATCGTTTATTCTGGTTACTATCGTGTACGGACCCTCCCATTTGGCTTGGAACTTTGGACTCTTTCCTTTTCTCCTAATGGGATTATGTAAGCATACCAAAATTCCCTCTTCAAATCCGGGCACGTTAGCTTTGCGGTCGTATCGGATCTTCATTTTCTCGCTGGTTTTAAGACCGCTCTTTCTCATCTAGTTTACGCCGCAGGTCGGCCACATAGTCGACGGCTAGGATAGGAGTATCGGGGGGTGTACCGGTTAGTGCATCTATTGGTAGCCTAATTTCTCGGCCGAAGTTGATTTTCGCCGGTGTGCAATTTGTGCTATCGTGTATTGCTGAGCGCTATGACATTAAGAAGAGTGGAATGTATTGGTCCCAATCTCTTTGATGTTCTTCCACTACTTTGGCCAAATGATTCTCCAACGTCTGATTGAATCTTTCGACCATTCCATCTGACTGTGGGTGATATGGTGTTGTACGAGTCATAAGTAATAACATGCGTATTTATTAGTACTCTGTATCCTTAAACCCAATATCCATGCATAGAAGATCCTATCCAATATCCATCCAAATTTCCCTATCCTAAAAATTTGATTTTTACCAAGTTTCCTCGTTTTTTAACCGACTTCAAAAAGGAGGAGGTTACTCAATTCGACCGTATATATGCTTTTTTTTTTTATTTTTTGTTTGTTCGCGCGTAACTTCGTCGTTTATGAACCGATTTTGATAATTCTTTTTTTGTTGGAAAGAAGACATTCCCAAGGTGGTCCCATGATAAGGACATCAGGGTCTGATGATGGAAGACCAGAGAAATCAAGGGGAACTTTCAAAAATCGTAGGGGCGATTAGTGCATTTCTTAGTATTTTCATTAAGTATTTAAAGCACTACAATTTGATAAAGGTCTGGAGTAGATCTGATGGTGGAGCCGGAAGACAGTCGAAGGAACTCCTCAACAATTCACAGCAGCTACCTCGTGTTTGGGCTTGATTAATTTGTATTGATAAGAACTTTACACCTAGATGGGTTGTGACTGTCATAAGAGCTCTGATGATGAAAACAAAGGCCAGTTCCGGGAACTCCTCAGCGGTTTGCAGTAGCTACTTTGTGTTTGGTTTTAATTCATTTATATTGATGAGAACTTTGCACCCATTGGGTTAAAATAATGGTCTGCAGTACCTAAATCTGATGATTAAGACCATAGGCAGTGAATAATTCATAAAGAACAGTGTAATATTGTAGCATAGTGGCCACATCATGTCTTTCGCTAAACCACTCCTAATCGGCCACACGCGGGAAACGAAAGGAGTTAGATTAGTTAGGATAAGTTTAGGATAAGTTAGGATTAAGTAGGATAAGTTAGAAAAATACTTTAAGATTTCGACTGAAGGACTTGTATCCATGGTCATGAAATAAAATTAAAAAAAATATATAGAATAATCGACGTCGGGACTCGGGACTTTTGGCGGGAATGTCAAGATGAGTGTCACGCTCATATTTCATTGGACTTTCAAAATTATTTATAGTGTTGTTGTTAAAAGTGCATTCAGAAACATAAAGAACAGTGTAATATTGTAGCATAGTGGCCACATCATGTCTTTACGCCAAACCACTCCTAGTCGGCCACACGCGGGAAATGAAAGGAGTTAGATTAGTTAGGATAAGTTTAGGATAAGCTAGGATAAGTTTGGATTAATTAGGATAGGTTAGGATAGAAGTTTACTCAAGAAAATATTTACTGGAGACTAGGCTGTATGGCGTACTATGCTTTTGCCTTTTCCGTTCAGAAGAACGGAAAGAATTGAACCAAAAAAAAAATAAAAAATCGACGTCGTCTGAGTTGTCAAAGAAGTGAAAAATGAAAATCCGTATCTGATACTCTTTGAGCTAAACGATGCTTAATATATTATAATGTACTCTGAAACGATGGATAGACTACCAATGTGTAGAATATGTTTAGCGGAGAATGTTCGCGTGTGTATAGTGGCCAACAGAAACTTGCGCAAACTTTATGAGACGCTGACTAGTATTCCAGTAAGTTGTTATTTACAGTAATTTTATTTCTGGACTAATTATGTTAACTTGTTTTGCACCAGTGTATCAAATTTAAGGACAGCAGTTCTAGCACAGTCTTTTTCTTAGACAGTTAACTTATCTGGTCTGAACTTGACTGCATTTGTTCAGATAATAAAGGAACTAAAGATAAGCAAAATTAACTACATGATTTAGTTACCCACATAAACATAACACCAGCTCTATTCAGTTGGCATGCTCCATTAAAGTAATACAGTTTTACTTGTACTCTTCATTTTCTTTATTTGTGTTGCCCACTGTACTGTGGGTGTAATTACAAACATTTACATTCCCCTAAGATACAGGCCTAGCCTAGTTTAGGGGCCAGGGATAAACCTATTGTACCTACCTATTTGTAATGCAGTTTTAATGTACATGAAAAGTGAAAAATGTATTTTTGTCCCATCATCATCAACCACATGAAGTCCACTGCTGGTCATAGGCATCCCCCAAGGATTGCCAAAAAGAACGGTTGGACGCGGCCTGCATCCAGCCCTTCCCTGCGATTTTGGTCAGATCATCCAACCACCTAGTCGGTGAGCGTCCGATGCTGCGCTTGCCGATATGTGGTGGCCATTCAAGAGCCTTTCTGCGCCATTGGCTATCGGCACTACGAGTTATGTGCCCCGCTGCCACTTCAGAGAGCTAATCTGCTGGGCTATGTCGGCGACGTTAGTTCTATTGTCTCAATAAATATTATCATTATTTAAATTCGCATACTGAAACAGACATACCCGGAACAAGTAGCTACCTATAGACAATAAAAATTTGTTCTGTGTGGGTTCAATTCCCACCCGTGAGATGCACAGTGAATAAGGGCCACTAACCCATTACACAAACTGTTGTCTTAATTCAAAAGATTCTCATTTCAAGGAATGTTTACGTTTGTAACCAGTGTTTCTCATTCTAAGTGAATAATTGTATTCTGTTTTTGAGATTACTTCTCATATTATATTCTTATATACTTTTAATTAAACTTAGTAATATTATTAACAAATTATATGGGGGAGACTTGTATTACACTTGTCTATTAACTAAGACATGGTTTTTCTTTAACTTTAGTTTGTTACTTAGTTTATTTAATTTAGAAACTGCTAGTTTCTGGGAATAGTCTTCGTACAGTTAATACACAGTGTGCCAACAGTGAGAATGGTGAGCAAACTACTGATTACATTAAATGGAGACATGTCTACCCTATGTAGGTGGAGAGACTTTTTTTTTTTTTTTTTTTTTAATCTTGTGTTTAGAGGCTTCAGTGCACTCAGAGTGACTATGCCAGCCTCATGGGATCA
The DNA here is from genome assembly GCA_017933935.1 of Sesamia nonagrioides. Lineage (NCBI taxonomy): Eukaryota > Metazoa > Arthropoda > Insecta > Lepidoptera > Noctuidae > Sesamia > Sesamia nonagrioides. Next base: position 1,053,809 of record JADWQK010001571.1, read on the forward strand.
ATCCCAGTGTATCCACACACACATACACATCACACACTCACACATCACATACACCACACACACCACACATCTCAGCATAACATCTTAAAATCTTACTCTCACGCTCACATGGAGAGACTTAAAGATGTTATTAATTGTATCAACAATAATACACGCATATAAATTATACTCCACTGTATAGTTCAATATTGAGATAGATTCATGATATCACAACTTCATACCTTAATGATATTAGTTATATGTTTAATATGAATAATCCTTATTCTTTTTCATAATAGTAGATACATGACAAATGTTGTTGCAGTTTATAACTGAAGACAGTAGACCAATGCTTGCTTGTGTCTTCTGCTTTGCTAAATTAAAGCAATGCCACCGATTACTGCGACATTGTCTGAAAGCCGAAGAGCTTTTTGCTCAGAAGATAAATGACAAATATGAGGTAAGATATTCTTTAACAGCCATTTATTCTTATATGTATAAAGCTGAAGAGATTGTTTGTATGTTTGAATGCGCTAATCTCAGGAACTACGGGTCCGATTTGAAAAATTCTTTTTGCGTTGGATAGCCCATTAATCCGGGAAGGTTTTAGCCTATATAACATCACGCGGCGACCAATAGGAGCGTAGCATAACTAAGCCACGCGAATGAAGTCGCTGGCAGTCGCTAGTAATTTCTAATTTCAGTATAATTTGAAAGTGATTCCTCTGAAGCTCATACATTAGTGTTTGGATTTTAAACCATTGCATGTGGCATAACAATATATAAGCTTTTGTCAAATATATGCATACAATTATGAAACATGCAATATAAGACATACAATATTATTACCTGTTATTCTATGTTATGAATGTCATGGTGGCCTAGTGGTTAAAACACCAGCCTCTCAAGTATGAGTGTGCGGGTTCGATTCCAGGTCAGGCAAGTACCTATGTAACTTTTCTGAAGTTATATGTACTTTCTAAGTATATCTTGGACGCCAATGACTGAAGGTGAAGGAATACATCTTGAGGAAACCTGGACTTTGGGTCTGAAATCGTCAACCCGCATTGAGCAAGCGTGGTGATTACGCTCAATCCTTCTCTGTATGAGAGGAGACCGGTGCCCAGCAGTGGGACGATAAAAAAGGTTGATGATGATGATTCTATGTTACAAAGCTAGTACAGTGGTCAGTTAAATTGGTAGCATGACTGACTTGCCAGGATACTTTGGAAGTACTACACGGTGTACGAGGTGTCCTCACATAGGGCACATTTAAGTGATTTTAGAAACATATGGAAGTTTGTGCTTCTGACACTGATGAGCAGCATATTTTCCTAATAATAATAATAATCATCTCCTTACAGCCCAATCCTGTAGTGAATGAAAAACACTTTGAGATATTTGGAGGACTTGTTAAATCTCCAATAGAACAGATAAATGTTGTTGATGGCATTGCTGTTGGAGAGGAATTGCCAGCTGTTTGTGAGGGACCAGATGATGTTATTGAGCCAAAGGAGGAACACTGTAATGATGGTATGTTTTAAAAACTAAAATAATATTGTTAGCAAATAATATCTTTAAAAAAATTTAATGTGTCAATTAATTTTATATTTATTAGACAATGTTTTGAGTTATTTCAAACCTTTGCCAGTGTTAAGTTTTAATCATCATAATAATCTTATTCCCCCTTATTCACAAACGTTGCCTTAAGTTATGCAGTGATTAGTGATTGTTTAACCATACATTTTTGATGTTTGCATGTCACTTAACTTTAATCAATGTTTATGACGTTAGGCATAAACTTCTTTTGCTTGACAATAATTTTACGTTTTAAGTATACTTTTATATAAAAATCTACATAAACAACTAATATACTGGACTTCAATAGATATATGTTAAAGAAGGAAATAAGTCATTGGCTATTGCATCAGGATTATGTAGCGACGGAAAATCTGTTAACTTACATCTCTTAATATAAGATAAGATAGAAGATATACATACTCAAAGATCACGTCTCACACTAATATCCAAATATTATAGATTTACTATATTCACAGAATCACTACACACACACACACACACAGACACATACATACACACACACCCAAACACATACACACACCCACACACATACTTACATACATGCACACACACACTTCCACACACCACAACACACACATATACATATAAAAATGCATGTCTGCTGTCTCTCACTTTTGCGTTACTTGGGATCATTTTAATTACAATTTCATTTCTGTTATTACTTTTTTTTTTCTCCCTTCTTTTGTGTACACCTGTTAGTTCAGTTCACTGAACCCTATCTTTTAAGATACAGGCGAGTCCTAGTGTAAAAGAAGATAGAGGCTACTATTGCATAGTAATTATAAACTTTCCTTTCATGTAAAGTGCTATGTATTTTTTTTTTGTGAAATAAATACTTTATTATTATTAAATTATTATGAATAAACAGCATAGTATTCAAGGGGTTTATTCATAAGCGATGATTAAAGTAAACTGACAGTAAAACGTCAAAAATGTATGGTTTAAGATTCACTAAAAGGAAAAAAAAAAAAAACTAGTTAACTTTAAGCAACTCTTATAAATATAAGTGGGTTGGTGTCGTGAAATAAAAACAAATAATACACTTCATTGTTTTGTTTACTTACAGAGCTAGAACCTGAAAATTTAGACAGTAGTTGTTTAGATGTAGCAGATATACCACCACACTGTTCTCAGTCAGATTTAGAATATGAGGTCCCTTTAATGTTCTGTAAATTTGAAGTGGAAGATGAAGAAGTATCAAAGAAAAAAAGAAGAGCTACTGAGACTATACGTAAGTATTATTTAGGTGTATAGCTAAGCAGACAAGCCAATGGTTCACCTGATAGGAGGTGGCTAGTGTTACCTAATAGGCCTAAAGAACGTAAGTGGTTAAATGGGTAATTTTGAGTTCTATCCATAGGACTGTTTCAAGTACTTTTTATTAGCTTACATCATTGATATAATATAAGGCATATATAATATATTCTAACAAACTAACAGAAAAAAATGTGTCAAACAGTGTGAGCACACAGTGCCAGAACACATGCATATATTTTTATTCTGTGTACATTTCACTACAACAACGCAACTAAAGCATAAAGAAAAGATAGCTAGTGTTTGTCGTTTGCGCCTAAATGGAAACAAAAGACTCTTACCTCGAACTACCCTTACAGATCTGCGATCCAATACGATAGCGGGGCCTTACATACTAATCCTTAATCTAAATCTTATATAAAATTGTACACTTTAAGTAAACTTAAACTTAACCTACATTGAAGTTACATATAATATGTAGTGTAACCTTTGCGAATTCACTCCAGTTGCACCCCAGTACATCAACTCTCTCATGAACTTCGTTCACTACCCGCATGGCTCTAATAAGAGGACATTTCGCCAGCAGATTGGTCCTGCGCGAGGACCTTCGCCTCCAGGTACCAGGGCGGGTATCCAGCCAGTAGGCAGGCCGCCTCATAGGAGATCGTGCGATACCCATGTATGACTCTGACGGCCATCACTCTCTGTGGTTTGCGCAGTACAGCAATGCTGCCGGCCGTAAGGTCAGAGGCCCACACCGGGGCCCCATACAGGGCCATCGATCGCACGATTCCCATGTAGAGCCGCCTGCAAGCGGCGCTCGCCCCCCACAGGTTGGGAAGCAACGTTGAAAGTGCCCCGCATCACGTCTGCCCTTTTCTCTGCCAGTGTCACCTCTGGGACGTTGATGGCGTTCTCTTCTGTAGATTCTGTGGCTGTGGACAGAGCCATCGATAGCGGCGTATGTTCCGCTCTTGCCGGGAAGAGGGCTGCGACCACCTCCTCCAGCAGCTCGGGTTGAAGACTCCGTAAGTGCCGCGCAGTGTGCACGCATGGACCATGGCATGGACCCATCGCATATTTGCGTCATCGCCCCGCGAAACCACAGCGCCTCCTGTTCGACGTCGACGGGTCCGGAGGATGCCAACTCCCGGATCCAGGCCTGGACAATAGCGGCCTCATCGCGCCCAGCGCGGACCGTCTGCTCCCGGGGCTGATTTTCCGCGGCCGCCAGCGGTCTGAGCGGAGACGTCGAAACGGATATATCGATGATCCGACAATGTCTCCACCTCCGCGGCGACAATGCAGTCGCGGACACGGCTTGCGAGAGCGGGTCTAGCAAACGAGACGTCCACTATAGACCCGCCCCGCTGTCGCAGGCACGTGTGAATCGAGCCCCGATTTAGCGCGGTCAAGCCAGTCGTGACCACCCACTCCTCCGGTACCTCGCCTCTATTGTCGGTCACAGGGGACCCCCACGCCGCAGACTTGGCGTTGAGATCCCCCGACACTCGACAAGGAATGTCTCGAAGTCGGTGAGACTCTTGTTGGGCGAAAAATACGCCCCAACCGTACCAATACCGTCCGCGAGGGTGTCCACCCAGCCGTGACCTCGGGACGGGTTGACAAGAGCCCCGCCAATGATGGCCAACAAACGGTCCAGATCTCCCACCCAGTTATTCCTAGGCGGAATGAAATATGGTTCAGCGACCACAGCCACGTGAATCGACCACTCTGCCATGCTCTGAAGTAAAAGATCCTGAGCTCTGGTGCAGTGGTTGATATTGCCTTGGAGGAAATGGTAGAGCGCCGTTATGCGCAATCCATTCCCTCCGCACTATTCTTAGGCCGGGAGTCGGCCGAAGGGTCACCAAGCTGTGGGGAGTGTAAAGAGTCCCCGGCAGGCTTGACAACCCTTCCCTTCGATTTTTGGGTGGGCGCACCACAGGCATTCTGTGCCCAGCAGGCCTCTTTGCAGCTGTACAGAGGCTGCAGCACTGGGCCGCCTTGTGGCCGGCCTGGCCGCAGCGATAACATAGTTCAGCACACAGTTACTTCAGCAGTGCACCGTACCCTGATGTGTCCAATATCAAGATAACGGTAGCACCGCAAGGCCCAGGGTTGCAGCAGCTTCACCCTCGCTGCAACCCACCCTACCAAGAGACGCTTAGTGTCGGCGATTCTGTTGGCCACCGCCACCGGACATCGCACCCAGATCGCGCCGAGTCCGGAAGCATCGGCGCGGTTCTCGCTCGTCCGCACGTCCTCGGGGGACATCCACCAACTCTGGCAACGGCTGCCACAACCTCATCTCGAGCCGTTGCATCGTCCAGTCAGTCTATCCGCAAATCAGGGGTCTTCGTCGGCCTGGATACTCGAACGTCCTCCGCGTTGAGGACCTCCCTCAATCTGGTGGCCAGGATATCCGCCTTCTCGGCGCTAGATGCACTCGACACCTCAAGTAACCGCGCCCCCGTCATTGTTGGCCTCATTTTAAGGCCGGTCTGTGTGCCAAGATCAGGGAGCGCGACTTTCGGTCTAGCCTCCATCAGGACCGCCTTGTAAGTCAAGCCCTTTTTAATGGCTCCGGGCTGCAGTGTAATGACTACAGCCGAGGAGCGAGGTTCTTTGGCCGTAGGCGGTTCCTGCGCCTTCTTGGGTGCCGTTGCTTTCTTGCGGCGGCCCTTCTTGACGACAGTTGTCCACGTCTCCGTGGGTGCGGTCACCGGAGGTGCGGTCGTCTGGGAAGTTGACGGGTTCTGCGCAGGTTTTTTGGGCCTCCCCAGAGACCTTTTAAGCTCCTTTAGATTTACCGGCTGCGGATGCCGCGACCGACTTAGCAGGGTCCTCCTTTCTACGCCTGTCTGCAGCGAGCGGCGGTCGGAGATTTTATGCCGGGAAGAGCCTCGTCTCCAGGCTCTGCAGGTGGGCATTTATGCTGCGGACGATTCCCTGAATATCCGTATCCGCAGACGGCAGGGGCAGGGGCCGGTGACGGAGCCGATGGTGGTGGGGTCACAATGGGAGCGGACACAATGGTAGCAGGACGCCTCTGCTGCCATTCCGCAGTCACATTGATTCACCCTCGCTATTAGAAAAAATATGTCTAAGAGTACCCCGATGTAATTCTCGCTTACGAACATTGTTTTCCGTGCCCTTTTATAGAACCATATACACTAGTAACAATTTTTTTAAGCGCAGTGTTAGCACTTATAATGAGGAATTTAATGACTTGGACATTTTTAACACTAGTTTATGTGTCTATAAATCTAAAATTAAGAACAAATATTGTAAACTTTAGCAGTAAAATACCCATATCGGATACATTTTGAACCCTCATTTGTGCATTGCCATGTTGTTGTAAAGGTCTTCTGTTGTTTCTTTTTCTTTTGTTACTATTAATATTTTTAACTTTACTTGCAACTACAGAATAGGCTACTTAAAATTGGTGCCTGCATCCTGTTATAATATTAATGTTATGGAACTCTAAGTCCATATGTATCTAATTGAATTGTAATCATTGATTTGTAAGAGACTGTTTGTTTCCTAAATAAAATAAAATAAAATGAAGTCTTCGAGCTCAGATCTGAGACGGCTATTCTCCTCCCACAGCTTCGCCGTCTCGTCTCACAACAACAACACTTTTAGTAACTCTTTTAGTGGCACGTTTGGCGACCTTATATGCGTCGCGATCTTCAGGAGATGTCCCACTCTTACGACCGCTCTTAGAGACGTCGAGCACCACCCGCACTGTCCCAGCAATAGCTGCCTAGATCCTGTCCCAGTGGTCTTGGACAGTTTGCTTGCCACTTGTCGACGATAAGCGACGCCATTTCATCAAGCAGCCACCACCGGATCTAGCGCCGGCACTCCTCTACACGTCTATGTTGGGCCTTGACGCAGAGGTCCATGACAAGGAGACCGGGTATGATTTTTCAGTTAGCTTGTTTGCCGATGTGGTGTCTCCTAGTTAGTAGGAAGTCGATCTGGGTAGCCTTCGCCCGCTCTGGTAGGTTACAAGGTGCTCCGGTTTCTTTTTGAAATAGGTATTCACAATTGGTAGGTCGGCGGCCGCACACGTTCGGAGAATGTTATCCCCTTCCGCGTTGCGGCTACCGTACCCAAAGCCATCACGAACACACTCAAAACCGTTACACTCCTCACCCACATGACCGTTCAAATCACCACCTAGAACGATTCCCTGGGATAACGGGATCCCGCGAGGCAATCCTTCGAGCTGGCTCTAGAACAACGTCCTTTCGGCGTCACCGCATCCGACCTGTGGAGTGTAGGCACTCATCATGACGCTATTAAGCAACTTAAATTCAGTCTCATTGTTGCATAAGTGTGATGAGTAGGTAGTGGTTGTCCTATGTTAAACTTAAATACTGTAAATTTTTAAGGTATTCTCTCTACGGTCTTCATCATCAGATTTACTGCAAACCATCATTATAACACATATGGGTGTAAAGTAGCCATCAAATATACATGAAATAAATCCAAACACAAAGTAGCTACTGTAAACCGTTGAGGAGTTCTCAGAATTGGCCTTTATCTTCATCATCAGAGCCCTTATAACAGTCACAATCCATCTAGATGTAAAGTTCCTATCAATACAAATTAATCAAGCACAAACGCAAAGTAGCTGCTGTGAATCGTTGAGGAGTTCCCTCTACTGTCTAGGGTCTTCATCATCAGATCTACTGCAGGCCTTAATTTTAACCCACACGTGTGTAAAGTACTCATCAATATAAATGAATTAAGTACAAACACAAAGTAGCTACTGTAAACTGTTGAGGAGTTCCCAGAACTGGCGAAAGACATAATCAGAGCCCTTATGACAGTCACAACCATCTAGGTGTAAAGTTCTTATCAATACAAATTAATCAAGCACAAACACTAGTTAGCTGCTGTGAATCGTAGAAGAGTTCCTTCGGCTGTCTCCCGGCTCCCTCATCGGATCTACTCCAAACCATTATTTAATTGTAGTGATTTAAAATACTTAAAGAAAATTCTTAGAAATGCACTTATCTACTTATGACACACTTAGTGTGAACCACTTTTAGATGTGTCTTACTCTAACTGTATACTCTAATCAAAACATATATTAATTAGTAATTAATATCTAGAGACTTGGTGCTCTAGGTGAATCTCTACACGAGTCGTCTGTCCAATTTGTCTGGGGTATTTATGAAACGCACAAAGCGCTTGTGTAAATTATATTTATTCATCTGCATATCTATATTCTTCATACATGTAGTTACTAAATTCCCTTACAGAGACGACCGCTGTGAGGGAGCCAAAACAGGACACACGAAGAACAAAACAAAAGGATGCAACAACAGCCGATCAAACTACAAAAGACAAATCAGACTCGAAAGTTATTCGGACAACTCAGAAATGGACGTCCAAGCCTGGCACATATTTCAAAGAGCCTTTCATATGTAATCGAAATAGTTCTACCAATGTAAAAAAAGATTATAAATGTCATATTTGTCAGCGTATGTATACACAAAAGCAAACGCTAATTATTCATATTCGTACACACACTGGTGAAAAACCTTTTAAGTGTGATGTATGCCAACGTAATTTTTGTCGAAAGCAAATATTAAAAAATCATATGCGTACACACACTGGTGAGAAACCTTTTAAGTGTGATGTATGCCAACGTAATTTTTGTCGAAAGCAAATATTAAAAAATCATATGCGTACACACACTGGTGAGAAACCTTTTAAGTGTGATGTATGCCAACGTAATTTTTATCAAAAGCGAATATTAAAAAATCATATGCGTACACACACTGGTGAGAAACCGTACAAGTGTGATGTATGTCCACGTAATTTTAGTAAAGAATGCAATTTAACAAGGCATTTGCGTACACACACTGGTGAAAAACCTTATAAGTGTTATCTATGTAAAAGTAATTTCAATCAAAGCAGTCATTTAAAATCGCATATGCGTACACACACTGGTGAAAAACCTTATCAGTGTGATATTTGTCAACGTCATTTTAGTCAGAAGAATACTTTGACAACGCATATACGTAGACACACTGGTGAAAAACCTTATCACTGTGATATTTGTCAACGTAATTTTAGTCAACAGATTCATTTGACAAACCATATGCATACACACACTGGTGAAAAATCTTATAAGTGTGATATTTGTCAACGTAATTTTAGTCAAAAGTGTAATTTGGCAAACCATATGCACACACACACTGGTGAAAAACCTTATCAGTGTGATATTTGTCAACGTAATTTTAGTGAAAAAGGGAGTTTAACAAGGCACAGTCGTACTCACTGGTAAGAAACCGTATAAATGTGACGTTAGTCTGAGCAGTTATAGCAGCAAGGTTGATTTAACCTTTTGAACGCCCATCTGTATAATACGCGTTGAAATCGTGCATACCTAAACTTTACTGAGAGGATAAAACGGCCGCTAATAGAGCTGCCCATGTTTCCATAAAAACACATCGATAAAAGATTACGAGAATATTATTTTTTAAAGTTTGTTATGAATTTTATGGTCTTGGAATTTAAGATATATTTTTTATTTCTTGTAATAGCTAAAAGCTATTACAAGAAATAAAAAATATATCGAATTATTTATGTAGTGTTAGAGCCTTGTTACACGTTTGCAACGGAGGGAACATATTCAAAGAAATCTTAATATTCACGATGGACTCCCGGTGCGGAAGAATTATGCTATACATAATCCTACCATCCCTTCCTATTATAATATTATTAACACAAATGTGAAAGTGAAGGTGGACGTAAAAATCATTAAACAGATGAAATTTAAGCTGATCGCACAAGTAAAGTACGCGCCGCATTTTAGAATTCGTTGTATGCCATGATATGAAACCTTGTATATTTATCCGCACCATACGCGCCGCATTTCGTAAAATACGGTAGGCAATATGCAACCCAATTTTAAAATACGGCGCGTACTTTACTGACAAATGTGCGATCAGCTTTAGCACACATTAGTACAGACGACAACACATCAAGCTACTACAATCCGTCAGATTTCTTTATATGATTTTCAACCTTATCTCCAAAGTATTAAGCCTCAAGGCTGATTGGGAATATTTGACAGCTTCGGGTAGCTTGACCTGGTGTCGTCCGTACAAGACCTGGATTAACACAGGAAACTAGGCAGGAGGATATGCGAGTGAAACTGTGGGGCTATAGCTAGTTTTATATAATAAAGTGTTGTAATATGCAAAAAATATACAATAAATTCTATTTCAGACTTCGTTGACGGAATCGTCTTAAATAATAGAGCCTAGAGGGGTATAGTTTCAAAACCCATTAAGTCCAGTGACGTTAAAAATCCATGAATAGAATATTTGTGATAAATTGTTGTAGCATTATTTAAATAATTATGTTTCTATGCCTTTTGACAAATTGATCGCTTCACAAACGTTTTGTAACTTTTTCATTAAATTAACATGAAAAGATGGAGTTGTTAGAGACATAAAAATATTACTTACTACGTGTAAAAAATGGACTTTGCGTGTTTTGAAACTATATCCCTCAATATTTTATACATACTTTAAATTTCCAACACCGAAGGTAGGTGGTTCTAACATGCAGGATGATTGTGGATTTTAATTAAAAGTCAACAATAATTTAATTATAACAATGTATTTAAACAAATCAGTCTTATTCTTTCCTGAACATTACAATTCTGTTCAGGTAATTTCTATACGAAAAAAAATCTACCTTAACAAGTTAGATTTTTCTCCATAATAATTGTATCTCAAATTGATTCACAGACGACAACACATCAAGCTACTACAATCTGTCAGATTTCTTTATTAGATTTTCAACTTTATCTCTAAAGCATTGAGGCTTAAGGTTGGTTGATTGGGAATATTTGCCGTCCGTGCCTACACCTCTATTATACTTTTGAATAATAAATATCTATGTTTTGTGTCATGTTCACAATCCCCAGAATCAAATATTTTTTTTTAGTCCGGCCTAAAAATCTACAAAAACAGTTTTTAATATTTTTTCGACATTTCTTAAAATGTTTAAGTACAATTTTTTTTTTATGGATAAACCAGAATTAAGTAATTACTAAAAACTTTTTTTTATTCTCATTTTAAGTAGTTTTGGGGTTCTGCACATTCTGCAAGCAAAGCAATTGTTTCCTTTAAATCTTTGATAATAATACTAAAATAAGCAACTTTTGTCGTCTGTGTTCTAACTTTCTCATTAAATGTCTTTATCTTCTTGGACTGTCTTTGAGCTTTTTCCTTTAATTTCTTTATTGTTTTAAAATGGGGTATCTGAACTCAAATAAAAATAAGCTTTAACACATATAGAAGACAAGCATGAGATATCTTTCACCATCTTAATTCAGTTCACGAGATCTTATCAATGACATCAGTTGGATTTGTAAATAATGTTGAAAAATTGAAGTCATACCGATAAATCAGGTGCAGTGGATGTGCTAGCAGATATATTGCGCGCGGATGTGCTACTGACTAAACCTAGCGTAGCGGATTGCCAAGGATTAAATCTATGCCACTCCTCTTTAAAATATCCCCAGGCTAGTTTTGAATGGTAGGTATACAAACAGCTTTGACCTGCAAAGATTTAACATTAACGTAAAAGTGAAGTAATTACTTAAAAAATTAGTTTGGCTCTTCAATAATAGTGGTCCTACTATTTCTATTAAGGAAAAAAGAAGTACCAGATTAGGGGCACCACATCCAGATATTAATTGAAAGTTTGTTTGATTTTGATCATTATCGACTAAAATTCTTAACATATTTGATCGAATTGCAAGCTGTAAAAAACCAATACGTTGTCAGTATTTTTGGTGTTTTTTGATTTTTAATTAATCTTTACATTTTTTTTTATCTTATGACCACACTCTTAACACATTTTTACATCACTCTTTGCAAGTGCAGCAATGATGGTGCTGTTGGGGGCATCATCAGTATTTATCAGCCACAACGCAATCATGTTGGACAATTTGTAACACGTAATGTTACTTACCAATAAGCTTGGTGAAGGTAAAGCATCGTCACACTATGTTACTTTATTCAGCGTCCGGTTGAAACATGATTCTTCATAGTAAAGGGAATTAATGTAAATCGTTTTAGTTAACATCTTTAAATTTTCAACACCAAATGTTTCCAGCCAAATTTTGTGTTTAAGTTTATCAGCAGGCAGCTCTGAAAATAAAAAACAAAATAATAAGTAAGAATATACTATCGATAAAATGATAATACTATCGATAAATACAAAATTGTACAAATGCGCAACCCTAGCCCTTCAATAACAACAAATTGATTTCATTAAAAAAATAAAGGAAAAACGGAAATATTGAATTTTTTACAGTTGAAACTTGTAGATAAATAAATAAGCATAGGTTTATTATCTAAATATAAAGGTATTTCAGCAGAAATTAAGTACGTACTGGTGTAAAGTTATGTTCGGGTAATTACCGCTTCTTTTGATGCCACATCCTATTATATTGCAGTTGGGCACTTTGCTATTGACTATTTTCATTACAAAACACAGTTTAAACGCAACAATACTGTAAATTCCTCGAAAATTCACAAATTTTATACACAAGCAGTGTTGCCAACGCAAATTTTGAGGCGGCCGTGTATCTATGGTAAAAAAGCCGTGTTCATAAGGAAAAACATCGACTGTCGGCCGTGTCTTTGCCAAATTTTTGTGGAGAAAATAAAATGACCTTTATATTGAAGGAGGTGGGTAACGTTCTGTAATACGGACCCAAGGTCCGTATTCCAGAAGGAAACTCAAGCATTGATTCTGCTTAAGCATTACTTAAAACTAGTTTCAACCAATCAAATGGCTTGAAACGAGACTTAAGTAGAGCTTGAGTTTTGAGTGACGTTCTGTAATACAAACCGATGGTCCGTATTCCAGAAGGAAACTCAAGCATTGATCTCTGTTTAAACATTACTTAAAACTAGTTTCAACCAATCAAAAGGCTTCAAACGGGACTTAAGTGGAGCTTGAGTTTTGAGTGACGTTCTGTAATACGGACCTAAAAGTTACGATATATTAGAACTTGCGAAAAGCCGTAAATTCTGCTACGGCCTTAAGGTGAGGGCCGTAGCCCGTAGATTTAGCGATTTTCTGACCTAAAAGCCGTAGTACACGGTAATTGCCGTAGCAATGGCAACACTGTCACAAGTCAAGAGCATTTGACAGCCGACATACCACTTAGCGAGGTAACAAAATGGCGAAACCGGCCGCAAATAGGTATTTCAATGATGTTGGAAATGAAGGGTTGCCATTACAGTAACTATCAAAGATAGTGCTGTTCAATTTACTTACGCAAAATCATTAAAATTAGGAAGAGATAACAGTATTTTTTTTTATTTTGGCGTCGATATGCCTCATATTTGTATAACTATTTTTTCTATAGTCAAACATTTCAGATCCATGTACTTGTTAAATCAATGAGCGCGGTGTTTTGATCACAGTTAGACAGTTAAACTGTGATCAAAACAGCGCGCGAGCCGAGCGAGCGAAGCGAGCGTGGCGCCGTAGCGGCCGGTGAAGCGGCAGAAAATCAAATTCATCAGTCCATAAAGTAAAGTTTAACCGGAGGGTGTTTTCTGCCGGTGTGACTGAGTTATAACTTTTGATGGACAAATCGTACCTAAGCGTGTCTATAGCTTATACTCGGCTCTCCCAGTTGAAAGATATACCTACCCAACAGTCCACTGCTATAATTGTTGTCGCTTTGGCTATACCCGCACCATCTGCAGATCAAACCCTAGATGTTTTAAGTGCGGTGAAGATCATCCAGGTGATGGATATGAAATCACCTGTGAATTGTGTCTGTGTTTCGTGTATTGGCAACTAGAGATGGGCAAAGGGTTTAAATCCAATGGGTGGAAATGGGTTAAAACGGGTTTTTTGGGTTTAAACGGGTTTAAACCCGAATAAAAACCCAAGAAGCGGGTCTTTATTTATTACTATCACTAATATCTTCGATTGTGGACCTAACACGACTTAGGTACTTCTAGTGTTTTTTGGAGTATAAATATCACTAATAGTGGTGCATTTAAGATCACAGCAAGTTTGACCACTTACTTTTCGAACGTGATATTTCAACTGTATTATACAGTATGTTAAATAACAGAGGGCGTTCCCTTAAACTCGTTAATATATATCATTAATAGATTAAAATAAAAATATCAGCATAGAAAAATAAGCATAAAAAAATCCGAATAAAAAAATATTCTAATTGGAAATAAATTTGAAACCTCCTGTTTTAAATCAAAATAGTAGTCGTCATGTATAAATAAATTGCGACGTTGCCGTCTTTCATGTTCGCGTGTACAGTGTGTTTCTTTTACATGTCAATTTAAAATTTTTATTGAATATTTTCTTATTGGAAAAAATTTTAAAACATTTTGTTTTCGAATGGAAATATTTTTATTAGCATGTATGTATGCTGTACTATTTCGGGTTAACGGGAACGCCCTCTGTTAGTTAACATACTGTATAAACAAGTATTTCATCACAGTCCATTCATTGTATGATCAAGCCTATTTTAAAATAATAGTTACAGTAGTTTAAGACATACACTTTACTGCTGATTTAAGAGTCCATCCTATGAATTAACATTCTTCACTACATCTTTCAAGGGTATCCAAAAAAATATACAGTACTCGGAATATAACTTGAACCAAAATGTCGGCCGTTTCAGATTTTGCGTTCCAGTTTTCTCATTAACCATTGCAGTTTCGGAAATATATAATGTTACTCGAAGTTATGTGGTTACGCACAGTCCTGCACGCCGTATTCTGGCATCACATTTCGATATAAGACCCGAAAATCAGCTGTACTGCGCCGCGTACTGTATAGTGAGGTGGAGGTTATATATGAAGACGTCAGTAGACACATATATACCTCTTAAACCCACTACATTGTTGTCATGGGGGACTTTTACGCAAAACTCGGCATGCGAAAGGCGGACGAGATGAAAGTGGGGCAATTTAGAGTTGGAAATCGGAATCCCCGAGATCAGATGCTAGGACTTCATGGAAAAGGATGGAGTCTTTGTGATGAATTCTTTTTTCAAGAAACCATGGTACCTCAAGTGGAGCTAGATTAGCACCGATGGTGAGACCAAAAACGAGATAGACTTCATAATATCAACGAGAAGGCAAATGTTCATCGATGTCTTCGTGCTCTATGCGGTTTAAACCGAGAGTGATCACCGTATTGTTAGAGGCATCTTGAACCTCAACATTAGGTTCGAACGCTCTCGATTTATGAAGTCTACGCTCCGTCCAGCATCAACCCAGCTCCAAAACTCTAAAAGCTTTCACATCGAACTGCAAAATTGATTTGAATGCCTCTGTGAATGCGTAGATGTGGACCACTATAACAACAGGTTTGTGGAAACTGCATACGGAGGGGTCCAAGTTCTTCAAAACCTTCCCTTCAAAAGGACAGAAGAAGATCTCCTGTCCCACCCGTCGGCTAATGGAAGAAAGACGGGAGGTGGTCTTAAAATCCCCTGATAACGCTTTGCGTATCAGATGCCTTAACAGACAAATCTCAAAGTCTCTGACTCGCGATATACGCCAATTTAATACAAATTGTATTAAAGAGGCTATCAAGCGGAACAAAGGTTCCAAAGTGTTCGCAAGTGATTTGTCTGTTCGACAGAGCCTACTTGCGAAGCTGAAGAATGGGGATGGTAGGATCGTCACTTCCACCCCGAGCTTTTTGGGTGAGATTGAGAAATTCTACGGAGAGTTATACACATCAACACGCGCACCTGTTGTGAGCCTGGCCAATGATCCTAGAGCCAGACTAACCCGACACTACACCAACGATATCCCGGACGTCAGCCTGTTCGAGATTAGTATAGCCCTGAAACAGCTCAAGAACGATAAGGTGGCTGGAGATGATGGAATTACGGCTGAGCTTCTGAAAGCGGGTAGCAAACCGGTTCTCAAAGCGCTTCAGAAGCTATTTGATTCCGTCATTTTCAAAGGCGAAACGCCTTCGGCATGGCACATGAGCGTGGTGGTATTATTTTTCAAAAAAGGTGATAATACCTTACTGAAAAACTACAGACCGATATCCCTCCTGAGCCATGTCTATAAGCTGTTTTCTAGGGTCACCATGAATCGTCTCGCTCCGCAAAGGCTTCATATAGCAGGCTTCCAAAAAGGCTTTAGCATCATAGACCACATATATACGCTGCGGCAAGTTATACAGAAATCCGAGGAGTATAACAAACCATTATGCTTAGCGTTTGTGGAATATGAGAAGGCCTTCGATTTGATCGAGTCTTGGGCGGTGCTACAGTCTCTCCAGCGGTGCCAAATTGACTATCGACACATTGGAGTGAGTGTTTGTACAAAAATGCCACCATGTCAGTCCGTCTCCAGCATCAGGACTAGAAGCCGATCCAACTGCAGCCTAGAGTGAGACAAGGAGATGTCATATCTCCCAAATTGTTCATTGCTGCGTTGGAAGATATCTTCAAGCTCCTGGACTGGAAAAGACTTGTCATCAACATCAACTGCGAGTACATAATTAATGTCCGTTTTGCAGATGATACAGTGGTCATAGCGGAGACCCTGGACGACTTGGGCAAATTGCACAATGACCTCAGCAGAGCTTCCTAAGTGCGTCTAAAGATGAACATGGATAAGACGAAGATCATGTCGATCTCTCATATCGCACCCACTTCAATTCTAGTTGGTTTCTCTGCACTCGAAGTTGTTAACGAGTATACATAACCATATATACCTGGGACAAACAGTCCAACTTCGAGAAAGAGGTGTCTCGTCGAGTCCAGCTCGGCTGGGCAGCGTTCGCGAAGCTACGCTACATCTTCGCGTCATCCAAGATACCACAGTGTCTCAAGACTAAAGTCTTTGATCAGTGTATGTTTCTAGTGACGACTTACGGAACTGAAACGTGGTCGCTCACAATGAGCCTCTTAAGAAGGCTAAGAGTTACACAAAGGGCGATGGAAAAACCTATGCTCGGAGTTTCTCGGCGCGATCGAATCAGAGATGAGGAGATCCGCAGAAGAACCAAAGTCACCGACATAGCTCTTCAAGTCGCTAAAATTAAGTGGCACATTGCTCGTAGAACCGATGGCCGACGGGGTAGTAAGTTTCTGAAGTAGCGGCCACGTACCGGAAGATGCAGCGTAAATAGGCCCCCAACAAGGCGGACCGATGACCTGGTGAAAGTCGCGGGAAGCCGACGAATGTGAGCAGCACAAGACCGGTCATCGTATAAAGCCTTGGGGGAGACCTTTGTTCAGCATTGAACCTCTATAGGCTGAAGAAGAAGAAGTATAGTATAATATAATCTAATCTAAAAATAGCCTTTTTTTTCTTCAAAAAACGGACGATGACTCTTACTATTACAATACTATATAATACTGACTATAATATTCACAAATATTTACATTTACCGTGTTTAAATTATAATTAAAATAAAAACCCGGTGGGAGGGAATAAATGGGTCTTTATTGGGTTTTAACCCAGTAATAGGGTTTAAACCCGGTTGTTTGCCCATCTCTATTGGCAACCATTTCGCAAATGACAGTGCTTGTCCTGAATTGGGCTGACAGAAGAGCATCAAAGCTTTGATGGCTGAAAAATCGATCTTGTATGCAGCAAGTTGGGTCTTCCCATCGATTTCTGGATCATATGCTGATGTCTCCAAATCTTTCTCATGTAAGAAACTTACTATAAATAAACCTCAACCCCTGTCTTCAAGAGTCATCCCAGTAATCCAAAATTCATACCACATAACAGTTCTTTTAAAACTAAAATCCGATACTGCACTTTCACATGGCTATGATAAACAGATCCACCTGAACCTCCCCAAAATTACTTGTTTTCCCCATCTAAAAATGGCTGTGCTCTTCCATTGGAAGCTCCAGAGCCATTGCTCCACAAACAGCGGGATAAATATACTATATATTTCGTTTGTGGAGAGAAATAATGAAGGGTAGATATTCCTATTAGTATTGGAAGTTCTCCATGAGGCTGGCATAGTCACTCCATGTGTAGTGAAGCCTCGTAAAAATTTAGATTAACAAAAAAAAAAATAATCACAGAAATTGTCATGGGTGATTTCAATTATCACCATTACTGCTGGGGATCAGATACTTGTGATAACTTTGGCATTGGCTTGCTGGGTATATTGGATGAACACAATTTTTATGTAATGAACATAAAGATGGTAATGCTACTTGTAGATCTTTACCTGGTAGAATAGTAGCTTTGTTGACTTAAAATTCTGCTCATCCAAAATAGCTAGTCTTCTCATTTGGCGTCGCTTGGATATGACATATGGAACTTGGAAGTGATCACTACCTCATCATAATTGTATTTCCTTCCAAAAGCATTCCTTTTAAAGTTTCCCCCCCTTATTTTAAAACACCAATTAAACTCAGCAGACTGGGATTTATATTCTAAAATTCTAGACCTTAGGATATCCTCCCTCCCAGAAGTTAACTATGTTAACGCCTAGGAATGTCTCCTATCCTTCTCCTCCAACATTGCTTTCACTGCTGATAATTGTTTCCTATCCAACCCTTTTCTGGTAAACTCCCTCCCCCGCCATGGTGGGATAGGGAATGCATAGACAGAATGAGGCTGAAAAGACAGTCAATGGCAATATGAACCTGGATAATCTCATTCCCTTCAAACAGAATTGGCGAAGTCCAGGAAACTTCTAAAAGGAAAAAACGCGAAAACGCGGCTCCGTCCACCCCGGTTTCGGTGGTTTGGCGAATGGTGAAACATTTTAGGAGCAGTTTAGCACCTGTCTCTTGTAACAACCCTACGGAAGAACTGGGATACCAGTTTTTTTTAAATCGCTCCGGCTTATGTTCCAAATCTTGAGGAAACCAATGTTGACTGAATGCAGACAACATTGAAGAACCAATGAACATGCCATTTAGCTTGGACGAGATGAAAGCTGTGCTTACCCACGTCAAGGACTCCGCGCCGGGAGTGGATGAATTCCCGTACTCCTTTATTTCTAAAGCTGGACCAAAAACTCAGAAATATTACCTGGACCTAGCTAATTTCTGTTCTAATTCTGGCTACATTCCCACAGAGTGGAAGGTTCAAGTTGTCATCCCGATTTTAAAACCAGGCAAAGATCTGAATGATCATTGTTCATACAGACCCATTGCCCTATCGTCCATACTTATCAAACTATTGGAACATTTAATTAAAAACCGATTAGTGTGGTTGGTGGAAAACAGGAGACTGCTTCCAACGACTCGATTTGGCTTTAGGAAAGCTCTGGGCACAGCTGATAGTGTGGGTATCATCACGTCAGAGGTCCGGCTGGCCCTTAGCAGAAATGAATCTGTGGTTGCTGTCTTTCAGGATATATCAGCTGCCTATGATTCCGTTTTCCCTAATCTCGGCAAAAGTTGCACGACCTAAGAATCCCCGCTAGGAATTGTCGCATTATTGATAGCATTTTTACCAATCGCACCATTCAACTTAGAATACCAGGGGGTGCCTCTGAACAAAGATCGGTCTGGAGAAGACTACCTCAAGGATCAGTTCTTAGTCCCCATTATACTCTTTCCTTAATTCCAACTGTAAGATCCTTTAGTATGCTGACGATATTGCACTAATGATGTGCGTCAGTTCCATTCAGGATGCCGCCCATTGTCATTAAACCAATGGCTACTTGAAAATGTAAAGCTGTCATTTTTACATGCCAGCCTCCCATAGACCTAAACGTCAATGGTCAATGCATTCCAGTCGAAGATAAGGCTGGGTTTCTGGGAGTAACCTTGAACTCAAAATTGTCACGGGTTGATCACATCAGCAACACGATCAAAAAATGTGAACGTTTCGTATCGTTCCTTAAGGCTTTGGCTGGGGTGTGGTGGGGAGCTCACCCTTATACCCTTAAACTGGTCTATAATGCTCTGAGCGGAAGCGCTATGGATTACTGCAGCTACCTACTTGAGCCTTGCAATAAAGAAGCGCTAAAGCAAGTAAATAGCATCCAGTCCAAATGCCTAAGAATTGTGATTGGGGCTATGAAATCATCTCCCATAAACTCCCATAAATGCACTTCAAGTAGAATGTGCAGACCCACCCTTACATCTTAGTAAACAATACTTGGCAAATCGATTCCTAACTAACGCTTTTTTCCTCTAATCCCATCCCTTGCTCCCAATTTTAGAACAAATTGACCTCTCTTTTAATAATTCTTCCTATTGGAACCATAAAACAGTTCCCCTATTGATAGATCCCATATTGGCTCTCTGCCAGTACCCATCTCTTCCGGTCTCCTCCGCTGCATACGAGTCGATTTATTATTAAGCAAAAGTCGGTTTAGGTTTATCAAGGAATTCTCAAAACGCTAGAGAGGACTTCGAGTCAACTGTCAAGCGTTATTGGGAAGGATGGATTTTTTTTTCACTGATGCTTCAAAATTTTCTGAAACTGAATGTACTGGGTGGCACTTTATTTTCAAAACTCTAAAATAGCCTTACTTTTCCAATGTCCACCAGAAGCATCAGTCTTTACAGGAGAGTGTGTTGGTATTTTAGAAGCCTTACACTATATTAAATCCCATCAGATAACAAGGTCTGTAATTTTTCCAGAATCCGCGTAGTAGTATTCAGGCTGTTAAACAAAATCAATTTCATAGCAAAATTAATAGTCAAAGCATTATGGATATAAAAAACTTTTTTGTTATTTGACTGCTACCAAAACGGGTTGGACGTTGAGATAACCTGGATCCCCGGTCACTCGGGTATTGCTGGCAATGAGAGCGCTGTTTCGTTAGCAAAGTATGCCACATCGAATCCGGTTGATCAAAAGCACTATGTAGCGCATAATTACGATTTACGGAATGGTGCCAGACCCAAGTTACTTAAGTAACTCGTGGATTGAGACATGGAAGACGACTTCTAAAATCAGGGGCATCTACGACGCTGCCATACAGTCAGAGGTTCAGCGTAGGCCTTGGTTTGGATTGTTGTAGCCCAGTGTTCCTGAAAAAGATCCACGTCCGGGATAATTCCTGGTGCGAGTGCGGTTTTGAAGATGGCACTTTTAGACAATATTTTCTTTTCCTGCTCCCGAAATAATAAATCTTTTGACCTCTATTCAAAAATTCCCAAAGTTAACATCCCTCTTCCAACTAATTTTCATACCCTTCTCCCCACTTCTACCCTAAATTAATAAATCTTTTGGCTAAATTTCTACATGAGAACGAGTTAAAATTTTAATTACTGCGTAGTTTGTGTGTAAATAGTCTTAGTCTGTATACAAAGTGGTGCTGACAATACGACAATAAATTAAACATCGTGTACTAGCCCCGCACGATGATATTGCGATTGGGGGCCATCTTGGTGACGTAGTCGAACTCGCACCGTCGGTACCGTTCGCAAGTTCAGTCCGCGCTTACCCACTTACGCACATCGAATATTTTTGTTAGCTTTTTGTTTTTGTTATCCTGTTTTATTGTTGTTCTTGAGTTTTGTTGTTTAGTTTTGTTAGCTGTTACTCGTTAAAATGAGTAAGAAATTAATTAATAGTCGTGCTCGTGAAATTATAATTAAAGTGGACAATTATTTTGTTAAGGAGAAAGAGGACTGTAAGTTAGTTCTTGAAAGTATAAACCATGCTTTAAAAAGTGCTTCGGACATTTTAATACCGAAGCAACTGCTTATAGTTATTAAAAATATTTTGCAAAATTCTATCAAAGTCACGGAGTGTGTGGCATGTGCCACAGGCGTTGCAAAAAATACTGTGACGAAATTGATACGAGAGCATGAGTCAGCAACAGCCAGTGGCAGCAAAATGAGAACTCCTACTAAAGGAAAAAGACAAAAGAAGAAATATTTCGACGGGTTTTCCTTAACAGCTTTAAGAAATATTATAGATTCAATGTATACGGTGAGGAGAGAAATACCCACAATGCGCAAAATCTTGGCGGCTTCAAAAGTAGACCTTAATTATACTGGTAGTGAAACTACATTAAGAAAAATAATTAAATGTGATTTAGGCTACCAATTTATACGATGCTACCAAAAAAGACTGGCCCCAATTTAAAGACCCCAAATTCAAGCGTGGAGGGCTAAATATTAACGACGTATGAAAGAAAATTACTCGCTTGGTGAAAAATAAAAGACAAAAGACCCGTTATTTATCTCGACGAAACGTGGATACACGCACACTACACGGTAGAAAAATGTTGGCAAACAGCAACCGATGGAGTGAGATGGAACGACAGCCCCGGTCGCCGATGGATAAAGAAGTTAAAGCGGTTTTGTTGACTATGCCCTTTTAATGTTTAAAGCAGATACCAAAACGGGGGATTACTATGATCAAATGAATGCTGAGAATTTCACCAAGTGGCTTACAGAAAAATTAGTACCCAACATACCACGCAACTCCAAAATTGTGATGGACAACGCCCCTTATCACAGTAGGGATGAGAATAGGCCACCAAGTATGAACAATAAAAAACAGTTGATTGTTGAGTGGCTACAAGATCACAACATCGACTTTCCCAACGACAGTACAAAACCTGAACTGTATTCATTAATTAAACGGCACAGACCGCCGAAAAATTATAAAATTGACAATTTATTAGCTGGCAATGGCCATGAAGTCGTTAGATTACCACCTTACAACTCCAGATGGCCTCAACCCCATTGAGTACATCTGGAACCTGGTAAAGACGAGGGTGTCAGAAAAGAATGTGTAGCAGTTGGAAAGTCGCATTGAAGCTCTGACGTTGGAGGCGTCGGAGTCAATAACTCCAGATGACTGACGAAAGGAAGTCAATCATGTTAAACGGCTTGAAGAGGAATATTGGAATAAAGATCGAATAACTGACGAGTTATTTGTCATAAATACGGCGACGACAGTGAATCGGAAACGACAGACACAGAAAGCAGTTCTGATTCGGAAGACTATATACATTTTTTTAGATATTATCCTGGTTTTATTTATAAGCTGATAGATGTAGGTAGTAATTAAAACATGACTACTACACAGTGGACTCTAGTTCAATTCCCGCTCGCAAATTAACAGAAATGTAGTTAGAAAAAAATAGTATACATGTAAGAAAGATATACGAATAAGTATATTTTTCTTACGTCTACAAAAATTATTTCCTTGAAATTTTTAATAATGAAAGTTTGTTTGTCAGAATATGGGTGAGTAGGTAACCCTTAACCCTAATATTAATTTATACATACACTCTTTATAAAGAGTGTAATAAAATTATATAATACAAATAAACCCTTAACCCTAATATTAATTTTGCATTTAACATTCTTTTGCTAGCTGTCCTTTTGTGTGACAGATGACGTCACAACGCTGTTATTGTGACAAGGTTCCATCGCAATATCATCGTGCGGGGCTTATACCTCAACACATTCTCAGTCTACCCATAAAAAATCATATAAATATATCCATTAGTTTAGTCACAGGAAATAATTTCACATTTTCTACATGATGTACATGTTGATAAGGAAGCGATTACAGGTTAATGACCGGCGCATCCTGCGGTACCAAACTTTAATAATAATGGCGCGAAAAAGCAAATCGATACAGGATCGCGCTGTGGCCGATCGAACCGAGTGAACCAATATTTTTAAAGGATGTTCTATTCCGTTTGCAATTAATTATATGCGATTTAGTTTGTTTAAAATTTTCATTTTTTTTATTTTTGATGCTAGGTTTTTTTCTATGGTTTAGGATTATTCCTATGAACCAGCATTGTTCATGTTTTCATTTATTGTCGTATTGTCAGCAGTGTCAGCACCAATATGTATAGTATATGCTAGTTTAATTGTTGTCTTATGTGTCCCTGTCCCTGTACATTCGATTTCTTGTTTTACCGTAAAATGGGGTGTATAGACATAACTTTTAACTTTAAAGCTGATTTTCTAACATATTCTCTATCCAAGCTGTTCTTAAAGCATTTTGTAATGGCGAGTCTCCTTGTAATTTACCAAATACTCATGTTTAAAATATGTAAAAATGCGTTAGTTACTTGTTATTTAGGAAATTGTAGGCCATTTCTATTTAACTGGAAACTGGGGTCAAAAGATACGAAAGAGGGGTGAATAGAAATAAAACGCTAGGGCTGTCAAAACTTATCTTTACTATAGGTATTAATTGAGTATAAGGTACCTTGTAGTAAGTACGAAGAGTGGAATGAAAGAATGTATCGGTATGAGTGAAAAAAAATTAAGTTTATTGTGTGTGTTTTAGTCTATTGTGCTGAGGTATGCTGTGTTTGAAGATGTGTTATATCTAAGTAGGTATTTTTATCCTAGGAAACAAGACGGAAAACACAAAAGTTTAAAATTATTTAAAAAAAAAAATAATTAAAAGAATTCTCCAAATTCCAACATAAACAATAAAATGCTACAAAAGAAACTACGTATCCATATTTGGTAAAATATCTTAGGTTTGAGATCAAGTAGGTATTACAATTAGGTACAAATTACTAGTAAATAATAAAAATCACATTAGGGCTTAGTTTTGAAAATCAAAATATTAGCATACTACTCTAAGTCCATCAGATCTTTCAAAATATCAGCGTCGTTCTTATACTAACTGGGCCGTCTAGAAGTGCTTGCAGTTTTATTTGACGAAATTTTCTTTAATTCAGAATTACTTACTAAGGTATCAGTAAGAATTTTAATATTTTTCGATTTCTTCTCACAATTTTTAACTTTAATTCCTTTTTTTTATTTATTTTTTTAAGAGACAACCGATTGACAACCCTAAAAATTGCGTTTCTATTAGCCCCTGTTTCGTTGCTAATAACCCCTCACTCGTATCTTTTCACCCCTTTCTTCGTGTCTATTCACCCTAAAGGCGTTTCTATTCACCCCTCACTCGTATCCATTCACCTCGAATTCAAGGAAAAGTAACAGCATCCAGATTTTACTTAAAATAAAAGAGATACATTTGAATATTGACGCTCACCTTTCTATCCGTAAAAGATGATCAACTAAACTATATAAATACACAAATTTGCCAGGAGATAACACTGAAAAACATAAGTTAAGCAAAAAGTTTTACACAGCATAAAATCACTCGTAAGCGCACATTCACTTTACCGCTTTTTTCCTAACTCTCATTACACTTGACGTAAATTTGTGGGTAGCCAGCATAAAGGAAAAATGTTGCCGTCTAATAAATAGTAGAAATGAATATTTACCAATAGCTTAGAGAGCCTCTAGAGACAATTTTATCAAACTTCCAAGTTTGTGTCTATTCACCCCGCGATTTCTATTCACCCCATTTTACGGTACTAACCCATGTGTTTGTCCATGCAGCTTCACTCACAGAGTACTTTTATTATATGGCTACACTGACACCTACCACGAAGTGAAAAGTTCGACGGCCTGCCTCTGTTTGCTGCCGTCATGAGGCTATCATTGTCTGAGATACCTTTGCCTGCTCAGTGTAATGCACAACAACAACCACGTGACACTGACCTGACACTTGACAGCAGAATAGTCGGAACCGGCTCGGTTGTCAAAATCGAAAAACAAAAAGAGTCTGAGCTAAAAGATGGAAAGACTACCAATGTGTAGGATATGTTTAGTGGAGAATGTCCGCCTGTGTATAGTGGCCAACAGGAACTTGCACGAACTATATGAGACGCTGACTAATATTCCAGTAAGTTGTTATTTTTAGAGTTGTTATGTGGACCAATAATGTTGATAGTTTTGCACCAGTGTAGTAACTTTAAGACAGCTTTAACACAGTATTATTCTTGGATAGTTAACTTAGCTCCACTCCATTTCATCATCATCTTAGCGTTAATTCCAGTCGCATCGGAAGCTTTTTCCAGCTTTGGAGTCTGGGGTCCGCTTTACCAGTCTAATTGCTGATTTTGGCTAAACTTCGATATTTTCCGTGAAGCGACTGCCGTCTGACCTCCACAACCCGAAGGCGATATCGAAGCATTGCAGTTAGACCAATTGTTGGATGTTTGAAGGCTCCGACAACTCATAACGACTGCCATTAGATGTTTAAACGGCAACCGGGACCAACGGCTTAACGTGCTTTCTGAGGCACAACCAGACCAGTGCAAATATTCATATTCATGCATTGATAAAATATTAAACTAAGGTAGATATGTCACTAGCGCACTAAAAATGAAGCGTACAAAAGGAAGTAAGTCCTGTATCTCGCTTAATTCACTCTCGATACACTCGTAAAAACAAACGACAAACACTAACAGCGCAAACGACAAACACTAGCTATCTTTTTCTTCTCTATGCTTTAGATTGCGCCCCATCTCACTCACACTGTACCAGTGTATGCCGAATAAAAATATGCATGTGTGCTGCTGCTGTGTTCGGCACATTTTTTTTGGTCAGTTTGTTAGAATATATCGTATCTGTTTAATATTTTATCAATGTATTCATGCATACAAATATTTGCACTGTGCGGGGATCGAACCCGCGCCTCCTTGCGCAGCGTTCACTACTGCTATACATATGCCACGGAGGCTGTCAAACTCTTAATGACTCCATTTGATTAGGTAATAAACTAAAGTTAAGCAAAAAACTACATGACTTAGTTACCCAATTAAACATAACACCAGCTCTATGTAGTTGTCATGCTCCATCACAGTTTTACTTGTACTCTTCATTTTCCTTTTTAATGTTGCCCACTGTACTGTGGGTGCCATTACAAGCATTTAAACTTACATGCTCAAACAGACAGACCCGGAACAACTACCTGTCATACAAATTTGTTCTGTATGGGTTCAATTCCCACCCGTGACATGCAGTGAACAAGCGCCACTAAGCCATTACAAAAGCTGTGTTGTCTTAATTCAAAAGATTCTCATTCTAAGTGAATAATTGTATTCTGTTTTTAGCAAGATTATTAACATATTATATTGGGACTTGTATTAACTAAATCACATGGATTTTCTTTAACTTTAGTTTGTTACTAGTTTATTTAATTTGAAACTGCCAGTTTCTAAGAACAGTCCTCATACACAGTGTGCCAACAATGAGAATGTTGAACAAACTACTGGTTACATTAAATGGAGACATATGTCTACCCTATGTAGGTGGAGAGACCTAAAGATGTTATTAATTGTATCAACAATAATGCATGCATATAAAATACTCCACTGTATAGTTCAATATTAAGATAGACTCATCGACTGTCCCTATTAACATTGTCGTATGTGCATTTTTGCCATTTCCTTTTTATTTCATTAATCACTCTTAAAAAGTCCCTTCTTTTAGTAGATAAAACGAAAAAAAGAAAAATATTAGTAATTTTCAAAATAACCACGTTAACACTGTCGGATATTGTCATAACCGCCAGTTAACAATGACGGATCTCAACTTGCGACAATGTTTGCGGGGCACGAGGGGCGGCGGCGCGTGCGGTTGTGCCAGTACTGACCATGTTACACGCACGTTGTATGAGATTGGGTGGCTAAAGATATTTTTTATTTTACCTTTGTTCTTTATAACAATCATAATGTGTACAAGGTCCGCCCGCTTAATAAAACTAGCCACTAAACAATCTGAACAACATTATGTGGATAAAAACAAGAGTATGGAGTTAAATATTTTGAGTAATGCAGATGAAGATGAAAAAACAGGCACTTAAAAATTTATTATTATTTTACTACTAACATAGCTTTCCGAACATGATACTAATTATTAAAAAATAAACTATTTAATATTTATTTTTATATTTAAAGTAAATATTTAATAAGTTCAGTTAAAATTGTAGGAAGTGACATAACCAACATTGTTAACTGTCTTTTATGAAGTAAAATATGTCGGTAGTGTCACATCCAACATTGTTAATCGTTTTTTGTGAGATAAAGTATGTCGGTAGTACCAGATCCGACTTTTTTGGTAGTTTTAATTTACGTTCTATTTGTCGGAGGTGTTACTTCCACCTTTGTTAACGGTATTTATTTTAAAACGTTTTGTTGAATGTGGTATATTATTATGGTATATTGTTTTATTCACCGGTTTATTATAATGTTTTTAAGTTGCTGGTGGGTATTTTAATGATAGTTTTATAAATAGTCATTATAAAAATGTATTTTGTCGCGTTTGTGTCATTTAAACTGGTTTATTAGTTCTACTGATAGATGTAATTTTTACGAGACAAGGTACATAAAAATATACGTACTTTTTTATTTATTGCTATATAAAGTATCTAACTTCTGTTTCAGTTAATAGAGAATCTCCATTACCAAGTGGTTTGCAAAATGAGTTCATTAAGTTGAATGAAAATATGTTTGTTGACATTTTCAATGGAGATGCAATTCCAGAAAGAGAAAATAATGAACCCACTGTTTCTCACCACAAGCCATCTGAACCATCTGTTTATTTTGAAATTCCTACTGAAAGTAATGTTGCTGTTAACCACGAAAAAATATTGAAACCACCAATACCGTCCCCATCTTCTCATGAAAATAGCAATGACGCCTTCAGTGTCACGTATTCTCAAACTGAGTTCACAGTTTCAGAAAACGTGGCACCACCGCCACCAAACTTGATCAACCACGACTTATATGGACACTTACCTACACCTTTAGCAAAACGTGGCGCAAATGAAGTATCTAGTTGTCTCTATCAGTTAAAAAAAATATTTCGGTTCTGGTCAGATAATTGTGCGCGGCAAAACAGGAACCGCATTGTTTTTGCTCTTTACCTTATAGCGGCGAAAGAATTTGAACCCATCGTTTTATGGAGAAGGGTCACACCCAGAATGAGGGTGATAGAGTCCATTCAACTATTGAGCTTGCTAGTGATCGCAGGCTGAATTATGTGCCAGAAGAATGGTTCTGTCTGGTTCGCTGGGCTAAAGTCGAAAGTAACCCTTATGTAGTGAAAGAGATGACAACCTCTGACATATTTGACTTTAAATCACTGCTAGCAAAAAAGAATCGGTCAATAAACAGTGACAATGAGAAAATTTAGTTGACTCGCTTAAGAGAGGTGACAGGTGACCGTACATGCACAGCAGTATAGGATTGAATATAAGTATAATTTTGAAGATGACCCGTAAACTATAATAGTGTTGAGATCTGGTAACCGAAACACTGAAAGGCTGTCTCGTGAATTTCAAATCAAGCAGGGGATATTTCTATCAGTCGTAATAAATATAAAGATTTCGTTAACATTTGTCAAAGTGTAGTAGTTTGCTCGGTGGTAGGCCATAACATCGGCTGCCGGTAGAAGTTATCACCCACCAGACAAAGTCTTGCCGCCAAGCGATTCGTCGTGTTGCGGCATGATGTCTGGTGAAGCTGTACGGAGGACGGGTCTGAGCAGTAGTGTTGCGATGTGTGCCGGGTACGATGCGTCAAATGTTGTTGTGCCGGGAGTTTGGTCGTGGAGGGTCTCCACATCAATCTTCCTCTGGCGCAGCATCGTCGTTGGTCGTGTTATTGGGTCTAACATTGCACCACCTCGCTCAACTGCCATCTTCCTTCCTATTCACTAAGGTTTTTTAAGTGAATGGGCTTAATAAACTAGCGCGCTTTACCATCAACGATTGCATCACTGCTTACCATCAGGCGGGATTGCAGTTAAGCGCTAGTTTATAATTATTAAAAAAAAGTGGAGTGATTCTGGAGAAATATCACAATTTTTAACAAAACTTAAAATTTGATCAAAATGCCCACAAGTCACATGAAGACACTGATGAGGACGATTAATTAAACTATAACTCTTAAGACTGATTCTTATTTTGTTCCTATATTATAATAATAAAACCTAAAATGTGATAATAATGTGCCATTGTTAAAATAATGATAATTGATACTTATTAAGACTGATTATTTAATTTAAAGAGTTTTTAAAATAGAGTTGGTAATTTTATAAACTTTTAACTGAATCTAAGATTGTTATGTAAGTTATGCCGATTTTATTCCTTATGCTCATAATAATAAGGTGTTTTTGGGAAAGATTATGTAGGTGAAGAATTTTATAAGGTTTTTGTTTCATCTGTGTAAGTCACACGATTTTTATTTTTATCCTTTTGACGGTTTTTATTAATTACTAACAAAAGCCTTTTGATACTTTTAAGGCTGTGTTAGCTGTGTATTGTGAAGTCAGGTTGTTTTATTTTTTATTAAACTTCTGGAGTTTTTTTACTGATATTAATTTGATAAGCTTTCCGTTTCTTTATAAGCTCGTATAAAATTGAAGTTGTTTTTTTTATGGTCTTAGAGTTTTGTTTTGATTGCTATTGATTTTTGAAATAAATGTCTAGTTACAAAGACATTTAAAAATTGTTTTATTTATAATTTTGATTTAGATACGACAGACATTGGTCTAGAATTTTCAATTAACAGTTACGTATGTGCCACTTCCAACAAATAATCAATAATTTTATACACGTAACAATGTCGTATGTGGCACTTCCAACAAATAGTCAATTTGTTTGTACATGTAACATTGTGGTATGTGGCAGATCCGACAAAATACACTTGATTTGATACGGTTAAAAAAGTCTTTTCTGACTTTTAACATACTTAGGAAAGCAATAATAGTAATTTATTATCACATAAATAAACTTTTAAACTTGTGTTATAATTCTGTTAGTTTCTGTTAACCTAGTTCGTATAATAAAAAAAATATCAACAATTCAAACTTTGTCGCGCTCTCCTGTAAAGTAGTCGATTTTCACATCCGACAATGTTAATAGGGACCAACGTCATGTTTAAACCTTAATGGTATTTGGTAGGTGTTTAATGTGAATAATCCTTATTCTTTTGTAAAAAAGATAAATAATAAAATCAAAATAGTAGATACATGACAAATGTTGTTGCAGTTTATAACTGAAGACAGTAGACCAGTGCTGGTTTGTGTCTTCTGCTTTGCTAAATTAAAGCAATGCTACCGATTACTGCAACAATGTCTGAAAGCCGAAGAGCTTTTCACTCAGAAGATAAATGACAAATATGAGGTAAGATATTCTTTAACAGACATTTATTCTTCTTCATCTTGTATGTCTGATAATTGTCATGCATACAATATTATTACCTGTTATTCTATGTTACAATAGCTAGTGCAGTGGTCAGTTAAATTGGTAGCATGGCCGACTTGCCAGGATACATTGGATCTACTGTACTGGAAGTGTCATCACATAGGGCACTTATAAGTGATTTTAGAAACATATGAAGTTGGTGCTTTTGACTCTGATCAGCAGTATATTTTCCTAATAATATAATCATCTCCTTACAGCCCAATCCAGTAGTGAATGAAAAACACTTTAAGATATTTGGAGGGCTTATTAAATCTCCAATAGAACAGATAAATGTTGTTGATGGCATTGCTGTTGGAGAGGCATTATCAGCTGTTTGTGAGGGACCAGATGATGTTATTGAGCCAAAGGAGGAACACCAAAATGATGGTATGTTTTAAAAAATAAAATAATGTTGTTGGTAGGTAAATAATATCTTAGGTAATAAAAAAATATGATCTGTTCTTTATATATTGATTAGAAAATGATTTGAGTTGTTTCAAACCTCTGCCAGTGTTCGGAACTGTAACCACATTGTATAGTAAAATATTACAAATAATACTCTTCACTGTTTTTGTATACTTACAGACCTAGAACCTGAAAATTTAGACAATAGTTGTCTAGATGTAGCAGATAAAAAACCACACTATTATAAGTTAGACTTAGAAGATGATGTACCTTTGAAGAAATGTAAAACAGAAGTAGAAGACGAAAAATTATCAGAGAAGAAAAGCAGAGCCACGGAGACAATGAGTAAGTATTAGTTAATATATAGCTGAGCAAACAGACCAATGGTTTAAGTAATATTATGTGGAGAGCGTAAACGGACCTAAGGAGCTAATTGAATAGCGCGGTGAAACTAGTTATTATATTAGATTCGCGGAGTAGTCCAACACTTTAGTTTAGTTAAGAAAGAAAGAAAACTTGTTTATTCCGCAAAAACAGAACGCACATTACAACAATAATAATATAGATACTAAAATAATAATAAATATATAACAAAGAAAAAAAAAACAAAATATAATTTAAGTACTAAAAAGCCTCGTACCCAAAATCATTTATTCAAATTAGGCTGAGAATCACTACTTTTTGAACGTTAATATTACACAGACAGTCCCCTAAAACGCCCGCCCATCGCCACTTCCTAGTGCTTTCGCTGGGAAGAAGAAGTGGCGGAACTAACTCCCCAGCAGCACAGCTGTCTGTTCATTAAAAAAAAACACATGACCTTATACAATACTATGTAGGCACAGTAAGTAATGAACACAAGAAAAATCAAGAACAATGAATTTATTTATAATATGCCAGCTAGCCACGCCAAAATACCAGAAAAGCAAAAACAAAAAATAAAATGCCACTGTAATGGAAATGTAAATGAGTTAAAACTTATTACCGAAATAAAAGCCCCAGGTATAAAGGGCGCGACAGCTCACATATTTATGCATTGTAAAAACAAATTATATGAACTCACATAACGTGTCAGTAAGCTAATTCCGGAGAAGGAACACAAACATTGTCCTGAGTTAATCAGAGCGACCAGCTAATCTTATCATTTAAATAGTCATTTACAGAATAATATGCCTTTGAACAAAGCTTGGATTTGATTTGTGCTTTAAATGCATTGTAAGGCAAGTCTAGCAAAGCAGGTGTATCTTGTTATAAAAAGTTATACCAAGCCCAACAAAAGAGTTATGAACCTTTTGAAGTTGGTGAAAAGCGGGCTTGTAGTTTGTCTTTGTTTCTGGTGTTAACATTATGGATCTCACTGTTTTTGGTGTACATGTGAATATTTTGTGATGTGAATATTTCATTTAACCTAACCTAAATATGTTGGCTAGGATAAATGGCGAAGCAACCATAAGAATACCAATATCTTTAAATAAACCCTTACTCCGAGCTGGTAAATTGCTTGGACAGCACGTTTTTGGTGAACAAATATATTTTGAATGTCAGCAGCTTTGCCCCACAGTAGAATACCGTAGGACATAACGCTCTGGAAATAACTAAAATAAACTAAACGAGCTGTATCAACGTCAGTATATTGTCTTACTTTCCTGACGGCGTAGGCGGCTGAATTGAGCCTTCCTGCTAGGGTGGATATGTGTGGTCCCCACTAAAGTTTGGCATCTACAGTTATTGCCAGAAAAACTGCCGAGCCCACAGTTTCAAGCACCTCTTTATCTAAAACGATGTTGGGTCCCAGATTTCTAACATTTGGCAATGCGAACTTTACACATTTCGTTTTCTTAGTTGCGGAGGCGGTTCCTCGAGGCGACACCAACACTCGACGGGGTCGAGCCGTGGCAGGCTCCGATAGATCTGGGCCAAGCACCATCGAAGAGTAAAGCTTTTAACGCTTTTTTTTTAGTAAATCAAATTTGTATTCCTAGTTTTTTGAGTATTAAAATTGAATTTTGTATTTCAGATTAAATGTGTTCGATATTAATGAGCTGCCAGTAGGTCCACTTCTAGAGGTTGCTAACAGGAAGCGCCGGTGGCCACCGTAAGTAGTCCTAAATTGTGACTTGGTTACTTACCAATAGCAAGAATAATTTTAAATAATTGCTGTTTTTAGAGCTGCTTCTGCACCAATCGACCCACCTCAGGTGGCGCCTCAGGTTGTGGTGGAGATCCCTCCACCCAGGCCAGCACCACCTCAGACGGAGGACGTATCAGCGGTACCCTCGCCGGCGTTGTAAGTATCTTCCTCCCGCTCGCAGATGTTGACATTTGACGTACCCCCTTCCGCTCGCGAACATGGCGGCGGCAGAAATAACCGAAATCGCAATAGTTTGAACTTTTCCCTCCTATTATTAACTATTTATTTTGTGTTTTCATTTTTGCATTTTTTTTTTTCAATTTTATTTCATCCCTTAATCTTTGTCATCTATTAGTATTACTAGTATACGTTTGTATTAGTTGTGACACGACCGTGTAGTCAGGAGGCCTGGAGACCTGTAACACAGGTTGTCCTAGTGCAGGCTCCAGTTTCCACTACATCGTTATATCTTGTAAACTTAATTTTGTGTCAAAATTATGTTTAATTATGTGGTGGAAAAAAATCATCTTTCAGGTTTTGTTGAGGAATAAACAATGAATGCATTTTTTTTATTGATTGCGAAATAAATACAATAGCTTACATGAATGATAAATTATAATTCTCAGTCACGAAAGCCCAGTAACAATTTCGAACACATTTTATTTACTTGCCTTTACTTTTACACCATAAATTATATATCTGTATGCTTCTTCTGTTTGTAAACTATAATAAAATAACAATACATACCTTTTTATCCTCAAAAATGCACCAAAAATACGCAAAAAGCCACCACTTCCAAAGACAAACTTTGTACACAGTCTTTTTTTTTACTGGCTTGAGTACAGGGTCCCGGTATTAAATTCAAGAGAGATATTTTCTCCTTTTCTTTCTCATTGACATCACATATAAAGAAAAAGACAAAACAATATTATAACCCGGTGTCCACGTCCCGAGTGGAAGTTAGTAAAATTAAGCGTGCACACATGTGGTTACGTCCCGAGCGGAAAAAAGGATGTATGTGAATGATGCGTATTTTTGTTGCATTTTTGAAAATGAAAAGGTGTGTATTGTTATTTTATTATAGTTTATAATCAGAAGAAGCATACACATAATAATTTATGGTGTAAAAGTAAAGGCAAGTAAATGAAATGTGTTCCAAATTGTTACTGGGCTTTCGTGACTGAGAATTATAATTTTACATTTTGCTTATAGTGGCATAAAAACTATGTAAGACAGTCGTTGTACACATAAATTAGTTTTAAATTTCGTAATCTCCGAGATTGTGTCTTCATATTTCAAATACAATCCACGTAAATTCCGTAAAATTACTCCAAAACCGAACTAGAACCAAACTGACATTTGTACATGGCGCCATTTTTTGTTCTAGTCATAAGGGTGAACAATTATATCGATAGTGTGTTATCGATAGTTTTATTTAGTAATACCGATCACAAATTATAAGACGGAGTGATAATCCATACTTCCATACTAATATTATAAATGCGAAAGTAACTCTGTCTGTCTGTCTGTCGGTCTGTCTGTCTGTCTGTCTGTCTGTCTGTCTGTCTGTTACGCTTTCTCGCTTAAACCTCTCAACCGATTTTGATGAAACTTGGCACAGACAATCTTTAGACCCTGAGAAAGAACATAGGCTACCTTTTATCCCGGAAAAATTTGACTCCACGCGGGCGAAGCCGCGGGCGGAAAGTCAGTATGCATATAAAAACTTATCGCTAAAATGTATTTACGCGCGTAACTCAGTAAGAATATTATTATTTTTGTTTGATGGCAAAATATTTTCATTTGGTACTATTTTCATACGTTGTGGGAACTCGGGGCAGGCTAGTAATATAATATTCGTGTTATTAGTAAGTAATAGCGATATAAAAATTCTCAACTCGGTTCTGTTCTGTAGCAAAATTTTTATGACATATCAAATATAGAGTAAGTTTTAGACTATTTAGGATATCATATATTTTTCGCACAATACCCGTACATATTTTACTTATAATAGGCATGTAGGATAAGCTCGTATGACAACAAAGGAAAAAAAATATTTCATATTTTGCAGATTTCAAATGCCCGGACAAAAGGGAACGTGGAACCCAAACACACCAGTTACTAATGAACTGCTTGACATTTTGATTGACGAAGTTGAGGACGTAGAAGAAAACGGGATCATAGAAGAGGAGGAGAGTGAACAATTAGAAATCGAGGTAATTTTATAATTGAAATAAACTTTTCGCTATACAGCGTGGCGCCATAATGGTGACATTAAATTAACACACGAGTAGTGCTAGTGCTCATTAATCATATGACATTTGATATTTTAAAATAACTCGAAAAAAGAAAAAAAAATTTTTCAAACAAAATAAATAATATAAAAGTAACCAAAATTGGGATCACCCTTGCAAAAATTCATTCATGCAATTACTTACCTCGGAGGCGCTCGGAGCTAGAACGTGTCGCTTCGCGTACAGACCTAGTTAGCGGGCTGGCACACAAGCGTAAATCGTACGAACGACAGCACATCAAGCTAAGGTTACAATCAGTCAGATGTCTTTATCCGATTTTCAACTTTATCACTAAAGCATTAAGGCTCAAGGTTGATTGATAATATCTGACGGTTTCGGGCGGCTTGACCTGCTGTCGTCCGTACCTACGTATTCGTAATCGGTAATATGATTCTTTGTCGGCTTTTATCAATGAATCTGGCGGCGCGAGTTCTTTGCTCTAATGGTCCACTGGCCGGTTTTCACGGATGCGCTGAAGAGCTCCTACAATAGTGCGAGGATTAGTAGGGCATTGTCTGGAATTCCCATATCTCTCGCGATATGTCCTTATTGCAAGGGCGGCATTTTGATGACATTCTCCGTAAATTAGAATCATGTCCGCATATTCAGCTGCTGTGTAGTTGGGATGTGTACTCGCCATCCTAGACACAAGTTTACACAAGCACTAATAAATAAGATAACACAAATAACGTTCGTAACACGAGAAATAAAACGACCGAACTAGAATAAAACAAAGCGTCTTTATCGCGGTACCATAATCTAATTACTATTCTAATTACACAAAAATAATTAATAAAACAATAGACTAAGCGTCTTTTCCACAAAAACATTCACAGAACTTGTATTTAACGAAATTATGCACAGCCGGTATTATGCGTGTCAAGGACACGAGCTTCGTCTAGCACTAAGGAAGTAAGGAACAAAAAATAAATATTTAATAATTTGCGGAGGCGCGGTGCGGAGGGGAGGGTGGGCCGCATGTCGCTTGCGCCGATACGCCGCCGACAAAGATAATATCTCGCATCTCTCTTCCGCATGAATGTAATCATTTTAATTTCATTGATGAAATGTTACGTATGATCCATGACCTCGGCAAATGACCGCTGTGCGACAGTTCTCTAAATACAGGTTGCTCTAAATGGTAGTTAAATGGTAGTTTCTAAAAACTTAAGTAACTTCGTTAATAATAACATTTTATGAAAATAAAATCTCTTCATGACGCCAAAATGTAACAAATTATATGTGTTTTTAGTTAATGTCGCCATTATCGCGCCACGTTGTATACAGCCTAGAGGGGTAAAAACCGTTGGCAATAAAACCATAGGTAGTTTGCTTAATTATAAAAATGTTTATCTGAATTGAAAAATAAACAAACGTTTTTTTCTTTAAAAAATTTTTAAAAGTTTCTGTCAGAGACCGGCCGTAAACTCATTGATACAATGCCCCCGAGGTACGTATCAGTGCAAAGGGCGCTGACCTCTTGCACTGGCAGTTCGTTTTAACTACCTACGTAAGTTTTAACTAACTAAATTCCAATAAAAAACATAATACACATAACCTGTGATGTAACTTTCCCTTCAAACTTTTCCTAGGTATTTATAAGGTAATAACATTTTTATCTACAGTTTCATTAAAAATTACTTGTTAAATTTACATCTATTGAATAATGTACACTTACATTAACATGAAAAACGATGGTGGTAACTGTTTTCCGTATTCGATGTTCGTGCCGTATGTGATTTACCCGACACCCGTAATGTTCATTATGAACATAGTCAATACGTAAATTCTTCGGGCCTCGTTCAGGTATCCCCAGCCACGGCGTAAAGCCGAACCATTTCGGTCCACTGTAGTTTTGTGCACGCTAAAAATGTGTGTTATGTAGTGTAATATTACACTACATAACACACATACATACACGACACACATAAGACACAGTTGCACGACAAATAAGCGGTGACAGGCGGACTTCGGACTTCGCGTCGCGAGCTTTGCGCTGCGAGCAAGCGCACGTCCATTCCATATCGTGGCCGGGCCGAACAGAGCGGGGAGAGGGCCGGGCGCCGCGCGCGCAGCTTGCGTGCGGGTCGTTCACCCTCGCGTTCACGAAACATGATTTCGCTAGCCGCCAGAGTGAAAATAAGTTCGTGGAA
Source organism: Sesamia nonagrioides (assembly GCA_017933935.1). Taxonomy (NCBI): domain Eukaryota; kingdom Metazoa; phylum Arthropoda; class Insecta; order Lepidoptera; family Noctuidae; genus Sesamia; species Sesamia nonagrioides. The sequence continues at coordinate 1,091,664 of JADWQK010001571.1, forward strand.
AAGTGGAGATTTTACTTAAAAAAAAAAGTTTTCTTTTTCATTGAATTTAACTCCCGAAAGTGAAACCAAACCCCTGATTTCATGCGTACCGGTGTTTAACCCACCAGCCTGTATAAGTAAGTCTCTGGGTAGATTCATCATGAAGTATTTTGTTCATCATTTTCTTTTTCGCAGAACATGCCTGTGTACATTTTAAATGAGGAAGGTGCTTTTAATTTATTAATGGGTTCTGGCGGCGACTCTGCACACAATCCCGCTGAACTGTATGTATTTTTTTGACTTACTTTTTACTTTACAGTATTTTTGTTGCTATGTATTTCAAACGCGTTTTTTTTTATCAGGGACAGTAATTCAGAAGACGAGGAAGAATTGCACCGTATTATTGAAGATGCCATTAGCCCATTGTAAGTTTTAGTCTGTATTATCACTGCTGTACATAGGTACATACTCTTTGATTTTAGTAGTTATATTATTTCTAATGTCTGGGAAAAAAATGTAAACCAAAGGGTATGCATTTTGTGACTGCATTACAAAAAGCGTTTCAATTTGTTTTAGGACCTCGCCAACCCCATCGCCTGTCACTGTTGAGGTACCACAGCAATCTACTTCTTCCGGCTTACCGGCATTCCGGATTCAAGTTGGACCTGAACGAGCTGCACAAGGTAGAAGAGGCTCTTCAATACGTGGGCGAGGTCGCAGTCCCGGTAGAGGTCGCAGTCCCGGTAGAGGTCGCAGTCCCGGTAGAGGTCGCAGTCCCGGTAGAGGTCGCCAGTCAGCGAGAATGGCGAGGAATGAAAGACGATGGGTTCGTGGGCAGCCTCTACAAGAGGTTTATGTAAATGACGCTGATTTGCCCCCTAACATTCGGGAACAAATTCAGCGTCCTTTATGTAGTGTCCAAAATGAAAGGCAAGTAGTGGAAGAAGAGGGAAAAGATGATGAAAGATTTGATGTGAATGAGGAATTTGAATGGCGAGGGATGGATACATGGAATGGAAGTAGGGAGAGTTTTAACTCCGAATCGACTGGGCCTACACAAGAGTTCCACAACCCTTATGACGCCATGCATGCTATATGGACCGATGACATAATGACCCATATAGTGCGCGAGTCAAATAGGTATGCCCAGTCGATTATGGTCCAGCGTGCAAGGTTTGCTCGTGACTGGTTTGAGACGAACATACACGAGGTCTGGTGTTTGTTTGCATTCTGGATTATGCTTGGCATCGTCAGGATGCCAAGCATAAAATCATGTTTTACAAACATGCCGCTCCTGAAAACGGACGTGTTTCGGCACCTATTCACTGAGACCAGGTACTGGAATTTGAATGCTGCTTTTCAGTTAGCTGGAGAGTCCGATCCAGATGACCCTCTCAGGGCAATGGGACCGATCATTGACCACCTAAACACCAAGTTTAAGGACCTCTACCGCTTAGACCAAGAGATATGTATTGACGAGTCTCTTACTCTTTGGAAAGGGCCACTACGCTTCAAGCAGTACATCAAGACCAAATCGGCCCGCTTTGGTATAAAAACCTACCAATTATGTGAGTCGGCTACAGGTTACCTGTGGTCATTTTTCGTATATGTAGGTCGCGCGACAGGGTTAGAGGAGTCCACGCCATCCAGAGTTTCCACAGTGTTGAGGTTGATTCGCCCTCTTCTCAACTTGGGGCACACGCTGTTCATGGACAACTGGTTTAACTCTCCAACATTGGCGCGTTGGCTGAAAAGGAGGAGAACCGATTGTGTGGGGACCCTTAGGGTAAACCTAAAACAAGTTCCTGTGACAATAAAAAACTGTTCCCTACAAGAAGGTCAATTTAGTGCGCGGGCTTCTGATGACGTCATGGTGCTAGCTATTCAAGATCACAAGCGTGTCTCTTGTATATCTACCTACCATGACACGTCTCAAGTCAACAAAGAGGCAAGACCAGGTCATCCAGCTCAGTATAAGCTACAGCTGATTGATGATTATAACAAGGCTATGGGTGGCGTCGATCGTCTGGACCAAATGCTTGAAGCGTATTTGGTCGAGCGAAAGCAATGCATGAAGTGGAACAAGAAGCTGTTCAAGCGGCTATTGAACATTTCCATACAAAATTCCCGAATTTTGGTAGAAAAATCCACAAGATCCGCAAAAGATTCGTTAGCTTTCCGTATAAAGTTGGTACATGAAATAATTAACCGTCATTTACCATACGTTCCACGTAAGCCAACACCCCAGTCTACACGTAATCCGACATTCCCGTTATCTCGGCTCACAGAGCGGCATTTTGTGCGCCGCATTCCGGTCACCGACGAAATGCGCCAAAATGTTGCTCACCGTACAAACTTGGGGCGTCGCGTCTGCGTGTGGTGTACCCATAACGGAAGAAATAGATCCAGAACGGTATACGAGTGTCCGGATTGCCATCTGCCGCTTTGTCTTGAGCCTTGTTTTAAAGAATTTCACAATACACCCTAAGTTTTGTTACTTTTTTACTTTTACTTTATTACTAGCTGTTCCCCGACAAACCTACAGTTTCTTTCGCATTTATAATTTTAGTATGGATATTTGTAAGTTTCGTATTTCGGCAAACGTAGCGTAGGACGCTCTTGGGCGAGATGGAGCGACGACATCAAAAAGGTGGCTGGTAGTGGCTGGCGGAGAACTGCTCAGCCCGTTAATCGGCGAACACATTTTTGTAAAATGATTGCGACTAGTTGGGGGATCGTTTGGACCGAACGGACCAATGGGTGCTTCAAACGATCTCAACTAGTCGCAATCATTTGACAAAAATCGGTTCCCCAATTAGGGGGCAGGATCGAGCTTGTTGGCGTGCCATGGAAGAGGCCTATGTCCAGCAGTGGACGAGTAGGGGCTGAAGATGATGATTTGTAAGTTCTTGTATCAACTTCATTCGGAATGGTAACGGAACTTGATTTGGTAGCACCTTGACCTTGTTGATTTTTTATTCTATAGTTTTAATAAAAATATTCCTATTTTGATTTGTTATATTTCAAATAGAAGAAGAAAAAGGTGATGTTTCGCTTTATTCAAACGGCTCATTAAGTTCATTTTATCGTGTAAATAAACTGGTTATACTGCCAGACCTTTTTTACACGAGCAGTCTGTGCTCTGTGGTTTTGTTATAGACAGATATCGCTCGGTGCCCTGACAGTCCAATACAACAACGGTTTCAGGATGTGTTGCTGGGGTTGCCCCCTTTCTGTAGTGCATCTGGCATGTTCGCGGAAGCCCGTGTTGATGGCTTTCATGCCATTATACGCAAGAGAACCGCCTACTTGCTACGTAGAGTACGGGATAGCACAAGCAGCATTTGGAAAGTAGTCGCTGATAGGATCGACTGCAAAATAATGGAGCGTTTCATGCGGGTTCTAATTAGACAGTAAGGAGTGTCTGGCTGAGCTCGCAAATAATTAAATATTGTCTTTACTTTTTAGTACTACTAACATAGGCTTAAGATTTTTGTAGTACTAACCGAATATGGATACCTACTGACCGAAATAAATAATAATTATTATTATAAGTACTTTCAATATGAACAGACATTTTGTTGTTTTTTGTTATAATTACCTACTTAGTTTTATATGTAAACGTGTATTCAAAATAATAATATTATACAATATGTAAAGAAAACCCTGTCCGATCCGTGAAGGTATTGTTAGGAATCGATAACTGATTCTACTAATGCCGACAAAGCCGGACTAAGGTTTAAAAAAAAAACCCCTAAAAAAATAAATATTATTTTGCAAAAAGAGGTAACTTAATACATGTGCGGTAGGACACCCTTCCACGGGCGACGGGGGGCAGGGCACGCGACGCGTGGTCGAATCGCATAAGCTTACCGTCAAAATGGTGTTGTCACTTTTTTAAAAATTACTAAATTTCGGGGAAGTTGGAATTATAAATTCGCGGGAAAAAAAGATTATTTTAAAATTCATTAGTATTGTTACTATGATGATTACGTAAAATTTTATATTATATTTGGTCATGTGTTTACCTAACCTTTATTACCCTTATGGGTCGGACGGGGTTTTCTTTACATATTGTATATTTTTAACATTTTCGAGTGTTTTTTTTTTGTCCAAGAAAACGAATTTTACCCATTGAAACTTCATACACAAAAAAGTTGAAACCCGAAAAATTTTATTATACGTCTTACCCTTATATTCATAATAGTTTATTAAACCTATTTTAGTAAAACACATGAGTCTATTGCTGCCGTAGCAAGCGTTTGTTAACGTTATATGTAATTAAAAATATTTTTGTACACGGATATTTAAATAGAGAAGTACTTGTTAATTGAAGATATATTTTTGTCGTAGTTATTGGCGTTATTATAAAAAAACATTTTTCATTCAAGAAATGCAATTGTTTTATTTTTACCTAACGCTTGTGTACGCAACTGTGCCATATTAATAAATACTATATTGGAAGGTTAAGAACGTTCATAAATGATATATGGCACGGCCGCTTTTTATAGCTATCCGAACTTGGTCGGGTTATGTAGGTTTTCCATGCTTCGTCAGTATTTTAATTGTTTTTCTTTAATTACTGAATTTAATGACATGAAATTTTGCATGTGAATAGTTGAATGAATACACTATTTATTGGCATACATTTTACCATGCAATTCCTTTAGAATGTCGTGATATTTGACTGCTTTGTAAACAGTGATTTTGTCATGGTAAATTGTCCTATACCTATCTCTTTAATTACTAAAGGAACATCATTGATATTTGGCAATATGTTGCAGACACTTACAAGGTTTGTATAAACGTGAAAATTTAGACCCCAAAGTGCATACTTTAAGAACTACGACCTAAAAAGCGTGTTTTACGTTTATATTTTTATCTTTTTAGCCCTACGATTTTTTCTAAATCTGTTTTGTACCAAATATGCACAAATTCAAAACAACGTATGTAAAAATCTACAGCTCTCTATGTAAGCGCTTTATATGAAAACTAGCTAATGGCCAAACGTTCGCGCAGCGGAAACTTGAATTTCTCCGAAGTCTATGCATGCACAAATTTTATTCACACTAATTTTTGGACACATCTCTTTTTTCTAAAGTCAATGGATTAAAAAAAGTTCCGCCAGGACAATGTTCGCCCAGCGGAATCAGTTTTTGGTGAATTTCTCCACAATGGCTGCGTGCACAATTTTTTTTTTTACCATACACAATTACACGACGTCATACACTAAATATCTGCATATTTAAAATCTTTAAATTCAACAACATTCCGCTGCGCGAACGCACACCGTTCGTGTACCTACTACGCGTGGATCCATGGATCGTGACTGCTGAGGACTCGACAGGCTGCATGCATACCTACTTATGAAATTCATGTATAAGAATTAATAAAGCGATCCATGCGAAATTGTTCCCTGAACATTCCAAAATGTATTACGTTAATGTTTAAGTTTTGACTTCTGCCGCCACCCGTTTTTTTTAACTTTTTTCCACTCAACCAGAGCACCTATAGTCTATAGATAAGCATCAACTAGCCATTTCATTAGATGTTCTAATAGGCTTATTGTCTGAATGTCATTCAAGCCGCCAATTGAACGACGCCGTTCATTTAAAAGGCATTGAAAATTGAAAATATTAAGGCTAAACAGTTAACTAAATACATTATTACCCCAGTGGGCTAAAACATTAACAAACATTATTTTCATAGTAAATAATTCTAGTTTCAATAAAAACAATTTAGTTCTTTTGTATCTTCAGTTTAGAAGCTAGGTACGAATACGTGTTATCTGCATATATTCGTACCAAAACTTTCCTCAAAGCTCTAACATTCTGTAAAGTGACGTGAATATTTTACAGGTAACTGTATTTGGCTGAATATTATATACATTTTAGTCCTCCACATAAATATGCAGACGGGCAGTGTGTTCAGCTGGTCTGAATTAATAATTAAATGCGAGAGCAGGCTTAAGAGCTCACCAGAGCACGATGTGTAGGTGCAAGGGGGTCGCCAGCCGATGGCCTAGGGTGGGACAACCTTGGAGGACCGTGCTGTCCTCCTCGTAGACGGGGCTGGCCAGCTCCGGCGATACGCTGTCGGAGCCGGCGTTCCACAGGGGTCCGTTCTAGGGCCTCTTCTGTGGAACGTCGGTTATGACTGGCTCCTGCGGGGAACCCTCCTTCGAGGCACGAGTGTCATCTGCTATGCAGATGACACTCTCCTCACTTCCCGCGGGAGCACCTTTCGGGAGGCAGCCAGTTTGGCATCGGCGGGAAGGATCCGCCGCCTGGGCTTGAGGGTGGCGCTGCACAAAACGGAGGCAGTGTTCTTTTACGGCCCCCGGCAGCGCCCCTTACATGACGCCCACATTTTTGTGGAGGGCGTCAGGATCGGGGTCGAGGCCCAGATGGAAGTATCTGGGCCTCACGTTGGACAGCAGGTGGCGCTTCGGCCCGCACTTTAGCGGGCTGTCGACGCGCCTGCTGAAAGCTGCGGACTAGGTGTAACTATATGTAATCAGTCATTAGTGTCCAAGATATACTTAGAAAGTACATATAACTTAGAAAAGTTCTATTGGTACTTGCTTGACCTGGAATCGAACCAGCACACTCATACTTGAGAGGCTGGTGTTTTAACCACTAGGCCACCACAACATTATTATACATGAGTCATGATTATACTAGTAACCAAACGCAATGATTAACGGATTGGAGGTACCTACTAGTATAGCCGGTAATAAATATACAGTATGTTAACTAACAGAGGGCGTTCCCGTTAACCCGAAATAGTATAGCATACATACATGCTAAAAAAAATATTTCCATTCGAAAACAAAATGTTTTTAAAATTTTTCCAATAACAAAATATTCAATAAAAATTTTAAATTGACATGTAAAAGAAACACACTGTACACGCGAACTTGAAAGACGGCAAGGTCGCGATTTGTTTATGATACTACGCTACTATTTTGATTTAAAACAGGAGGTTTCAAATTTATTTCCAATTAGAATTTTTTTTAATTCGGATTTTTTATGCTTATTTTTCTATGCTGATATTTTTATTTTAATCTATTAATGATATATATTAACGAGTTTAAGGGAACGCCCTCTGTTATTTAACATACTGTATATTAGCATATGTAGGTAATAAAATTAGTTTCACTTTGTTTGGAGATATGCAGTGTGTAAGATTTTGTTATTGTTAGCAATCAGAAGTGGTATTTATTAAAGGAAAAATATCAGGACGTTCCAATGTTCGAGTATTTTCCATTTAAATTACAATTACAACCAGAACTTATTAAATAAGATAGGAACACAATAATAATCACTGAGCACACAACAATATGTCAAACGATAGCCTCAATTCGTCGAGACGTCCACCGTGGCGCAGCGGTCAACACGCCTGCCTGCGACGTGGAGGCCCCGGGTTCGATCCCCGGTCAGGTCATGATGGAAAACTATCTTTTCCTGATTGGCCTGGGTCTTGGATGTTTATCTATATATGTATCTATTATAAAATATAGTATCGTTGAGTTAGTATCCCATAACTCAAGTCTCGAACTTACTTTGGGGCTAGCTCAATCTGTGTGATTTGTCCGTATATATTTATTTTTTTATTTATATTTATTTAATTAATATAGAAAATATAGGTCTTACATAGTTTGCACGAAGATGTTACCGTTGAGTGTCCGTTGTCAAAAGTGAGCCACGACTGCATTCGTGGACTTCTCTGCGACCCCGAGTTGGGGGCGCGAGAAGACGGTTTTGGGGGCTCCTTTATGGCCCCATGACCGTGGAGTTGGTCTCTCGGGCCTCAAAAATGGGGACCCGTCTTTGGGTTGCACCTCAGGGGTGCCGTCTTTGCACACCTAAGTCGAGGCGAGGGGTGTGCCTTCCCTCCGGCGGTCGTTGGTGTGCCTTGTTGTGTGTGACTGTAGGAGCGCCCGAAGTTTTTCTCGGCGCCCGTGCGACCAGGCCCCTACCGAGTTGGATCTCTGGTTGCCCCAGAGAAGGCCCAGCAAGAGTCGATCAAGCAACAGGGCGTCGGTTTTGGTTGGCTCTCCGCTACAGTGGGTGCTTACATCGACTCCCTAACAGCTTTTAGCGCGTAGGGCGTGATATGTAATTAAAACGCGAATAGGTATAACGTTGTATATTGCACGTAAGTCTAAAGTACAATGTATGCTATAAGTTACCTAATTACAAGAGTAGAGACGCGACTATGTTACAATGTAAAATGTCTGACAGTAATGCGTGATCTTATGATATATGATATTATGTTAATGTGTGTGGTCTTACGAGCTACGCACAAGCTTAAATACTAGACAATAATACAGCTATCTCTAAACCGGAGTGGGGCTGACTGATCGGGCGTTCTTGATGCTGATTTGTTGATCGTGGGAGAACGTGCCGTCTGATTGGCCCGTGGACCGGGCCTGCGCCTTCGGTCCACGTGCAAGGCGGTTCGATATTGTCCGCGCACTTTCTCCAACGAACAATGGAACAGATGTCGACAATGTGCGACACCCTCGCTGAGGCGGTCAGGACCCACGCTCTTTGTCTTACATACGCGCTTTGTTTTCCAAGATCCTTGTTCTGGTATGATTTATTGTGCACCCTTTCGCGGAAGGTCGTCAATCGTTGGGACGTCAATAGTTGGGCAATCCTTTGTGTTATTGTTGTATTGTAGCGACTGCGACCATCGCTACAGTACTCTCCCCCTCACGCGAAATATACGTGGCGTGCAGGCGTCTTAACGATCCTGCCTGACCTAGTACGTTGTTCTCTCGTATGCTGGGCTGGGAGTAGGCTGGATTGCTCGTCTGCGGTCCCTGCAGGTGCTGGAGTCTTGGCTGTGGCTTGCTCGTCTGTGGTAACTGCAGGTGCTTGACTGGTCTCGCTGTTTGTTTGCTTGGGATCATCTTCTGTGTTGATAGTGTACGCAGGTTTGAGGCGATCGATCGATATGTTGCTTGATCGTCCGGGTAGTTGTATTGTGAAGTACTTTTCCTTGCGTTCGATGATCTGGTATGGACCTTGGTAAGGATGCTGCAGAGGTTTGCGGACGGTGTCGTCGCGTACAAACACGTGGCTACATGTTTGTAGATCGTTGTGCACGAACATACATCGCTTGTTTGCATGCGATTTGTATGTGGGTGTGAGCTTCGTGATGATGTCGTGCAGGTGATTGACGTAGTCGTGATCCATCGTCGGTGTGGCTGGAGTTGGTGATATGAAGTCACCTGGTAGGCGTATAGCTTGACCATAGGTGAGTTGCGCTGCGCTTGTGTCAGAGTCGGAGCGGATAGCGGCTCTTAGACCCATTAGAACAGTAGGCAACTCGTAGATCCATTTGTTGCTGTTTTCTAGTCTAGCCATGAGTGCGGCTTTCAACGATCTGTGCCAACGCTCGACGATTCCATTACTCTGCGGGTGGTAGGCAGTAGTACGGGTTTTGTCTGCGCCGAGTAGTTGAGCTAGGTCTTTGAATAGTCGACTTTCAAACTGTCGTCCTTGATCAGTTGTAATTCTTATTGGACAACCGAAACGGGATATCCAGACTTCGTATAGCTTTCTTGCGACGGTTTCAGCGGTTGTCTCTTGAAGTGGTACAGCTTCGGGCCATCGAGTGCACCGGTCGATCATTGTGAGTAAGTATTTGTGTCCACATGCTGATGTAGGTAGCGGACCAACGATATCGATGTGAATGTGTTGAAATCGTTCGCTCGGTGGGAATGTTGCGATGTCGCTGTGATTGTGTCGCTGTATTTTGGAGAGCTGACACGAATTGCATGCTTTGGTCCACTCCCCGATGTCAGTGTTCATTGAGGGCCAAAAGAATCGTTCTTGCATCAGCTTCCGTGTAGCTCGTACTCCGGGATGACTTGGACTGTGCACGGCGTTGAAAGCTGTGCGACGAAAATCAGCTGTTAGGTATGGACGAACATGTGACGTTGATGTTTCGCAGAATATTGGCTTGTTGGTACCAGGTAAGATGATTTTCTTGAGTTGTATGTTGGTCTGCTGAGATAATGCAGGTAAACAGCTGTCGTTTTCTTGAGCTTGAGATAACTCGTCGTAGTTGATAGGTGATGGCGTGTCGATTGTCTCGACGCGCGATAGTGCGTCTGCGACAATATTTTGTGCCCCGCTCACGTGTCGGATATCAGTAGTAAACTCGCTAATGAAGAGCAATTGGCGGATTCGGCGTGGTGTGTCGTTATCAGACGGGGGCTTGCGAATTGCGTAAATCAGCGGTTTGTGATCAGTATAGATGATGAGTTCTCTGCCTTCAAAGATTTTTCGAAAGTGTTTTATCGCCATGAAAATCGAAAGTAACTCCCTATCATTTGTGCTATATCTCTTCTGTCTGTCGGAGAATTTTTTCGAAAAATATCCGAGTGGCACCCATTGTTTATTGTTACGCAATTGTTGGAGGGATGCGCCGGCGCAGGTAGCCGACGCATCGCAAAACAAAGCGATCTTGTCGTCGGGCGAACTTGATGGGTAAGACAATAACGCAGCATCTATTATGCTCTGTTTGCACAACTCGAAGGCTTTTGTTGACTGGTTGTCCCACGTTACTTCCGTTTTGTCTCGTTTTTTTGAGTTATGAAGAAAGGAGTTTAACGGTACTTGTATCTCGGCCGCATTCCTAACGCTGTCTCTATAGAAATTTATCATCCCCATAAATCTTCGCAAGTCTTGAATGGTTTTCGGTTTGGGGTATTCTATTATTGCATTGACCTTGTCTGGAAGTGGCTTAATTCCCGCGCTCGATACTTCGTAACCTAGGAACTTGACTGTTTCGCCGCCGAAGACACACTTAGATGGGTTGATAGTGACACCATACGTGTCTAATCGGCGTAAAACTTCCTGCAGATCCGCGATATGGCTTGCTTCACTTTCAGATGCAACGATGACATCGTCGATGAATGGGAACGCGTAGTCTATCCCGTTCAGTACTTCGTGTATGAATCGTTGGAATGTCTGTCCAGCATTCTTGAGACCTGGGCACATTCGTGGAAATTCGAATAAACCGAATGGTGTTGTGATCGCTGTCTTCTCGATATCGGGTTCGAAGATCGGCAATTGTGAGTAGGCTCGGTTTAAATCGAGAGTGGAGAAGATTTTCTTGCCGTGAAGCAGGTATGTAAAATCCTTGAGGCGTGGGACTGGGTAGCGATCGGGTTTAGTGACGTCATTGAGTCTCCTGTAGTCTCCGCAGATTCGTAAGTCGCCGTTTTTCTTGGGTACGACATGTAGTGGACTGGCCCAAGGGCTTTTGCTTGGTCGGCAAATTCCTTGCTGCATCATGAGCTCGAATTCTTTCTTCACGGGCAGGTAGCGATGTGGAGGAAGCGGTCTGCACTTGCTGTACACTGGTGGACCAGTAGTTTCGATGTGGTGTTCTACCCTGTGTTTGGGAGTGTCCTTCGTGCATGACGGTCGCAGGATGTCAGGAAACTTACTGAGGAGCTGGTGACACGTCTGTTCCATGTCGATACTTCGAACTGTGGGTTCGGCGGACTGAATGACATCTGTCATTCAGTCCGCCATCATCCGCCGCATCTGCTCTGACGGTCATATTGGTAATTTTGTCGACGAGACGTCGGCCGGCTATGTCGATAAGAAGTTGATGACGCTTCAGGAAGCCTGCACCGATGATTGGTTTGCTGACTGCAGCGACGATGAACTTCTAGGTGTACGGCCGTCGTAGGTTGAGGTCCAGTTGTAGGGTTTTCTCTCCGTACGTTGGGATAATCGTGTTGTTTGCCGCGTACAAACAGAAATCGGTTTATTTTGCTTTCCCGCATTTGGTTCTCGGTATCACGGAAACGTTTGCAAATATGAAATGCCAGACGCGAATTCTTATCAGTTATGAATAGGCGGTGAGAAGTATTGTTCGCGTCAGTTGCCGCCTCAACCGACGCAGGCGTTAGTTTTCCGACTGGGCACTGTTGCTCTCGAAATTGCACGGACGCGTACACTTTCGCGCCTCTTTACCGAACTTGCGATGATAATAACAATTAAGTGATTGTTCTGAATACTTGCGATTGCTATTATCCCGGCTTGCTGAGCGCGATCTTGAACGCCGTCTGTCGTATGGTCTGTGTGATCTTGGTCTGTGTTCCTGCCTGTTCTTGAGTTCAGCTAGCTCCAGAGATAACTGCCTTATTTGTTCGTGTAGGGCAGTCATACCGCTCGTGTGTGTAATCTGCGCGACCTGGTTAGGTAGCGCGATAGTGTCCATGACGGTGTCTGCCATTTGCGACAACTTTTCTAAGTTAGTTATGTCGCTCACGGTGAGAACAGCGCGTACTGAAGGTGGAAGTAACTTGGTCCACATGATGCGCAGTGTGCTGTCGGGTATCTTCTGTCCGGCTAGTTCGCGCATTTTACGTAACAGCTGTGAGGGTTTCTGATCTCCGAGTTCCATCTCATCCATCAGCTTTTGCAGCTTCCGGCTCTCGGACTCCTCGTAGACGCTGATGAGTCTGGCCTTCAGAGTTTCGTACTTGTTTTCAGTGGGCGGTTTGGCGATAATATCACTTACTTGTTGAAGTGCGTCCAGGCCTAGTCGTGCGATAGCTGCTTGATAGCGCGCGTCATCACCTGACTTCTGTGGCGCCATTACTGCTTCGAAGTGCGTGAACCATAGCCTGGGATACGCTGGCCAAAAGTCAGACAGCCGTGCTTGTAGTGTGAGCGTGTCGACTCGCCCTTCTATCTGTGGTGCGTTGCTGGTCGCCATCCTGAAGAGACTCTGCTGTTGTAACGCTACAATACCGCGAATATAGCCTCTTGAAATCCTAGTGGGGAAACCCGCTTGTGGGAAGCCACTAGAATGTGCTAATCACGAGTATCGTCACGTCGGTCTTGAAGTCACGTCGGTCTTGTATTACGACGGTTAGTCTCACGTCGGTTTTAATCGGTTTTAATCGTCGGGTTTTAATCGTCGGGTTATCACGTCGGGTTTTTAATCACGTCGGTTTTGTCACGTCGGTTGATCACGTCGGGGTCACCACTTTAGCGCGTAGGGCGTGATATGTAATTAAAACGCGAATAGGTATAACGTTGTATATTGCACGTAAGTCTAAAGTACAATGTATGCTATAAGTTACCTAATTACAAGAGTAGAGACGCGACTATGTTACAATGTAAAATGTCTGACAGTAATGCGTGATCTTATGATATATGATATTATGTTAATGTGTGAAAAGGGATGTCTTACGAGCTATGCACAAGCTTAAATACTAGACAATAATACAGCTATCTCTAAACCGGAGTGGGGCTGACTGATGCTGACTGATCGGGCGTTCTTGATGCTGATTTGTTGATCGTGGAAGAACGTGCCGTCTGATTGGCCGGTGGACCGGGCCGCGCCTTCGGTGCACGTGCAAGGCGGTTCGTTGTGGTCAGCGCGCTTTCTCCGGCGGTGCACAATAGGTTGACAGAATCGCGTCGTCCGCGGAACTTTCTCCAACGAACAATGGGTTAACCAACAGATGTCCGACAATGTGCGACACCCTCGCTGAGGCGGTCAGGACCCACGCTCTTTGTCTTACATACGCGCTTTGTTTTCCAAGATCCTTGTTCTGGTATGATTTATATGCACCCTTTCGCGGAAGGTCGTCAATCGTTGGGACGTCAATAGTTGGGCAATCCTTTGTGTTATTGTTGTATTGTAGCGACTGCGACCGTCGCTACAAGCTCAACCAGCTATGTACAGTTGGCTGCGGGGGGTGGTAGTGATTAACGAGCGGTTTGTAGATGTGTGTTCTCCGCTCGTGTGGTATACTGTGGGTGTGCCTGCATGTGGAGTAGCGCATGTGTGTTTGTGGCGCGCATAGCGCCTATATTAACCTAGTCCGCAATACGCACGACGGCGTCGTGTTGCGAATGTTTAGTTAATATACGCACAACATCGCGGGCTGGGAGGAAAGAATAGAGGCAGCCACAGACAGCTGGCCGTCGGTACACAAGTTGAGCCGACAGCTCTCACGAACCCCAGCCCCAGTGCGGCCGCTGCAAGACAGCGACGGGGCGCTGAAATATGTAGCAGAGGACCGGGCGAAGGTCTTCGCGGAACACCTGGAGCGTCAATTCCGCCCGAACCCGACCAGCGACACCGACCATGTCGCAGCAGTCGAGAAACACCTCGGGGACTACTTCGCAGCGCCGATAGCTCCTGATGAAGACCCTAACTTCTTCTCGCCTGGCGCAGTCAGACGCGCCATCCTCAAGACGAAGCCAAGGAAAGTCCCCGGCGCCGATGGAATCACCAACGCAGTGCTGCGCCGCCTGCCCTTCCGTACGGTGGCAGCGCTGGCGCGCCTGTTCACGCCGATATTGCGCACGGGGGTTTTTCCGGCCTCGTGGAAGGAAGGGCGCGTCATTATGCTGCCCAAGGCGGGGAAGAATATTTTGAAGCCTGAGAGCTATCGGCCAATCACTCTGCTGCCGACAGTCTCCAAGGTGTTCGAGAGTCTCCTGCTGCGACATCTCCAGAGTCTCACGCCACGCCCGGAGCAATTCGGGTTTTAGGCGGACCACAGCACCTCACAGCTGCACACAACAAGAAGGAGTACTCGGTGGCAGTATTCCTCGACATGGAGAAAGCCTTCGACGGTGTGTGGCACGAAGGCTTGATACACAAGCTGGCCACGACAGGCGCGCCCCGTCGCATTGTCAAGGTGGTCTCCTCATTCTTGTCCCACAGGACCTTCCGAGAGGCGGTGGAAGGGGCGCTCTCCAGTGCCCACCCGGTGCACGCGGGTGTGCCGCAGGGCAGCTGCCTGTCACCGGCGTGTTACTCACTTTACACCGACGACATCCCCACGACGCAGGAAGTGATGCTCGCGCTACATTACTTCGTCGCTCATTGCGAGGTACGCGGCCGTCAAAATGCAGCGCGCCCTTGAGCTCCTTCCCGACTGGCTGTCAAAGTGGCGGCTGTCGGTGAATGTGGGTAAGACGCAGGCGATAGGCACGCGCCAAGCGCCCCTCCCGCCACACCTGCAGCTACAAGGAGCCGACGCCATGTGGTCGCCCCGGGTCAAGTACCTGGGGGTCACCATTGACCGTCGGCTCACGATGGGGTCACACGTCCGCTCTGTAGTCGCCAAAGGTAGGGTTGCCCGCGCCTTATTTCGTCCAGTGCTCTCATCCGGCCTCCCGGCGCGCGTCAAACTGGGCGTGTACAAGACGTACATACGCTCGGTACTGACGTACGCCGCGCCCGCCTGGTTCGCCCTCACGAGCGAGTCGAGTCGAAGACTGCTCCGCACGCAACAAAACCTTGCGTTGCGGACCATCGTTGACGCCCCTCGCTTCGTGAGGAACCTCTACTCTCGTGAGTAACATTCACCGCGACCTCCGGGTTGAGAGCCTGGACGAATTCGTGCGGCAACTCGCCAAACGGATGTTCGCGCGTGCCGACGCATCTGCTTGGCCCCACGTCAAGCACCTGGCGCCCTGGCACGCGCGCCCCCCGGACGCGAAGCCCCTACCCCGCGATCTGGCAGCGGACGACGACCCCATCGCACCGGACTGGACTCCCAGGTGAGCTGCATTCAGGTTACACGCAGCCAGTGACGGATTAAGACTACTTGATGCCCTAAGCAATCCACGCCTGTGGGCCCCCCTATCCGTATGTCAAGGTCAACTAGAATCGGTCTTTAAATCAAATCAAAACAAATCAAATCAAATCATTTATTTCAAATAAACCAGTTACAGGCACTTTTGAATTGTCAGAAGGTCGGTCAGTCAATAAGATGAAGCTAGTCGCCCATTCCAAAGAGTAGGTACCTATGGAGAAGAACGGGCAAGAAACTCCATGGACACTCTTTTAAATTTTTAAGCTATTGTTACAAATATTTGATTACATCATTCATGTTGAAATCAACCGCGTGAGAACGATGCAGAAATATATTGTACGCTGAGAGCGTCCATTATGGAAAACATACAAAAATCAATTCAGAAATTAAAATACGCCGTGGCAGCTAAGAGATGACCAGTCCCCTCCGACGGCGTCCGTTCACGAACATGACGTATGGATCAGCATCATTCAGCTCAACCATATCGAAGGGAACCCAATGACCCAAAACACACGCCACCATCAGCGAGACATTTGAGTGAGCATGACATACTCTCAACAGCCAGAGCACAATTAAGTCAATAAAAAAGACTAACCCAACAAATAAATGCCTTACAGCACATTCGTACATTGTGCTCACACGTTTGCCATGCAATTATACAATACTAAGAAATTGAATCTACACAATGCTAAGATAGTTTTGTCCAAGGTTCAGCAGCTCCAACAGTGTTCCCGAATCTGTGGAAAGTTTAACTCCTGTGCAGCTGCAGCTGTACAAGTGCCGAACACCTCTGTCAGCGATACAATTCCGTAACGTACAATATGCTTGGCTACATAGTGTGTAATACAGGCTTTGAATAAATAACATAAACAATTACATATTAAAACTACAAGAGGAAAAATCAAAGAACAATCATTGTATAGAAATCGGACGCAGCTCAAGCCCAAGCCTTTTTGTCCTCAATATAATCCTTCACACTATAAAATGCTTTCTGACACAACTTACGTTTAATGAAGGATTTGAATTTATTCAGGCTCAGATCTTGAACCACCTCTGGAAGTCCATTGTAAAAATGAATACATTGGCATCTGAAAGAGCCACCTATTTTCTTGAGCCTTGTTGTAGGTACAATAAATTTGTGCCTGTTCCTAGTATTTATATCATGGACATCACTGTATTTTTTAAACAATTTTATATTTTTATGAGCATACAAAAGATTTTCATAAATATATTGAGACGGCACGGTCAGTACATTAATCTCTTTAAATTTTTCTCTGAGAGAGTGTCTCGGACTTAATTTATAAATTGCACGAACAGCTCGTTTCTGCAAAACAAATATTGTTTGAATATCGGCGGCATTTCCCCACAACAGAATGCCGTACGACATTACCCTGTGGAAATAGCCAAAG
Organism: Sesamia nonagrioides; assembly: GCA_017933935.1. Taxonomy (NCBI): domain Eukaryota; kingdom Metazoa; phylum Arthropoda; class Insecta; order Lepidoptera; family Noctuidae; genus Sesamia; species Sesamia nonagrioides. The sequence continues at coordinate 1,108,650 of JADWQK010001571.1, forward strand.
TACACTAAACGGGCCGTCTCAACATCAGTCAAATTACGAATTGTTCTAACTGCGTATGCAGCAGAACTTAGCTTTTTTGACAATTTTTCTATATGTGAACCCCATTGAAGCTTAGCATCCAGAGTTATACCCAAGAACACTGTGCTGTCGTCAGATTTCAATTCTTCGCCCTTTATCAACACTTTAGTTTCCACCTGCCTCACGTGAGGTAGAGTAAACTTAATGCATTTGGTTTTTTTCTCGTTTAAGAGTAAATTATTAACATTAAACCAATGGACTACTTTGGAGATCGCGCTATTTACATCATCAGTAACCTGCTGCTGACGTTTCAGTTTAAATAAAAGTGAAGTGTCATCTGCAAACAACACTATATCGTGGTTATCCTTTATTAGGTACGGCAGGTCATTGATGTAAATAAGAAACAAAAAAGGACCAAGAATTGACCCCTGTGGGACTCCCATTGTTACTAAAGATCCAGAAGATCTTTTTCCATTAACGTCAACGCTTTGAATCCTACCACTCAAGTAAGATGTAATAAGATCCAGTGCAGAGTTCCGGATCCCGTAGTGGCGGAGTTTCCTGATTAACGTATCGTGAAGAACGCAATCGAATGCCTTGGACAAATCACAAAAGATGCCCAAGGCATCGCATTTATCCTCCCATGCATTATATATATGACCTAGAAGTTCAACACCGGCATCAGTAGTTGAACGACCCCTTGTAAAACCGAACTGTTTGCTATGTAATAATTTATGTTTATTAAAAAAAAATAGCATTTGGTTTAAAATTAATTTCTCAAAAATTTTACTAAAGGTAGGTAGTACAGAAATAGGTCTATAATTTGTGGGGTCTGATGTACTACCAGATTTAAACAAAGGTATTATTTTACTATTTTTCATGAGATCAGGAAACTCTCCACAGTCAATACAAGCATTAAAGATAACAGCTAGAGTGGGTGCCACAATATCAATAATAGACTTAGCAACTTCCACCGAATGACCCCATAGGTCAGCAGTCTTTTTTACATTCAGAGTGTGAAAGATTTTAATTATATCTCTACTGATAACATGTTCAAAATGAAACTCCGAATCACAAACATTAACATTTTCTTTAAGCAAAGACTCCGCAACAGAAGGTGATGAGTTTAGGGATTTAGTAGTTGAAACAGGAATATCCGAAAAGAAATTTTCAAATGCCTCAGAGACTTGCGAGTCTGATTTAATTATGTTGTCATTAATAGACAGGCTATAGTCAGTATTTCTATCACTGGACCTTCCCGTTTCACTATTAATAATTTTCCAAGTCGTTTTAATTACATTGCCACTGTTCTTTATCTTTGAACTCAAGTAACGTGACTTGGCCATATAACAAACTTGTTTGAATAATTTTGAATATTTTCTAACATATAAATTGAATTCAACAGTGTTAATATAAATCCTCTCATTGTACAATTCATAAAGTCGAGTTCTACTTTTATGAATACCGATGGTAGCCCAATCAGAGAAAGATGCTTTACTATTAACAGAGATAGTCTTGGGAACAAAGGTGGAATCAAATAGCTTACAGTATATATTAAAAAAATTGTCATAGAGATGATTAGGATCAGCATTAACAGCACTGGATAAGACTGGCAATTTATTGATGAGATCAAATCTAAATACCTCCAAGCGGCTTTCAGTTTTGGGGTTAACAGTGATATCCTTTTTGGCCACTTTTTAACTATGGTTTGGAATAGTAATCCTTTGTCCGCAGTGATCAGAATCAAGTAAATTTAAAACTTCTTTGTGGCTTGGTATTATGTTTGTAAAAATATTATCTAGGCACGTGGCACAAGTAGGTGTTATTCTTGTGGGCTCCAAAAATAGGTTTACAAGATTGTAGGACTGAAATAGACTTATAATTTTATTACAATAACCAGAGTTCTCTAATAAATTAATATTAAAATCACCGCAAACGATAATGGCTTTGTTTGAAACACAAATCTTGTGTAAGACTTCATCCATTACCTTTTCAAAGCAGTCATACAATCCTGAAGGGGGTCTGTACACACTTAACACAATGAAGCCCTCCAACTCTATACAGGCAATTTCAGCTGTTCGTTCAACAGACAGGCCCACAATGTCTTTACGATTTTTAAATTTCAACAGGTTACTAACTAAAATTAATGAGCCACCATGTATAGCATTAATTCTGCTAAACGAACTACCAACCTGGTGATTCTTAAAATTAAACAAGAACTGGTGACTTTTTAGCCAATGTTCGGTTATGCAAAGAATATCAATACCATAATGGTTCATGAATAAATCAACCTCTAAATCTTTGTTCATAAATCCTTGAATATTTTGATGCACCAAATTAATATTATCTATTGACTTTAAATTTCCTCCCGAGTTACCTTTGTAATCCTGTATATTGTTATAGCTAGATGTTGGCTCTATTGTCTTAATTTCTAATTTAAATTATTAATGATGTCAACTGATACCAAATTATTGGCAGAATTAATTAGAATGTCATTGCATTGCTCAAAAGAAGCAAGTTGTTTAGCCAAATTCTTGGCTGTAATAGAAAAAAAATATGATAGCGACACAGCTATCTGTCTTTTAAAGTAGTTAGAAAGATAATACATAACATTGTTATGTCTATCTCTTGTCAAATACAAATTCTTAAAATAATTATTAATGTCAATTAAATGTAATATTTTATTATTAAATGTCAAGTTGGACATTGTCATATTTAGTTCAAATCTAATCCTATTTTCTTCCTGTGGCAACTGGTCACTGTAAGGGAATGTAAATGTAATTTAAAGCTTTACCGCCTAAAAACATTAGTTTTTTGTAAAATAAGATGATGAGATGTTTTTCTTTTTTTTTTTTTTTGTTGTGATGGAGAATCATCAAATGACTTCTCCCGCTCTGGGCGGAGCGGAAGGGCGTGTCAGATTTTTACTGACTAAAACCCACCCGCGTTTCTTCATTGGCCTGTGCGATGGCCAGGGCCACAGTTTCTTGTTTAACCAACCCGCAACCCTGACCCAGGAGGCATCGGTCTTCGTGGACCCCGTCACGATGTGCTGACATCTTTTTGAGGCGCACGTGAAACACGACGCGCCGTCGACTCGGGCCTGATCCTTACCGGGCGGCGAGCTGCCCACTGCTCACCGCCCGCAGGCCCGCGCCTACGGTGGCTGGGAGTTCGGTGTGGTCTCCCGACCACAGGGGGCATCTCCTGCGGCGGCTAGTGGCGTGAGGGCGCTGGGATTCCCGCTGTCTCACGCGCTCCGCCTCCTCCTTTGCCAGCATCACTGCTTCGCAGAAGGAGGTGACGGCCTGCCATGTATTCTCGCTCCGGACCATGGCCTGGACCAGGGTCGGACGCGAGAGATCGCCGCCGATCGCCGCTACGAGAACACGGCGGTGCTCCGCCCAAGCCGGGCAGACCTCCACCGTATGCTCCACCGTGTCCTCATGGCGATCCACACAATGGTGACACCCTGGCGTTTCCTCCCGCCTAATACGGAACAGGTACCTACCGAAACAACCGTGTCCGGTGAGGACCTGCGTCAGGCGGAAGGTGAGGGCGCCGTGGCGCCTCTCTAGCCACTCCTCAAAGAGGGGACTTACCGCCGCTATTGTGGCGTGCCCAGATGTAACAAAATAAGAACCAATTGAAGCATAATTTATTTATTTATTGAAATGCGCCTTGCGGCTTTTTCGGGCATTGAATTCACGCAAGATAGTATTAACATATAAGTAATGTTTTTTATCATATCGGACTCTATGTATAATATCGATAAATTATCGAGCCTTTCTTGTATCATCTTTGTCTTTTTTCATTTTTTAATATTTTTAATAATGTAAAAGAACGCTCCGCTGAGCAATTCAAAATCATAAGCGATAAAAATATACGCAGGGGGCTGTTTCCATATTAGGGAAAGCTGATTCAATTTTATTGTTATGTATTATTTTATACACCTGATCGAGACCTGGGCTGTACTGCAGTCTCTCCAGCGGCGCCAAATAGACTATCGGTATACATATTGAAGCGCTGAAGGGTTTGTACGAAAACTCCACCATGTCAGTCCGAATACACACCTTCGGTTTGCTGATGATATCGTTGCCATGGCTGAGACCGCGGAGGACCTGAGTACAATGCTCGAAGACCTCAGTAGAGCCTTCGAGCGAGTCGGTCTTAAGATGAACATGGACAAGACCAGTCATGTCTAACGCCCCCATGTTGTACCGACTCCTATAAAGATTGGAGACTCTCTTCTCGAAGTTGTTGACAGTTACGTGTACCTTTTTTTTTCCGGGGTGGAAATCATCAATGGATGCCCGCCGCCCTGGGGTGGGCGACGGGGTCTGTCAGACTCTTACTGACTAAAACTACCCCGGTGTCTCTTCTTCGGCCGCGGGAGTCTAAATTCTTCCACGGCCCAAAGAATCAAAGTCGCACCGCATCTTCCGGTACATTCGAATTGCCGAATGCTCTAGCGGGTAGCGAGTGGGCAAGCGGGAGCGGGGTTATGACGCTAGGTCGGACTCTATGTCAACTTAAAACGCGCGAATTTTCAAATTAGTCCTAGAAACTTTTTTGGTGTGGTTTTTGGTGACGTGAGAGTGAGACGTGATTCGTGATGCCCTAAGGATGGACTTTTTTGTGCTTGTTCTGGTGCCCCCCCCCCCAGACGTGATGCCATAGGCAATTGCTTAATTTGATTAAGGGTTAATCCGTCACTGCACGCAGCCCACCTGCACACTTAACTCCTACACTTACATACAAGCAGTCGTCGCGTAGCTCGTGCTAGGTTAATATAGGCGAGTTGCGCGGCGAACAGTCATTTAACTCCACAGACGCTAAACTCATACGCGTTATATGCGCAGCGCGGGCAGCGGTACGCGTCGACACTAGGCGGTGTTACAAATACAACACAATGCCGCCCATACTCACACATGACTACCCCTTGGCCCGAAAGGGAAACTGTACATAGATGGTGACCGGACGGACGGGGGTAATTAGTAATTACACCCTTATTCTGTAGGAGCGTCGAGTCGGCACCTCTGTCGCTGGTCGTCTTCCGCTGGGCCTCCCTCAGGGCAACTGGGGGTCTCACCTGGTGGGGACTGACCGCCGGGGTGTCGTGAAGAAAGCAGGCCGTGAGTGGGTCCTGTGGCGCGCCTACAGAAAAACACATCGCAACCATTCACAGATGTGCGCAACTCACGCACGTCATAAGGCTCACAGGCCACTGTAGCCAAACCAAATGAGGGGTCCGCAGTAGCGGACCGATAAATTATGAAGACTCTGCGACCAGGGCGCCAAAACCCTAGGCGTCGCTCGCCACGCCCCCCTTGCGGGGGCGTTGCTTTACTACACACTGTCGCCATTATTATCGTTATTTCGTTTCTTTTTGTCTAATTTGTAATGGAAAGTGTTACAGTTTGTAAGTCTTTGTATAATACTGAAAATAGTATTTTTCTTTGTTTTCTTGACAAACAACAAATATTTTTTGTAAAGGGAGGAAATAACTTGCTGAAATTCTTACACGTTCTTTGACTTTTAATTAAAAAGTTGATTTAGACTTGAGACTTACTTAATTAAAATTTTGTTTCTTTGTTCATTAATAATAATATTTAGAATAAGATACTCTTTGTTCCTAATTATCAATAATTGAATTTTATATTCATAATAATTGAGAAAGAGTAACTGAAATCGGAAATGTAAGTGGCCCGTCGTTAACGACTAAATCTACTTTTTGGCCCGACTCTTCAAAGGGTTGAGCAACCTTGTACTACAGTTTTGTAGACCTTCAAAATGCCTACAAAAAAGTCTGCGACACCATATGTCTGCCTACTCTAGTTTTTTCATTATGACTATTTCTGTTTGAAAAGTTAATTAAAATGCCCTTAGCCAGATAAAAGAAAAGGATTACATTTGGAGACAAATAGGGATGTGCCTTCTAGAACACACGTCTAATAAATTTACAATAATTCCTTTCTTTATTATGGGAAATATATTCAGGTTTTCATATTGAATTTTTTATGAAATAAAATAAAATATGAAAATCAGTTACAGTTTTTATTTTAGTTTCGTAAATTGGTGAATAAACATTAATTTCAACTTATAATATTCTGCCGCCGTAAGGAAAAAAGACGCATCTAACATCTTTTTTCCAAATTGAGTTACATGCATATTCTAAATCAGTAAAAGAAATGGCATACAACAATATACAGTATGTTAAATAACAGAGGGCGTTCCCTTAAACTCGTTAATATATATCATTAATAGATTAAAATAAAAATATCAGCATAGAAAAATAAGCATAAAATAATCCGAATAAAAAAAAAAAAATATAATTGAAAATAAATTTGAAACCTCCTGTTTTAAATCAAAATAGTAGCACGGAATAGTATCTACCTAACGTTGTATTGCCCAAACTGGCAACGTCGCTTTGCAATGCGCGTGATTTTGAGCGGCGGCGTCTTTTATAAAGGCGGCTTAGTGAATTACAAAGAGACATAGTCGTGTTGTTATCATTAAAATTAAACATTTATGTATTTATGTTTAGTTTTAACAATAACACTTAACAACCCGTCTCAAATAACGCTGACAAAGGAACGCGTCATTGACCTTGGACTGTGGAGGACTTACCTATTGGCAATCGCAAACATAGTAAATAAAAAAAAACAAATTCATGTAGGTACTTGCCTTCCTATCAATAACATTTCAATTAAAATACACAGATTTAAACAGATATTGTCAGCCAAGGTGCGCAAGAGGCGCGGTGGTGTGGTTGTGCTTCTGAGTTCTGAGGATCGGATACGTCGCCGGCGACGTCGCGCGCTCGTGGCCACATAATAAACAGATACGAGTACAGAAGGTCCACTCACGGAACAAGTACCTACACGAATTCGTTTTACCTAGCCATTTAGAGCGGTGGGTGGAACATGGTACGACAAGCATACAGTGTTATGAAAAACCAAAATTAATTTAATCTTAAAAATAATGTACCGCTAATAAATAGCCTGCGGTTAAGTTTGAGGAAATTTTAATTTATTAAAACACAGTTTAGGCTAGGATTAAAATGATAATGACGTATTACACATTAGGAAGTGAATGTTTTCTCCAATAATAGAGATTTAAAAACTTTTTATGTAGTTACCTTCGTAATACCTAAGTAGGTACCTACTTGCGTTTATTCATAGCAATCGAGTAACGTCACAGTAGTAACACGTTTGTGGAACGGGTTTTAGGAAGGAATTTGACTTCTGAACTTATTAATTTTGTGGCACAGTCGTTTAGTGTTATTTTTTTTTATTTTAATGTTTTCGATATGTTTTAGGTGTTATGAAACATTTAAATACCTAATGTTAAAACTTACCTAGATTTTAAACTGCTCGATATGCTGACCTCCTCTGTCCACACATTGTCGCAGTCGCCGACGGTTATTTTGGTGCACTCGTCGCATTAAAGTCGGGTCATCGCGTATGCGGTTCCTGATAATACGGAATGCTGTGCGAATTCGCATTTGCATCTCCTCCTGCGAGTGGCTTTCTTTTTTATAAACGAGTTGTTTGACCCAACCCCAAAAAAAGAAATCAAGAGGTGTTAAGTCAGGTGACCGTGGTGGCCACGCCTCGGGACCATACCTCCCAATCCAGCGGCTATCAAACAACTCGTTTAACCGTGCCCGCACTTCTGTTGAAATGTGAGGGGGTGCTCCGTCGTGTTGAAACCACACATTTCGGAGCTCGGTTAGTGGCAATCTCTCGAGGTAGCGAGCGACGGGGCCGTTAAGAAGGGCCAGATACCTTACACGGTTTAGAGTCCCTGGGATGAAGACAGGTCCACCATTGAAATTACACTCAGCATAAATGAGCACCATGTTCACATACTCCTGAGCACCGAACTGATAACGCGGCATTTTTACAAGACTGACGCAAGACGTTGCAATGCGAAATTAGCACATCCGGTCAGCGCGTGAGCGGTGAGATTACTACCGAAACGTTGCCGTTTTTCAAGTTCGCGTGTACAGTGTGTTTCTTTTACATGTCAATTTAAAATTTTTATTTTTTTTGCTTATAATCATAATCATTTATTTGCATAAAACATGGTATTTATAGATGGTATGGTTACATTACAAAGATCATACATGTTTTGCTTATATTTATAGCATGCAAAATTTATAATATTCTAGATTGGTTTATATTCTAAGTATTCCTTAATGCTATAAAAATTAATGTCATTTAGCCATTGATGCAAATGAATTTTAAACAATCTCCTATTGAGTAATTTAATCTCACGCGGCAGTTTATTATAGATTCGGACGGTCATAGCTATGCAGCTTTTGCTATACTTAGCTGATCGTGGGATTTAGTCTAAAACAAGTCTAAATTGGTCACGGCGATTTCTATTGCTTACATCTGCCGCAGTTTTAAAAAGGCTTTCATGTTTCCGGACAAACATACATATTTCATATAAATATAGTGAGGGTAGTGGTAGTAAACCAAGCTTTTTAAATATTGGTCGGCAGGATTCGTCCGGCGGAATACCTAGAATAGCTCGAACACATTTCTTTTGAGCTACAAATGCTTTGTTAAATTCTGTGCGAGGACTCAACATAAGCCCAATAGGACATTACAGCTATTTTGATGTTCGTTACCTTTTTAATCTGCCTGAGAGCATATACAAATTTATTAATTTTGTTACATACACTATCGACATGGGTTTTCCAGGCTAGATGTTCGTCTATGATCGTTCCCAGAAACTTAGTATGTGTTACTTGTTGAAGTTTAGGTATATTCATTGTGAAGTTAAATTTGTTGTTATAAGATTTGTTGAATTGTACATATACGGATTTATCGAGATTGATGGTTAGATTATTATTATTGAGCCAATTTATAAGATTTTCAATTGTATTATTAATATCTGTTTCATGATTAACTATTGATTTACATTTTTTGTCAGTAGATACAATTATCGAAATGTCATCAGCGAAAAGAAAACTTTTATGTTTAGTCACGTCTATGATATCATTGACATAGAGGAGAAATAAAATCGGGCCCAGTATACTACCCTGAGGAACGCCGCGTTTGATAGTATTAAATTCAGAGCTATGTGAAACCATTTCTTTATTGGCATTAATATTAGTGATCGTAACGCATTGCTGTCTGTCAGATATGTATGATGTTATCCACTGTAATGGCAGTCCCCTGATTCCCATAGACTCTAACTTCTGAAGAAGTATGTCATGGGAAACCAGATCGAACGCCTTCGATAGATCGAAAAATAAACCCGTTGTTAATTGGTGATCATTAATATTTTTAAGAATTGCTTTAAGGAGTGAAAATATAGCTAAAGTTGTGGATTTATCTTTTTGGAATCCAAATTGCTCTTTCCTTATAATATGAAATTTCTCACAGTAATTAATAAGCCTTTTGTACATGCACTTTTCAAATATTTTCGCCACAATTGGTAATAAAGGAATTGGACGATAATTGCTTACTTCAGATTGTTCCCCTTTTTTGAAAAGCGGTTTTACAACTGATATTTTTAAATTATCTGGAAACACTCCTTGAGCAAAGGATAAGTTTATAAGGTACGTTAGAACGCCGCGTAATTCTTTGGCACATTCCTTAATAATTTTTGTGCTAAGTTCGTCGTAGCCTTCTGAAGTTGTGTTATTTAATAACATGATTTGTTGCTCTACTTCGCTTTCTGAAATTGGAACGAGAAACATAGATCCAGGTATACCGTTATTATTATAGTGAGTATATGTGCTTTGCTGGGAGGAGTTATAGCTAAGATAGAAACTATTGAAGGCAGTGGCTATATCTGTTGGTTCTGTAAGAATGGTATCATTAATTTTGATAAATTCTATGCTGTTTTTAGAACTAGGATTATGTATTTCATTCTTTATGACGTTCCAGGTAGCCTTACATGAATTCTGGTATTTATTCATATATTTTATATTACAGTTTTTTTGGCACTATAAATACATTTTTGTAACCAGTTTGAGTATTTAATATATATTGTTTTGTTTGGTTGAGTTTTCTTTTTATAATATTCATACCGCAAAAGTCTTTTAGTTTTACAACTCCGCTTAAGACCTTTACTTATCCATGTTTGTTTTACTCTTTTATTTAGATTTATCTTTATCTTCACCTTGGGAAAACATAGAGTATAAAAAAGGCATAACAAATCATGAAAACACTTAAATGCTATGTTAGCGTCTTCTTCTACGAAAACTTCTGACCAAGACAAACTTTGGAGGCATTTCTTGAATTTCTATGTATTATGGAGATTGTAATCTCTTTTGTAGATATAATAAATTGCATCTTGTATAGATTGGCGTTTTAAGGGGAAGTCTATCATTTGCGCTGATTCATGGTCAGAGAGATAAAGTGGGAGTACTGTGGTAACTGCGTCTGGGATGTTGCTTAATATGTGATCAATACACGAAGATTTACGAGTAGCTTCATTAATATGAATTTTTATGTTATAAGTTTTTACTAGGTCTTGGAATTCGCTGGTGATTTTACTTTTTTTTAGAGTGTTTATATTGAAATCACCCGTTAGAACTATGCGTGTTGATGGTTTGTAATTTCTGAAAATGACGTGTAGGAGATTATCTAGATTATTTAAGAATAGATTAGGGTCGGACTGAGGTGTTCTGTATATGCATATTATCAATAGTTTCTCATCCTTCAACTCTATACCACAAATTTCGAATGTATTTACTGATGCGAATTTTTTAGTTATTGTTAGTTCGTTAAAAATTATGTCTCTTCTAACTAGGATGCAAGTCCCACCGCGGTGTTTTTCTCTGCAAAAACTGGCAGCCATTGTGTATTTTGACATTTTAAGATAGTACTCTTGACCTTTTTTAATAAAAGTTTCAGAGAGGCAGATTACGTGAGGATCACTGTGTGCATCCTGCATCTCTAGCAACGTTATTTCTAGTAGCTCTTGTTTAGATAGAATACTTGCAATATTTTGATGTATTATTCTAAAGCGATGTAGTGAATGTGCGTTAGCTAGCACAATCTTAGGAACGAAATAAACTGTTAAGTTTTTTTGTGGGCGGAAAGTAGTAAGGTATTGTACCCTTTTTTACGTGTTCAGTGTATTCAACAGGGGCACATGTATCTTTAGTTTCCGGTTGCTTGTTTATAGATTTTTTAAAATAAAAGGGTATGGTTCCTTTCTTAGGCTCCTTAGATACCGTTAAAAAGCTTGTTTTGCCACTCACTAGTCGTTTTTTTATTTCAGCAAGATTTAAAAAGTTTGCGTTATAATATTCACAGTCTATGACATAATTTATTGATTTACATGTATCAGCTAAATTGAGATATTGGCAGTTCGTGAAATGACAATTTTCATAATAATGGCAAATATTTTTTAGGCGAGAATTTAACTTGGTGAGATTGAGGTGGTAATTTTGTTGTACATTTAGTAAAATAATAGTATTTTTGTAGGTTGATGTCAGCATTGACTTTAGTTGAAATAGCACATAGTTTATGCTGTGATCATTCTCACCCAAACACATTACAATTTTGTCGTCCGGTTGTAGGTTAAAGTTTTTAAAGCTCTTTATTATTACGTCACTGCACGCATTTGGCAACGTTTGGGCGAAGACTTTATACTTCTCATATTGTGTAGTTGCTCTCGATTGTATTAGAGCTGCAGCCAGACCTTTGCATTGCTGGGCGCCGAATATCACTATTCTTTTTCCAAGTTCACGCTGTTGTTGTTTTATAGAGCTGGAATTGGTTGTGCGGTTTGAAACTGCATGACTGTCAGTGTTGGTTGCAGTCAGGCCATGTATTTTTCTATTGAGAGCAGCTATTTCCTGTTCAGCATCTTTCAAGTTGGTTTGTAACGCTTCGATATTATTTTGCAGATTGAGACATGTAATATTACTGTTAGAAACATTGAGACATGTAATATTACTGTTAGAATCAATGTTTGATGCATGACTATGTGGGGTTGGTGAGCAGAATACATCTTGAACTAAAAACGAGCTCCTTTTCTTTCTAGTTGAACATGTTGGGCTATTTTCCATGAGTGCAGATGAGGTACACAGAGATTTTAATACTTTAATTTCCGCAGTTAGTTTTCTGACCTGTTCCTGTAAATTATTATTATCTAATATAACATTTTCTAGCTCATTCTCTGTACTCTCCAATTTGACGGTTAGTTGATCTATCGTATCTTTCATTTCTGATAATGAGGTATTAATTATTGTACCGTCTAAGCTTTTCGATAATATATTCGGAGAGGTGTCAGCTTCATATGATGTTTCGCAATCTGTTAGGATATGGGAGTCATTCGTGATGGACGATTTTTTTTTATGTTCGGTATATCGTTCAGGTGAAGATTGCTTAGCTGATATGGGCTTTTTTTCTCATAGTTATGTTAGACACATCTGTATTGTTTGAAACTGTTTTCTTAATGCACATCTTGCATCGCCATTTCTTCTTAGACTCCTGGCTCATTAATCTATATGTTTGTTCCGGGTAGCCATCGCAAGCGGGCTCAAATCTATTATTACAAACACAGCATAGTGCTGTATTTCTAACATCAACAGTATTTTTACATTTATAGCAAACTACCAGTGGTGCCCTCTTGGGGACATTACGGTTTGACATGTTGGCTTGCAGTTTGGAGGTTGACATTTTAGTATAGTGTCCCAAAGTTAGATGGTGAAAGTAATATTGATTCGAATTCGTACCACTACTCGACAATAGATGTCGCTTTTATAAATGTTTCCTGGTTGCTGAAGAATGAATTTGATTTTTTTTTTGCAAAATAACGGGTCAAATTTGCAAATATAGGTGAAAAAGTTCAAAGCAGTGTTTAAAATAAGCGATGACTATGTAGTATTTCAAAAGTAAAGTTATTGTTTAAAGTTGTTTGGTTTACATAACACAAAGTATCAGTTGGCGGTATTTTTAAATTTTTAATAAAAAACTTGGTATATTTGTCCACAGTGTTCATACAGTTTGGATAACACTCTCACTTGATTGTCACAATTAAATGTTCACTTTAAAAACTTATAACACCACTATTTATCCATCTTTTATATATTTATGAATTAACCTTAGACATTGACGTTCGTCGATGGCTATCGGCTATCTATATGTTTAGATCGTTATTCACTGATTTTAGTGCTTTGTCCACAATATAAGTTAAAATTCCTTTGTTTATGTTTCCACTGCACTTGGTTTTATGCCGAATTTCACCCGTTTATATATTTTAATCCACAATTATAACGGAGCCGATACGTATCGTGGCTCAGTGGCGCCCTCTCTCTATTGAATATTTTCATATTGAAAAAATTTTAAAACATTTTGTTTTCGAATGGAAATATTTTATTTAGCATGTATGTATGCTATACTATTTCGGGTTAACGGGAACGCCCTCCGTTAGTTAACATACTGTATTTATATTTCGCATAAAAAAAATGTTAGATGCGTCTTTTTTCCTTATGACGGCAGTATTATTGTCGATAGGACATTAATCCCATCCCTCAGTTTTACTATGGATACGTTATACATTTGTAGCGTGGCGCTAGATTACACAACGCGTATTATACAGTTGAGCGTTCAAAAGGTTAAATCAACCTTGCTGCTATAACTGCTCAGACTAACGTCACATTTATACGGTTTCTTACCAGTGAGTACGACTATGCCTTGTCAAACTCCCCTTTTCACTAAAATTACTTTGACAAATATCACACTGATAAGGTTTTTCACCAGTGTGTGTATACATATGCATTGTCAAACTATTCTTATAACTAAAATTACGTTGACAAATATCACACTTATAAGGTTTTTCAACAGTGTGTGCACGCATATGGTTTGTCAAATAATTCTTATGACTAAAATTACGTTGACAAATATCACACTGATAAGATTTTTCACCAGTGTGTGTAAGCATATGCTTTGTCAAACTATTCTTCTGACTAAAATTACGTTGACAAATATCACACTGATAAGGTTTCTCACCAGTGTGTGTATGCATATGCGTTGTCAAATTAAACTTGTGACTAAAATTACGTTGACAAATATCACACTGATAAGGTTTTTCGCCAGTGTGTGTAAGCATATGCGATTTTAAATGAGTGCTTTGGTTGAAATTACTTTTACATAGATAACACTTATAAGGTTTCTCACCAGTGTGTGTACGCAAATGCCTTGTTAAACTATATTCTGCACTAAAATTACGTGGACATACATCACACTGATAAGGTTTTTCACCAGTGTGTGTATACATATGCATTGTCAAACTATTCTTATAACTAAAATTACGTTGACAAATATCACACTTATAAGGTTTTTCAACAGTGTGTGTACGCATATGGTTTGTCAAATAATTCTTATGACTAAAATTACGTTGACAAATATCACACTGATAAGATTTTTCACCAGTGTGTGTAAGCATATGCTTTGTCAAACTATTCTTCCGACTAAAATTACGTTGACAAATATCACACTGATAAGGTTTTTCACCAGTGTGTGTATGCATATGCGTTGTCAAATTAAACTTGTGACTAAATTTACGTTGACAAATATCACACTGATAAGGTTTTTCGCCAGTGTGTGTAAGCATATGCGATTTTAAATGAGTGCTTTGGTTGAAATTACTTTTACATAGATAACACTTATAAGGTTTCTCACCAGTGTGTGTACGCAAATGCCTTGTTAAACTATATTCTGCACTAAAATTACGTGGACATACATCACACTTGTAAGGTTTCTCACCAGTGTGTGTACGCATATGATTTTTTAATATTCGCTTTTGATAAAAATTACGTTGGCATACATCACACTTAAAAGGTTTCTCACCAGTGTGTGTACGCATATGATTTTTTAATATTCGCTTTTGATAAAAACTACGTTGGCATACATCACACTTAAAAGGTTTCTCACCAGTGTGTGTACGCATATGATTTTTTAATATTTGCTTTTGATAAAAATTACGTTGGCATACATCACACTTAAAAGGTTTCTCACCAGTGTGTGTACGCATATGATTTTTTAATATTTGCTTTCGACAAAAATTACGTTGGCATACATCACACTTAAAAGGTTTTTCACCAGTGTGTGTACGAATATGAATAATTAGCGTTTGCTTTTGTGTATACATAAGCTGACAAATATGACATTTATAATCTTTTTTTACATTGGTAGAACTATTCCGATTACATATGAAAGGCTCTTTGAAATATGTGCCAGGCTTGGACGTCCATTTCTGAGTTGTCCGAATAACTTTCGAGTCTGATTTGGCTTTTGTAGTTTGATCGGCTGTTATTGCATCCTTTTGTTTTGTTCTTCGTGTGTCCTGTTTTGGCTCCCTCACAGCGGTCGCCTCTGTAAATGAATTAAGTAACTACATTTATGAAGAATATTGATATGCAGACGAATAAATATAATTTACACAAGCGCTTTGTACGTTTCGACTCGTGTAGAGATTCACCTAGAGCATCAAGTCTGTGTGCGTTCGCGCAGCGGAATGTTGCTGAATTTAAAGATTTTAAATATGCAGATATTTAGTGTATGACGTCGTGTAATTGTGTATGGTAAAAAAAAAAATTGTGCATGCAGCCATTGTGGAGAAATTCACAAAAAACTGATTCCGCTGGGCGAACGTTGTCCTGGCGGAATTTTTTTTAATCAATTGACTTTAGAAAGAAGAGATGTGTCTAAAAATGTGTGTGTATTTGTGTGTAATTGTGTATGTATGAATAAAATTTGTGCATGCATAGACTTCGGAGAAATTCAAGTTTCCGCTCTGCGCGAACGTTTTGCCATTAGCTAGTTTTTATATAAAGCGCTTACATAGAGAGCTGTAGATTTTTACATACCTACGTTGTTTTGAATTTGTGCATATTTATGTAAAAAACAGATTTAGAAAAAATCGTAGGGCTAAAAAGATAAAAATATAAACGTAAAATACGCTTTTTAGGTCATAGTTCTTAAAGTATGCACTTTGGGGTCTAGATTTTCACGTTTATACAAACCTTGTAAGTGTCTGCAACATATTGCCAAATATCAATGATGTTCCTTTAGTAATTAAAGAGATATAGGACAATTTACCATGACAAAATCACTGTTTACAAAGCAGTCAAATATCACGGCATTCTAAAGGAATTGTATGGTAAAATGTATGCCAATAATTAGTGTATTCATTCAACTATTCACATGCAAAATTTCATGTCATTAAATTCAGTATTTAAAGAAAAACAATTAAAATACTGACGAAGCATCGAAAACCTACATAACCCGACCAAATTCGGATAGCTATAAAAAAGCGGCCGTGCAATATATTTAGGTAACATTCCAAAATTTACAGTATAATACCGGTATTGAATTGGTATAGGTGATAACACAATTGTTTCGATATAATATAAAGGTCATTTATTTTTGTACACCTACTTTTTTAAATGTATTTGACTATGACAAAGTAGGTACTATTTACGTAGTTACTTTATTTAAGTATGCGCTTGAGACATGAGATATAATCTAAATATATTAATTTAGGCAAATAAAATTCATACAGCTAATTTCTATTGAATATTTCACGGATCCGGATTCTTACTATAGACCCCTCAGGGAAATTAAATAATTACCACAAGTAAGTACTACCTACTGTTTTTAAATGTTGATTTATTTTTATATTAGGCAGACTCTCAAACCTAAACAACTGAATAGTCTACTTTATTGGTCTGTGATTGTTAATCTGTAATTTTATTATTGGAACTAGAAAATATTAGGTATACTTAGAAATGTTGAGGTTATTTACTGTATTTGCTACTCATTTAAAATATTTCTTGAAAATACCTTTTTTATACAAATGTTTTAATTTATAAGCACTTTTTTAATGTTAATCAAAAAAATCAGTTATCTGATGTGATTTTAATTTTTATTGAAGCTCAAAATATTATACGTCTTACCCTTATATTCATAATAGTTTATTAAACCTATTTTAGTAAAACACATTTAAGTCTATTGCTGCCGTTGCAAGCGTTTGTTAAAGTTATTATAATTACATAATTAAGCATTATATGTAATTAAAAATGTTTTTGTACACGGATATTTAAATAGAGAAGTACTTGTTAATTGAAGATTTATTTTTGTCGTAGATAGGTAGTGGCGTTATTATAAAAAAAAAACATTTTTCATTCAAGAAATGCAATTGTTTTATTTTTTCCTAACGCTTGTGTACGCAACTGTGCCATATTATTAAATACTATATTGGAAGGTTAAGAACGTTCTTAAGATATATGGCACGGCCGCTTTTTTATAGCTATCCGAACTTGGTCGGGTTATGTAGGTTTTCGATGCTTCGTCAGTATTTTAATTGTTTTTCTTTAAATACTGAATTTAATGACATGAAATTTTGCATGTGAATAGTTGAATGAATACACTAATTATTGGCATACATTTTACCATGCAATTCCTTTAGAATGTCGTGATATTTGACTGCTTTGTAAACAGTGATTTTGTCATGGTAAATTGTCCTATATCTCTTTAATTACTAAAGGAACATCATTGATATTTGGCAATATGTTGCAGACACTTACAAGGTTTGTATAAACGTGAAAATCCCAAAGTGCATACTTTAAGAACTATGACCTAAAAAGCGTGTTTTACGTTTATAATTTTATCTTTTTACCCCTAAGATTTTTTCTAAATCTGTTTTGTACACAAATATGCAGAAATTCAAAACAACGTATGTAAAAATGTACAGCTCTCTATTTAAGCGCTTTGTATGAAAACTAGCTAATGGACAAAGCTTCGCGCAGCAGAAACTTGAATTTCTCCGAAGTCTATGCATGCACAAATTTTATTCATACATACAAAATTACACACAAATACACACTAATTTTTGGACACAGCTCTTTTTTCTAGAGTCAATGGATTAAAAAAAGTTCCGCCAGGACAACGTTCGCCCAGCAGAATCAGTTTTTGGTGAATTTCTCCACAATGGCTGCGTGCACAATTTTTTTTTTACCATACACAATTACACGACGTCATACACTAAATATCTGCATATTTAAAATCTTTAAATTCAACAACATTCCGCTGTGCAAACGCACACAGGATTTTCTATTCCGTTTACAATTTTATGCGATTTAGTTTGTTTGAAATTTTCTTTTTTTAATTTTTGATGCTAGGTTTTTCTATGGTTTAGGATAATTCTTAGGTACCAGCATTGTCTGTATTTTCATTTATTGTCGACTATCAGCACCACTATTTATACCTTTTGAATAATAATATAGGGGTGCATATTGTTTTTTATACTATCCATAAATATCCAATATTATATCCATAGTGTTTCCAGTCAGATATGAATAAACTATAGTCAAAACTTAAGCTCAAGCAAAATGCCATGTAGATAATATACCCCAGCAGTATTAATAACTTATTTTAACAGCAATTATCTATGTTTTGTTATAAAAGGTTAAAACACAATGATGATTGCAAAAACTTATATTCACAAATTAAACAGATTGTTAATATAATCTAAAACATACAACAATTTACAAAGACACTAAATAACAATATTAATAATTAACATCATAGTTATAGGTTTTAATATAAAGATTCCACCATTGGCCCATTATTCCTACATCTATAATTCTTGAAGGCAAGCTTGCGTAGGTCGGCTGCAAATAGGAACACTTTGCCTTGTATAAGTCACAAGATTCATTTAGGTCTGTTGTGTACATGATGGAGAAAACTCCTAAACTTTTATATTTAATAATGCCTTGGTTATAACACGTATCCAGATACCTTAAATGATTCGCTGTTTTTGGATTCAGACAATCTGGGCTTACCATAACCGTCTCATTGTTTACTCGTTTAAGGTAGTCTTTAAAATCGAGTTCGCTCGGATTTTCTAAGGATAGAAAAGTTAAAACACCAATCCCTGCGGTCCATTTCATGGCTTTAAGTGGTTCATCTTGAATATCAGTTCTCAGGTCAACCAGCATTTGCCGATAATCACCAATAACATTCTTCCAGTAATTTGTCCACTTTTCAAGTATTGTACCTTGAAGCTTAGCAGGGAACTTTACTTTATTTTTTAGGTTTATTATAATATATGGAGCTTTAGTAAGATTTTTAAGCATTTTGGCAGTAACTAATTCACACTAAATAAAAATTAAAAATCTAAAGTTCTAAACAGTTTTTTTTTAGGTTATCTATATGTCAGTGTCACTGTCAAACAATAGTTGTTGTTTCTCAATTATTTTTTTTTTGTAGTGTGGCACTAGTTATGAGTGTTATGACTTTGTGCCAATGTCAAGTAAAATAAAAATCTTCAAAAGTCGCACGGTTTGTGCATTTAGCCAATGTCACGTAATGAATTATTCATGTCGAAAAAGACGGCCGCGCGGACCGAACACGAAGGAAGATTTGGTTCAAAGCCATGATGTGGCCACTATGCTACAATATTTCACTGTTCTTTATGAATTATTCACTGAATGCACTTTTTACCACATAAATCACGCGTTTTTATTTAGTAAACGACACTATAAATAATTTAAAAGTCCAATGAAAAATGAGCGTGGCACTCATCTTAGCTTCCCGCCAAAAACTCCGTCAGCTTCTTGTATTCGGTTTTGTCAACGCGAGGCGCAACAGTTTTTCAACGGGCGTAATGCCGGTCCACTCTCTGATGTTTCGCAGCCACGACTTTTTCTCTCGTCCAGCGCGCCTCTTTCCTTCTATCTTGCCCATCATAATGAGCTGGAGTAGCGTATATCTATCGTGTCGGAGCACGTGGCCGAGATAATCTATTTTGCGTTTCTTTATGGTGGGCAAGACAACTTTCGAGGCATTTGAACGCGCTGAAGGATGGTGTCATTTCTGATCTTTTGGGTCCAGCTTATGCGCAGCATACGACGGTAGCACCACATTTCAAAAGCCTGCAAGCGTCGTGTAATGTCCTCTTTCAGAATCCACGCTTCGCAGCCGTACATGACGACAGGCTATACATAGCACAAAAGTAACCTGACTCGGAGCTTTATGTGGAGTTTACGACAGCACAGATCTTTCTTCATTTTGTTAAAAGATGCTCAAGAAACGACAAAGAACTTGTTCTTTGTCGTTTCTTGATCGGACTCCCATGCTTCATTTACCCAAGCACCGAGATACTTGTACTGTCGTACCCGCTCAAGTTGTTTACCTGCCACCGATATGCTAGGGCGTAAGTCTGGGTTTCTAGAGACCACCGTGAATTTTGTCTTGCTGATGTTCATCAACAGACCGGCCTTCTCACTGAACTCATTGACTTTTATCTACAATGGTTTGCAAGTCTTGTTCAGAGGATGCAATGAGAACAGTGTCATTCGCATAACGCAGGTTATTAACAACCTTGCAGTTGATCTTCACTCCGGCTTCCAAACCTTCAAGAGCCTACGACATCACTGCCTCGGAATAAATATTGAAGAGCAACGGAGACACAACACAGCCCTGCCGAACTCCACGACAAATCTTGAGATCTTCCCCGGTCTCCTCATTTTCAAATCTGATTGTAGATGTTGATTGATTCTACTTGGTTTTCGTATAGATTACGGATAATCCTGACGTCCTTGCCATCGAGTCCAATATCTGTTAATAGACCCAGGAGGTGCTGGTGCTTAACCCGGTCGAATGCCTTTTCATAATCTATGAAGCACAGCAGTACGTCGGTTTGCATATCCCTGCATTTTTGTACGAGAACGCTGAGGGCAAAAAGTGCTTCACGAGTACCGACACCAGAGCGAAATCCGAATTGATTGTTTCCCAGTTGTTTGTCACATTTCGGTCTTACCCTGTTCTGTATGATGTTTAAGAACACTTCGTCTGTACATACCTACGTATTGTTATTTAGGTGAGGGAATTTGAAGGTCCTAAGCTTTGTAAGTCTAAGGTCGTTTTGTTTTGGTTTCCTGGTTGGAAAAACCTCATGGATGTCCGCCGCCCTAGGGCGCGAGACGGTGTCTGTCAGACTCTTACTGACTAAAAACCACCCCGATGTTCCATTTCACATTTACACCGGGGGTTACAAGAACGAACACTGCTTCCGCAACCCCCGATTGGTGCTGGCCTGCCACTGTGAGCCACTGAGTGAGGTACGACTCCTCCCGTGACGTCTAAGAGTGGAGCGCGTGGAACACTTCACGCCTCCACCTCGGGTCCTGATGTTTGGGGGGCGACAGATGTCCCCGAGTCTGTCGCCCCTGGAGCCATTTAAGGGGACTGGAAGAGGGCGTTATCTGCTCCTTCGCGCGCGGCACACTCTGCCAGCGTATGTCGCGCCGTGTCCTTCCGGCAGTCGACGCAGTAGTGCCACCGGGCGTCCAGCTCCCTGTTTATGCGACACAGGTACTTTTCGAAGGAACCATGCCCCGAAAGTACCTGTGTCATCCGAAACGTCAGGTAGCCCTGCGTTTTCCCGAGTCAGTCCGCCCGTACCGGCTGGATCGCCTCGATGGTGGTGAGGTAAGGCGTGAAAGCCTGTCGCGCCATTCTGCCACCAGGGCCTCTCGGAGCTGCGACCGACGCTGCTCGAGCCGACGCAGCATCGGCCGTTCGCCCCGCTCCCGCCTCCTTACGCCACCGGTACAGTGACGTGAGGACCTTCGCCTCCAGCTCCCAAGGCGGGGATCCAGGCAGTAGTATGACTCTGATGGCCATCGCTCTCTGCGGTTGTCGCAGTACAGCGATACTGCCGGCCGTCAAGTCAGAGAAAGTCAAAGCCCGCACCGGGGCTCCATACAGGGCCATCGATCGCACGATTCCCATGTAGAGCTGAATGCAGGCGGCGCTCGGGCTCTCCAGATTGGGAAACAACGTTGAAAACGCCCCAGCCGCCCTAAACAACTTGGGCGCCAGCCGCCGGAAGTTGGGACCGAAGTCCTACCGGCTGTCGAGCACTGATCCCAGGTACTTCATGGTGGACTCGACAGCGATTCGAACCCCCCCGACCAAGATGTGTGAGCCGGGTGGAGGCGCCCGACGGGGACCATAAACCATGGCCTCCGACTTGTTGAGGGCCACCTCGAGGCCTAGGCGACGTACCCACCACCTGTAATACCGCAGCCGTCGCCGACGCCAGCAACGTTATTTCCCTGAGGGAGCTCCCCCGGGCGGTAACCAGCGTGTCGTTCGCATAACACGTCAGGTCTCCCCCCAGTCTGAGCTTGCCTCTCAGCACCCAGTGGTACGTCGTCGACGTTACGAAAAATTAAAGCATGGCAAAGAGCTTCAATGGTTGAAGAACGTCAAACTGGACTGGCACTTCTCCACGTCCTTAAAAACTTACCCATTAAGTAGATGAAATGATAACATGTTTCGGCAGAAGACGTAAAAGAAAAATTGATTTCGTTATTTAATTACTTGTTAATAGAATACCTTCTTTTTAATTGTATCTATTATTATCAGTTTAATTAAAACTTCTTATGACTTGATCACGACTATGTGACCCCCCCCTGGCGCCAAAGCTGGATCCGCCCTTGCTGTCATAAGGGCTCTGATGATGTCTTTCGCCAGTTCTGGGAACTCCTCAACAGTTTACAGTAGCTACTTTGTGTTTGGACTTAATTCATTATTTTATATTGATGAGTACTTTACACACGTGTGGGTTAAAATTAAGGCCTGCAGTAGATCTGATGATAAAAACCCTAGACAGTAGAGGGAACTACTCAACGATTCACAATAGCAACTTTGCGTTTGTTCTTGATTAATTTACACCTAGATGGTTGTGACTGTCATAAGGGCTCCGATGATGAAGACAAAGGCCACTTCTGGGAACTCCTCATCAGTTTACAGTAGCCGAAAGGACGTTGTTCTGGAGCCTGCTCGAAGGATTGCTTCGCGGGATCCCGTTATCCCACGGAATCGTTCTAGGTGGTGACTTGAACGGTCATGTGGGTGAGGAGTGTAACGGTTTTGAGTGTGTTCGTGGTGGCTTTAGGTACGGTAGCCGCAACGCGGAAGGGGATAACATTCTCCGAACGTGTGCGGCCGCCGACCTACCAATTGTGAATACCTATTTCAGAAAGAAACCGGAGCACCTTGTAACCTACCAGAGTGGGCGAAGGCTACCCAGATCGACTTCCTACTAACTAGGAGACACCACATCGGCAAACAAGCTAACTGAAAAATCATACCCGGTCTCCTTGTCATGGACCTCTGCGTCAAGGCCCAACGTAGACGTGTAGAGGAGTGCCGGCGCTAGATCCGGTGGTGGCTGCTTGATGAAATGGCGTCGCTTATCGGCGACAAGTGGCAAGCAAACTGTCCAAGACCACTGGGACAGGATCTAGGCAGCTATTGCTGGGACAGTGCGGGTGGTACTCGACGTCTCTAAGAGCGGTCGTAAGAGTGGAACATCTCCTGAAGATCACGACGCATATAAGGTCGCCAAACGTGCCACTAAAAGAGTAATTAAAAGTGTTGTTGTTGTGAGAGGAGACGGCGAAGCTGTGGGAGGAGAATAGCCGTCTCAGATCTGAGCTCGAAGACCTCAAATTGGAGCTTGGCGAGCAGAGGCGTCCTGCTGCCATTGTGACCCCGCAACCATCGGCTCCGTCACCGGCCCCTGCCCCTGCCGTCTGCGGATGAGGATATTCAGGGAATCGTCCGCAGCATAAAGGCCTTGGAGACGAGGTTCCTCCCGGCAGAAAATCTCCGCCCGCCGCTCGTTGCAGACAGGCGTAGAAAGGAACCTGCTAAGTCGGTCCCGGCATCCGCAGCCGGTAAATCTAAAAGGTCTCTAGGGAGGCCCAAAAAACCTGCGCAGAACCCGTGAACTTCCCAGACGACTGCACCTCCGGTGACCGCACCCACGGAGACGTGGACAACTGTCGTCAAGAAGGGCCGCCTTAAGAAAGCAACGGCACCTAAGAAGGCGCAGGAACCGCCTAGGACCAAAGCGCCTCGCTCCTCGGCTGTAGTCATTACACTGCAGCCCGGAGTCATTAAAAAAGGCTTGACTTACAAGGCGGTCCTGATGGAGGCTAGACCGAAAGTCGCGCTCCCTGATCTTGGCACACAGACCAGCCTTAAAATGAGGCCGACCATTGGCGGTCTTATTTTAAGGCCGGTCTCCACACCTCGAGTAACCGCGCCCCCGTCATTACGGGGGCGCGGTTACTCGAGGTGTCGGGTACATCTAGCGCCGAGAAGGCGGACATCCTGGCCACCAGATTGAGGGAGGTCGTCAAAGCGAAGGACGTTCGGGTTTCCAGGCCGACGAAGACCGCTGATTTGCGGATAGACAGACTGGACGATGCAACGACTCCAGATGAGGTTGTAGCAGCCGTTGCCAGAGTTGGTGGATGTCCCCCCGAGGACGTGCGGACGAGCGAGATCCGCGCCAATGCTTCCGGACTCGGCGCGATCTGGGTGCGATGTCCGGTGCCGGTGGCCAGCAGAATCGCCGGCACTAAGCGTCTGTTGGTAGGGTGGGTTGCAGCGAGGGTGAAGCTACTGCAACCCAGGGCCTTGCGGTGCTACCGTTATCTTGATATTGGACATATCAGGGTACGGTGCACTGCTGAAGTAGACCGCAGCGAACTGTGTTATCGCTGCGGCCAGGTCGGCCACAAGGCGGCCCAGTGCTCCACGGCGCCAAACTGCAGCCTCTGTACAGCTGCAAAGAGGCCTGCCCTGGCACAGAATGCCTGTGGTGCGCCTACCCTAATAATCGAAGAGAAGGATTGTCAAGGCTACCGGGGGCTCTTTACACCCCCCACAGCCTGGCAACCCTTCGGCCGACTCCCGGCCTAAGAATAGTGCGGAGGGAATGGATTGCGTATAACGACCGGCGGTATCTTTTACTTCAGAGCATGGCAGAGTGGTCGATTCACGTGGCTGTGGTCACTGAACCGTATTTCATTCCGCCCAGGGATAACTGGGTGGGAGATCTGGATGATTTGGTGGCCATCATTGGCGGGGATCTTGTCAACCCGTCCCGAGGTCACGGCTGGGTGGTCGCCCTCGCGGTCGGTATTGGTACAGTTGGGGCGTATTTCTCGCCCAACAAGAGTCTCACCGACTTCGAGACGTTCCTTGTCGAGTTGGATGCCGTTGTGGCCCAATTCCACCCTCGCCCGGTGCTGCTGTCCCCTGTGACCGACAATAGAGGCGAGGTACTGGAGGAGTGGGTGGTCACGACTGTCTTAACCGTCCTAAATCGGGGCTCGGTTCACACGTGCGTGCGACAGCGGGGCGGGTCTATAGTGGACGTCTCGTTTGCTAGCCCCGCTCTCGCAAGCCGTGTCCGCGACTGGCCTGTCGCCGCGGAGGTGGAGACATTGTCGGATCATCGATACATCCGTTTCGACGTCTCCGCCCAGACCGCTGGCGGCTGCGGAAAATCAGCCCCGCGAGCAGACGGTCCGCGCTGCACTTAAGCGCCCAGCGCGCTGGGCGCGTAAGCGCATCTACAGGGAGCTTCTCGAGGAGGCCGACAGGGAGCTTCTCGAGGAGGCCGCTATTGTCCAGGCTTAGATCCAGGAGTTGGCATCCTCCGGACCCGTCGACGTCGAACGGGAGGCGTTGTGGTTTCGCGGGGCGATGACGCAAAAATGCGATGGGTCCATGCCACGTGCACTCAGCAAGGCGCCAGGTGTACACCAGGCGGTGGCGAGCCAGGGAAGAGATGTTGGAGACTCTAAACAGGGATCCGTGGGGGCGTCCATATCGCGCGGTCCGAGGGCAACTTCGAGCCGCGGCACTCCCACTTACGGAGTCTTCAACCCGAGTTGCTGGAGGAGGTGGTCGCAGCCCTCTTCCCGGCAAGAGCGGAACATACGCCACTATCGATGGCTCTGTCCACAGCCACAGAATCTACAGAAGAGAACGCCATCAATGTCCCAGAGGTGACACAGGCAGAGATGAGGGCAGACTTGATGCGGCTCCGGGCCAAGAATGTGGCTCCGGGGCCCGGCGGGATCAGTTCTCGCAGGCCCCGGTGTAGGTGTGAGACGGAACACCCGGGTGGTTTTTAGACGTAAGAGTCTGACAGACCCCGTCGCCCACCCCAGGGCGACGCACATCCATGAGGATTTTCCACTCGGAAAAAAATAGAGCCAGATGTGACCACTTGCAACCGCTCCACAAGAAGTTGGAATCGTCTGTGGGGCAGAAGCTTATCTAAAAGTTGGCACGTCCCAGGGTCAAAGCGGCACAGGATATATCAAGTGCCGTTGTGTAAAAGTCCCTACTGGAAACCTGCTTTGCAAGGACCGCGCGCCGTGTACACACAAATAAATTGTTTTGTTTCTCGTGTAGGTATATTATTTTAAAACTTTAAAAAAATTATTGATAACGTCTTGAACGAGTGTCATAATTGTTATAAAAACTTTAAAAGACCTTAGGTTTTTCAACCTACTTGCTTACGAATTTGAATACTTTATATTGTAATAATTTTCTTGGAGTTTACAAATTAAATGATGGCAAATTTAATGATGATGATGATGTTCCGACCGATTTCGGCCACGGCGACCACTTCGACTCCTAGCCGATGATTTGGCGCTCATGCGCCCGAAGATGGCTTATGTAGTCTATCTTGGCGGCGAAACTTCGTGCACACTGAGGGCACGTAAGCACGCCGTCGACGTAGTTGTATGTGATGGCAGCAGGTGGGCGGGCCTTTAAATGGTCGCGTTTGGCATCGAGGTCAGCTTTGCGCTGCTCCCCAAACTCGCGGACTTGTCCGTACACCATTCTGCGCCATTCTAGCCGTTTTGCTGCCAAACGCTCCCATTCAGAGGGTTCTATATTGCACCTCTTCATGTGCCGTTTTGAGCTTGACCACACACACACATATTTATGAAACACACAGGGCCGAAGCAGACTCACAGATTTGTCGACTCGTTGATTTAATTTATAGACAGTAACATGTTTTTTTGTGAAATAATTTATTAGTTATTTACAGTTGAGTTAGTAATAACCTTTCATTGTATTCACATGGACAAAAAAAAACATCGCACGGATTTCATTTATTTGACTTGTTCCTAACATCAATCACATATTTAGAAGTTCATTGTAGCCACGCACAAACATCAATTCAATGTTGAATTGGTGACATGCGGAAAAGTACGCGACGATGCTAAATTGAAACTACGTTTACATTATGTTTTTTAAGTTTTACCATATATAAGCACAGAGATTTCAATAGTGTATGTATGCATACCTTACACAAAATCTCTGTGCACGCCCCTGCCGCGCGGTGAAGAAGAGATGGCGCTCGTACTTCCACGAGCTGTTAGATAAGCAGCACCAAGAAGTGCAGACACCGGAACTCCCTCCGATCCTTGGATTTGTGCCCCCGGTAACGCTTGAGGAAGTCCATACGGCTCTTTGACCCATGGCGAATCGGAAAGCTGTCGGAGCTGACGGAGTCCCCACTGAGGCCTGGAAGGCGATGGGTCCTCGCGGTGTGGGCATGTTAATCGAACTTTCTAAACCGCGTGCTCCTGACCGGCAAAATCCCGAGCCAATAGAGGCTGAGTATTGTCACTACAATCCCACACCATGAATGAATGAGTATGCTGTCGTGACGTCTCAATATGGGTTCCGTCCAGGGTACGGAACCATGGACCCTATCTTCGCCCTAAGGATCACCGTGGAGAGATCCCGATCGAAGAATACGCCATTATGCTCTTTCTAGATATGTAGAAGGCCTTCGGCTGTGACCCTTGGGGGGTGATCTGGTGGACATTGAGGTCCAAAGAGGTACCAGAAGCCTATGTTGGCATAATTCGAGACATGTATCTAAATTCCGATTTCATTGTTAGGACCGCTGTTGGCGACTATAATAAATCCTTCCTCATCACCGTCGGAGTTCACCAGTAGCCCTAGTATGAGTTTCCATTACGAAACTCGATCGTCGATATCGAGCGCGTTCGATTCATCGATTGGACCGCTTCAAGGTTGTACGAACTCTAAACCAATGAGAGCGCCGAACGCGCTCAATATAGACGATCGAGTCTTGTAATGAACTCATACTAGGCATACAGGGATCCGTCCTTAGTCCGTTTCTGTTCAGCGTGATATTGGACTTCTTGTCAGACCAACGTCAAGAATTCGCATGAGCAACCTCCCTGGTTGCTCATGTATGCTAATAATATTGCGCTGGTGCAGACGAGGACAGGGAACGGTTGGTGCGGCGGGTGAATGCGTGGAACAACTCGCTTGAGAACGGAGGTCCTAAACTCAATGTGGCGAAGACGGTGTACATGGCCATCAACACGACAGGGCCTATATCTGTGTGCATAGGCGGAGACATCGTCAAGAGCACAGACCAGTTTAAACACTTGGGGTCTGTGCTCCACGAGTCCGGCGACATTGATTGCGACGTTAAGGCACGCATTTCCGCAGCTTGGTCACAATGGCGTGAGGTGACAGGTGTAATTTGTGACCCCAAAATTCCAGTTAAGCTTAAGGGGCAGGTGTACAAGACCATCATCTCCTATATCTCGAGGTTAAAAACCACGCGGACTGTGAACGCCTCCAGGATGACATCAACCGAGTGATAGAGTGGAGCAACGGCAACAAACTACATTTTAATGTAGACAAATGCTCAGTGATGTCATTCACTCGTTCCCGGACTCTTATGTATTTTCAATACAGAGTTGATGATGTGACGATGCAAAGTGTCTCAGGTACGAGACTTAGGGGTAGCCTTCACTCAAGGACTGAGCTTTTATGAGCATATCAACAACATATGTAAGTAGGTATACAGAAACCTAGGTTTTGTACTCAGGCAGACACAGGGGTTTGCCAACATCACGACACTTAAGGTCCTGTATGATTCACTAGTCAGGAGTCACCTCGAACATAGTGCAGTCATATGTGCTCCTCATGAGGCTGTAGCAGCCTCACAGATGCTACAACAATTGACGACCTTCCGCGAAAGGGTTCAAATAAATCACACCAGGATCGCGGAAGTCATGGCGTGCGTCTCGAACACAAAGCCCGAGGGTCTCGACCGCCTGCAGCGAGGGTGCCTAATAAATGTCACACCGGAACTCCGGAAGCACATCTGGGGACCCATGTGCGTGGGAGCGTGTGAAACCATACCGAACCGCCTTGCACGTGAACTGAATTGGCGGGTACTCTTCACTGACCAATCATAGGCCATCTTCCCTCGATCAACGAATCAGCATCGAGGGCGCCCGATTGGTCACCCCACTATTATTTAGACATAGCTATTAGTATTTAAGTGAGTGCATAGCTTGTAAGAGACATTAACATTTCGACACATTTCTTCACATCTACATTCGCATTCACATTCTGTACATTCTGTCGCGTCGAACACTCTTGTAATTAGTTATCTTATAGTATACATTGTACCTCTTTACTTACTCTTTATATTTTGGTTTCACTTTCAGAACGTAAATTCAATGAAAAAAGAAAACTTTTTTTTTTTAGTAAAATTTCCACTTTTCCACGAACTGATTTTCACTCTAGCGGGTAGCGGAATCATGTTTCGTGAACGCTAGGGTTAACGACCGGCTCGCAAGCTGCGCGCGCGTCTCCGCGGCCCTCTCCCGTCAGTTCGGCGCAGCCACGGTATGGAAAGGACGTGCGCTTGCTGGCAGCGCAACGCTCGCGACGCGAAGTCCGAAGTCCGCCCGCCACCGCTCATTTGTCGTGCAAGTGTGTCTTATGTGTGTCGTGTATGTATGTGTGTTATGTAGTGTAATATTTTGGCGTACACAAAATTACAGTGGACTGAAATGGTTCGGCATTACGCCGTGACAGGCGATAACCTGAACGAGACCCGAAGTATTTCGTATTTACTATGTTTATAATGAACATTACGGGAACCGGGTAAATCACATACAGCACGAACATCGAATACGGAAAAACAGTTACCACCATCGTTTTTCATGTTAATGTAAGTGTAAATTATTCAATCGATGTAAATAAACAAGTAATTTTTAATGAAACCGTAGATAAAATGTGATTAACTTTTAAATACGCAAGCCAGGAAAAGTTTGAAGGGAAAGTTACATCACAAGTTATGTGTTTTTAATGGAATTTAGTTAGTTAAAACTTACGTAGAAAACGGACGGCCAGTGCAAGAGGTCAGCGCCCTTTGCACTGATACGTACCTCGGGCGCATTGTATCTATGAGTTTACGGGCGGTCTCGGACAGAAACTTTTTAAAATTTTTGAAAGAAAAAACGTTTATTTATTTTTCAATTCAGATAAAACATTTTTATAATTAAGCAAACTACCTATGCTTTTAGTGTCAACGGTTTTTACCCTTCCAGGCTGTATTTCCTATTTGCATTCTTGTTATTCTTTGGCAAACTTGTCATGATTGGTGCATAAATGTCTTTTGTTTCCATTTAGGCGCAAAAGACAAACACTAGCTACCTTTTTCTTCTTTATGCTTTAGTTGCGCTCCATCTCATTCACACTGTGCCAATGTAGTGAAATGTACGTAGAATAAAAAAATATGCATGTGTGCTTGCACTGCGTTTGGCACATTTTTTTCTGTTAGTTTGTTAGAATATATCATATATGCCTTACTTTAATATCATATCAATGATGTATGCTAATAAAAAGTACTTAAAACAGTTCTATGGATAGAACTCAAAATTACCCATTTAACCACTTACGTTCTTTAGGCTTATTAGGTAACACTAGCCACCTCCTATCAGAAGAACTATTGGCTTGTATGCTTAGCTATACACCTAAATAATACTCACGTATAGTCTCAGTAGCTCTTCTTTTTTTCTTTGATATTTCTTCGTCTTCCACTTCAAATTTACAGGTTATTAAAGGGACATCATTTTCTGAATCTGACTCAGAATAGTGTGGTGGTATATCTGCTACATCTAAACAACTAATGTCTAAATTTTCAGGTTCTAGCTCTGTAAGTAAACAAAACAATGAAGTGTATTATTTGTTTTTATTTCACGACACCAACCCGCTTATATTCATAAAAGTTGCTTAAAGTTAACTAGTTAATAGTGAATCTTAAACCATACATTTTTGACGTTTTACTGTCAGTTTACTTTAATCATCGCTTATGAATAAACCCCTTGAATACTATGCTGTTTATTCATAAACATTGATTAAAGTTAAGTGACATGCAAACATCAAAAATGTATGGTTAAACAATCGCTAATCACTACTTAACTTCAAGCAACGTTTGTGAATAAGGGAGAATAAGATTCAGGGGCGTGCACAGAGATTTTGTGGAGGGTATGCACTACCCAAATATCTGTGCTTATACAAGTGCCACTAGATGTTCGTATGGCAACCGCGACCAAGATCATTTTAAAATCGCTAAAAGTTCTTTTTCAATAGAAATATAGACAAATCTGGGATTCTACTTTAACCCTATGTATTTCATAAATATACGTGATGCGCTACTCATTGGAATCATAACTATTAAATTTTGCTAATTTGTAAACTTCAGGAAAATTATTACAATATAAAGTATAATAGTATTGAAATTCATAGCAAGTAGGTTGAAAAACTTAAGGTCTTTTAAGTTTTTATAAAAACGAATTGTCAATACCGCGTTTTAAAATAATATAGGTACCTACACGGGAAACAAAATAATAACGTTAACGTTGAAAAATTCACCGTTTTAAATTTATCTAAATATACATCACCAGTACAGATCTTTCTTAAAACAATCAATATATTTATGTTACCAAATACACCAATAACCAAACAACATAAGCTGATAAAATAAAAAGGTATTTTCACAAACAACAATTATGCTAGTTTTGTCAACTTCTTGATTCGGCCGCGTAAAATGAAGCACTGCTTATCTGGGCTTATAAACCGAATGAAATTACAAGACAACACACGAAAAGTTTACACATACAATCAAATAATTTTATTCACACACGCGAATCAGAGACACGTCAGAGAGGCACATTTCGTTTCTGCTCACGGCCGCCATGCGAATGTGGCGCGGTCGTCGCGACAAACAGAGTTGCGCGGGCCGCATTGTAATTGGTGTTAGTAGTTTGCACTAGCCCCAATAGATGGCAGTGTTATCAATAACTGATTAAATAAGTCTTTAAGTTTGTAGTATATAAATTATTTTATTGTACTATATTATAAATTATTATATTTTTTTTTGAAAATTATTAGGGTATGCAGTGTTTATCTGCCTCTATGGAGCGCACGCGCCTGATAAGATTATTATGATGATTAAATCTTAACACTGGCAAAGGTTTGAAATAACTCAAAACATTGTCTAATCAATATAAAATTAAGTGACACATTACATTTTTTTAAGATATTATTTGCTAACGATATTATTTCAGTTTTAAAACATACCATCATTACAGTGTTCCTTCTTTGGTTCAATAACATCATCTGGTCCCTCACAAACAGCTGATAATTCCTCTCCAACAGCAATGCAACCAACAACATTTATCTGTTCCATTGGAGTTTTAACAAGTCCTCCAAATATCTCAAATTGTTTTTCGTTCACTACAGGATTGGGCTGCAAGGAGATGATTATATTATTAGGAAAATATTCTGCTGATCACAGTGTCAGAAGCACAAACTGCATATGTTTCTTAAATCACTTAAAAGTGCCCTATGTGAGGACACTTCCAGTACAGTAGTTCCAATGTATCCTGGCAAGTCGGCTAGGCTACCAATTTAACTGACCACTGCACTAGCTATTGTAACATAGAATAACAGGTAATAATTGTATGTCTAATATTGTATGTATAATTATTGTATGCATATATTTGACAAAAGCTTATATATTGTTATGCAATATGCAATAGTTTATTTGGTTTAAAATCCAAACAAAATAGCTATGAGATTGCGAGGAATCACATTATAGGGAAATTAAAACTTATAAGAATGAATTGCTGTTAAAGAATATCTTACCTCATATTTGTCATTCATCTTCTGAGTGAAAAGCTCATCGGTTTTCAGACATTGTCGCAGTAATCGGTAGCATTGCTTTAATTTAGCAAAGCAGAACACACAAGCTAGCATTGGTCTACTGTCTTCAGTTATAAACTGCAACAACATTTGTCTTGTATCTATTATTTTGATTTTATTATTTACTAGCGGCCGCCAGCGACTTCGTTCGAGTGGAGTTAGTTATGCTCCGCTCCTATTGGTTGCAGAGTGATGTTATATAGCCTAAAGCCTTCCTGGATTAATGGGCTATCTAACGCACAAAAAGAATTTTCAAATCAGACCAGTAGTTCCTGAGAGTAGCGCGTTCAAACAAACTCTTCAGCTTTATATATTAGTATAGATTTATCATTTATATAAAAGAAGAAAGATTATTCATATTAAACAGCTACCAAATATGATTAAGGTATAATATTGTGCTCTCATGAGTATCTCTATATAAATAAATAAATATATACAGACATGTCACACAGCTAGCCCCAAAGTAAGTTCGAGACTTGTGTTATGGGATACTAAATTCAACGATACTACATTTTATAATAGATACATATACAATATGTAAAGAAAACCCTGTCCGATCCGTGAAGGTATTGTTAGGTATCGTTAACTGATTCTACTAATGCCCACAAACACAGGCAAAACTTAAAAAAAAAATCCCTCTCAAACAATAAATATTATTTCGCAAAAAAAGGTAACTTAATACATGTGCGATAAGCAACCCCTTCCGCGGGCGGCGGGGGGCAGGGCACGCGCGGCACCTGTGACGTGGTCGCGTCGCTATTCGCTTATAATAATACCGGTGCTGTCACTTTTTTAAAAATTACCAAATTTCGGGGAAATTGGAATTAATTCCCGGGAAAAAAGGATTATTTCAAAATTCATTAGTATTGTTACTATGATGATTATGTTAAATTTTATATTATATTTGGTCAAGTGTTTACATAACCTTTATTATCCTTATGGGTCAGACAGGGTTTTCTTTACATATTGTATAGTATAGATAAACATCCAAGACCCATATACCCAATACCCATATCAAACTATACAGTCGAGCATTTTATATGTATGTATGCATTTTGTAGATACAATTAATAACCTCTTTAGGTCTTTAAAGAGGTTACAACACTTTATATTTTAAGTATATTAAATATATTATATAAGGTAGACATGTGTCTCCATTATTTTAATGTAACCAGTAGTTTGCTCAACATTCTCATTGTTGGCACACTGTGTATGAGGACTATTCTTAGAAACTGGCAGTTTCTAAATTATATGAACTGATAACAAACTAAAGTTAAAGAAAATCCATATGACTTATTAATGAACACATGTAATACAAGTCCCCAATATAATTTGTTAATAATGTTGCCAAGTTAAATTTTAAAAAAAAAAATTTTTCTCCAAAACAGAATACAATTATTCACTTATCATGAGAAACACTGGTTACAAACATAAACATTCCTTGAAATGAAAATCTTTTGAATTAAGACAACACAGTTTTGTCTTGGCTTAGTGGCGCTAGTTCACTGCATGTCACTGGTGGGATATGAACCCATACAGAACAAATTTGTATGACAGGTACGTGTTCCGGGTCTGTCTGTTTGAGCATGTGAGTTTAAATGCTTGTAATGGCACCCACAGTACAGTGGGCAACATTAAAAAGGAAAATGAAGAGTACAAGTAAAATTGTAATGGAGCATGTGAAGGATGATATGGCTAAGAAGGGGGTGACTGTCGAGATGGCTTCTGATAGGGATGTAGGGAAGAAAAAGACATGTTGCGCCGACCCCAAATAAATTGGGATAAGGGCAGGAGAATGATGAAATGGAGCATGACAACTACACAGAGCTGCTGTTATGTTTAATTGGGTAACTAAGTCATATAGTTTTTTGCTTAACTTTAGTTTATTATCTAAACCTAGCCTCCTTGCGCAGTGAAAATATTTGTTTGTATGAATATGAATATTTGCACTGGTCTGTTTGTGCCTCAGAAAGCATGTTAAGCCGTTGGTCCCAGTTGCCGTGTACACAACTAATGGCAGTCGTTACGGGTTGTCGGAGCCCTCAAACGTTCAACTATTGGTCTAACTGCAATGCTTCGATATCGCCTTCGGGTTGTGGAGGTTAGACGGCAGTCGCTTCACGGAAAATATCGAAGTGCAGCCAAAAGCAGCAGTTAGACTGGTAAAGCGGACCCCAGACTACAAAGCTGGAAAAAGCTTCCGATGCGACTGGGGTTAACGCCGAGATGATGATGAAATAGAGTCATTAAGAGGAGATAAGTTAAATAACCAAGAATAAAATTGTGGTAGAGCTGTCTTAAAGTTGATACACTGGTGCAAAACTACCAACATTAATGGTCCCTAAGACCAACAACAACTTACTGGAATATTAGTCAGCGTCTCATATAGTTTGTGCATGTTTCTGTTGGCCACTATACACAGGCGGACATTCTCTGTTAGACATATCCTACACATTGTTAGTCTATCCATCTTTTAGCTCAGAAAGGATCAGACACATTGACATATTCAGATACGATACGGCTCATACGGCAACGGCAGACCGCAGCAGCCTGCCGCACTCGCAGACGGCACAGAGCAAGTCGAGCAAGTAATCAATCACTAATTCACTACGCTAAACGTTTTGCAGACGGCCATGTATTTATTGTACATAAGTACTCTGTGCAGACGGCTTCTTTTCTCTTCTTTGACAACTGACAACAGTGACAAGTGACAAACCAACCACAGAGCAAGTAACTTTCTTTTTTTTTTTTGGTTCATTTTTTTTTTTTTTTTTTTTTTTTTTTTTTTTTGGCACTAGAGTATCTTTGTGCCAATGTCAATGTAGTTAAAAAGGTAAGGAAACAGACAGGAGGAATATCAAAACATCAAGGAATGATTTATATGATCAGGAAAGGTAAGGCTATTAAACTAATTTAAAATACATAAAATATTTAATAATAAAAGTAAGGACATATTAAGATATAGGTAGGTAGGTAAGTATTTAGGTACAATCTAAACTTTAATATTATTATGTATAATAAAAGAAGATAATAAACTATGATAAAGAACAGGATTTGAAATGAGGCAAGTTATACTAGTAGGAAGAGGAACATGAGCGGATAAAAGCTGTTGGAAAATCAAGGAATGGTCGTACTGAGAACAGGAAAAAAAGATGTGGTCTAGGTCTCCCACATCCTCCCCACACTCACACAAATTACTTTCCACGATTCCTAATCTCGCTAGATGGGAAGGAGTACACACATGTCCAAGACGCATACGTATAATAATAGAAGTGCAACGTTTGTCCATTTTCACCTTAGAAAACCAAGGCTTCAAAGGAATAGAAGGCTGGACATTAAAATAATGTCTACCCTTCACTTGAGCGCTCTCTATCCATAGGCTGTTCCATGATTTCTGAAGATGAACTTTAGGCAGAGTCAACAGATCGTAACAGTAATTTGTGTAGGGAAATAAATCACCACAAGTAGAAGCATTCTTAGCTATCTGATCAGCCCTTTCATTACCCACAATGCCGCTATGACCAGGGATCCAAGAAAAAACAACAGAATATCCTCTAGCTTTGCATAATAAAAGCTTCTTTCTAATTTCAAAAATTGTAGGATAGTAAGGTTTCATTTTAAATGGAAATTTATCTAACGTTTGCAGAGCACTTTTAGAGTCTGTAAATATTATAGTTTTGCTTAATTTACCAAGCAATATATATTCTACAGCTTTCAACAAGCCAAAACACTCTCCAGTAAACACAGATGACTCTGGAGGCAACTTAGTCATTTGTAATATATTGAACTGTTTGTGTATGACTCCAACACCGACACATTCATTAGGACCAATCTTTGACGCATCAGTATATATATGATGCCATTCACTCCAATTATTTACATGTATATTGAAATTAAATTGAGTATTCGCCTCCACATCATGTTTACCAACACCAGTGTTGTAGCATATACTAGGTTCAATCATTAAAGAATCAAAGTCACACACAAACAGCGGCAAAGAAATGGAGCGATGAATATGTGATTCTATGGACATAATTTTCCGGAAGCTTTTGATGAGACATGGGATGGCCTTATGGGTCCAATAACGAGAAGACTGAATAAGGTTATTTAAAGCATCCAGTTTATGAAAAAGGAAATGATTAGAAAATTGCAGGGCTCTGATGAGAAACCTATCAGCTAAATACTGTCTCCGAAGGTGAAGAGGAGGCTCCCCGCATTCCACCTGTAAGCCGTTAATGGGGCTAGATCTCATAGCTCCACTCATAATCCTTAGTGCTTTTGATTGTATAGCATCAAGTTTTTTAAGACCTTTAATACTGCCACCATCTAATAAAAATGTTCCATAATCAAGTACACTTCTAATAAGGGCATCATATAAAAGTTTTAAACAAAATGTGTGTGCACCCCACCATACACCTGAAAGACATCTCATCATATTCAGAAGCTTCTCGCATTTAGCACTTATGTAATCAAAGTGGGGTAATCCTGAAAGTCTGCTGTCTAATATTACACCCAAAAATCTAGCTTGATTCTTTTGTGGCAATATTTCATTATTATAACTAACTGATACAGAAGGGATTGAACGCTTTCTTGAAAATATTACTACTTCACTCTTAGTTGGTGACAAGTCAAGACCATTCTTATTCAACCACTGATTTAACAACTTAAGGGAGAATGTCAGAATGTTACAAGCTTTTGTGATATCTCCATCAATAGCATATAGCAACAAATCGTCAGCATATTGCAGAACATTTACAGTATTTTGGAGAGATGATTCTAAATCATATACATAAATATTATATAGAAGCGGACTAAGTACACAGCCTTGGGGTAAACCTCTATGTAGAGTACGAGATATTTTAAAATTATTAACTTCCAAAGAAATTATTCTTTCTGATAAAATATTCATAATAAAATTTATTAAAATATGAGGAACACACAGCTCGTCAAGCTTCTGTCGAAGAATTAAAATATTAACATTATCATATGCAGATGATATGTCCAAGAAAGCTGCTACTACATTTTTGTTAGTGGTGAAGGCAGTTCTGATATCAGTGGTGAGAATACTAATGCTGTCCATTGTACTTTTGCCTTTCCTAAATCCAAATTGACTATTAGACAACTTTTGATTACTTTCAATAAACCACTCGAGGCGATTTTTAACAAGGTGTTCAGCTATTTTTGCCAAAACAGATGATAAGGCAATAGGCCTGTAAGAAGTAGCGTCGTCTGAGGGCTTGTCTGGTTTTAAAATAGGTAATATTTCTTGACTACGCCATGAAGACGGAATTTTACCAGATAGCATAATATCGTTAATTAACTGTAAATAAAATTCCAATGGCTTATCATTTAAATGGGTTATAAAGGAGTAGATTATGCTATCTTGACCTGGAGAAGAATCTCTTACACTGGCTAGAACTCCTTTTAATTCGGTCATAGAAAAAGGCAAGCCTAAAGGAGAACTATTAGAATTTAACATAGAATAGGGTGATACACAAAGAGATTCTTCCGGTACTGTAGGAGGAGCCAAGCGGTCTAAAAAGGCATCAGCCATAGAATGTGAAAGAAGAAGCATAGGAAGATTGATTAAATGCAGATCGAAAACGTTTTATGTTACGCCAGACTAATGAAGGGCTTGTATTAGGAGAGAGTGAAGAACAAAAAGCTTTCCAGCCTTGTTGTTTCTTCTCTCTAAGTAATTCACGGGTAGATTTAACAGCAGTCTGTAGCAAAAGTAATTTCTCATCACTCATATCACAAGCATATTCCTTCTCAGCCATTTTTCTTCTATGAACAGCTTCAGCGCATTCCAAATCCCACCACGGAGGAAAAGGAATTTTCCGTGAGGAATTATCCTTGATAGGAAAAATCTCATCTGCTGCATCGATAATGCACTTAGCAAAAGCTGCAGCTCTATCCAACTCATTTAAGTCAGGTATTTGTGTGATCTTGAATTCCACTCGGGTCTTGTATGTGGACCAGTCGGCATCATACAACTTATGTTTTATACGAGGTTTGGGTTTTGGTGTATTTCTACCCTTAATAGGAGATGTGATAATTAATGGAAAATGATCACTGCCAAAAGTAGATGTTAGAGGCGACCAAGACATTAATGATGCCAAAGAGGGTGTACAAATAGACAAATCAACAGCACTAAAATTCTCATTAGGGTTTGTGCGCCTCGTTGGAGCACCAGTATTTAACACACAAAGATTAAAAGAGTCTAAAATTTCCAATAAATATTCTCCATCACTATTAGTGATGGTACTACCCCAAGATTGGTGATGAGAGTTAAAATCTCCAAGCAGCAAAAATGGTGTGTGTATACTAGACAGCAACAATTTTATTTCATCAAAAGCAGCGATAGAAGGCTTGGACAGATAAACTGAAATGATAGTAATATTGTCAACATAAACTCCTACAATATTAATATCATCACGGTTACGAGGAGGAAAAGTTATTTGAGAAAAAGACACAGTATTTTTGACAAGAATGGCGACACCACCATACCCATCAGCTCTGTCTTCACGTATACAAGTGAAACCAGAAATACCAAAAATATAACCTGGCCTTAGCCATGTTTCTGACAAAACTATAATTAAAGGATTAAACTTATTTATAAGGTAAATTAAATCACTCTTTTTAGGTACTATACTCCGACAATTCCACTGAATAATTTGGCAATCCATTATTGATATCAACTGTTTGTTTTAAAAACTCATTTAGAGTGGCAACGTCGGACGGTTTTAAAATATTTGAATTACTATGAAGCAATGCACCAAGAATGCTCAATATTAAATTTAATATCTGCGAATGTTTCAAGTTTCCATCATCATCTGATTTTGCTTTTAAACCACAACCATTAGCCGGGGTAGGAATTTGACCTTCTTTAATAATTGCATTATGAGCAGCACAGTCAAAACCCTTGGAAAACTTAGGAAGTGACCGAGGTTTCAGAAAAACTGTTTTATTATATGAAACAGGATTAGCATTGCTAGAACTTGGACTTGCAATGTTGTTATGTGAAGCTGGTTTAACTGGGGTACTTAAAGCATTCGCATATGACTTAGACACTGGAGGGTGTAGTTTACATGCTTCCATATAGGAAATGCAGTTGTGTGCCATTGTATGCTTAATTTCTTTCTGGCGATTAAATTCTGGACAAACTTTGCTAGTAGCAAAATGAAAACCATTGCACATAATACAAACAGCCGCATCATCCTCAACTGAACATGAATCGCCTGTATGATTCTGACTGCATTTAAAACATCTTGGTACAGAACGACATAATGCTTTGGTATGTCCATAGCGGCAGCACTTATAGCACTGAATAGTGGGAAATGTGTAAATATCAACAGGAACAGAATTAAAACAAACAAAAACTCTCTTTGGAAGGACTTGTCCATCAAAGGTAAGAACTACTGATTGAGAGGGCTTCCATGTAGTAGATTCAGTGGTGGTAACTTTGTAATTGAGACGCCTAACTTTTAGCACTTTACCACAGCCAACAGGTACTGACACATTTTCTATAATTTCTTCCACAGACCAGTCATTAGGGATACCTCTAATCAGTCCCATCCTTGTCACACTAAAGGTGGGAATGAACGCCTTAAAATTGTATGTAGATAAATTTTTATTTCCAATAAAATCATTAGCAGCACTGTGAGTAGTGAAAGCCACAGCACATCTGTTCCTACCTATTCTTTTCACACTACCTGGTATTATATACTGAAATTTATTTTTCTTTAAAAAATTGCCAAAGGCCATGGGATGTAAGGTAGTACTAGTATTTGAGGATGCTTCTATTTTTTGGACATGGACTACATACGGTTGCAAATCTGAAGCAAGGTACTCTTTCCTACCAAGAGATGGTTGAGGGAGTTTTGCAGTAACATTATCCACACTACTTTGATGTCTTGTTTCAATTAAGGGTTGAGAGCCTGAGCCTGATATATGGATGTGAGGTTCCTCAACAACATCATTTGAGGTAATAATGCATTGGCATTGTGTTGTATCACTGCTATCAGTAGAATTCCTTTTCTTTTTCCTGCGCTTATTACAATGCTTGCAAACAGACCTAGGTTGATGGCGAACCCTTTTACGTGTTCCTTCGCTTTTTGAAGTAGACACTTGAGAAACATCCGTATCCATTCCACTCAAATCATCGGAAATAGTCACATAACTTGCGACAGGGGGATCCAGGCATAAGCCTGAACCCCCTGGCTCCAAGTCAGGAGGGTCGTTCATACACTAATAGTAAAATATATACACTTACCAAAAACTCAGCAAAGTATACAAAATAACACAAAATATACAAATATCAAACTACAATAAATATGTACAAACTAAACTACAACCTCAACTGATCAAAATAATTAAGAAAAGTTAAAAATTAATTTTGCAAAGAAAAAACACTCCCGCCTTCTACGAAGTTTCCCGCGCTTTTTTCGGGTTCATTTCTTTCCGTTCGGGCGAATGGAAAAGGCAAAGGCATAGTACGCCATACAGCCAAGTCTTCAGTAATTTTTTTTTCTTCATTAAATATCTATCCTAACTTATCCTAGCTTAACTTAACCTAAACTAACTCCTTTCGTTTTCCGTGTGTGGCCGATTAGGAGGGATTTAGCGTAAAGAGAAAATGTGGCCACTATGCTACAATATTTCACTGTTCTTTATGAATTATTCACTGAATGCACTTTTTACTACATAAATCACCCTATTTCATTTAGTAAACGACAGTATAATTAATTTAAAAGTCCAATCAAAAATGAGCGTGGCACTCATCTTCGCTTTCCCGCCAAAACTCTCGTAACATTGACATAGATGGCAAGTAATTAGTAATCACTACCGACTAACCGACTACGTTTTACTCTTTTTTTTTATATTTATTTATTTCTTACCTGGATTCAAAGTCCGTTAGCCGTATACATATAATATAAAACCTAATACAAAAGCAACTAAAAACGGAATCAAACAAACTATACAGACAATAATGCACACTGCCACGCCAAACCCAGGTGCGTTAAGTGCCTGGGCGATCATGGCACGGCAGAGTGCCCCCGCCCCAAGGACCGTGAGCTTTGCAAAGAGCCACCTAGTTCCGTCCTCTGCAGCGCGACTGGCCACACGGCCAATTATCGCTGGTGCCCCACGGCCCCCAAATCCTCCTCCTCCAAGCTAGCCAACCGGGCTAACGCACGCCAAAAGCGTGAATCCCCAGGGAGTCAGATCCCAGAGCGACTGAGCCCTCAAAGGCCCAGTCCCTGGAATCAACTAAACCACCAGAGGGCCTTCCCGACCCTCGTGGCCTCCACTCCCCAGACCCCCCCAACCACCCTCGCCTGGCATGACAAGGATCCTCGTATCCGTCCTACCACGGCCCAAAAGGCGGCCCCGGCCCCTCCTACCCCTGCACCTATGGCTGCAGCAACAACCCCCTCACCCCCTTCCTCGACCCCAATGTCAGGAAACGGTCCCACAGATGCTTTTAATATCATCTCGGGGACCTTCTTTATTTTTATGTAGCCTCGCGCCAGACAGATGGCAAACGACTTAAAAGTCGCTATGGCAGCTGGCAATCTGCAAGTCATTATTAACATCTACAATGCGTACCCAGAAATTACGCACGCCCTTTCCTCCCTTGCGCGTACCCAGAAATTACGCACGCCCTTTCCTCCCTTGCATCCAATAAGTAACTTATGGATAATACGGCCAAACAGAGAACCAAGCCCCGATCCCTCAAGCTGGCTCACTTCAATGCCAACGGCATTAGAGATCAGAAGTTCGAGATCTCAACCTTCCTTCGAGAGTGTTCGAGAGCACCAGATAGACATCTTCCTCGCTCAAGAGACCTTTCTCAAGCCTAGTCACCGCACACCCCTAATTGCTAACTACCGTGTAGTTCGCAACGACATTTTTTTTTTTTTGATTTGGCATCTCGTAGGTGGCTACTTAGAGACCGTAACTACTTAATCGGACTTTCCTGTGGATGCTTTAATTAAAATTAAAGCCTCCAGCCAGGGGCACTTAAAACTAAATTAAAATTAGGCGACTACGCACAAAGGGCACCCCCCGTGGGGTACGAACCTCGGCTTAGGGGCGTCGCTAGAGAGGACAGCAAGGGGCGGCTGGATCGAAAGTTATACATTGGTTTGATGACCACGGCGTTTCCTAGTACTAGCTCTGAGAAGAAACGCCGAAACAAACTCAGAGGTCATTGTTGGGACATTATGATAATTACTGGCTCAGCTGCGGCGCGGGCTGGCCTTCCTCGGACAGGGGACGGGGGAGGGGGTTGCTACGGGGAGCGCGTCGCGATGGACCTCGGCGGCGAGGTCGGTAGGTCGGTCTGTTTTTGTGTACTGTGCTGGTGGCCCTATTGGCCTCTTGGAGGAGGGTAATGGGGTCATCGGGGTCTGTGAGGGCATGCCGAGGACGGCGAAGTCGGGAGATGGTGGAGGGAGTGTAATTGGCGGCCGCTGCTATAAGAGGATTGTGGTGCTTGGTGGCAGTATCAAAGAAGCGTTTGGAGAAACGTTTCATGAACTGCTGGATGGTGGGGATTTTGAGATCAAGGTGGAGGATCTCATTACGGACGAACCAAGGGGCATTTGTGGCTTTACGGAGGAACCGGTTTTGGACTACTTGCATCCTATGGATATGACGTGGCTTGGCATGTACGAAGACTGGACAAGCGTAGGTCATTATCGGGCGTATGCAAGCTGTGTACAAGCGCATTTTGCACCTGAGCGATAACTTGCTACGCGGGTTGAGGAGGGGGTGGAGTCGACCTAGAGTGAAGGCGGCGCGAGCGCGGACCGTCTCAATGTGCTCTGAGAAGTTGAGGTTTTGATCGAGAATCACACCTAGGTACTTGGCTTGCTTCTCCCAAGGGATCGGCTTGCCGTCCATGGTGAAGGGTCGTGGAAGGGTGATACTGACCCGCGGTTTCCTGTAGGGTACCGCTTGGCTTTTTAGGGGGTTGACTTCAATTCTCCATTTTCTAAACCAGTCAGCGAGCTTGTTGACCGCGGATTGAAGATGGAGGCGGATCCAGTCTGCACTGCGTCCCGAGCAGTAGATGGCTGTGTCGTCTGCGAACAGAGCGAGTTGAGCCTTACTGCTTTTCGGGATATCGCTAGTGAAGAGCGTAAAAATGAGTGGGGCTAGTACAGAGCCCTGGGGAACACCTGCACGGATGGGGCGGGGGGAGGAGGGCGCTCCTTCGATTTTATAGCGAAAGGTGCGGTTTGACAGAAAGTCCCGTAAGATGAGGACTAGACGATCAGGCACACCGAGTTGGTACAGCTTATAGATTAAGCCGTTGTGCCAGACTTTGTCAAACGCCTTCGCTATATCGAAGTAAACTACGCCTGTGTACCACGCAGGAAGCCTGCGTGAATATGTTCAGTGATGCGTAGGATCTGTTGCGGACAGGAGTGTTGGGTACGGAACCCGAATTGTTCTAATGGGATAAGGCCCTTGTTCTCGGCGTACTGAGACGCTTATATATAAGCCTCTCATAAATCTTACCGAGAACTTTGAGTAAGCTGATGGGACGGTAACTGGACGGTTCGGCTTTAGGCTTACCGGACTTGGGAATGCCTATAACTGTGGCTTCTTTCCACGTTTGTGGGAAAGTGTTATACCTCAGTGCACCATTGAGGATGGTGGCCAAGAGGATGATTAAGTGGGCAGGGAACAGGCGGATCACTCTGTTGGTGATGCCGTCAGAGC
Organism: Sesamia nonagrioides; assembly: GCA_017933935.1. NCBI lineage: Eukaryota > Metazoa > Arthropoda > Insecta > Lepidoptera > Noctuidae > Sesamia > Sesamia nonagrioides. The sequence continues at coordinate 1,153,325 of JADWQK010001571.1, forward strand.
CGGGCGCTTTCCTGGCTTGAAGACCTTTGACGATGTCCTGCACTTCATCAGGGGTGATGGGAGGCAGGGGATCCTCAGGGTCGTCAACGGGTGGGAGGGAGGTTCTACGTTCGACTTCAGCGTCAACCTCAAGGAGGTGAGCTTGGTCTACTGGTAGGAGACTGGGGGAGCACTGGGTTTCCAGGCAGGAGGCGAGGCATTCAGCCTTGTCATCGTCATCGAAGGCGATGGAATTGTCAGGAGGACGAACTAGGGGAGGCATGGTCACAACTTCGTTGGATTTTAGTTTCCTCTGAAGGTCCCAGAAGGCTTGATGAGTGGGCTCTAGCTCATCCAGCATCTTATCCCAGCCAGCCTCACGCCACTCCGATATGCGTCTTTTTACAGTTCTCTGTAAATAGCGCATATGGGTTTTGTTAGCCGCGCAGGGGAAGCTGCTGTATGTACGGACCGCTGCGTTCTTCTCGGTCAACAGTTCACGCAAGTCAGCAGGGAGTTTCCAGCGGCAGTCTTCTGTCACTGTAACCTCCCTTGAACATTCGTGCAGGACTGACTGTACGTGATCCATGAACGAGTCGATCGCGGCTGTCGTGTCAGCGATAGAGTCGAGGCGTGCAGGTATGGAGTCCAAGTGGGGGGATGTGGTGGATTTCAGCCGATCGCTTACTTTCCTCCAGTCCGTTACCACTTTCGTCTGAGGTGCTTGACCTGGGTCAGAGCGGCCAGTACGGGGAGCCAGTCGGATGACGACTGGGCGATGGTCAGACGATAGCTCTGATAGTGCTTCTATAGAGTCTAACCGTAAGTTGACGTTCTTTAGGAGCGCTACGTCGAGGACGTCTGGGGTGTGGTCGGGTTCGTTGACGGAGGAGCTCAAGCTACATGTGTAAAGATGTGGAATGGGAGTGGCATGAGATATAATTGGAAAACTTCAAATAAAGAATTTATAACAAATATGTAGTGTTATTACACATCACAATAAATCGTTTCTACAAAATGACTCTTGTTATTTGTGTGACTGCCATAATATGGCTTTTCTTTCGTTCTGGGCCTTGGAGCTGCCGTCCTAAGTTTTCCCATGGGATAACACATTAAATAAGCATTATTTGTCATGAACTTATTCTCTTCAAACCTCCTGAGCCTCCTGTTTGAGCATCCCTTATTAATCCTATATCCAATTAATAGATCTTTTCATTCACAAGATAAGATTTAATAAAATGCATTTTAAGAACCCAAATAATTAGGATATAGCGGTTGTGTGTTGATCCAGAACAGCACAATCACACATTTATATGAACAAAAGTGTGCTCACACAGCCTGTTACTATAAATACAATTTTGGCATAACTCAATCAAAAATTTAATAATATAATTTTCACCACATCTTGAGAAAATCTGTACCTCTTTAATGGAATCGCAATTATAAGGGCCCTGTATATCGCGCAAATATAGAGGAACTAAGTTTAATCTACTAAAATTATCGTTAAATAAATTATCACAATGGTCTATTTCTTCAAATACATCCATTTTGATTCAACAACAACAAACAACAATAACAACAACAACAACAATATTTGAATTCTACAATGCAGCTAGAAATAGATAGAACAAAAATCAAAAATGACATGACAATGCCAATTTAATAAGGTAATCTATGCTCAAGCGTGGTCCCGACCACACTTGAGTGATGCTCAATGCTTAAGGTCCGTATTACAGAACGTCACTCAAAACTCAAGCTCTACTTAAGTCTCATTTCAAGCCATTTGATTGGTTGAAACTAGTTTTAAGTAATGCTTAAGCAGAGATCAATGCTTGAGTAACGTTCTGTAATACGGTCCTAAGGTCCGTATTACAGAACGTCACTCAAGCATTGATCTCTGCTTAAGCATTACTTAAAATTAATTTCAACCAATCACAAGGCTTGAAACGAGACTTAAGTAGAGCTTGAGTTTGAGTGACGTTCTGTAATACGGACCTAAGTATGATTCAATAAAGTCCAACTCAGCTGATCTATGATCAACGAATCTATGCTTGAGGGTCGTTCTAAAATCAAAACTCGACTCAAATCTAGTTTTAAGTAGAGATCAATGCTTGAGTAACGTTCTGTAATACGGGCCTAGTGTCAGTGTCAGCAGTGTTGCCAGTAGGGTCATGTCAGAAATTACCTAAAATATAAAAAAAGTAACCTTTTTGTACAAAAAATAACCTTTTATATTTTTTTTACTGAAAGGTACCTATTATAAGTTGATAAAATAATTGATTATAATAATAATTCATCAGCAACTTGCTCTTAAATACAAACTTGTGGAATCGGAGGTGCCGTACTACAGGTATATGCCCGACCCAGTTCTAGAAAATGGCCATATCACATTGTACTGGGATCGATTAATCATCACTGACAGGACTATTGTTGCCAATAAGCCTGATATAGTGATGGTGGATCGATCAGAGCAGCGTGCAATGATTGTTGACATAACCATCCCGCATGATGAGAACCTCGTGAAAGCCGAGAAAGATAAACAAATTAAGTATCTTGACTTGGCTCACGAGGTTGTCGACATGTGGGAAGTGGATTCAGCAATCATTGTGCCGATAGTCGTGACAATCAATGGCTTAATAGCCAAGTGCCTCGACCAACACCTCAGGAGGCTCTCGTTAGGCAGCTGGATCAAGGGCTTGATTCAGAAAGCGGTACTGCTGGACAGAGCTCGCATCGTCAGGAAGTTCCTCTCTCTGGAGCCCTGACCGCGGCGTAGCTTGGACCCTGTTCCCGATACGGGTGGGCTACTATTTTTTATATTTTTAAATGTTTTTTTTTTATGCATTTATATAAATATTTAAAAATGTAGAACAATATGTAATATAGAAGAATAAAGGGATAATAATAATAATAATCGTTTATTTGGAACAAGTTTTAGGACATAAGTTTACAAAGAGAAACGAAGATAGCTACAAAAGTTAAAACTGTGGCGCAGCTTTTACATTAGTTCATTAGTTCCTTAGTTACATTAGTTCCAGTAATGTAACTAAGGAACGTTGCATTAGTTCCAGACTAGTAATAAAGAAAGTTAATAATCAAACTACATTATCATTATCAACATCACTACTTCAATGTTCTCTCTCCTTCCTCTTCTTCGCTGTTCTTCTCACTTTCCTTATGTATTACGGCTCGCACAATGTTAGGTTCCAAACTTCCAAGGAAACAACACAATCTTTTTCGCAATTCGGCGAACTATCCATATCACTTCCGCTTTCATCTTCTGCACTCTCCATTGTTTAATAAATAATTGTTTATGTAGTGACACTAATCGCGAAACCTTTAAACACAGTAGCGGGTTATTAAACCAACCGTCAGTTACGGCTACGCGACAGCGATTCGTTGCTTTACCAACCGTCAGTTACGGCTACACGACAGCGACTCGTTGCTTTTATGTTAAAAATTAAGAGTTAATTCTACAAATTTTGAAAAATCACTTAGAAGTACCTTCACTGCACCTTTTCATTAGTGTAACCTAAAAGTAACCAATGTAGTTCAAAAATCACATAAAAGGTTACAAAAGTAACCTTCTGGCAAGGGTGCGTATTACAAAACGTCACTCAAACTCAAGCTCTACTTAAGTCTCGTTTCAAGCCTTTTGATTGGTTAAAACTAGAATTAAGTAATGCTTAAGCAGAGATCAATGCTTGAGTGACGTTCTGTAATACGCACCTGAGTGTCAGTTATTTCCATAGAGTAACATAAACTTATTAACGTAGTATCTTCTTAGTAGTCTGTAGAGGTGGTTAATATAGCGCATAGCGCCATTCTATAGCACGCTATTTTTTCATAGCGCATAGCGCACGCTATGTAGGTGGACGTTAAGACGCTATGACGCTATAACGCTATTTATGCTATGAATGAAATTGATCTAACGACTCGCACAGCGCGCGCCTGCTCTCCGCGGGCGCTGCCCGCTATCTGCGCTATGCGCTATGAAAAATAGCGTGCTATAGAATGGCGCTATGCGCTATACGGGCAGTCAGTAATCGCGTGAGCGCTGTGGACTATAAACGTATGTTTGTTGTCGGAGCACGCTATTTTCATCGCGCGCGATCTTAATTGTTAGTGTAAATATTAGTATAAAGTTCTGTTGAAAAACGAACTAGTGACGATTATTTAGTGTCTGCAAAGGTATTATTAGTGTGTGTAAATATTAATATATAATTCTGTTGCAAAACGAACTACTGGATATTATTTAGTGTGTACTCTATGTAAAAATGTCTAATCGCAAAGGTGGTGGTTTGCCAATCTGGAACTTTTTGAAAAATCTGCAGACGGCAGCAAGACTGCTATTTGTAATTATTGTCAGTGACAGTTGTCCTTTAAATTTATTTTTTCGAAATCAGGATATATTATCAGTAATCGAGGAACACGGTTGTCTACTACAAAAGTAGTTCAACTAATGTTTTTAAATGTAAATAAAATATAAATTAAAGAAGAACTACTGTATATATCTGTGTATAATGTAAATAGTTGTTTTTTTGTATATATACAATCAATGAACTTTTAAATACGCCTATATTTGATTTACAATTTATTAAAATTAATGTTAGAATAACCTTTACCAATTATAGACAGTCCTAAGCCTGAAAAGTATGAAAGAGAGTTCATTGATATCTTTTTATATTGCTTTTTTTAGCGTTCCGTTATAGCATGCGGTCTACGTATCGAAGAACGCTATGTAAAGTAACACGCTACGAAATGTAGCGTGTTGCAAGAATTATAGCGCCTGCTGGACGTCCACGTGCTTTCTTATTTATAGCGCGCTATAACATAGCGCATTTAATAGCGCGCTATAAATTAATAGTTTATAGTCTGTAGCGTGCTATTTTTTTATAGCCGTTTTGAACAACTCTAGTAGTCTGTGGTGTTATTAATTCAAAACAAAAGGTAGTGGAAGGTAGTGTTTTCTGTGTTTTTATGGTTTTTACCTTTTTTTTTATTGTATTGTTATTGGTCAGTGGCGAAAGAAAAAAAGCACGTGTTACTTTTGTCAGTGTTACGAATATTTTCGATTGCAGTGAATTTTTTTGCTGTGAAACTCGATCGAAAGTGCTCCTTGTGTTTGTGTAAGTACTTGGTGTAAGGTTTGTTTTTTGTTGTAATCGTCCTTTTGTATTGTTATTTTATTTTTCATAACATAATTTAAAATGGCCACTAAAAAGCCCCCTGATCCTGATTACAATTACCCTCCCCACATGACTTAGAAATAACCCCAAAGGAACATGCTATGGATACGAACACCTTTAGCCATAAGAGGAACGATCGATTGGGCTGCTAGTTCGCCCCCGGTCTCTTTCAATGTTAAACCCAAGATTCCCAAAAATATACTAGGCACTCTTTTTTACACACCTAAAGACAATCCACCGTATATTGTGAATGTATTTAAAGACGAACAAACTTCAGGCACTGTTCTACAACCTATCAAGTTTGGTATGTTTTTGACGATAAATAACGTGGATTACGTGCGTCTCTATGGGATCAAACGTGTAGGCAGAAATCGTGTGTCAGTTGAGTTCAAGCCTCACCAGGATATGAATTTAAAGAACTTGTCATCTATCTAAATATGTAAATAAAAATGAATTGTTGTTCGTTAGTATGATTATAACTCGAGAACGGCTGGGCCGATTGAGCTGATTTTGGTTTTAAAATGTTTGTCGTAGTCCAGGGTAGGTCTAAACGGTGAGCAAATAAGGAAAAATTGCGAGTAAGATAGAGTAAAACGACAATTCCATTTTCCCATATAAAAGTTGACCACTTACTTTCTGTCAAACACTTCACAGTATTTGTACTCTCAGTCCCACTCGAATTGAAGAACGCATTAAAACAAGACTTTTGAATCGACAACATAATATCAAGTTTGCTCATAACATAGTGTATTTAAATTTCAAAATATAAAAATAATAATTAATAGGTTGACATGTTTGACGGTTGCCAACCTTATAGTGTTACCAACTCTCAAAAATATTTAAATACGTCCATGGATACAACGTGTAGCCACGTGACGTGTGTCAGCTATATTTATATAATATAGCATAACGTACGCCTTGGGGGAGGCCTTTGTTTAGCAGTGGACATCTATAGGCTGAAGAAGAAGAAGATAGCATAACGTTATGCTATTAAAAAATATTATTACACCCTAATATTTGTGTTCAGCTTTCTTACCATTTTCATAGACCACACAGAAATACCGTCAAATTTGTGCGATTTAAAGCATAATTAATGAATAATAAAACCGTATATTATCTTAAAACAATATTTCAACATAAACGCACCCGAAAGTTACTCAGTCATACCGAAGAACACTCCTGACTAGATTAGCACTGAAGAAGAGCAAGAAATTGCAGGTGAAGAGCGCTGCCTTAGTATGGCTCGACAGCGTGGTTCTGACTCACAAGAGCGAAGGGAAGCAGCCCGTGAAACGGCTTGGTTGACAATGCGAAATCATCGAGTAAATATAGATAATTTATGAAACACAAGAAGAAATTCATCAAATACTGATTTGATTCAGGCAGCTTTTCAATACGATTGCAACAATGATTACTGCTTGCATACTAGCGTTTGGTGGAACTGGTAAGACATTCCTCATGTCAGTAGTTTTAGCCACTGTTCACGCAAGATCCAACATTGTCGTTGCAGTTGCTTCTTCTGGAATAACAGCCACGTTGCTAGAAGGCATATTCTGCATTAAAATTTCCATTAAATCTTCAATCTATTGAAGGACCAACCTGTAACATTACAATGCGCTCCAATGCCAATGTTTTATCCTAATCGAAGATCATCATCTGGGGCGAATGCTAAATGGCGCATAAATGTGCATTGGAAGCATTTAATCGAACATTGCAAGATCTAGGTAATGACTCGAGAGACTGAGACTGAAAGAATGCAGTGTACCAATGACTGAGATCATTGCGGCTGTCCAAAATCAAAACCTAGCAAGGGACATTTTTGATGTAACACATTTTCTTCAACCAATAATCCCAAAATTTTTTGCTGCGTATATAGCAAAAACAATTGTATTTCTATCTTAAATAGAATCGGAGATATGAACATGTATGAACCTAGCAAGTGCACTTCGTACTCGGTGTTTACAAAGTGAAAAAGCTATACTCTGTTTTTTAATCTCGTAGACTAAATTGACACATGCAAATGTCAAATTTACATTATTAATTTTGTATTATTACGTTTTTAATAAGTACCTACACATTATTTCAGGATAACTTATTGTAAAAAAACGATACTTGATTTTATGAACGCTAAGTTTCGGCATTATTTAAGAATTGCAATAAACTGCCAACACTCGTAATGTCAGTTTAGTCTACGAGATTAAAAAACAGAGTATAGTAAGTAACATTTCCAAATACAAAAACCTATTAAGTACGGTACATGCTAGGTTTTTGAATTTGTGAATGGACTTACTAGGGTTTTGAATTTGAAATTAGTCTTTTTACTAAGTTTTTGAAGTTGGAATTGTCCCTTACTAGGTTTTTGATTTACAATATCACTAAAGTGTTGAACACGATGGCCTGAGAACTGGTGGACCTATAACTGAATTATCAAAAGCTTTAAAGAAGGGATAATTATTTGCAGCTATGACTGGTGAAAACAGAGGTGGCAAAAAAAGGGAATTAACAAAAATTTACTCCGGGAACATATTCTCAGTTACAAACCTACTGTCAGTCATTATCGTCGACATAATTCCCCGTTCACAAAATACTTGCCTAGAGAATTAACAAACGAATAAAATTTAACAATCAATCAATTAACAAAAGAATTAACGTATGCGAAATGCACAACAATTTTAAGACGAAATATCCGGAAACACAATGTTCTGATGAAACTTACAGGAAAGAAATTAAAAAAACTTAGATTTCTTTTAATATGCCAAGAGGAGACAAATATGATGAATGTTTTATTTATATGGAAGAAAAGAAAAAATACGCGGATGAATCTCTTATGCCAGATGATCTAAAACAAAAGTTTGTGTTACATAAAGCTAAATCTGATCAAGCTCTCGAAATGTACAAAATTGATTCGTCACAAAGGAATTCAAAGCATATAAAGTATTTTTCGATGGATTTGCAAAAAGTAATTTTGCTGCCTATTATGCCCCAAATTAAAGAAGCTGTTGTTATAAGTCGATTAATTACATTTAATCTAACTTTTGCACCTATAAGTAAGCAATCTCCTGATCCAGCTACTTGCATAGTTTGGCACGAAGGTTACGCCGGTCGAGAAGCTTCCAACATAGTTGATGCTATTTTAACATTTATGAAGAATGAAAGAGATTGCCAACATTTTCATATTTGGGCTGATAACTGTACAGCCCAAAATAAAAACTGGACTCTGTTTACGGCTTTAACTACTATAGTAAATACAGAAACAACGATCGAGACTGTGACTTTGAGTTACTTAACAAAAGGACATACTCATACGACTGCAGATTCGGTGCATGGAAATATTGAAAGAAAAATTAAAAGACAAGGAGACGTTTTGGATTTCGAAGACTTTAAAGATGTCGTAAACAGTTCAAGACAAAAAATAAAAGTCATAGATTTAAGTGATTGTAGGAGCTGGCCAAAGAAAAAAAGAGCACCAAGGAAAACGGATGATGAAGACTTGATGAAATCTTTCTTGCTCAGCCAAGTTGTCAAAGTAAAATTCGTTACTGGATCGAGGAAGATTCTTTACAAGACAAGGTAATTATTAATAGCAGATAGATGTAGTAGTGAGTTTAAAGTTAAACCCGTTGATAAATGACTATGGAATTTTCAGCTTTGATGAACCATTTGTGGAGTTAGACTTCCTACCAAAAAAATTTCAAGTAGTTGGGCTGCCTGAAAAAAAATCAGCTCCTCGACGCATTCCTGGTCAAAAAAAGGATGTGATTGTGGCAAAGCTGGTACCCTTAATGCCAGAAACAAGGCGTGCGTTTTGGGTTCAAATACCCGTAAACAATGAATCAGTTGATCTCCAAACTGGAGGCGAAGTAGCTGAAGAAATTTGATTTTTTTAAGTTGATGTTTTGTTAAGTTGATTATGTACCTTATGTTCCTCAATAATTTAATTAAACCATTTTATATTAAATCAACTGTTTTTTTTTACTATAATTATGCTACTTACTAGGTTGAAATACGACATAAGGTATTAAAAATAATAAAAAATCCAATTCAAAAACCTAGTAAGTGTTTTTGCTAGGTTTTCAATGTTAGATCCAAAAACTAATGTATAGAGAAACCAATTAACAAACCTAGGTAGAGATCTAACTAGGTTTTTGCTATTGGTTTAGTATCATACATATCTTGAAGTATCCAAAGAAGTCATTAGTAAGGCACATAAAACTTGGCCAAATGCATTTTCATTTAATTTATCTATTTCGTAAAATAAAACAAATCATAATTATTGCCATGAAAACAAGATATGTTTAAAAAAGGAATTATATTCTAAATGGCAGCTGAAAATGTTTCATGTCTTCTCCTGTAAAATTAACTCAGAAGTACTTGCTAGGTTTTGATTTTGGACAGCCGATTGGTACACTGCGTTCTTTCAAATCTATTGACTGTGTAACAAATGAAGATATCCAAATATCCAATGGAATTTTTAAACTCCTTGGATGTACCTGGCTTACCACCGCACACTTTACGACTAAAGATTGGTTCCGTAGTAATCATGATTCGATACTTAAACCAACCATAACTGTGCAACGGAACACGGTGGTAAGTAAATTGATGAATAATTTGATTTACGCCACAATACTCTAAAGATAAATTCAAAGGTGAGGAAGTTCTCATTCCGAGGATCCCGATGATCCCAACTAACAGGCCGATCCGTCTTGCATTCGTCATGACTGTAAATAAGTCACAAGGCCAATCGTTGAAAGTTTGTGGTCTTAATCTCGAACATCCATATTTTTCCCATGGCCAATTATATGTGGCATGTTCACGAGTCGGAAGACCTTCCACGTCATTTGTTTTCGCGCCTGCAAAAATTGTAGTTTTTCAGAAGGCGCAAGGTGGCAAATAAACACACAACAACAACAACTACACAACAACAACAACAACTAGCTTTCCGCCCGCGTGGGATTCGGTTATCTCGCGCTTTTTAGATTTCCCTCGGGATTATCATTTTTTTTTTCAATAAAAGGTAGCCTATGTCCTTTCTCAGGGTCTAAAGATTGTCTGTGCCAAATTTCATCAAAATCGGTCAAGAGGTTTAAGCGGGAAAGCGTAACAGACAGACAGACAGAGTTACTTTCGCATTTATAATATTAGTATGGATTATACTAATTTAAAAAGTAAAAAAATTGATCATGTGTCGCCTTTAAGGCGGAACAAAGTTCGCCGGGTCAGCTAGTTATGAATATAAAGAACTTGTTATTTGAATGCTACCAAATCCGCTTGGACGTTGAGATAACCTGGATCTCCGGTCGCTCGGGTATTACTGGCAATGAGTGCGCCGATTCGTTAGCAAAGTGTGCCACACGAATCCGGTTGATCAAAAGCACTACGTAGCGCATAATTACGATTTGGGGATGGTGCCAGACCCAAGTTACTTAATTTGTGGATTAAAACATGGAAGACTCCTTCTAAAATCAAGGGTATCTGCCATACAGGCTGAGGTTCAGCGTAGGCCTTGGTTTTCGAAATATCCTAAATTGTCGAAGAGAACTGTTTTTTCACTGTGTAGACTTAGACTCGAACATTGATGTAGCCCAGTGTTCCTGAAAAAGATCCACGTCCGGGATAATTCTTGGTGCAAGTGCGGCCTTGAGGATGGCACTTTAGACCATATTTTCTTTTCCTGCTCCCATAATAATAAATCTTTTGACCTCTATTAAAAATTCCCAAAGTTACTAGTCCCATACCCTACTTCCCACTTCTCCCCTAAATTCATAAATCTTTTGGCCAGATTCTTTGAGAATGAGTTAAAATTTTAATTGTACCGTAGTTTGTGTGTAAATAGTCTCAAGTCTAAACTAGTTTAATTGTTGTCTAATGTGTCCCTGTAAATTAGATTTTTTGTTTTACTAACCCATGTGTTTGTCCATGCAGCTATACTAACACCTACCACAAAGTAAAAGTTCGACGGCCTGCCGGTTGGGTTGTCAAAGAAGAGAAAAAAGGCGCATTTGATACTTTCTAAGCAAAAAGATGGATAGACTACCAATGTGTAGGTTATGTTTAGCGGAGAATGTCCGCCTGTGCATAGTGGCCAACAGGAACTTACACAAACTGTATGAGACGCTGACTAATATTCCAGTAAGTTGTTATTTTTAAGAGTTGTTATGTTCTTAGGGACCAATAAGGGGCCATCCATAAAGTACGTCACACGAATTTCATGATTTTTTGAGCCCCCCCTCCGTCCTTGTCACAGGTGTTCACATTTCTGAGACCCCCCCCCCCAATGTGACGTCACATGTTTTGCAATTTCACATCGAAAAATCAATTAACGCGATTATTACCTCTAGCTATATTCGATTTTGAAATGTGATGTCACGAAACATAGTACCCCACCCACCCCTTGTCACACCATGTCACACTTTGTCGACACCCCCCTCCCCCCTTTATGTGTGACGTACTTTATGGATGACCCCTAATGTAGATAGTTTTGCACCAGTTTATCAACTTTAAGACAGCTCTGACTCAGAGCTCGACTGTGCTGTCTATCTTGGTTAGTTAACTTATCCCCTCTAAATGACTCCATTTCATCATCATCTCAGCGTTAATCCCAGTTGCATCGGTAGCTTTTTCCAGATTTGGAGTCTGGGGTCCGAGTTACCAGTTTAACTGCTCATTTTGGCTAAACTTCGATATTTTCCGTGAAGCGTCTGCCGTCTGACCTCCACAACCCGAAGGCGATATCGAAGCATTGCAGTTAGACCAATTGTTGAACGTTTGAGGACTCCAATAACCCGTAACGACTGCCATTAGATGTTCACACGGCAACTGGGACCAACGGCTTAACATGCTTTCCGAGGCACAAACAGACCAGTGCAAATATTCGTATTCATGCATACAAATATTTGCACTGCGCAAGGAGGCTAGGTTTAGATAATAAGCTAAAGTTAACCAAAAAATTACATGACTTAGTTACCCAATTAAACATAACACCAGCTCTATGCAGTTGTCATGCTCCATCACAGTTTTACTTGTACTCTTCATTTTCCTTTTTAATGTTGCCCACTGTACTGTGGGTGCCATTACAAGCATTTAAACTCACATGCTCAAACAGACAGACCCTGAACAACTATCTTTCATACAAATTTGTTTTGTATGGGTTCAATTCCCACCCGTGACTTGCAGTAAACAAGCGCCATTAAGCCATTACACAAACTGTTTTGGCTTAATTCAAGAAAATTCTTATTTCAAGGAATGTTTATGTTTGTAAGTGTTTCTCATTCTAAGTGAATAATTGTATTTTGAGAAATAATTGTTTTAAATTAAACTTAGCAACATTATTAACAAATTGTATGGGGGGGACTTTTATTATCCACTGTATAGTTCGATAATGAGATAGACTCATGATAGCACAAGTTTATACCTTAATGATATTTGGTAGCTGTTTAATATGGAAAATCATTATTCTTTTGTATAAATGATAAATAAATAATAAAATCAAAATAGTAGATACATGACAAATGTTGTTGCAGTTTATAACTGAAGACAGTAGACCCATGCTTGCTTGTGTCTTCTGCTTTGCTAAATTAAAGCAGTCCTACCGATTACTGCAACAATGTCTGAAAACCGACGATCTTTTCACTCAGAAGATGAATGACAAATATGAGGTAAGATATTCTTTAACAGCAATTCATTCTTATAAGTTTTAATTTCCCTATAATATAAAAGTGATTCACCAATCTCGTTCCTATTTTATTTGGAAAAAAAAAAACAAACCATTGCATATTGCATAACAATATGTAAGCTTTTGTCAAATATATGTATACAATTATTATACATACAATTATTACCTGTTATTCTATGTTACAATAGCTAGTGCAGTGGTCAATTAAATTGGTAGCATGGCCGACTTTTCCAGGATACATTGGAACTACTATACGAGAAGTGTCCTCACATAGAGCACTTTTTAGTGATTTTAGAAACATATGAAATTTTGACACTTTGATTATAGCATATTTTCCTAATAATATAATCATCTCCTTACAGCCCAATCCTGTAGTGAATGAAAAACACTTTGAGATATTTGGAGGACTTATTAAAACTCCAATAGAACAGATGAATGTTGTTGATGGCATTGCTGTTGGAGATGAATTATCAGCTGTTTGTGAGGGACCAGATGATGTTATTGAGCCAAAGGAGGAACACCAAAATGATGGTATGTTTTAAAAACTGAAATAATTTTGTTAGTAAATAATTTTTTTTTTTTTAATAATTATAAACTAGTGCTTGACTGTAATCCCGCCTGATGGTAAGTAGTGATGCAATGGTTGATGGTAAAGCGCGCTAGTTTATTAAGCCTATTCACTTTAAAAAAATATAGTGAGTAGGTAGGAAGACGGCAGTTGAGCGAGGTGATGCAATGTTAATAAACCCCACAACACGATCAACGATGCTGCGCCAGAGGAAGATTGATCTGGAGACCTTCGACGACCAAACTCCCGAAGTCCCGACACAACAACATTTGGTGTATTGTACCCGGCACACATCGCGTCACAACTGCTCAGACCCGTCCTCCGTACGGCTTCACCAGACATCATGCCGGAACACTACGAATCGCTTGGCGGCAAAACTTTGTCTGGTGGGTGGTAACTTCTGCCGGCAGCCGATGTTATGGCCTAATTTTATATTGATTAGACAATGTTTTGAGTTAATTCAAACCACAAAGGTTTCAGTGTTAAGTTTTAATCATCGTAATGATGACCATTGTGTCGTGAAATAAAACAAATAATACACTTCATTGTTTTGTTTACTTACAGAGCTAGAACCTGAAAATTTAGACATTAGTTGTTTAGATGTAGCAGATATACCACCACACTATTATAAGTTAGACTTAGAAGATGATGTCCCTTTGAAGAAATGTAAAACAGAAGTAGAAGACGAAAAATTATCAGAGAAGAAAAGCAGAGCCACGGAGACATTGAGTAAGTATTAGTTAATATATAGCTGAGCAAACAGACCAATGGTTCAACTAATATTATGTGGGGAGCGTAAACGGACCTAAAGAGCTAATTGAATAGCGCGGTGAATTAGTTATTATACTAGATTCGCGAGGTATTCCAACACTTTAGTTTACTTAAGAAAGAAAAATTGTTTATTCCGCAAAAACAGAACGCACATTACAATAATAATATGCTAAAAAGCCTCGTACCCAAAATCAAAAGTCATTTATTCAAATTAGTCTGAGAATCAGTACTTTTTGAACGTCAATATTACATAGACATTCCCCCAAAGCGCCCACCCTTCGCCACTTCCTAGTGCTTTCGCTGGGAAGAAGAAGTGGCGAAACAAACTCCCGGAGGCAAAGCTGTATGTTCATTAAAGAAAAAAAACATTACTTTATACATTAATATGTAGGTTTTATACACAAATATGCAGGCTACGCTTTGGACATTGTAAATTTTATACACAAATATGCAGGCTACGCTTTGGACATTGTAAATTTTATACACAAATATGCAGGCTACGCTTTGGACATTGTAAATTTTATACACAAATATGCAGGCTACGCTTTGGACATTGTAAATTTTATACACAAATATGCAGGCTACGCTTTGGACATTGTAAATTTTATACACAAATATGCAGGCTACGCTTTGGACATTGTAAATTTAAGGTACACCTTCATCGAATGAACATTATTTCATCACCACTTTGTACCGATTGTTCACTGAATCAAGACCAGACGTTACACCATCTAATCTTTGAATGCTCAGCTTTTAGCCTCCAAAGACTATTATTAATAGACAAGCTTCAGGAAATATATAAGAGAATCCCGCCATCACTTCAGGTTCAGGATTTATTAAGGTGTAATTCTACCTTCATACCGGTTTACAACTACATTATCTCCACAGTCGGAGACTTATAAAACTAAAGACCTTATCCTCGGAAATGACTTTCTCCCGGATCAGACAAAACTGAAGAAAGACGTTCAAAATGTATATTAACACAAGACATGGCAAGACTGGATTTTAAAAAGAAAAAAAAATACAATATAACACAAGACTTGGCGAAAATGCCTTAAAAAACGAAAAATTGACGTTTTTGTTTGCAGAAGACTTGGCCAAAACATTGCTTACAGATTAAATTAAAGATCAGGCTGTATGGCTCTGTACCGTTGCCTTTCCATATGGGAGAAGAAGAATACTACTTAATATGTAGGTACTCACGTAGAGAATACGTAGAGTCTGCGCTGGACAAAAATGTTAAAGTTTTACAGTACGCTGATGATCTATTAATCAACTTTACCCATCGTTCTGTTGAAAAAGCTTGCTCATCCTTGTCATTCTCTCTTAGTTTGCTAGGTAAATGGGTTGATAGTAATGGTTTAGAAGTGTCCCCATCAAAGAGTTCTGTTGTCCTTTTTTCTAGAGCTATTCTACCCCCTCCATTTACTGTTTACTTTAATAATAACCCATTGCCTGTCAAAAGTGAGGTTAGATTTCTAGGTGTAATCTTAGATGCCAGACTTACAGGAGTTCCTCATTGCGAGGATGTGGCAGTTAAATGTGAGAGGCAGTTGAACATACTTCGATGCCTTGCTGGTGTATGGTGGGGTGCTCACCCATTTTGCCTGAAGCTTGTTTATAAGGCTATTATTAGAAGTCGATTGGATTATGGGACGTTTTTGTTGGAACCGGGTCAAAAAAAGGGTTTTGAAAAGTTAGACAAGATACAATCAAAAGCTTTAAGAATTGTAACAGGGGCAATGAAATCAAGTCCTATCAATGCTCTTCAGGTGGAGTGTGTGGATGCACCTTTACGTATAAGACGGCAATATTTATCAGACCGATTTTTATTCCGCAGTTTGCAGTTTTCCAATCACCCTCTTCGTTCTAAATTGCAGGCGCTAGCTGGTCGCGTTGAATCTTCAGCATATTGGTCACATAAACTTACTCCGTGCCTAGTCATTAGTTACTTAAGATTTACAGCGTTTCAGGCTCCTACTCATAGTTCCCCTCAGTTTCCCCTTTTCGAGGTAATTTCTGTTCACTGGTTATACGTCCTGAGGTACATCTTGAGCTAGGATTATCAAAAAGTGACCCCTTTGTGAGTGTTGCCCTAAATAGCATTAAAGATAGAGATTGGCTTGGCTGGCATTATATTTACACTGATGCTTCGAAACATACTTCTGGTATTGTGGGGGTAGGCGTGTTTCATTCTCAGTATAATATAGTACAAAAAATTAAACTGCCGCCTGAAACTTCAGTGTTTACAGGTGAATGTTATGGTCTTTTTAAGGCAGTGGAATACGTACTGCTATGCAAATTGCCAAAGACTATTATATTTTGTGACTCAATGAGTGCTCTGCAGTGTTTAATTAAGTTTCCCTTTAAATCTCAAGCAGTTTATCCACTTATTATTGACATTAGGGAGTTGCTGTGCAAATGTGAGCAAATGAATGTATCTGTGACTTTTGCCTGGATTCCAAGTCACTGTAATATCTCGGGGAATGACGCGGCTGATCGTCTAGCAAATAAAGCTGTGGAATGTGGTGACATATTTCCATACAAAAATTATTGTCATGATTTAGCATCACTGCCTAAAGTCGCTCTTTATCAATCATGGAGCGAGAATTGGTCACGAACTAAAAAAAGGGAAAATTTTATAGTACCATACAAGAACAGTTGCCTCGGAAACCCTGGTTCTTTATGTTAAAGCTAGGTAAACCTGCTACTAGATGTATCATAAGATTAAGATTGGGTCATGTTTCAACTCCTGCACATTTATATAAACTTAGCATAGTCAGTAGTAATATTTGCCAGTGTGGCACAGATATTGGCGACCCGAATCATATCTTCTTTTCTTGTTCATTAAATAACTGTACCGCGTTCATAGAATCACTGATCTCTCTTAACGTTCCCCTCCCAACCTCTGTTCCTATATTATTAGCTTAACAAAATTTTGATATTTATAAAACTATTTCCCTATTTATTGAAAGTAATAATATCCGCGTATAATTTTTTCTGCTATATTTTATTAAAAACTATCATATTTTACCTATCCGTACAACTGTTTTGATCCATTTTCCTTTTCCTACCGCAAAATTTCCTTATCGTATCATATCGATTCCCTACCTTTCTACTAAAATCTACTGAAACAAAATCAAATACTCAAAAATGGCAATACGCAAATAGCGTCATGCCAAATGAAGAAAAAAAAAATATGTAGGTACAGTTAGTAATGAACATAGGATAAAACCAGAAAAGGAAAAACAAAAAGTAAAATAACCACTATAATAGAAATGTAAATGAATTAAAGCCATTGTTAAACCAGTATTTAAAAAGGAAAATAGAAGTCTTGTAGAAAATTACAGGCCAGTCTCGCTGATTCCTATTATTTCAAAAATATTTGAAAAATATATTCACAAAGAGCTTTTAAAATACTTTTACAGATATTATATTCTCTGTGACCAACAAAAAGGATTTAGACCAAGAAAAACAATAAATATGGCGATATATGATTTTATATAAAATGTCATTAATAATGTTGATAAACGTAACCCGGTCTGCGCCATATTTTGTGATATGACACAAGCGTTTGATTGAGGTTTGAGATATTTTTATTTCCCATAAGAAATTAATCACTTACATGAGAAATTTTTAAATACTAAATTAAACAAATATTTAAGACGTACAGTACAGTAAGACATTATACAAAAATAAAAATAAAGAAAATAAAAATATGTAGGGTAGATTGTTAGCACAACATGGACCACGCACAACTAGATGTGGCATGCACTAAGGTGCGCTCGCTTGATTAAATATATGCAATTTTAAATGCTTTTTAAATATTAACATAGACTTTGCGTTTTTAATTTTTTTTGATAATTTGTTGTACAATGCTGCACCTTCGTACATTACACTTTTTTTGCCATAGTTAGTGCGCGGTGAGTATAACTGTATATCATTAGCGTTTCTAAGCCCAATGTTGTGTTTTTGATGTTTTTTTGTGAAATGTATTTGTGTGTGAATGTTTTTATTGAGTATCTTTCTAATTAATATGCAGTTATTGTATATGTATGTTTGTGATATATTCATTAGCTTGGTTTCATTGTATATTTTTTGTGTGGGTGTACTATAATCATATTGGAAGAGTGTTTTTATTAACTTATTTTGTGCCGTTTGTAATGCTTGAATATTTGTCTTGGTTGATGTCTCCCATACTTCTATCAGATAGTCCAGGTGAGGTTTTATAAGAGTGTTATATACATTATATCGTACTTGACGTGGAAGACACTGGACGACACTTCGTAGGGCTCCCGTGAGAGACGTTAATTTAGTCCTAACCTTTTCTATATGCGGCTTCCAGCTTAAGTTCTTATCCAAAATTAATCCAAGATACTTTTCATGGTCAACTTTTTTGATTGGTTGGTTATTTATCGTTAATTGTGAATTATATAACGTTTTTTTATTCTTTGCAGCAAAGATTATGTAGTTGGTTTTGGCTATATTTATGGTGAGTAGATTGCACTGAAACCACATGTTTAAAAGTTGTAAGTCATCCTGAGCGTCGCACATGACAGCGTCCACGGAGTGTCCAAAGTAGAATAAAGCTGTATCGTCTGCGTACAACGATACATCGCCCTTCAGTCCAATTGCATATATATTATTAATGTAGATCAGGAATAATAGCGGCCCTAATATTGATCCCTGTGGAATGCCAAAATTTAGTGTGTTTTGTGTGTTTTTTAGGCCTTTGACACAATAAGTCACGAGCTATTATTAAGGAAACTAAATGACATTGGCGTCACTGGTACCGCATTTGATATCTTCAAATCTTACCTAACAAATCGTTATCAAGTCGTTAAGATCAACGAAACACAAAGCCGTCCTAAAATCGTAACATATTTTACACAATTTAAATTATTAACCCTCCCATGTTTGTATATTTTGGAAATGGCAGTGTTCGTAAAATTAAACCCAGGTCGCTTCACACGAATGGCTGATGCATTCCCAAGGAATAGGCGTGACAATAGCAGTCTATGTATCCCTGGTGCTAGAACAACTGTGATGCGCAAGGGTGTCTGCTGCATGGCACCGTTGATTTATAATAAAATACCTAGTCGTTGGAAGGATTGTACTTTGTCATTGTTCAAGAAAAGACTTCGTAATTTTTTAGTAGACAAGGCTTATTATAGTGTTACAGACTTTTTGTTGGAAAAAGATTTTGTTTGACTATTTTATGTAATGTATTTATTATTATTATTAGAAATTGTGACATTTAATTATAGTATTGAATGATGACATTGAATTAGGATTATTGTATTTATTGATGTAATTATATCTATAGTTTTTTTTTTGACATTGTTATAAAAATCATGGACATTTTATAAATTGACATTAATAAGTAATTTAAAATGGGATGACTTTAACATTGTAATTAGGTAAATTTCAATATTTGCACACCACATCTAATGGTAGAATGTAAAGGGGCCTATTTTTATTTTTATGAACAACATACTATTTTTTATTATTATTATTAAAACTTATTACTTAAATGCCAGGTGTAAAGGGCGTGACAGCTCACATATTTATGCATTGTAAAAACAAATTATTTGAACTCACATAACTTGTCAGTAAGCTAATTCCGGAGAAGGAACACAAACATTGTCCTGAGTTAATCAGAGCGACCAGCTATTCTTATCATTTAATTAGTCATTTACAGAATAATATGCCTTTGAACAAAGCTTGGATTTGATTTGTGCGCAAGCAAGTCTAGCAAAGCAGAGGGTATCTTGTTATAAAAAGTTATACCAAGCCCAACAAAAGAGATGAACCTTTTGAAGTTGGGGCTCGTAGTTTGCCCTTATTTCTAGTGTCAACATTATGGATCTCACTGTTTTTGCTGTACATGTGAATATTTTGTGATGTGAAGATGTTGGCTAAGATAAATTGCGAAGCAACCGTGAGAATACCAATATCTCTAAGGAAATCTCTTAAAGAAACTCTGACACCAAGTTGGTAAATTGCTCGGACAGCACCTTTTTGGAGTACAAATATATTGTGCATGTCAGCGGCTTTGCCCCACAGTAGAATACAGTAGGACATAAAGCTGTGGAAATAACTAAAATAAACTAAACGAGCTGTATCAACGTCACTGTATTGTCTTACTTTCCTGACAGCATCGGCGGCCGAACTGAGCCTTCCTGCTAGGGTGGATATGTGTGGTCCCCACCAAAGTTTGGCATCTACAGTTATTCCCAGAAAAACTGCCGAACCCACAGTTTCAAGCACCTCTTTATCTAAAACGATGTTGGGTCCCAGATTTCTAACGTTTGGCAAGGCGAACTTTACACGTTTCGTTTTCTTAGTTGCGGAGGCGGTTCCTCGAGGCGGCAGCAACACTCGACGGGGTCGAGCCGTGGCAGGCTCCGATATATCTGGGCCAAGCACCATCGAAGAGTAACGCTTTTAACGCTTTTTTTTTAGTAAATCAAATTTATATTCCCAGTTTTTTGAGTATTAAAATTGAATTTTGTATTTCAGATTAAATGTGTTCGATATTAAGGAGCTGCCAGTGGGTCGACTTCTAGAGGTTGCTAACAGGAAGCGCCGGTGGCCACCGTAAGTAGTCCTAAATTGTGACTTGGTTATTTACCATTAGCAAGAATAATTTTAAATAATAGCTGTTTTCAGAGCTGCTTCTGCACCAATCGACGCACCTCAGGTGGCGCCTCAGGTTGTGGTGGAGGAGGTCCCTCCACCCAGGCCACAACCACATCAGATGGAGGACGTATCGCCAGCGTTGTAAGTATCTTAATGACTTTTAAATTAACCTTTTTTTAATTTTTGTTAATTTAAACACCATATCTCACATGCAACATTTTTTCAGGTTTTCGGATTGTGAATCGGCATCATCAATGCTTCGTCCTCGCCGGAGTCTGCGAGATGAGCAGATATATGATCAGCTCTTTTATGGTAAATACTGTTGATTTTAGCTCGGGACGGGGTTAGGGACAAACTTCCAGTTCCCACCAGATGTTTTACCTACCTATTGTTACACAGGAAGCGAACCAGACTCTGATGCGAGCGACGAAGATGACGTATTTCCGTCACTCATTCCAAGGGCGCAGAGAAGCTTCTGGGAGACGCCCTTGGACATTGATGATGCCGACGACCAGCCTGCAGCCGAACTCCAGCCTGCAGCCAGCTCTGTGGACGCCAACATCCCTTATGTTCCCCCAACCGCGACGGACCAGCCTTGGGGTTTGTATGAATTTGATTGGAAACCGTTTCCGAATGTTCCGATTCGACCTGAATCGAGACGGGAAATGTTTTCGAACAACGATGTAGGTCCGACAGCTCCATGTGTCGACCCATATGAGATTTTCGTTAGCATATGGGATCGACAATTTATGGAGTACATTGCCACGGAGACCAATAGATACGCTCAGCAGTTGGAATCCCGTATTCTCGATGAAGGCAACCTCCTTCCCAATAGCCGCATACGAATGTGGCGAAATACTTCTGCTGATGAGCTATACGTCTACTTCGGTGTGGTTATTGCGATGGGGGTTGTGGTCAAGTCACGCATCGAGGAATACTGGGATTCATCTTCTGACTTATTCTGTACACCCGGATTTAGTGCACACATGTCTGGGCATCGTTTTATGATGCTCACTAAGTGTTTACACTTCGTAAACAACCATGACATGTGTGAGCAAAATCTGGGAGGCTCCGAGGCAAAACTTTTTAAGGTGCAGCCATTGTTGTCACATCTGAACAACAAATTCCAGTCACTTTATCGCCTGGGGCAAAACATTGCCTTGGACGAAAGTCTTCTGCAGTGGAACGGTGGGTTGGACATCAGCCAATTGATTCCTGATAAAGCTGCTGGGATGGGGATCAAGACTTACGAGATTTGTGAATCTCAAACCGGCTACCTATGGCGGTTTGAGGTTCACGCTATCAGCAAGTCTCAAAGGTGTCCATCGCAGCAGTACGAAGACCCAATGAAAGCATCCACGCCGGCAATTGTCCTAAGGCTTACAAAAGGTCTTGAGGGCAAGGGTCACACGTTATGGATGGATAGTTTTTATAATTCGCCATGCCTTGCTCGACGCTTGAAGGTGTTGGGCTTTGACTGTGTAGGAACCCTGCGGACCAATCGTAAGTTTGTTCCGGAGGCCCTGAACAGTCTGACCGAGGAGAACATGGCCAAAGGTCAGATCACTGGTCTCACCTCGGGAGACGTTGATGTCATGGTATGGAGGGACAATAATAGGGTCGCTATGATCTCGACATACCATGGCAACGCCGTCTCTCGAGCTCGGAATTTGTCCACCAAACCCATCTTGATAAATGATTACAATGTCATGATGGGTGGGGTGGACAAAAAAGATCAGATGTTGGCCATGTACCCTATCGAGCGGACACAAACAAGGGTCTGGTACAAAAAACTATTCCGGAAACTGTTAAACGTCTCCGTTCTGAATTCTTTTATTATACACCGTCGTTCAGTTTCTTCTACTTCTTCTACTCGTTCTACTTCTTTAAGTCATAGAAATTTCCGTATCTGTCTAGTAAAAGCCCTTCTTTCTAAACATTCCCCATCTATCCCCACTTTGCAGTCTGCAACCAAACCGAGTATGCACCAGAGTACGGTAATCTACGACATCTTCTCCCACTACTTGGCTGAGTATCCATTTGGAGCTCAGTCAAAACGCCAACGCCTGCGGCGGAAGTGCACCAACGTGGATTGCCGTAAACTGGTGCATACATACTGTGTTGGTTGCAACAAGCCTGTGTGCATGAACCGCTGTTTCCTTATCCTTCATCAATAATTTATTTATTTATAAATATTTCTTTGTATCTATCTATATATTGTATATGTTTTTGTACGGGACCTTTTACATTTCATTGGCGAATTGTAGGATGTTCATCTAATAATGTGATGTGCGTAGAACATTTTTTTTACATAAATGTCGTTTAATAAACTATTGTTTCATATTTAAAAAAAAAAATCCGAAACCTGTATGAGAATTGCTTCACTTTCATTATTTCTTTTATTCTGTTGTTCAGATGTGACCTGCTGGCTGTGTCTTTGGAATTCTTGTACTGAAATTATTGATGATTGATGTTGATTTTGTTAATGTTTTTACTAGGCAACATGCCCTTGTGTTGTGTGTTTCCATTAGTAAATATCGTCACCATGTGGATTGCAAAAACAGAATTTAAATAAATGGAATAGTACTTGCTCTGTGATAAAAATTATTATAAAAGTTAAGAAAGACCCTCTTGTTCAAGTGTTTGCATTGAGACTCATAGTTCGTAAGTTAATCAATTTTAACAGCTAGCACTTTGTCTGCGATAAGATTGGGTACCAAGCTATGTAATAAATTATAATAAACAGCTACTTGGCTTACAGAGTTTTCATAATAAATGTGTAAACACGCCCTATTAATATTTTTTTTTTTTTGTTCGGTGTACGCGTTGACTACATGAGCCGTGTTTTTGTTCAGCTTGCAGATGCAAAATATGTATAGAAATGTCTGTTATTATACATGATTATTGTACAATAATGTGTTATTATGTAAATAAAACAATAACTTTGGAAAAAATGCATTTATTTTATTAATATACACTTATACTTTTGTACCAAAAACTGGGAAAAAGTAACTAACCCTACTTTAAATTTCGAATCGACAATAGATTCCACAATAAAACTGTACAAAACTATAGAAAATCAGGGGCTCTAGTGTCTATTTTTATAAATTTGTCATTCCAACAATTCCGTGGTCATTGTGCTTAAACTTTCGTAATCTGCTAAATTCATAATGATCGATTAATTATCTCAGTCGTCTCGTAACGGAATGGTGATAGAATGACATTGCGGTATAACTGCCATTATTATAAAACCCGTTAATAGAAATGATTTTCTAAGTGTAGTACAAGGCCAGTGATTGACCACTGGAAAGTCATAAGGACGCCATTTTGTTAGTAGATTATGTTGGATATCGTGTAAAACCACACAACTCTATTATCTATGGTGCGTATCTTTGTCTCTCCCCTTCTGCCTAATGCGCTCTCTAGCTCTACACGTGATGCTAAATGTGATCAGAAAGTCTTTTATTTGCATGTTTCCAGATAGAATTCCCACAGATTATGAAACTTGTCAAAAATCGATCATTTTGAGATCACTGATCGACCATTTTGACACTTTTGTAATAGCAGACTAAGGCCCCAGTATGCCTAGTATGAGTTTTCATTACGAAACTCGATCGTCGATATCGACCGCGTTTGATTCATCGATTGGCCCGCTTCAAGGTTGTAAGAACTCTCAACCAATGATGGCGCCAAACCGTAATGAAAACTCATACTAGGGCATCGATCACTTAGGTATACACTAGCAACACAGTCTCAACCAAAACTCTTATCAAAAATGGCGACAAGTATTAAGCAGTCTAAAGTAGTCAAAATAAATATACATTAATTTAAAATCAACCTTAAGTGCAGTGTATAAAGTTCTTATCACAAAGCAGTGTACAACAAGCTATTAACATAGAATAAAGAGAGGGAAGTACGTTATCTTCATACAAACGGACCGCGCGCGGCTTGTATGTGTGCGCCATAGTATCTATGCGTCGCCGCACGCACACCTAAACACAATATTAGAGTGCCTATGACTGCGCTAGTCGCGGCTAGCACGGAACGAGGTTCGCGCGTCACGGCTTTTCGGCACATTAGCTTTTAAAAAATGATCACTAAAACTGCAAAGTTGGTATGTCTATTTATGAACAAATAAAAACTTATATTTTTCAAATTATATTTCTAAAAGTTATTTACAAGGATACGGATATATTACACATTAAAGTTTAATAACAACGCGTTTCGTAATAGTCGAAACCGAAGAAAGTAGGTATTTTTCTGTAGCTAATTTGTAATTTTGTATTAAATGTGTGATTCAATAGATGTTATGTTTGTATTATTTATATTTGTATTAATTAAAAATAAAAATAAATATGGTTCTTTATGTGTACAAAACTAAAAATAAAAATTATGTAACGCCACACCGCATTTGCCGCTCACCGCGCGCCACGGCGCCACCATGGCTAGCCGATATCACAGCCGATCAGATCGCGCCACTCCAGCCAGCCAATCACAGCCAAGCCGAGCCACCAGCCAGCCACGCCACTGCCGCCAAACACCGGACGCCTCCGGTGGGAGAAATGCCATAAAAGCCTTGCGAGCCCACTTGCCGCCACTATTATCGCTGCAATCACACGACCAAGCCGTTCTCCTGATAACTCTGCTCGATTGTATTGAATCTTTTATTAAATCAGTGTTATTATAATCAAAATAGTTTATTCATTTGTGCCCTTCTGTTACAATTACAAAAAAAAAGAAACTGACTAGTATATGTAAACTAAATACTAAGCAAATAATTTAAACATAAGCTCTTAGTCTATAAATATTTGTTAGCGGTTTGGGCGACAACCGTAACCGACGAAGCGCGGACAGTCGTCAACCCTAAGACAGTAGGCAATTAAATCGCGGATTGGGTCGGAGATAACCTAGGTACTTCCCCTCTTTATTCTATGCTATTAATTTCTACCACCAAGTCTGTGGTACAACAAACAAAAATTTAAAAAATATGACCATTTATAATTAGGATACTTACTCACAAAAAAGTATTGGACAGTTTAACTCTATTTATTCCTTGTTCAAGTGACGAGGCTCCCCTTGGTTTAGGGATTGATGCTACGCACATATCTCGCCATTGAATAGGAATAAAACCAATATTTAGAAATCTATACTAATATATAAAGCTGACGAGTTTGTTTGTTTGTGCGCGCTAATCTCAGGAACTATAGGTCCAATTTGAAAAATTCTTTTTGCGTTGGATAGCCTATTAATCCAGGAAGGCTTTAGGCTATATAACATCCCGCTATGACCAATAGGAGCAGAGCAGTAACAAGAAATGTTGCGAAAACGGGAGCTAACGCAGACGTGCATATTGCTTCTATTATTCTAACAGGCGCTTATTTTATATCAACTCGGCTCTTTATATTTTTTTTCGGAACGGGACGAACAGCGCACTCAGTTACCATTGAACTTAGCTCATGAGGAAATGCAATATTAGTAAAAGCAGTGAGCACGGAAGAATGTTATAGCAGTGTTTGTTGTCAGTTTTGGATGAATGTGATGATATTCCACAAAAGGGCAATTGAAGCACTAGATCGCACAATGGGGGACATCAAAGGCAACCAAGATATCATGGGAGGGACGGTGGTACTTTAAGCTGGTGACTTGTGCAGACCCTTCCGGTGATTACTAGGGGTATGCCGCCGGCAGATGAAATAAATACCTCTTTGAAAGCATCTGCATTATAGTTTCGCGTGAAAAAGTATTGTCTCACCACGAATATGCGAGGGCAATTTCATCACGATTCTCAAGCCGGGTATATGCAATATGCAGCTACTCTTTTAAAAATCGGAGCAGATCGCATGCCAACTGACAGTAACGGCATGATTAGAGTGTGAGTCGTGAGTTCTGTCAAGTTGTGGATAGCTCAGATGACCTATTAAATAATTCTATCCTGATCTTCAAACAAATATGGCCAACCGAGAATGGCTATGCGAAAGGGCAATTTTGTCGCCGACTAATGAAATAGTAAAATAAATGAACAAATCATGTTAAACGTCCAGGGAAATGTTATCGAATACCTCTCAGTGGACAATATTACGGACACTGAACAAGTTACATCATACCCTATAGAATTTTTCAACTCTTTAGAATTATCAGCAGTGCCACCCCATAAGTTGATGCTAAAAGTTGGTGTTCCAGTCCTCTTAATGAGGAATCTTGACGCTCCAAAGCTATGTAATGGTACTCGGTTCATCATCATCAAACTTTCTATCGTCCCACTGGTGGGCACAGGTCTCCTCTCATACAGAGAAGGATTGAGCGTAATCACCACGCTTGCTCAATGCGGGTTGGCAAATAACACACAACTCGGTTACTTGGTTACAAATAACACATTTGGGTCACAACATTGTAAAGACTACAATCATGGCTGGAATGGCAAAAGGACAAAATGTCTTGATTCCCCGTATTCCCATCATCCCGACTGATTTGCGATTTCAATTCAAAAGAGTACAGTTCCTTCTGAAAGCAGCATTTGCTATAACAATAACAAAGCCAACAGACGCTTAAAGTTGCCGGAGTTCATTTAGAAACAACATGTTTTTCTCATGGGCAATTCTCTTTCTCATGCTCACGTGTATCAAATCCAGAAAACCTTTATGTTTTGGCAAAATACAGCAAAACAAAGAAAAAAGTTGTTTATAAACCGTACTTACTTAAATGTGCTCATATTTTATCAAGCGTAATAATTTTAACCATTATTTCATAATACCCTAAGCATATCCAAAACACCAACCAACGCAAAATAATTAGAAGTATGATATTTGATGTTTCTTTCCTTTGCTAAACCTTTAAACCCGGTAAAATTAACGTTGCTATAGACCTTATGTATCTTTATAATCCTACTAATAATATAAACGCGAAAATATGGCAGGATATTTGAAACCTTGCAGTAATGTATTCATTTATCTTGGTATTCCCCCAGAAACGGGAACCACCGCGCGCTATAAAGTCTACGCGGACGGAGTCGCGGGCAACAGCTAGTATTTGATCAAATTTGTTCAGCTTTGTGTACTAACAAACATTGATGATAAACTTTAAAAATTTTCCCCAGCCCCACTCCGGTTAGTTTTTCTCATATTTAACACATTTCTTCGATGTTTTGTTTAAATAGAATTGAAAATTAATACAAATTTCAATAATTAACAAGCCAGAAAACTAATCGCTGACTGCTGATTACATTCGATGTACTTGTACTTAGTAAGATTTAGTGTTGCCCTACTTTTAAAATTGTTAGTTTCAGAAAGATCCACTTTCACGACTTTATAAACCAGGTATACGGCCACGTCTTACGAAAAAAATTTAATTACGAATGTTACGTAGGTGGCAAATGTCCAGCCATGGCGCCTCCGCCAGGCCGGAACAAGCGGAGCAGACCAAAGAACTGCTGGCTTGATGTTGTAAGAAATGACAAGCGTGCCAACGATCTTTTACCACAGGATGCGAAAGATCGTGCGAAATGGAGGAGAATGTGCAGAAAAGCGGACCCTAGGCTCCAACGCCAAAGCCGCGGATGCAACCGGGATAAACGTAAAGATGATGATGATGGTGATGAGTATGCGCACATATAACTAGAAGATACAAATAGGAAGAAATACATTGTGAATGATTAATGAAAGTTATTAAATTAGAAGGAAAACAAAAAAAAAATGAATATAATCAAGATTGAGTAATCATAATACAAATGCAGGATAGAAATAAAAATAGAAAAAGCACGCCAAGGTTGAGCTGTAACGCGAGAGCGATTAAACCATTAATTTAATATACCGATATTTACCACGGTTGTTCACATATATCAAACTTCGTATGGTTTTTCACCAGTGTGTGTGTGTCAATATGCTTTGTTAAATAAGCCTTGCTTCTATAACTATTCAGACAAACATCACATTTATACGGTTACGGACCAGTGTGTACGCCTATGCCTTCTCAAACTAGACTTATGACTAAGATTACGTTGACAAATATCACACTGATAAGGTTTCTCACCAGTGTGTGTATGCATATGCTCTGTCAATCTAATCTTATGACTAAAATTACGTTCACAAATAACACACTGATAAGGTTTTTCACCGGTGTGTGTATGCATATGCCTTGTCAAACTACTCGTTTGACTAAAATTACGTTGACAAATATCGCACTTATAACGTTTCTCACCAGTGTGTGTATACATATGCTTTGTCAAATAATTCTTATGACTAAAATTACGTTCACAAATAACACACTGATAAGGTTTTTCACCAGTGTGTGTATGCATATGCTTTGTCAAACTATTCTTATGACTAAAATTACGTTGACAAATATCACACTGATAAGGTTTTTCACCAGTGTGTGTACGCATATGCGATTTTAAATAACTGCTTTGGAAAAAAAATTTTTTACATAGATAACACTTATAAGGTTTTTCACCAGTGTGTATATGCATATGCTCTGTCAAACTAGACTTTTGACTAAAATTACGTTGACAAATATCACACTGATAAGGTTTCTCGCCAGTGTGTATATGCATATGCTTTGTCAAACTATTCTTATGTCTAAAATTACGTTGACAAATATCACACTGATAAGGTTTTACACCGGTGTGTGTATGCATATGGTCTGTCAAATGACACTTACGACTAAAATTACGTTGACAAATATCACACTGATAAGGTTTTTCACCAGTGTGTGTATGCATATGCTTTGTCAAACCATTCTTCTGACTAAAATCACGTTGACAAATATCACACTGATAAGGTTTTTCACCGGTGTGTGTATGCATATGCTTTGTCAAACTGTTCTTATGACTAAAATTACGTTGACAAATATCACACTGATAAGGTTTTTCACCAGTGTGTGTACGCATATGCGATTTTAAATGACTGCTTTGGATAAAATTATTTTTACACAGATAACACTTATAAGGTTCTTCACCAGTGTGTGTATGCATATGCTTTGTCAAACCATTCTTCTGACTAAAATTACGTTGACAAATATCACACTGATAAGGTTTTTCACCGGTGTGTGTATGCATATGCGTTGTCAAACTGTTCTTATGACTAAAATTACGTTGACAAATATCACACTGATAAAGTTTTTCACCAGTGTGTGTACGCATATGCGATTTTAAATGACTGCTTTGGATAAAATTATTTTTACACAGATAACACCTATAAGGTTTCTCACCAGTGTGTGTACGCATATGGTTTGTCAAATGAAACTTTCGTGTATACACACGCTGACAAATATGACATTTATACTCTTTTTTTACATTGGTAGAACTACTCCGATTACATACGTAAGGCTCTTTGAAATATGTGCCAGGCTTAGATGTCCGTTTTACTTCCGAGTCTGATTTGTCTTTTGTAGTTTGCTCGGCTGTTATTGCATCATTTTCTTTTGTTCTTCGCGTGTTCTCTTTTGGTTTCCTCACGACGGTGGCCTCTGTAAAAAAAAGCTAGTAACTACATTTGGGAAGATGATTGATATTGTGCAGGCGAATCTAAATAATTTACACAAGCGCTTTGTTGATTTCATAGTAGGATCGAAAAACGGAAATTACTGATTAAACAATAAACGCCACTGAAAGCAGCAAGTTAGACAGACAACTGATGTGGAAACTAAGATTTTTTTTTGTTCTGTATGAGAAATCATGTAATGACCGCTCCCGTTGTTCTAACTAAAACCCACCCGTGTTTTTTCACTATCCTGTGCGCCAGGGCCACGGTTTCTTTTTTAACCAACCCGCAACCCTGGCCCAGGAGGCATCGGTCTTTGTGGACCCTGTTACGATTGCTGACATCTCTTTAAGGCGTGATACACAGCGCGCAATCGACCTGTGCCTGGTCCTTGCCATACCCAAGCGCGTGAGCTCCATATAGGCATATAAGCACTGCATACCCTTATAAATTTCTAATTCAGAACACCCGAATCGTATTATAATATAATTTTTGTACTACAGTACATTCTGTTAAAACACTATACTAAAACAGTAACACTGCCATCTTTTGGTGCTAGCGCAAACTAGCTAACACACATTACAATTTATAATGCGCGCGTACCGCGGCTGTGTCACTAGCGCTACGGAGCGTAGAGCGACGTAGGCACGAACTAAATTTGCATATTGTTACGGGCTAGGGGTACTTAAACGCCGGTTAAGGGTTACGAAGTTTATTGAAAAATGAAAATGAAAAAAAATGAAAATGAAAAATATTTATTCAAAAACTAAGTTGGTACAACAAAATTGAGGTTGACCTCTCCTTTTAAGTTTGAAAAAACTTGTGCCAGGAGAGGCCGCGCTCCCTTAACTTGATTACATGTTTCTTAGCAACTTAATTAAATTGTATTCAATAATTAAGAAATACAGGTGTGAACTAAATCTACGGAAGTGCAAACTAAAAGTAAGCACGTGTGTGTGTGCAAGTGTGAGTAAGTGTTTGTGTGGATGGTTGTCTGTATTTGTGTATTGGATTGTGTGTGTGTGTGAAACAATTTATTTATGTATTAATATACACATGGACATGCCTATATCTGAATTTAATTTTGCTTTTGTTTGTTTACGTTTTAATTATATATAAATATATTTTGCTATATCAGTGCAAACAAGCGTCCACTTGATATATGACATATTACTATCTATTCATAACAACAAAACTACCTACTAATATGGACAATCATATTTTCAGTATCTTCATAGTCTAGAGTTTTTAGCCACTCTTTCACCATCCGTTTACATTCCATAGTAGTTTTTGTATATATTTTAAGAATTTTGTTAATAGAGTTATATAAATGCGAAGATTGAATTGAAAATTGGTGCATAGCAAAGTAAGTTCTACATGCACTTGTTTTGGTTACTTCGTAATTTCGTCTTTTTTTTAATATAGTAGGATCAACTGTTAGTGACTTATGTTTCCTTAGAGTGGTATGTAAAATATACAATTTGCGAATACTTAAAAGGTTGGCTTCTGAATAAAGAGTGGCTGTAGGAAATGTTAGTTTTTTAAAAAACATTACTTTTAGGAGTATTCTTTGAGCACGCTCTACCTCCAGGAATTTAATTTTTGATGCGCCGCCCCACACTGGAATGCAGTAGATCATGATGGACTGAGCCAAGGCAACATATACCTTTTTTAGTAGTTCAACGCTAGCTGAGTGCCTAAGGATTTTAAAAATCCATATCAACTTCCTAATTCTACCAACGATTTGATCGATCTGAGAATGCCAAGACAGTCTTTCGTCAATCATAATTCCCAAATATTTTGTGGTCTCCATTTTGTTTATTGTAGGGCAATCACAGTTACTGTTAGTACTGACGCAGTTATGTATTTTAAGACTAAAACCGGGGTGAGGTTGGGTCCTACCGTTAATTGCAAAACACATGTAGTTGGTTTTTGAGGTATTCAAGGTAAGCATATTTTTCCTGAGCCACAGGGCAGTGATAGCTAGAGCAGATTCAGCATCCCTTTTTATAGAGTCCCAAGAATTTCCTGTTATAACCATGGCGGTATCGTCAGCATATAATATATAATATTAGCAACTAGCGGCCCGTCCCGTCTTCGCACGGGGGGACTTAAGATTTTTTACATAGTTTTACGTTTTATTTATATTTATTCTGTTTTTTTTTTTATTTAGGAAGTATTTACCTTTTAAAAACATTTTTCCGGACTTCATTTACTTATTTCATTTATTTAATTAATTATTTTCTTCTTAAATTGGAACCTACCTATTTTGTTGTTGTTTGTTTTGGTTGAGGTAAAAGTTTGTTTTTAAATTGTTATTTTACATTTATTGAAAAATATTTACATCTTTTCATTTTTTTTTTTGTTTTTCTTTATTGTTTTAAGGTTCTTTTTGTTGTTTTAAGGTTTTTTTTTGTTAAAGTTTTTTGTTTTTTTTTTTTGTTAAAGTTCTTTGTTTTATGTGTTTGATCAAATTATCGTAATATTTACATTTTACTTTAAGGCTTCACTGTAAACTATGTTTGCAGTGGTATTTGTAGGTGCTAACAAAACATATTGATTTTTAGGAGATCCTACTCGAGAAAGGGCTACATATAACTGCCCATGAGAAAAGCACTCTTTTCTTAGGTCGACGCCAACAATCGAAAAAGTTTGCCCCTGTGATTTATTTATCGTAAGGGCAAACGATGTCTTCACAGGAAACTGTAACCTTTTAAAGGATATAGGTAAATCCGTCGGAATCATCGGGATTCGCGGTATGTGAGCGAGCTGTCCGGCCGCGGGCCCAGTGATGATTGTTGATACAATCACATTGTCTCGTAATTCCCTTATCAAAAGTCTTGTGCCATGGCACATATTGGGAGGGTTTAAATTTCTCAAAAGCATGATAGGAGTACCTCCTTTTAATTTTAGTTCGTGAGGTGGCAAGCCGGCAGGGTTGAGGGAATTTAACCTTTTGAATGCCCATCTATATAATACGCGATGTGTCCTCCTGCGCCACACTACAAATGTATAACGTATGTATAGTAAAACGTAGGGATGGGATTAGTGTCCTATCGACAAATAATATTATACATATAAAATAATGTTTATTCACCAATTTACGAAGCTAAATAAAAACTGTAATCGTAATTTCATATTTTATTTTATTTCATAAAAAAACAATATGAAAACCTGGATATATTCCCCACAATAAAGAAAAGAATTTTAAATTTATTAGATGTGTGTTCTACAAGGCACATCCCTATTTGTCTCCAAATGTAATCCTTCTACTTCATATCAAGTAGTTGGCGCTCGAGGCACGTCAAAATCCTTTCTGTTCTAGGGATGTCTAGATTTCTATGGTATATATTTTATATTCACTGTGGTCGAGTTACACGTGCATAAACTCAACCGATTCCTGCATAATTTATTTCGTTTACTTACAACAAATATAATTAATAGAAGCTAAATACGTGGTTTTCTACGTTTTAAAAAATAAAATAAAATGAGGGTAAGTGTCTGTTTTACACAAGACCTTTTTTTTTAATGGTGTCGCTAAATACTCGCAATTATTTTTCTGGTTTGTAGAAACTAATAGAAAACTGAAGAAAATTCCTGAAACGGAAGTTGACGACTTAACGGAATGTCAAGACGACGAACTATTTCAAAATTCTGATTCAGACTTGAACAACTCGCAATAATTCGTCATATTCACAGTCACAATTTTTTTATAAGGACACGTGCGCCAACTCAAGATGTAAACATTGCACTACACTAAAATGCACAAGGTCACTATGACCTTGAAACCCGTCCGCTTATGACGTCACAGATTTCCTTCTATACACGTCGGTGGCGCGTACGGACCGCTAACTAACTAACTTTGTAGGGATGGGTTTTTCAAACGGGGTTTCACTATCGACAATGATTAGAAAACCTATTAATTCTTGATTAAGGTGAATAAAACCTAGTTTAAAGTATACAATAATCATAAAATATTATATATTTACGTCATTTTCTTGCAATAATAGTATTTATGATCATTTCGACGAGATGAAATATAGCGAGGTCTTCGTCGTGTCCCATCACTGGCTTACTTGATATCAAGTAATTGGCGCTGGGGGCATTAAAATATTTTCTGGCGTTTTTGTTTCTATTGAAAATTAAACAAATAAGAACTTATTATGCGTGAAAAAGTTAAAAATATGGTTGATAACAGGGCAAATTTCCATAAAAACAAAATAAAAGGTTTTGTAAAAGTCGTAAATTTATTTTATACTGTGATTACTTCTAATTAAGTAGTGGCGCTGAGGGCACGAAAATCTCGAACTTGTATAGAAGTGATTGGCGTTCAAAAGGTTAAAAATTCTTGTGGGTAGTGTACTGCATCTTCGATGTTGCACACAGTGTCAATAGATTTGTAACATTTGAAATCACCTGGTACTTTTTCCATAATCATTCTGTTTATATCATTTACGGAATCGTTTCTTGGCGACACTATCGCCCTCGAACAGAGCCAATTGAAATTTCGTTCTGTGAGATTTTCAATGTCGGGATAGATTGTGTCTATAAGAACATCTAGACTGTTAACAGTTTGAGCCAATTCATTGTCCAACGATACTTGGGAGCTATTTGCAACTGGCGATGGTAGTTTTCCATCTCCAAGTTGAAGTATTTTTTGTGAGAAATTTCCATTGTTGTCGTTACTTAAATGTGCTCTCATATTTGTGCGCAAATTTAGAGTTTTAATTGATTGCCACAAAGGTGATGATTTGAGGCACGCTTTAATAACGTCGGCGCGTGTACCTTTAGTTATAACCGGTAGTGTTTGGCGAAAGTCTCCAGCCAACACAAAGGTTACGCCTCCCATCACATTGCCTGAGTTCCTGAGGTCTTTTAATGTGCGGTTCACAGCTTCCACGTGAGCTCTATGGCTCATGGTACACTCATCCCAAATAATCAGTGAAGTGTCCTGTAAGAGCTTCCCAAGTGGACCATTTTTGCGGATTGAGCATACCGATTGTTGTTCTAATGACACAGACAACGGTAATTTAAAGGTCGAGTGAGCAGTCTTCCCACCATTTAATAGAGTTGCAGCAATGCCAGAAGACGCGACCGCCAGTGCTTTTCTTCCAGATTGTCGTACTTTGGCTAATATTAAATTGGCAAGAAATGTTTTACCTGTTCCGCCAGGCGCGTCCAAAAAAAATAGTCTACCTTTGTTGTTGATCACACTTTCAATTATAGCATCGAACGCAATTTTTTGATCTGCCACCAACTTGGGTACATTTGAGTTGACATATACTGATAACTCGTTAACATCGTATGTAGAGCTCGGTATGGCATTAACTACATTTTGTAGGGGGCGATTCGGAGAGGGTAACCCAAAGTCTACCAAATTTTTATCGTTCTGTTCTAAAAGTTTATTTTCGATCTGTATCAAGCCTTCATTATAAACATCAAAATCTTGTTGACCTATTCTTGGGCTATGTGTCTGATATCTTGACACAAATCGTTTTTAAAAGTGTTCCATAATTTGAGAGGTTCCGAGGGGAAACAAAATAATAGAATCACCACAAACAATTCTCTCAGCTTAAGCGGACATTGGGATATTGAAGCTTCTCTCAAAGTTATTTCCCATTGGTTATCATTTTCCAGCAAACCTCTATCTCGGCAAGCGGCTTGGTAATGATGTTGGGCCACGTACATGATGAAGTAGTATCCTGAGATAAAAACATTCTGACTGTGAAGGATGAATGCTGTACACTCTTCCCAATGCTGCATCTTTTTTTATGCCGGGGTGTCCAACTACGTCTTGGCCACGCTTCCTTCTAGAAAATTTATTGTTTGCCTATGTATAGTAATGAGGGACTTCGTGATAGAGTAGTGTTCTAGCAAACCCGTCACTGCTGCACAGGTCAAAAAAGGCAGTGAGTGTCGTTTTAGGTGGATTTTCAACAATATTTTGTATATTTTCCGCTGAGAAGTATACTCGTTGTCCGTTCTCTAAGTGTACCGCTAAGTGTACTACGGTAGGGTGTCTGTCATGTATAGGAAACTCTAACAATCTCCACACTGCTTCAGATGTACTGATGTATCGGCCGTTTAAATATTTTTCAACTTCGTCATGAGCATTTCTGACACTGAAAGTGGCTTGATCCGATCCTTTATTAATGTACTTACATATGTACTTAATTGCTTGTACGGAATGACAATATTCAACGTTTATGTGAGCGTTGAAAGATCGGCACAATATTGGGCAATATGGAACGATCCATCTGTTGTCAATGTTGACTGTTCTTCCTCGCACATTCAAGGTAGCGACCTGCCCTCCGTTGTCGATGTCGCGTCGTCGATAAACGGGATATCCGTCCTCACCGGTCTCGGTTTGAGTTACAAAACGTCGTGGGTATTTTTTTGAACAAATGCCATTTTTCATGCACGGCGAAGTCAAATTTTCTTCCCCACATGGTCCATGTACCATATTTTTTGTGACTATTTCGAACAACTCTGGATCTTCATCTTTATTAGGTAGCTCGGCAACTATTATGCCATCAATTTCATCAGGCTGTATTTTTGTGTCCAGCCAAAATAACATATGACAATGTGGCAATCCTCTTTTTTGCCACTCTACAGTTACCATAAAACATTTAACCGTCCCAAAAATCGCGTCTTTTGTGATTATGTTTATAATTTTTTTCATTTTTAAGTGAAACACTCGAGCAATGATGTCATGCCGATCGAAAGATCGCTGACCGGGAAAAAGTTCTTGCTTTATTTCTTCCCATTCCGGATTACACGTAAAAGTTATAAAAAGGTCAGGCCTTCCATAATTGCGCACATATGTCATAGCATCTTGCGTCTTTTCGTGGAGATACCTCGATGACCCGGTAAATCACGACGGCAAAATGACATGCTGACCTAAATTGGCGGCATTTACACCTGCGTCTTGGTTTAAAGCATCCCTCAAATGAATATAGTTATCCGCTCTTAGCTTTTATTGGTTTCGGGAAATAAAATTTAACCTCTCTGAAATCATCTTCGCCATCATATCAACACAATACTGATTAAACAAATCTTTGTAATAATGCAGTGTGTTAAAACAGTTCATCCTAATCATTAAACGGTAGGCATAATATTGCATACATGACACTGTCTTATTTCGTAATGCATTCTGCTGAGGAATATTCACATAATATCCGTCGTCTCCTGTTACATATATAAGTGGATATTGTAACGGATCGTAAGCGCGGTGCAATTCCGACACTCGTTTTAGTTGTCCGTCTCTACCATGCAGCACAATATCCCTGGGTCCTTTGTCTTCGTCGACCAACAGAACGGCCACTTCATTTAAGGAAGGAGCGTTATATCTGCCTTGGTGTTCTGTCTGAGGTGTGCGATCAGAGTGAATGATTAGTTTTAAACTTTCCGGGTTGTTAAGTTCGATACTATGCTTGAAACTTCGTACGTATATATTGTGGCTATTTAATACGGTCTGCAATTCGTTAATCAAATCAATTTTTAGCGTAGGGGCCATGTTTGCTCGCAAAGATAGTTGGTCAGCTTCTGAAATAAAATATATTTGCAGAAATTGAGGGTTTTGTCCTGCTGGTGGTAAGAGGCTACCTATAAGATGGTAGACTTGTCCTTCTACCTTAAAGGTGGGCATAAAATTTCCCTCTCTAATTTCTTTTGCCCCAAACGAAGTCATCTGAAAAAGACTATTGTATCTACGCGCATTGTTCAAAAAATGCGCAGAAAGTGTGTGATTATTAGTCAATAGGCTTTTTATTGGTTCTGGTGGCTCTGTTATATTAGGAAGAATAACTTTTCCAGACGCGCAACACATACCGTTCGCTTCATCATTCCATTTTTTTGCACAACATCGCGGGCAAACCTTATTCATTGCTCCGATTTGGATGCTGTTTTGATGAGCATAATCAATTTGTGGATCGTAACTGAATGCCGATCTATTGCTATGAGCTAAAACTCTATTACGCGTCCTAATTGTTAAAGAATGTTGTCTTTCTCTCTGTGCAATAAGTCGCTGCGAGCGTTCGGCGCTAGATTCCCTGGCACGTGTTTGCGAGTTCCTAACTCTATTTTCTGCAAGACGCTGCGAGCGTTCAGCACTCGATTTTCGTTCGTGTAGTTGTGATGATCGGGTATTTTGTGCAATTAGTCGCTGCGAGCGTTCGGCGCTAGATTCCCTGGCACGCGTTTGCGAGTTCCTAACCCTATTTTCTGCAAGGCGCTGCGAACGTTCAGCACTCGATTGTCGTTCGTGTAGTTGTGATGATCGGGTATTTTGTGCTGAAAGACGAAGCGCATGTTCGGCGCTTGATTCCCTTGCACGTGATTGTGACATTCTGTCACTATTTTGAGCAAGGCGGTGCAAGCGTTCGGCGCTAGATTCGCTTGCACGTGATTGCGACGCATACACTCTCTGATTTGCGAGACGATCAAAATTTTCGGAAACTGATTCTTCATCACGTCGTATTTTTGCTAATCTCGCTTGAGAGCAACTTTTAGATAGTTGAGACTTTTTTTTCTTGGCATATTGATGATTTTTTTTTTATTAGATAAAAATAAGAATAGAAATTAGGATAGAGAATAAGAATAGAATTTAGGATAAATACTTACTATGGAAAGTAAGGGTATAAGTAAGAATATAATTTAGGATATTATAGCAGTAAAGCCTGAATGAACAATTTATAATTAGTTCTGAAAAGAACTTTTTTACTCGAACAAAAAATGCAAAAGAACTTTTTTACTCGAACAAAAAATGCAAGTTAAATAGTCTACAAAATGTTTAAGATCGGTTACGTGACACGTCTGCTGCGTAGGGAGCCGACCGCGCGAATGAGCCGCGCGGCTACCTATCTCACTGATCTGACCTCCCCTTCCCCGCACCGCTGCGTTGCCCGGCTGGCTAGTCACTTCACGCCGCGCGCCGCCCCGGGCCTTTTTTATGTATTTTTGAAATAGCAGGTAAGTACTTACCTAATAGGTATCTTTTGGATGAATTAATAGTCATAAGGTAACCGATTGAACAATTCAAAAGTTATCTAGAGCAAACTTTTATAAGGATTGAACCATTCATTAAAACGATTGTTATGGGTAAACTATAAAAGGTAGACATATGCTCTCGCAGACTTTTTTAAAAAGAATGTTAAGATGAACAATTCATCCATAGAGCATTTTTGTATAACTTTAACTATATGCCCAGCGCACGCCACGGAAGGCCTCAGAAACGACACTTTTCCTCCGTTTTTAAAACATTTTTGGTTACTGCTCCACAACTATAGGACCTAGCGTGATATTATATAGCATATGTTACTTCTGAATAATGCAGCTTTCTAATGGTGAAAAAAATATTGGAATCGGTCCAGTAGTTTTAGAGTTTATTCATTACAAACATACATAAATACAAAAATACAAATCTTTCCTCTTTATAATATTAGTATAGACGAAGGTACAGACGATCGTAGGCAATGACAAGTAGAACGTAGCTGATGTCGCACCGGAGTCTTCTCTTACGTCCACGAGGTCCGTTTCGTAAATACACAATAACACTACAGATGATACTTCACGTAGTACTCAAAGTTCTCGTTACAGTTGTCGCAATAGGTATTCTCAAAGATCGCTTCTTAACTGTCGCTGTTTTCGCATCGCTAGTCGAGTGTAGACTGACTCTGCGTTTCGTTCGTGGTCCTCTCTGCGACCCCGAGTTGGGGGCGCGAGGAGACGGTTTGGGGGCTCCTTGATGGCCCCATGACCGTGGAGTCGGTCTCTCGGCCTCCAAAATGAAGACCCGTCATTGGGTTGCACCCTAGGGGTGCTGCTCTTCATTCTTCGCACACCTAAGTCGACGCCGCGAGGGTGTGCCTTCCCTCCGGCGGTGGACGGTGTGCTTTGTTGTGTGTGGCTGTAGGAGCGCCTGAAGTGTTTCACGACGCCCGTGCGATCAGACCCCTACCAGGTTGGATCACGGGTTGCCCCCGTGAAGGCCCAGCAAGAGACGATCAGCGACCGGGCGTCGGCTTTGGTTGGCGCTCCGCTACAGCGGGTGAATACCCCGACCCCCTAACAGCTCAACCAGCTATGTACGGTAGGCTGCGAGGGTACGGGGGGTAGTGTGTGTTACGAGCGGTTTGTAGGTGTGTATTCACCGCTCGTGCGGTATTCTGAGTGTGTGTCTGCATGTTGAGTAGTGCATGTGTGTTCGTCGTGCGCATAGCGCCTATATAAATACAGTCCGCAAATGCGCACGGCGGCGTCGTGTTGCGAATGAATAGTGTCTATCCTTGTCTGAGTAGGTCACGTGTATTTGTGTTTGTGACCTACCCGGCTGTCAAGTCCGGTAGCGCGACGTCTGCTATGAGGTCGCGCGGGTATCTCTTCTTATCGGGAGGCCTCGCGTGCCAGGGCGCGATGTCTTGGATGTGCTGGAGCTCGGAGGTGCTGGCACGCGAGAACATCCCCTTCGCCAGGCGGATAGCGAAGTCGTCGATGCTCTCGACTCGCAGGTCCCTGCTAATTACCGAGTTCCTCACGTACCGGGGAGCTTGGACGATCTGACGCAGCGTGATGTTCTGCTGCGTCCGGAGCTTTTTTCTGTGTGTCTCGGCCGTGAGGGCGAGCCAAGCCGGGGCAGCGTATGTGAGCTGCGGCCGCACGTAGGTTTTGTAGATCCCCAGTTTGACTCGCGTGGAGAGGCGTGACGAGAGCACCGGGCGCAATAGGTTTCGGCTTACCTTAACCCGCGCGACGGTGTCGCAGACGTGCGGGCCCATGGTGAGCCGGCTGTCGAGTGTGACCCCCAGGTATTTGGCGGTCTTGGTCCACTCGACCTCGGTCCCCATGAGCTGAAGGTTCGGTGGATGACGTCCGCCTCGTGCCGTGACGATTATAGCCTGCGTCTTACCTGCGTTCACCGACAGTCTCCACTTGCTGAGCCAGTCGGGGAGGTCGTCCAGAACGCGCTGCATTTTGATGGCCGCGTGGTCAGCCGACAGCGACGTGGTGATGTACGCGGCGTCATCTGCGTACAGCGCGAGGGTTGCAGTGTGCGTGGCGGGGATGTCGTCGGTGTATACCGAGTACAACGCAGGCGAGACGCAGCTTCCCTGCGGCACGCCCGCTCCAATGGGGCGCGCGCTCGATGACACGTTCTCCACCGAAACCTTGAATGATCTGTCCTGCAGGAAGGAGGAGACCACCTGTATCAAGCGACGAGGCGCGGTGGTCTTGGTCAACTTGTAAATAAGGCCGGCGTGCCAGACCCGGTCGAATGCCTTTTCCATGTCGAGGAATACTGCAGCGGCATACTCCCTCTTGTTCATGGCCGCGGTGAGTGTGTGCAGTACCCTCGACAACTGGAGCGTCGTACTGTGTTCCGCCCGGAAGCCAAATTGTTCCGGGCGGGGCGTGGTGTGCGGCAGCAGGTGTTGCAGCAGCAGTGCCTCAAACACCTTGGAGGTTGTGGGGAGGAGCGTGATCGGCCGGTAGCTTTCCGGCTTTGAGACGTTCTTCCCGGGCTTGGGCAACATGATCACCTTCCCCTGCTTCCAGCAGTTGGGGAAGGTTCCGGTGCGGAGTATGCCGTTATATAGGCGCGCTATTGCCGCCACCGATTTCGGTGGCAGGTGTCGGAGGGCGGTGTTTGTAATTCCGTCCGCACCGGGTGCCTTTCTGGGCTTAGTGCTCCTTATTGCCCCCAGTACTTGGCCCGGGGAGAAAACTATGGGGTCTTCGTCTGGAGCTACCGGCGTCTTGAAGTACTCTCCAAGGTGTTGCTCCACTGCTGCGACATGGTCCAGGGCGTCTGTCGGGTTCGGCGTGAACTGACGCTCCAGGTGCTCGGCGAATATTTCGGCCCGGTCGGCCGCCGTGTAGCGTAGCGCCCCGTCGCTGTTGCGTAGCGGGCGCACCGGGGCTGGGGTATTCTTTAGACGCCGGCACAGCCGGTGTACCGACGCCCAGTCGCCGTCTGCCGAGTCTATAATGTACTCCCAGCTCTCCGATGCGTGCGCGTGTAGCTCGGCCTTAACCTTGACCGTGACACGGTTGAGCTGGTTCTTAATGGTGGGGCATCTTGTTTGTTGCCACCGCCTACGCAGACGCCTCTTGTCGGCGATCATGTTGGCGATGTGTGCGGGGAGCTTCTGGTAGCGCCCCTGTGACGCGGTGGATGTGCATGTCGCCGCTTCCAAGGCGCTCTTGATGCAGGCGGTGAGCCCTTCAGCCAACTCGTTCACGTCCAAGGCGTCGGCGACGGGCCGAGTGGGCGTGGTGGCCTCCATTACCTTCCTGAATTTGTCCCAGTCCGTGTGTCGACGTGGCGCCGGATGGGCAACTCTGGTGGTGTGGTCAGTCAGGCGGACGAGCACTGGCTGGTGGTCGGACTTCAGCTCGTCGTCCAACACCTCCTGCGCGATCTGGCAGGTGAGGCCCTGGTGTACGACGATGTCCAGCACATCGGGTGTATGTGCTACGTTGTCTGGGTAGTGGGTCGGCGTCTCCGGTCCGGACACGTCGTATCCTTTGGCCTCCGCGTCGGCGAGGAGTCGTCGGCCCCCCTGGTTAATGGTACCGCTGTTCCACGCCGGGTGCTTACAATTAAGGTCGCCGGCGATGATGGTAGGATGTGGTGAGGCTAGCAGCGTGTGTATGTCGCTTGTGTTGAGCGGTTTCTGTGGCTGCTTGTATGCCGCGTACATACACACGTGCCTGCCGGCGACATGCAGCTGCACACCCAGCGCTGAGATGCTGCTGAGTGTTGGGGGCGGTAGCTCCTGGTGGACGACCCTTCGCTTCACCAGCACCACCAGGCCTTGGGAAATCCTGTGTCGCTGGCTGTTGGTCTCATTGTATTGCCCATCCTTCTGGTAGACGTGATAACCTGGGAACTTGACCGTGTCCCCAGGTCTCAGGAGCGTCTCGCTGATGAGCGCCACGTCGATGTCCTGTTCCTGCAGGAGAGGACGGAGGAGCACGACCTTCTCCCTGAGGCCGCGGGCATTCCAGTGAAGTATTCTCACCGGCTTAGACATGTCTGTTTAACATGATCAAGTCTGTTATGCCGGTGAGAACAACTGGCACCGGGTCCTGACCCCTGCTGAGCGCCAGCAGGATGTCCTGAAGGACCCGGAGAGCGGCCTCATTATTGTGGACCCGGGGTGTCTTTCCCCGGGTGCGCCCGCCGACAAGGCGGTTTGTTGTTTTGGTGGCGGAGGCCGACTACGCCTCTCCTGAGCGGAGCTGCTCGGCGCGGGGCCGCGGACCATCCGACTCTCAGTCCTTTGCGAGCTTTGTTTGTTTTTGGTCGGCGGGTGGGAGAGGTCGTCGGTTCTAGCCTGTTTAGGCCCCGCCCCCTTCTGTGGTGGTACATTCGCTGTCACATTGACAGTGGCGGGGTTGGCAGCGGCGTTGGTCGTGTTGACCTTTCCCCTTTTGCCGCCGCGTCCTTTCCTCCTCCGTCCTGAGGAGGTGGTGGCCGCATTGCGCGCTGGTGGGTCGTTAGCGGCCGCCATCAGGGTCGCCGATTGGGTTTCCCCTAGCGGCGTCGGCTGTAACGGCCTCTCTGCGGCCATGTTTGACCGGCGCGTGTTTCCGGTGATGGCGACCGTGCCCGCCCGCTTGTTGCGCACCTCCTTGCGCATTACGGGGCATTTTGTATGGTTTGCGGGGTGCGCCCCCCCGCAGTTGATGCAGGTGGCGGGCTCCTCCCTTGGCCGCGGGCACTCTCTGGCCACGTGACTCCCGCCGCACCTGACGCAAGCGAGCGGTCTGTGGCACTGTTCAGAGGAGTGCCTGAACTGCTGACATCTGTGGCATTGTGCAGGCCCCTTCTTGCCACGCCACGCCTCGATCCTTACACCGGGCATGCAGAGGATCTCCCTTACCTCATAGATGCCCGGCAGAAGGTTCGGTGTCTTCTTCAGCACGGCGTGGAATATACAGCCGGGTCGTCCTTGTCGCGCCTTGATGACGCGAACGTACTCCGGCTGGAACCCCAGCGCGCGTAGGTCCTCCTCAATGTCTGCCGGCGCCGTGTCCGCAGGCAGCCCCCTTATGGCCACCTTGTGGCTCCGCTCCGCTGGCAGCGAATAGGAAAACCAGGGGATGTTTTCCTCTTTTTCAAGTACCGTCAGATACTTTTGTATCAGACGGTACTCGGTGTCCGTCTGCGGGGTGAATTTAACCCCCTCCCCGAAAGGTCTGGCACTGGGGGCACGCCCCAGTTTTCCTTTGAGGACGCGAAAATGGTGCGCCCACTGCGGGAGTTTCTCCACCACCAGTGGAGGGTAGCGCAACTTTTTCTTAGCGCCCGTTTTGTCTTTTCCGTCGGTAGGT
Source organism: Sesamia nonagrioides (assembly GCA_017933935.1). Taxonomy (NCBI): domain Eukaryota; kingdom Metazoa; phylum Arthropoda; class Insecta; order Lepidoptera; family Noctuidae; genus Sesamia; species Sesamia nonagrioides. Next base: position 1,197,956 of record JADWQK010001571.1, read on the forward strand.
TTTGCGTCTACCGTCGGAATATTTTTTTCCTCCGCTCGGCCAGGAGGGGCTGAGGGAGGGGGGGCTGCGGCGCCTGCTGCTCCTGCAGGATTGCGCGTCGCTTCGGAGAAGGTCTTGGGGGGCGACTCACCTTTGCATTGTCGCTTCGGCGCTTCTTCCTGCTCGTCCGGGCTGCGCTGTCGGCGTTGAGCTGCGCGGGCAGGGGGGGCGACTTTAGGTAGTAAAGTCCTTACCTCTTTGCATCCGGCCGAGGACAGGTCCGGTAGCGACGCGCTGGGTGCTCGGCGTTCGAGGCTTGCTCGGGTTGTCCGGGGAATGATGGTATTTGTTACCTCTCGGTATGTGTTGTCGTTGTCGTCGTCGTCGCTGCTACCGTCCGACGACGCCTCTGACTCGCTCGTCCCGGGTGAGACCAGCGACTTCGACGACGGTGACGCTGGTGCTGAGCTCCGAGGGGCGAGGGGGGATGCGTAGGACTTCGGTGAGGGTGGTGGTGTCCGCTTTACAGGCCCGCTCTGCGGATGGGCTGTATTTTTTGAAGTACCCGCACTCGATGACGTCGGGTACTTCACAGAATGGATTGTGGTCTGCGGGGCTCCTGGTGTCCGGAGCTTGGTCGCTGGTGTCTTGGGTGACGGTGATGCTGGTGAGGCCAGGTGTGCCACCGTAGTCCGCCTGGTTCTAGCATTTTCTTCCCCCCCGCTATGGTGTTGTTCACGGGGAGGGGGTTTGGGCGGAATCCCCGGCTGGGGCATCCCGCTGGGAACGCGCGGTTGTCGCGACCCTGGCGTTAGGAACGCCGGGTGCAGGTAAGAGGGTCCGTGCGACTGCTTCCCACTTCACTGCACTGATGCACTTTCACTATTTTTTTTTTTTTTATAGCTTGTAGGTGTTCGGTAATAACGTTAGCGACGTGAGCGTAAACAGAATAGAGGCGCGCGTGACGATCCTGACTCTGCGCCGGCGTCACGGCTCTGTATATAGGCCAGCTGATCGAACATTCCAGAATCCCCTAGATGCAATAATAATACTGCATAACTTCGAGGTCACCGGCCAAGTAAGTACCTACGATAATTCCCGGAAACGGGTTTCTAGAAATTTCGATGTCGACACTTTGTTGACAAAACTGTTGAGACCTGTACCATTCGATAGGCCATCCTAAGTCAAGTAATGCGTTTTTATATTGTGCCTAGAAAATGTCTAGATCTAGGGAAATAGGACTTAAAAGTGACACACTGCATGTGACGCGATATTGAACCTTATGCCATCGACATAAGGTCCATTCGTAACATTGCCCCCTTCTTAGTCATGCTCGTCCCGAGCATGATTTGATCCATAATAGCGAGCTAGGCGGTCTACGTGTAAGATCTTCAGCTTCCCTCTAGGCCCTTTCTTAATCCTGCAGGTGACATCGTTTATTCTGGTTACTATCGTGTACGGACCCTCCCATTTGGCTTGAAATTTCGGACTCTTTCCTTTTCTCTTTATGGGATTATGTAACCATACCAAAGTTCCCTCTTCAAATCCGGGCACGTTAGCTTTGCGGTCGTATCGGATTTTCATTTTCTCACTGGTTTTCAGACCATTCTCTCTCACTAGCTCATGTATTCCATCTAATTTACGCTGTAGGTCGGCCACATAGTCTACGGCTAGGATAGGAGTATCGGTTGGTGTTCCGGTTAGTGCATCTATGGGTAGTCTAATTTCTCGGCCGAAGTTGACTTTTGCCGGTGTGCAATTTGTGCTATCATGTGTTGCAGAGCGGTATGACATTAAGAAGAGTGGAATGTATTGGTTCCTATCCCTCTGGTGTTCTTCCACTACTTTGGCCAAATGATTCTCCAACGTCTGATTGAATCTTTCGACCATTCCATCTGGCTGTGGGTGATATGGTGTTGTACGAGTCTTGTGTATCCCGAGCAGTTGGCAAACCTCTCGAAATAGTGAAGATTCGAAGTTTCTACCCTGGTCAGAGTGTAACTCCAAAGGAATCCCAAATCGACAGAACACCTCGTGAACTAGCATTTTGGCGACTGTATGGGCTTCTTGGTTAGGTACTGCAAAAGCTTCTGGCCATTTGCTGAAATAGTCTTGCATGACGATGATATACCTATTCCCTTCTTCAGTAACAGGGAATGGCCCAGCTATACCGACAGCAACTCTTTCCCACGGTGCACCAACATTATACACTTTCAGCCGACTTCTGGCCCTCGTTTGCGGTCCCTTTACTGAGGAGCAGGCTACACATTTTCTACACCAGTCCTCAACGTCTTCGCGGCAATGCACCCAATAGAATCTTTTTCTCACCTTCTCCAGGGTTTTCTTTACTCCTAGATGTCCTCCGGATACTCCGCCGTGCACCTGTCGTAGCACTGATGCGACTTTATCCCCGGGGACAACTATCTGCAAGGTGACCTCCTGTCCACTGGGTGATTCCCATTTCCTCTTGAGAACTCCATTATCAATTATCAGGCTGTCCCACTGAGCCCAGTAACTTTTTACTGTTGGGCTAAGCGCTGATATTTCACTCCAAGTGGGCCTTTGGCCACGTTTCTTCCATTCGATTACTGCCTTCAAGTCACTGTCTTCCTTTTGTGCGTCTTCCAATGATTCCTTATCCCAGTCTTCGTCCAAAGCGTTCACTTGGATAATCCTTACGTTATCTTTCTTTTCCTGTTTGTCACAATGTCGGCCCTTACTTCCTGAAGTAACCTGGCGACGGCGGTCCTTTTGTCGTGCCTTTTTCTCGAGGCGCTTCTTCTTACGCGCCTCGTCCTCGACTTCCTTGTCCCGCCTTGCGTCTGCGTCACTCCACGACCTTTCGCGCGACCGCTCGCGCTCGTGTTCTCGATTGCCAGGACGTTCGCGTTCCCGGTCTCGGTCTCGCTCCCGGTCCTTGACGCGTTCCCGCTCTCGTTCAGCGGGTTGCTCGCAGTGCCCGCTCCGATCGCTCCGCTCGCGCCACTCGTCTCGCTCGCACGGGCGCTCGGGCTCGACCTTCGCATCGCGCTTGCGTCACGCCATCCCCGCGGCCTCCTCACGTGACCAAGAAGTTCTTCTTCCCTTAGCCTTCCTGGGATAATCAATTCGAATGTGCCCTTTTTCGCCGCACTCATAGCAAGTTGGTCCTCGTCGTGCTTTTATTTGTGCGGTTACCACACGAATACGGTCGAGTTGTTGGCTATCTTGGCGTACTGCTTCCACCTCCAGAGCGTGTGTCAACGCTGCCTTCAGAGTCTGATGGTGCCCCAGACGAACCGCAGCCCTGACTTCCGCATCTTGAATTCCATCAGTAAAAGCTTGCACCGTAGAAGCATCAATTACTCCCGGCGTTGAAGCATACGCCCTCCGAACAATACGTTCTATTTCCGATGCCCATTGTTGCAAACCCTCACTGCTTTTCTGTGTGCGGTCGCGGAGTTGAGCCCTGTAGACATGTTCCAGGTGTTTCTCTCCATATCTAGACTCTAACGATTCTAACAGACAGGCTAGGGTATTGCAATCGCCGGAAATATTTTCGAGGATTTGGACCGCCTCACCACGCAGTGCAAGCGTAAGGGCGGTTACAGCTTGATCGTCGTCCCAATTGTTGCCTTTTGCGACTTTTTCAAACTGTACACGGAAGGCCACCCATGACGTTGTTCCATCAAAATGAGGTATCTTGAAAGTCGGCAGAGCACTGGGTACCGGTACCACATTTTTAATAACGCCTTTTTGTACCTTCTCCTGCAAAAATTCTACTTCCTTCCCAAACTCCATGATGGTACTGTTTAATTTCTCCATACGCGCATCTTGTTTGTCTATGCGCGTATCTTGCTGGTCCATACGCGTATCTTGTTTGTCTATGCGCGTGTCTTGCTGGTCCAGACGGGCATCTTGTTGAGCTGTTTTAATTCTAAGTTCATTGACCTCTTCTTTGGTCTTTTTCCACTTTTCATTTAATTGTAATACCAGTTGCTGGGATTCCTTTATTTGTGACTGGGTTGCTGCCTGGAATCGTTTTATTTGTGCCTGGGTTTCTGCCTGGGATCTATCTATTTTTGCCTGGGTTTCTGCCTGGGATCTGTCTATTTTTGCCTGGGATTTTGCTTGGGATCCTGCAACACTTTTGATTTGTGCCTGGGATTCTGCTACACTTTTAGTCTGTGCCTGGGTTGCTGCCTGGGATTCGGCCATACCTTTTATTTGCAGCGTCAAATGAGCCAGCAACGCCGATAAATCGCATCCACTGCTTCCGGGAATAGTGGTGGTAGTAGGCGCACTCACATTCGTCGGTGTTACGGCGGCCGCATCTACTCCGGGTGCAGGGACACCAACCGATTCTTCCTCTTGACGCGCCAAATCCATCGCTGCTTGTCGTCGCGTGCGAACCCTTTCGTCTTCCCTTGGCGTGACCGGCATGCCGCTTCTGACACCAATTGTTACGGGCTAGGGGTGCTTAAACGCCGGTTAAGGGTTACGAAGTTTATTAGCAACGAAGGTACAGACGATCGTAGGCAATGACAAGTAGCTTCTGACACCAATTGTTACGGGCTAGGGGTGCTTAAACGCCGGTTAAGGGTTACGAAGTTTATTAGCAACGAAGGTACAGACGATCGTAGGCAATGACAAGTAGAACGTAGCTGATGTCGCACCGGAGTTTTCTCTTACGTCCACGAGGTCCGTGTCGTAAATACACAATAACACTACAGATGATACTTCACGTAGTACTCAAAGTTCTCGTTACAGTTGTCGCAGTAGGTATTCTCAAAGATCGCTTCTTAACTGTCGCTGTTTTCGTATCGCTAGTCGAGTGTAGACTGACTCTGCGCCGGCGTCACGGCGCTATATATAGGCCAGCTGATCGAACATTCCAGAATCTTCTAGACGTAATAATAATACTGCATAACTTCGAGTTCACCGGCCAAGTAAGTACCTACGATAATTCCCGGAAACGGGTTTCTAGAAATTTCGATGTCGACACTTTGTTGACAAAACTGTTGAGACCTGTACCATTCGATAGGCCATCCTAAGTCAAGTAATGCGTTTTTATATTGTGCCTAGAAAATGTCTAGATCTAGGGAAATAGGACTTAAAAGTGACACACTGCATGTGACGCGATATTGAACCTTATGCCATCAACATAAGGTCCATTCGTAACATTGCCCCCTTCTTAGTCATACTCGCTGTGCCGGGACATCGCTCGAGTCAACCTTAGATGTTATCCGGGTCAGATGTTTTCAGGTTTTATACTGTGGAGTGATAATTGCTAGTATCTTGCTTTATTGATTTCAAGTAAACTAAAGTGTTGGAATACCCCGCGAATCTGGTATAAAAACTAGTTTCACCGCGCTATTCTGTTAGCTCATATTAGCCATCGGCCTGCAGCTGAGCAAACACAGCTATATAACTAACTAATACTTACTTATTGTCTGCGTGGCTTTTCTGTTTTTCTTTGACACTTTTACGTCTTCCACTTCTGTTTTACAGTTCCTCAATGGTACATCACCTTCTAAGTCTGACTCATAATAGCGTGGTGATTTATCTGCCACATCTAGACAACTATTGTCTAAATTTCCGGGTTCTAGCTCTGTAAGTAAACAAAAACAGTGAAGAGTATTATTTGTTATATTTCACAACACAATGTGGTTACAGTTACGTTGATTAACTTAACACTGGCAGAGGTTTGAAAGAACTCAAAACATTTTCTAATCAATATAAAAAGAACAGATCATATTTTATGATTAAGATATTATCTACTGACAATATAATTTTTGTTTTTAACACACTAAAACTTTGATAATATCACAGATGGGGCCCAATACCGATCCCTGTGAGCCACCGGACGTGTCAACCTTATATGTCGGCCAAATTGGATAAAGAATAGAGGTAAACAAACCGTTGCTAGGCAACGAGTGTTTACGCCTAATAGACAGATGTTTACAACCTTTTCTAGATCGTTTATTTACATAAGTAAAAATTCTACTTCCTACTAATGTAAACACTTTATTTGTTTCGATATTTATGATTTGCATAGAACACTTAACCGATTTGAATGAAGTATGACACACATAAAGCTTAATTCCCTAAAAAATAGAGAGAGAAAAAATATTAAGCTAATTTCCTAATAGGTTAAATTTTTTTATACATATGATATTATACTTAGTCCATACATGAAAGTACATATTACATTACATGTGCGCAGTTGATATGAAAATAATTAAAATAAACAAAATTGTATTGACTAATGCCTCAACTTTATTCATTGGTTGAATTCCACAAAATTTGTTTAATACCTGGATGTCATCCATCTTTCTTTTTTTGTAGGGCTATCACGTAAAATTTATGTCGACTTTTTAATGGTTTTTCGAAATATCAAGTTGTTACGCATGTTATTTTAGCGATTCTAATGAAATATGTTGCAATAGGAATTGTTAATAGATAGCTAGCATGTAAAAGTCGATAATCATGTAAATCATCATCATCATCTCAGCGTTTATCCCGGTTGATCCGCGGCTTTCGCGTTGGAGCCCGGGGTCCGCTTTCCTGCACATTCTCCTCCATTTCGCACAATTTTTAGCGTCCTGTGGTAAGAGCTTGTTGGCACGCATGTCATCTCTTACAACGTCAAGCCAGCACTTCTTTGGTCTACCCCGCTTGTTCCGGCCCGGCGGAGGCGCCATGGCAAGACATTTGTTACCCACGTAACATATAAGATAATCATGTAAATAACAGGAGATTTGTAAAACGTGAGTTGTGATAACCCTAAATTGGGTTGTTTACCTCTTTTCTATTCAATTTAGGGTTATCACAATTCAGGGTTTACAAATCTCCTGTTATTTACATGATTGTTGCCTTGTTAAAGCATGAAATCATTTTAAAGTCAAGCATATTTTAATTTCCCGATTCCCTCCTATGTACTCCCTACTTCCATGCACATCTGGCTTAAAGGGCTAGATCCCGTGCCATTTGGGACTTACTAAAAACACAACCAGCAACTTGTCTCTGGTTCAAGACCCTGTCACGTAGCAAAAATATAGCAGCAGGGGACATCTCTTGGACACGGGCTAAACTCGTGTCACATATGTTGCATCGAGCCGAGAGATGGCGTTGCGCGAAAGTACGGTCGTTAATATAATAATTAAATTCAAATAAAGAACGACCGGGTTAAATAAAATAAAAAAGGACTTAGGATAAATAAATATTAAAAATAAGAACCAACTCATGAGTCTGAAATTAAAATACAAGTCGGGGAACGCACTTGTCAATGGTTCAGGAAAATACAATTGGGAGCGGTCGATCGCTTGGCTACAGAAGCTTCGAGAAGAACGATCGAAGTTTGCTCGGATGGTGGATGGTTGGCTGGCGTTGCTGGTACGCAAGGTTGGCGTGTTTGCGCCATAACCCATGGGGTTAAACGTCTAGCGATTTGGCTGATAATTCTGTGAGTATCATTTCTCTATACCCGGAATATTTCTCCCCGTGTTTTCTTGTTCTATAGTGCTGACTTAGGTCAAATGTTGTTCTAGATTTGGCTCTTTTGGCGGGCCTAGGGCGGGAACCCGTGTGGAGGCGTCGCGTCCTGACTTGCCTCAGGTGGCCTTGATTCCGATTGGATCAGGCTTGTTTGGAGTGGAAGTGTGCTGAACCCTGGTGGTACGGCACATCCAATTCTCTTTCGACGACGACTAGACAGGTATAAGCTGTCATGATTTCTTTGCTCCGGGTGTTCCCGAAATACCTAATACCGCAGGCCGCGTTCAACCGTGCATTAATCTGACACCCGTCAGTTAGTGAAGCCAAGGGTCTTTGTACCGTAAACCAGATGCGTTAGTCGGGAGAGCTAATCCAAAATGTAGACTCCCTGTCCTTATTTCTTTGTTTTGATGTATCTAGTGAGTGAGAGTGAGTTTACAACAGGTTGCATGTAAATAGGCTATTGGCTTGATAATGTTGTGCATAACCTGAGATACTTTTCTAACGACTGAGCCGTGATCACAACGGTTCACCTCACGAATCCTTCATCAAGCGACCCTGAGCTTGCTGAATTGTCTCATGTGGATTCCCTGTCCCACTCCGACCCGAGACGGAGTGAGTCAGGAAATCGACTAGGTAAGTTAGGAGATTGTTTTGTCATATATTTATGACACAGGGTAATTATAAAATAAATTTGTAATTGTATCCATTTATTGTTTTATTTAATGCTCCTAGCTACCAAGTATTTACATAATTAAATTTACTGTAACTACCCACCACGAGCCACCCTGCGTTTGTATAAGAACTATAGCGTTACAACCGGATACATAGTCTGTGGACAGCAAGCAATCTCTTTGACATTCATCATTAAATCATCGATCAAGCATCAGACCAAAATGAGATAAATCCGCAATTAGCGAGTGCATCTTTAAACCAAGGTGATTTGTGTTCAACGTGGGGGCCCCTACGCAACAGGCTGAGCGAGAAAACCTGGATATTCTGGTGAGTCCCATTCGATACTTCTATCCATCTTCTGTAATATCCTTGAATTAAGAATTTCTCAGTAAGACGCGCCTCGTGACGCAGTTCCATTTATCGAAGGAATTTATCAAACCACCAAATTATCACAATACACAAACATGCCTTTTATATGCTAACTATTGGTTGCATGAAAAGTTTGCACGATTCTATGAAGCAAAACATGTATGTTCTGTTTTTATCATGTACGTTCCACCTTTTTTATACCATGTTTTATGCAAATAAATGATATTATTACTAAAAACTATTTATTAATATTGAAAAAGAGTGTGCATGGAGTTTCTTGCCCGTTCTTCTCCATAGGTACCTACTCTTTGGAATGGGTGACTAGCTTCATTTTAATGACTGACCGACCTTCTGACAAGTCAAAAGTGCCTGTAACTGGTTTATTTGAAATACCTAAATGCTTTGGTTTTTGATTGCAGCATATTTCAATAGAATCCCTATTTTAGGGATTTACATTACATTAATTTTACGTGAAAGCCCTACAAAAAAAAATAAGGATGGATGGAATCTAGGCATTAAACACATTTTGTGGATTTCAATCAATGAATAAAGTTGAGGAATTTGTCAATACAATTGTTCGTATTTTAATTACCTTCAAATCAACTGCATAACACATGCATTGAAATACTTTCAAGTATGGACTAAGTATATATATGGATCAAAAAAATTAACCAATTAGGAAATTAGCTTACATGTGTGTCACATTTCATTAAAATTGGTTAGAGTATTTATTTCGGATTATTCCATATTTGTTAGTACAATTTTGAACTTATAAACTAGTGTTAGTAATGCAAAAAATATTACAAAGTTACATTTTTATCAATAAGTGGCGGATCGAGTGAAGTCCCCGATGATGGTGGAAAATCGCTATAAGATTGCGTGCAGTCTTATCCAGCGAGCCAGCATCGGAGAGTCCCATCGGTCCACCAACGCGCGCAGGATAATATTGGGACTGTCGCGCGTTCGGCGCAAAATAGAAGCGCACCGTTTGCGCATGATGTCCGCAAAGCCGTCCGTACCAGCCTCCGCAAACATTGCCGAGGCGCTGCAGTCCCATCAGCACCCGGAACGCATTATTATCCTTTTGAACGCCCATCTATACAATATGTAAAGAAAACCCTGTCCGACCCATAAGGATAATAAAGGTTAGGTAAACACTTGACCAAATATAATATAAAATTTTACATAATCATCACAGTAACAATAATAATGAATTTTGAAATAATCTTTTTTTCCCGGGTATTAATTCCAATTTCCCCGAAATTTGGTCATTTTTAAAAAACTGACAACACCATTTGTGACGGAGCGAATAGCGATGCGACCACGTGCCGCATGCCCCGCCCCCCTTCACCCGCGCATACATGCGCGGGTGAAGGGGGGCGGGGCTATCGGGTTGTCTAGCGCACATGCATTAAGTTACCTCGCTTTTTCGAAATAATATTTATTTTTTTTGGGGGTTTTTTTTTTAAGTTTAGCCCAGCTTTGTAGGCATTATTAGAATCAGTTATCGATACCTAACAATACCTTCACGGGTCGGACAGGGTTTTCTTAACATATTGTATAATACGCGATGTGTCCTCCTGCGCCACACTACAAATGTATAACGTATCTATAGTAAAACGTAGGGATGGGATTAGTGTCCTATCGACAAATAATATTATACATTTAAAATAATTTTTATTCGCCAATTTACGAAGCTAAATAAAAACTGTAATCGTAATTTCATATTTTATTTTATTTCATAAAAAAAACAATATGAAAACCTGGATATATTCCCCACAATAAAGAAAAGAATTTTAAATTTATTAGACGTGTGTTCTACAAGGCACATCCCTATTTGTCTCCAAATGTAATCCTTCTACTTCATATCAAGTAGTTGGCGCTCGAGGCACGTCAAAATCCTTTCTGTTCTAGGGATGTCTAGATTTCTATGGTATACATTTTATATTCACTGTGGTCGAGTTACACGTGCATAAACTCAACCGATTCCTGCATAATTTATTTCGTTTACTTACAACAAATACAATTAATAGAAGCTAAATACGTGGTTTTCTACGTTTTAAAAAATAAAATAAAATGGAGGGTAAGTGTCTGTTTTACACAAGACCTTTTTTTTAATGGTGTCGCTAAATACTCGCAATTATTTTTCTGGATTGTAGAAACTAATAGAAAACTGAAGAAAATTCCTGAAACGGAAGTTGACGACTTAACGGAATGTCAAGACGACGAACTATTTCAAAATTCTGATTCAGACTTGAACAACTCGCAATAATTCGACATATTCACAGTCACAATTTTTTTTATAAGGACACGTGCGCCAACTCAAGATGTAAACATTGCACTACACTAAAATGCACAAGGTCACTATGACCTTGAAACCCGTCCGCTTATGACGTCACAGATTTCCTTCTATACACGTCGGTGGCGTGTACGGACCGACAACTAACTAACTTTGTAGGGATGGGTTTTTCAAATGGGGTTTCACTATCGACAATGATTAGAAAACCTATTAATTCTTGATTAAGGTAAATAAAACCTAGTTTAAAGTGTACAATATTTATAAAATATTCTATATTTACGTCATTTTCTTGCAATAATAGTATTTATGATCATTTCGACGAGATGAAATATAGCGAGGTCTTCGTCGTGTCCCATCACTGGCTTACTTGATATCAAGTAATTGGCGCTGGGGGCATTAAAATATTTTCTGGCGTTTTTGTTTCTATTGAAAATTAAACAAATAAGAACTTATTATGCGTGAAAAAGTTAAAAATATGGTTGATAACAGGGCAAATTTCCATAAAAACAAAATAAAAGGTCTTGTAAAAGTCGTAAATTTATTTTATACTGTGATTACTTCTAATCAAGTAGTGGCGCTGAGGGCACGAAAATCTCGAACTTGTATAGAAGTGATTGGCGTTCAAAAGGTTATATTGAATGCGCATTATTATATTGAATTATATTAAATAAATAAACTGTTTACATTAGTAGGAAGTAGGATTATTACTTTTATGAAAATCGCCAATCTAAAAAGGTTGTTAATATCTGCGTTAGGCATAAACTACTCGTTACCTAGCAACGGTTTGTTTACTTCTATTCTTTATCGAATTTGGCTTTTATATAACTGATACTTACGTATAGTCCAAGTAGCTCTTCTCTTTTTCTTTGATACTTCTTCCTCTTCCACTTCAAATTTACAGGTTATTAAAGGGACATCATCTTCTGAATCTGACTCAGGACAGTGTGGTGGTATATCTGCTACTTCTAAACAACTATTGTCTAAATTTTCAGGTTCTAGCTCTGTAAGTAAACAAAACAATGAAGTGTATTATTTGTTTTATTTCACGACACAATGGTTATCATTACGATGATTAAAACTTAACACTGGCAAAGGTTTGAAGTGAACAAATTATATTTTTGTTTATGATATTATTTACTAACAACATTATTTTAGTTTTTAAAACATACCATCAGTTTGGTGTTCCTCCTTTGGCTCAATAACATCATCTGGTCCCTCACAAACAGCTGATAATTCCTCTCCAACAGCAATGCAATCAGCAACATTTATCTGTTCTATTGGAGTTTTAAAAAGTCCTCCAAATATCTCAAAGTGTTTTTCATTCACTACAGGATTGGGCTGTAAGGAGATGATTATATTATTAGGAAAATATACTGCTAATCACAGTGTCAGAAGCACAAACTTCATACCTATCTTAAATTACTTAAAAGTGCCCTATGTGAGGACACTTCCAGTCGGCCATGCTAGCAATTTAATTGACCACTGCACTAGCTATTGTAACATAGAATAACAGGTAATAATTGTATGTCTACATATATTTGACAAAAGCTTATATATTGTTATGCAATATGCAATGGTTTATTTGGTTTAAAATCCAAACAAAATAGGTATGAGATTGAGAGGAATCACTTTCACATTATAGGGAAATTAAAACTTATAAGAATGAATTGCTGTTAAAGAATATCTTACCTCATATTTGTCATTTATCTTCTGAGTGAAAAGCTCGTCAGTTTTCAGACATTGTCGCAGTAATCGGTAGCATTGCTTTAATTTAGCAAAGCAGAAGACACAAGCAAGCATTGGTCTACTGTCTTCAGTTATAAACTGCAACAAAATTTGTCATGTATCCACTATTTTGATTTTATTATTTACTAGCGGCCGCCAGCGACTTCGTTCGAGTGGAGTTACTTATGCTCTGCTCCTATTGGTTGCAGAGTGATGTTATATAGCCTAAAGCCTTCCTGGACTAATGGGCTATCCAACGCAAACGGAATTTTCAAAATGGACCAGCAGTTCCTGAGATTAGCGTGTTCAAACAAACAAACTCTTCAGCTTTATATATTAGTATATACAACGTGTAACAAAAAGGGTATATACATACCAAGTGGACGGCCTCTTGATAAGATAAGAAACGATACGGGAAGGGTTCTCTAACCTTATGTTTACATGGTAGGAAGTTATGAATTATTCCAATACATATGATACCAGAAACCGCAGTTTCAAACTGAAATCAATACAACACTAGCAAAAAGCCAGCTGATCGGGGTCATTGAACAGTTCATCAATAAAAACAAACCTCTTACTTACTTGCTTACCCTGGTATTTCTTCAAACAGTGGATAAAGGGTTCCGGATGTTTATTTTTCTTAACATTTTTTTTTTTCGGAAAAATAATTTTACGTACAAATAAGTTTTTTCTACAAAAGCTAACTTTATGTTTGTGAACAACAAACCAAGTCATAAAATAGGGCGAGTGCGTGCGCTGGAAATCGAAAAACGTCTAGCGGCTTTAGTCACCTACGTAAAACAATAAGAAAACGCAATTTATTTTATAAATGAGTAAACTTATCTAACAAATCGATAGAACCGAGTTGGTAACTCTCTCTCATCTAAAGCGCATTTCCCGGTTGTGTCCGCGGCTTTCGCTTTGGAGCCCGGGATCCGCCTCCAGTCCAACCGGGTTCGGCTGAATACCAGTATTTTACATGGAGCGAGTGCCATCTAACCTCCACAATCCAGTTACTGGGTAATACGATATCCCTTGGTAAGACTGGTTGTCTCACAGATCTACGAATGACAGCCGGGACTAACGGCTTAACTAACGTGTTTTCCGAAGCACGGAGGATACACACACAAACACCCAAAGCTGGAACAACTACTTGTAGGTCATACAAATATTTGTTCCGCGCGGGAATCGAACCCGCGACACGCTGTGCAACAGTCAATCGCTTAACCACTACGTCAATCGTGCAGTCAACTACCTGCAATTCACTCAGTAGCTACTCAATCCTACTTCCTACTAATAAAATGCGAAAGTTTGTAAAAATGTTTGGATGAATGGATGGATGTATCCATACATACATTCTTACAAATTTTCGCATTTAAATACTAGCTGCTCCCTGCGGATTCACCCGCGTAAGTTTCGATCCCCTGGGAATATCGAGATAAAAAGTGTCCTTTATGTTAATCCTGGTTATAAACCATATCTTTGCCAAATTGTATCCAAATCAGTTCAGTAGTTTTTGAGAATCGAGTTGGTAACTACAACACACTAAATAATACCCAATCTATTAACTACATTCCTATAAATTTCCTTACGTAACTAATTCTTTTCATGTCGGTTGCCATTTGCCATACATAGGTAGGTACTTAGCAGGGTTCGAAAATATCCGATATTTATAATAAATATCAAAATATCGGATATTTATGATATATATCCGATATATATCCAAAATCGGATATATATCCGATATTTATATCCATTTCTTAGGACTGTCATTTTATTATCTTATTACTAACTATACGATTTCCACAGGTACATGACAGTTTATTATTATGAATTTATTACAATAAAAACAACATATTTTTAGTTTTTATTTAACGAAATAAACATAAAATCTTATAGTTCACAAAAATCAACTAAAAAGATGGTTAATCTTTTTCTGAGAAAACAAAGTCTATAAATATTAGGGAAACAAAATTAAAATATCTTATAAATCCTAATATTTGTACTTAGTCGAGTTATAATCAAATAATAAATTAGTCTTTTTCTAGTCAGCTAGAACTGTCAAATCGCCTGTTGACATTCAAAGGATTAACACTATACTTCACTTTTAAGGGGTAGGTATGTTTGCAGATGATAGAATTGAAAATTATTTTGGCTCTTTTACGTTGCACTATATTATTGATTGCAGTACCTACTTGGTAAATTCGAAGTATTACTGTCTGAAGACAGAAAACACGACAAATATGCCAGCAGCGCGTCGGTAAAAGTACTTAAATGCAACATACCATCAATTTTGATATATATCACAAAAAATGGTTGGATATATATCAGATATATATCGGATATATATCATGATATATATCAATTGATATATATCCTTCGAACCCTGGTACTTAGTTTATGAAAAATTAATTACTTAGATAAACGTGCGAAAGAGACTACGAAAAAGGATTTCATATCTGTTCAAATGAACCCAAAATATCATTTCTAAACAACTCATGTGTGTCCTAGTACAAAAAAGGTCCCCATGAGTTCCGTAGATAAATTAAATTTTAGTTAGTCTTTGCGTATTCACTTCTGCGATATAAAATATTTTGCCTTTTGCAAAAATATTATAGCTTAAAACTCAGCAGTAGATAGATAGAGTACAGTACAGTCTTAATTTACCTTTTCAAAATAAATAAAAAATACGCAAATGTACTAGGAGTGCAACAGATACGAGGATTGTTATCGCTAAATTAAACAGCGGTTCCGCAATCACAGAACCCTAATTGAATGTCCTAGCTCAAACATATGAAATCGAATACGATAAAATATTATCTCTCAGTCGCGTACGCCGACGGCGTGCATTTTGTGAGAGAGATGACAATATTTCCGTTATTTTTATCCGTTATTCCACACATATATTATTGTTGTGTGAGTGACTTTAGAACGCGCCGAAAGCAATCATGTTGAACATGATAAAATATTGTGTCTCGGTCGCACGCGCCGCCTGCGTGAATATTTTAAGAGAGATGACAATGTTTTGTTCCATTTGTCTACTATCTTTGGCGAAATATTTTAAAACGCCGAAACAGAAATTAAGTACCTAAATAAATAAAGTTCAATTTTTCATAATTCCTATTAGTTCAGTACAGATCTAAGATTCGAACTTTACGGTCGCATGCGCGTTTCGCGATTTTTGTGTTGTGAACTTGTGACGTGTGTACAATCATGGTCCTTAGCAATACTGAATATTTTGAGATGATCTTGTGTGTCGGACAAGAGGATGTTAATGTGCGTGCTGCTCGCGAACTTTATCGTCAGCGATTTATCGATGGTAGGGCAGAAGGTGAGCGTCGACAGCTCCCTTCGGTGGCGTGTTTCCATAGAATGGTACATCGTCTGCACCAAACTGGTTCTTTTCACGCTCCTGGATTAGGGGGTCGCCCGAACACTACCGATCCAGATTTAGAGGAAGCCGTACTCGAACATTTCGAAAATAACCCACGTACTAGTACTCGGCGAGCTGCATTAGCGCTGGGTGCATCTAACCATATGCAAGTATGGCGAGTGTTGAACAATGACGGTCAGCACCCATACCACTTCCGTCGCACCCAGGAACTGACACCTGCAGATTTTTTGCCTCGCGTGACCTTCTGCGAGTGGTACTGCGGTCAGGTAGCAGCTTCGCCAGATTTTGGCTCAAGAGTACTGTGGACAGATGAAGCGTCATTCACAAGAGCTGGGATAAGCAACATACATAATGACCATGTTTGGTCTCACGCTAACCCGCATGCTTCTACGGAATCGTCGTTTCAACACCAATGGCGACTAAACGTGTGGGCTGGTATTGCGGGAGAAATTGTCGTAGGACCAATTTTTTTGCCGCACAGCCTAAACGGTCAAAATTATTTAAATTTTTTAACCAACGAATTGGACGATGCTCTCACAGAAAGCCTATCAATTTTAGGTTACGCTAATCTCGTGATGGGCAACAATTTAATCTTCCAACACGATGGCGCTCCAGCACACTATGCACGTGATGTTAGGGAGCATCTAAATATGCGTTTTCGTCAGTGGATTGGGCGCGGTAGCAGACATGTACCTTGGCCACCGCGATCTCCAGACCTAACTCCATTAGACTTCTTTTTGTGGGGGTATATTAAAAACATAGTGTATGCAATGCCGTGTGACACAGCAGAGCAAATGAGAGAGCGAATCGAAGCCGCTTTCAGGACAGTGACACCAGACATGCTACGGAATGTCCAGGTGTCGATACACAAACGAGCGACCTTGTGTGTACAGTACCAAGGGCGTCACATCGAACCACATCTCTAAAAAATGTAAGTTAATTAAATTATTATTTTTAATTTTCATATTTATTTTGCTGATTGTTCGGACTATGTTAAGCTATTTTTGAGGCAAAATTTAAGTAGGCAGGTAGGTACAAGTACCGGGCGGGCCATTGTCAGCATCTCATGGACGCGCGCGTCGCAGCCGCGCGTTTCAACAATATGTAGGCAGATAGGTACTAGGCGATCAGAATTACAGAAGAAATGTTTTGTAATATTAACAAGTGACTTGGAATGTTGTTGACCCTCCGTAGTGTTGTTACACGTTTGTTTAATTTGAATTCAAGAATCATGCGATACCAAGGATACCAAGAATTTGGTATCAATTCTTCGAGTAATTTATTTTGAGCTGAAACTTTGTGTAGAGTTTCTATACCACCTATAATCTTCAGGGGTTCTTGATGTATATACCCTTTTTGTTACACGCTGTATAAATGTAAAGAAAAACCTGTCCGATCCGTAAAGGTGTTGTTAGGTATCGATAACTGATTCTACTAATGCCTACAAAGCCTGGCTTTACTTAAAAAAAATCCCCCTGAAAAAATAAATATTATATTGCAAAAAGAGGTAACTTAAAACGTGCGGTAGACCATACCGGCGCGGGCGAAGAGGGGCAGGGCACGCGGCACGCGGTCGCATCGCTATTCGCTCAGAATTATACTGATAAAAATAATGTTGTCACTTTTTAAAAATTACCAAATTTTGGGGAAGTTGGAATTCATTCGCGGGAAAAAGAGATTATTTCAAAATTCACTAGTATTGTTACTATGATGATTATGTAAAATTTCATATGTTATTTGGTCATGTGTTTACCTAATCTTTATTATCCTTACGGGTTGGACAGGGTTTTCTTAACATATTGTATATTAGTACAGATTTATCATTTATATAAAAGAATAAGGCAGTAATTAGGCGTAATTAAACACCTACTAAATATCATTAAGGTATAATGTTGTGCTAAACTATACAGCCGAGCATTTTATTATGTATGTATGCATTATTGTAGATACAATTAATAACCTCTTTAGGTCTTTAAAGAGGTTACAACACTTTATATTTTAACTATATTAAATATATTATATAAGGTAGAGATGTGTCTCCATTATTTTAATGTAACCAGTAGTTTGCTCAACATTCTCATTGTTGGCACACTGTGTATGGACTATTCTTAGAAACTGGCAGTTTCTAAATTGTATGAACTGGTAACAAACTAAAGTTAAAGAAAATCCATTTGACTTAGTTAATGAACACCCATAATAAAAGTCCCAATATAACTTGTTAATAATGTTGATAAGTTTAAAAAAAAAGCTTTCATATTATTTTGTAGTAAGGTGTGGCGGCGTAGTAAGTCGTGGTGGCCTAGTGGTTAAGACACCAGCCTCTCAGGTATGAGTGTGCGAGTTCGATTCCAGGTCAGGCAAGTACCAATGTAACTTTTCTATAGTTATATGTACTTTCTAAGTATACTTGGACACCAATGACTGAAGGTGAAGGAAAACATGTTGAGGAAACCTGGACTTTGTAAGTCTGAAATCGCCAATCCACTTTGAGCAAGCGTGGTGATTACGCTCAATCCTTCTCTGTATGAGAGGAGACCTGTGCCCAGCAGTGGGACTATAAAAGGTTGCTGATGAATACAAGTCCCAATATAACTTGTTAATAATGTTGATAAGTTTAAAAAAAAATATTTCTCAAAAACAGGTAACAATGATTCACTTAGCATGAGAAACACTGGTTACAAACATAAACATTCCTTGAAATGAGAATCTTTTGAATTAAGACAACACAGCTTTTGTCATGGCTTAGTGGCGCTTGTTCACTTCATGTCACGGGTGGGAATTGAACCCATACAAGACAAATTTGTATGACAGGTAGTTGTTAAAAGGAAAATGAAGAGCGCAAGTAAAACTGTGACGGAGCATGACAACTACATAGAGCTGGTGTTATGTTAAATTGGGTAGATCTCTGCTTCTTCCTCAGCCTATAGATGTCCACTGCTGGACAAAGGCCTCCTCCAAGGCTTTCCACGATGACCGGTCTTGTGCTGCCCGCATCCATCGGCTTCCCGCGACCTTCACCAGGTCATCGGTCCACCTTGTTGGGGATCTCCCTACGCTGAGTCTTCCAGTGCGTGGCCACCACTCCAGAACCTTGCTGCCCCATCGGCCATCGGTTCTACGAGCAATGTGCCCTGCCCACTGCCACTAAAGTTTAGGGACTCGCAGAGCTATGTCGGTGACTTTGGTTCTTCTGCGGATCTCCTCATTTCTGATTCGATCACGCAGAGAAACTCCTAGCATAGCTCTTTCCATTGCCCTTTGTGTGACTCTGAGCCTTCGTATGAGGCCCATTGTGAGCGACCACATTTCAGTTCCGTAAGTCATCACTGGCAACACACACTGGTCAAAGACTCTAGTCTTGAGACACTGTGGTATCTTGGACGACGAGAAGACTCTGCTTAAGCATTACTTAAAACTAGTTTCAACCAATCAAATGGCTTGAACCGGGACTTATGAAGAGCTTGAGTTTTGAGTGACGTTCTGTAATACCGACCTTAGACCGGTAAAGCGGATCCCAGACTTCAAAGCTGGAAAAAGCTTCCGATGCGACTGGGATTAACGCCGAGATGATGATAAAATGGAGTCATTAAGAGGAGATAAGTTAGAGTTGATACACTGGTGCAAAACTATCAACATTATTGGTCCATATGACCACAACAACTTACTGGAATATTAGTCAGCGTCTCGTATAGTTTGTGCATGTTTCTGTTGGCCACTATACACAGTCGGACATTCTCTGCTAAACATATCCTACACATTGTTAGCTTATCCATCTTTTAGCTCAGAAACAGAAAGCAACAGAAAGATTGACAATCAGCGATACGATACGGCTTGTTTTCTCTTCTTTGACAACCTAACCACCCACAGAGATTTTTTTTTTTTTGGTTAAATTCTTTCCGTACTTCTGAACGGAAAAGGCAAAGGCATAGTACGCCATACAGCCTAGTCTTCAGTAAATATATTCTTGAGTAAACTTATCTTAAATAATCCTAACTTATCCTAGCTTATCCTAAACTTATCCTAACTAATCTAACTCCTTTCGTTTCCCGCGTTTGGACGATAAGGAGCGGTTTAGCGTAAAGACATGATGCGGCCACTATGCTACAATATTTCACTGTTCTTTTGGAATAATTCACTGAATGCATTTTTACTACATAAATCACGCGTTTTTATTTAGTAAACGACACTATAAATAATTTTAAAAGTCCAATGAAAAATGAGCGTGACACTCATCTTGACATTCCCGCCAAACTCCTCAGCTGTTTTCTCCTAACCACAGAGTTTTTTTTTTTTGGTTCAATTCTTCCCGTTCTTCTGAACGGAAAAGGCAAAGGCATAGTACGCCATACAGCCTAGTCTTCAGTAGATATTTTCTTGGGTAAACTTCTATCCTAACTTATCCTAATTAATCCTAACTTATCCTAGCTTATCCTAAACTTATCCTAACTAATCTAACTCCTTTCGTTTCCCGCGTGTGGCCGATTAGGAGTGGTTTAGCGTAAAGACAGGATGTGGCCACTATGCTACAATATTTCACTGTTCTTTATGAATTATTCACTGAATGCACTTCTTACTACATAAATCACGCGCTTTTATTTAGTAAACAACACTATAACTAATTTTAAAAGTCCAATGAAATATGAGCGTGACCACTGACCTCTATTTATTTATCACTGGACAGGCGACTGTCAAAGTGTTTTTGTACCCGTTTGATAATCGCCATTTTGGCGCTGTCGAACGTAACGAGTGTCCGTGGTACAAAAATTAGTGATGTCGACATCAACGAACAAAATATATCGATAACTCTTGATCGGTACTATCTATTTGATGCCGTGTCCCTACTAACGTATCTATGGCGTAGACCCCTGCTTGAGAAAAGTACTCAATACTCTGAGTTACTAGTTTCAGACATTAGTTTATAATAATAAAAAATATATATAAACTAGCGCTTCACCGCAATCGCGCCTGATGGTAAGCAGTGACGCAATCGTTGATGGTAAAGCGCACTAGTTTATTAAGAGCCTATTCACTCTAGCCTTAGAAACTCCGCCAGCTGGGAAATTGCTCCAGTACCTCGATGTACGCGGTATAAAGGACGAGGCGAAACGCTTCGTCCGGTTCGATATTTATTGATTGTTGGTGAACATAATTTTCTTGCAGTGTTCCAAGTGATGATGGAATTCGAGAATAATGGCATGAAGTTATTCCATTTGAACCAACAACTAAAACAAGGTTTTATACATTTGCGGTATAATGGTTGACAATTTTTTGTCTTTTAAAGTGTATTGTATTTGTTACGTCTGTAACACTTTGTATAAATAAATGTGTTGATTTCTTGAACATGCCTTTTGTTACTTTTTAATTATATTACGCAGCGTAGCGCGCCGCGTCGTCCACTTATCACAATGTTGTGTGCTAGTATTATTATACTCTTTGGTGCGTGATTACTAGCTAGACTGCTAGCTAGAGTACCGAGAGGGCACCCGAATTGAGGTGCGTGGGCGTGGGTATGACTTGCGTTCCAAGCGTTTCTATTAAGTCAACGTACTGAAAACAGTATTCACTAAACTCATTTTGCATTTTATATATATCAACATTGCCTTTTACAGCATGTAATTTAATAAATATTTTCGAAGATATTACAGAGACTTATAGGCTGCGGCACACAGGGGCAACGCGAGCCTGTAACTGTCTCTAGGTATGTTTAGATCCATAAAACTAAGTAACGGGATGCGCTTTTCTTTAATAGATAGAGTGATTCAAGATAAAGTTATATATACCTAATATGATACATTTATTCGAGCGAAGCCGGGTCGGGTCGCTAGTATACAATATAAATAAAGTTCATGTTTTATTTTGTAGCTAGCTCTTACTGTTATTAGATTTTTCCTAAAAAAAAATTTTTGAAGTTTATTAAATGTCCCAATTTTCTTATGAGCTGTGTACACCCTACTAGAAAGGGACACAGGGGTCCTTCGTACGTTTCTCTTTCTAGGAACGCCTTTGCCGGCTCGTTAGCTTTCTAGGTATTTATACAAATTCTTTGAGTGGTAATTATAGAAATCAGTGAGCGTGACACTCATCTTGACATTCCCGCCAAAAAGTCCCAACCACAGAGAGCAAGTAATTGCCATACCAGAGGACCGACCACGCTGGGAGAGAAGCGCGAAACTTCGCGCTTTCTATGGGCCTTTCCCAGCTGGTAGAGCAAGCGACTAGGGTGCCTGATGTAGATGGCCATACTGCCAACTGTTTGGACCTTCTGCTGACCACTGATCCGGACAGATGTGTTGTAACAGTTTCCTCACCGTTGGGAACTTCGGACCACTGTCTGGTGAAGTCTGTGTCGTCCTTTTCCCCACCAGAACACGACTCTCGTGGTGAACGGCGATTGTGGCGATTCTTTGCGTCTTATCCTTGGCAGCAGGTCTGCTTCTCTTCTGACGATCCGTCGAGCTGTGCGGACGCTATAACCGATGTGGTGCGTCAAGCTATAGAGTATTTTATCCCATTCATTGACGTGCCCGTCGGTGGCTCGGCTCGCCCATGGTTCAATGCCGATTGTGTCCAAGCTGAACAGCGTAAGCACACGGCAGTTCTCGCCTGGGTTGACGCTCGTGACCGCGGAGCTCCGGATCTAAGCTCAAAGAAGAGAGCCTTTAACCGTGCTGCCAAGTCCTACAAGAAGGCGCTCAAGAAGGCTCGCTTCGACCGCATCACTCATATTGGCAACAAGTTATCTGCGCAGCCATCCGGTAGTAGATCTTTTTGGTCCCTTGCCAAATCGGTTGAGGCGAACTTCTGTCGGCCCTCACTGCCTCCGCTGGTTAGGCCTGATGGAACACTGGCTCATACGGCGAGAGAGAAAGCAGGTCTCTTTGCTTCTCTCTTTGCCCATAATTCGCGTCTTGATACTGGCAGTGCTACTCCACCTAATTTACCTCATTGCGGAGCCTCAATGCCTGAGGTTCGCATTAGGAACAAGGAGGTTCTGAGAGTACTGTGTCGTCTGGACGTGAATAAGGCTAGTGGTCCGGATGGTATACCAGCGATTGTTCTTAAAGCTTGTGCGCCCGAGTTGTCTCCTGTATTGACGCGCTTGTATCGCCTCTCATTCAGGACTGGTATTGTGCCCAAGTCCTGGAAGCTTGCTAACGTGCAGCCCGTGCCCAAGAAGGGTAGTCGTGCCGATCCTGCCAACTATCGGCCGATTTCGATCACCTCCATACTTTGCAAAATTATGGAGCGCGTATTGAACTCGCGCCTCTTGGCATACCTGGAAGGTAACGATCTCCTCAGTGACCGACAGTACGGGTTTCGCCGCAATCGGTCAACTGGGGACCTACTAGTGTATGCCACTCATTTGTGGGGCGAGGCCCTCGAGAAGAATGGGGAAGCGATTGCTGTCTCCCTTGATGTCTCGAAGGCCTTCGACCGGGTATGGCACGCTGGCCTTTTGAGTAAGCTTCCAGCGTACGGCATTTCCCCTAGCCTGACTGGCTGGGTAAAAGACTTCCTGACTGAACGGTCCCTCCGAGTTGTTGTCGATGTATGCTCTTCTGAGCCCATGTCAACTAATGCCGGTGTTCCTCAGGGGTCTGTTCTCTCTGCAACTCTGTTCCTGCTGCATATTAACGATCTGCTGATGCCTGGTATCTATGGGTATGCAGATGACAGCACAGTTGTAGAGAGATACCTGCCGGGTGCTCGGGCTAGTAGGGAATCAATCCGGTCCGAAAGAGAGGCCATGGTTGAGCGAACGAGTGTTGCGCTGCAGGCAGTCTCCGAATGGGGCAATGCCAATCTTGTAGCATTCAATGCCGCCAAAACACAGGCGTGTCTTTTCACCGCCAAAAGGAGCCCATTCACCTTGGCTCCTACTTTTCGGAATGTGTCCTTGGAGTGTTCCGACCGCCTTCAGCTTTTGGGAGTTGAGATTTCCTTGGACCTTAACTTTGGGCGGTTCATTGAGTCCAAGGCTAAGGTGGCTGCCAGGAAACTTGGCGTTATCGCAAAGGTCCGGCAGTACTTCACACCTGGGCAGCTTCTAATGTTATACAAAGCACAGGTCCGTTCGTGTGTGGAGTACTGCAGCCACATTTGGGCTGGTGCTGCCAAGTGTCACCTGGCCACTTTGGATTCAGTGGAGAGACGTGCAAAGAGGCTGATTGGTGACCCTGATCTAACTCGAGTTGGTCTCCAAAGCCTAGAGCACAGGCGTAGAGTGGCCAGCCTTTCGGTGTTCTATAGGATGCATTTCGGGGAGTGTGCGATGGAATTGCATGATTTAATTCCCCCATCTCCGTTCCACCAGCGGACGACCCGTCGTACGGCTGGTTTCCACCCTTACGTTGTTAACACCTCTACGATCCGGACGAAGCGTTTCGCCTCCTCCTTTATACCGCGTACATCGAGGGACTGGAATAATTTGCCAGCGGCGGTGTTTCCGTCGGACTACAATTTGAGTGTCTTCAAGGCTAGAGTGAATAGGCTCTTAATAAACTAGTGCGCTTTACCATCAACGATTGCGTCACTGCTTACCATCAGGCAGGATTGCGGTCAAGCGCTAGTTTATAATATATATATAAAAAAAAAAAGAGATGAAGAACTCAAAGAGGTTCATCTTCATCTCTAAAATTAAAAAAAATGTCCGTCCCAGGAACTAACATATCCATACTCTGTGACACGACGACAGGTAGACCTCGCCCATACCTCACCTTACCTTTTCGTCGAGCAGCTTTTGATCGACTGCATGGTCTTAGCCACCCTGGCGTGAGAGCAACATTACGGTTGGTGGCTGAGCGATACGTATGGCCACATATTAACACTGACTGCCGACAATGGGCGAAGTCATGCTTACAGTGCCAACGCAGCAAGGTAACTAGGCACTCATCTGCACCGCTGATGAGTTTTCCGATCGCATCAAAAAGATTCTGTCATGTTCACATTGATATCATAGGACCACTACCGCCTTCAAACAATTTTACTTATTGTCTCACCGCGGTTGACAGATTTACGCGTTGGGCCGAAGCGTGGCCTATGACATCCATCACGGCGGAGGAAGTGGCAGATACGTTGGTGACTGGTTGGATATCCCGTTTCGGGGTGCCAAGTACCGTGACGTCCGATCAGCCCCCTAATCGGCGAACACATTTTTGTCAAATGATAGCGACTAGTTGGGATCGTTTGGATCAAACGGACCAACGGGCGGTCCGAACGATCCCAACTGATGTCAACTAGTCGCAATCATTTGACAAAAACGTGTTCGCCGATTAGGGGGCAGGGTCGCCAGTTTGAATCTGCCTTGTTCCGGCGCCTTATGAACGTGTGCGCAACAAAGCGGATTCGTACAACTAGTTACCACCCTTGTGCAAATAGCATGGTAGAACGCATGCACCGCCAACTAAAAGCTTCCTTAATGTGCCACCCCCAAACGTGGAGCAAGGCACTTCCACTAGTACTTCTTGGCATGAGGACTGCCATCAAAGAGGATCTTAACACCTCATCCGCTGAGTTAGTCTATGGAGAACCTCTTCGACTTCCCGGAGAATTTATCGCGCCTGCGGAAGAACCTAGGAGCCCAAACGACATATCGGATTTCGTCACGGATCTGAGGAGCCGAATGGAAAATTTACGTCCAATACCGGCCTCACGACACGCTCGACCGTCAACCTTCGTGTTCAAAGACTTGACGACGTCGACCCATGTCTTACTCCGAGACAACACAGTCCGGCGGCCCCTGCAACCTCCTTATACTGGCCCATACCGCATCCTGAGGAGAAGGGACAAAACCCTTACCTTAGAAATGAATGGAAGAGAGGCAACGGTCAGCATAGACCGTGTTAAGCCAGCGTACCTGGACCCGGATATAGTTCCCTCACCTCCAGCTCCATTACCCGCCCCAAACCCTCTTTCTACTCACTCAGCTCCATCCACACCAACTACTCCAGTCCCTTCAGAGACTGTCACCACCAGAACAGGTCCACGGGTTAAATTTAGGGATATTCTAGATTTATAGTTTCTTATATCATACTTTATTGTTTCATTTCTTTTATATTCTAGATGTATCGTTTTTTTATGTTATAATTTATTGTTATAATCTTTTCTCTCTTTGTGTATACTTTGTGTTTCTTCGTGGGGGGGGTGGTGTGGCGAACCATACTAATTGTTTATGGTTCGCCACACCACCCCCTGTGTAAACAAGGCGTCCGAAAACGCCTAAACACGGAAGGTCGTGTGTGGGACCCGCCCAGCCGAAGCCGGGAATACCCACTAAACTCACAGCGACACATCGACATCGCCTGAGTAGCGGGGTCATGGGAAATGGCAGAGCCTGTCTACCAATCCCCCGCCGGCGATTCCCGCCAAAAGGCGGGCCCACAATGGTCCCCCCATAAGGAGGGGCCGGACTGGGTACGTCTTCTAGTGCGAGAAGACGCAGCAGCCAAGGGTGTTTTAGCGAGGTTTCCTTCCTCTTAGCCCCACTCGTTTGCCCGGAGGCAAACGGAGCCCCAGCTCCTCCCAATGAGGAGACCGGGTTGCCCGACGGTGACCCGGAGTTCGGGTCACGTCAGCCACCTGGAGTGGTGGCCGACCCGCCGCACATATGACCGCCGAAGCGGTCCCCACTTCTGGTTTTGGTCCGCGCTGGTAAACCGGTAACCCCCATATCTGGGGGCCGTTCCCCTATCCGCCACCTGGGGACGCGTCCGATGGCAGGCCAGAAACTGCGCACGGAAAACTAACCTAACCTATCTCTTTCCGTTTCCCGCGTGGGGCCGACAAGGAGGAGTTTGGGGTAAGGTTGTGGAGGCATAAAGAACAGGGAGTAAAGTTCACTCATCCTCCATAAAAAAGGGAAGATCCTCCGACCAGACGGGTGTTATGTCTGGCGGGCACTTGGCCAATGCTTGAAATTGGGAAGTTGTATATATATGCTAGTTGCACGGTAAACTCTGATTGCGAGATGTAGAATTCGTGTGACGTCAGTATGACGCGTTGTTACTTTGTGGCGTTTGTAGGTAGGTGTAATACCGCTACATCACTCCCCTCCGGAGACTGGAGGTCGATATTAGGCTGAGTCTTGTATCTTGCGATGCTTGCCAGGCCAGCTGAGGTTCCAGTGAGTCGGAACCGGTTGCTGCGTAGTTCAGGGTGAGTCGGAACTGTCTTCGGTGATTCCCCAGAGAGTCGGGGTGGTGGCGCTGCATTATATTCTAGTGCGTCGGATGTCGTACAGCGCCGGGTTGAGTTGAGTTGAGTTGAGGCTGGCTGCGTGATTCGCCGATGAAGCTTGCGTGAGTGAAGAGGATAACGTCACGCTGAAGTTGTTTCACGAAGGCTGCGCTGACGTTCATGCTCGGGGTCACCAATGTGGAGGCATGAAGAACAGGGAGTAAAGTTCACTCATCCTCCAAAGAAAAGGGAGGAACCTCCGACCAGATGTGTCTTATGTCTGGCGGGCACTTGCCCAATGCTTGAAATTGGGAATTGTCTCCGCTGCATACGAGTCGATTTATTGTGAACCAAAAGTCGTTTAAGGTTTAGGAGTATCAAGAAATTCTCAAAACGCTAAAGAGGACTTAGAGTCAGTTGTCAAGCGTTATTGGGAAGGATGAAATTTCTTTTCACTGATGCTTCAAATTTTTCTGAAACCGAATGTACTGAGGTGGCAGTTTATTTTCAAAACTCTAAAATAGTCTTACTTTTCCAATGTCCACCAGAAACATTAGTCTTTACAGGAGAGTGTGTTGGTATTTTAGAGGCCTTACACTATATTAAATCCCATCAGATAACAAGGTCAGTAATTTTTTCAGATTCCCTTAGTCAGGATAAAGAACTTGTTATTTGAATGCTACCAAAACGGCTTGGACGTTGAGATAACCTGGATCTCCGGTCGCTCGGGTATTGCTGGCAATGAGTGCGCTGATTCGTTAGCAAAGTAAGAATACGAAACCGGTTGATCAAAAGCACTACGTAGCGCATTTTTTTTATATAAGTTATAAACTAGCGCTTGACCGCAATCCCGCCTGATGGTAAGCAGTGATGCGATTATTGATGGTAAAGCGCGCTAGTTTATTAAGAGCCTATTCACTCTAGCCTTGAAGACACTCAAATTGTAATGTGACGGAAACACCGTCGCTGGCAAATTGTTCCAGTCCCTCGATGTACGCGGTATAAAAGAGGAAGCGTAACGCTTCGTCCGGGTCGCAGTGGTGTCAACAACGTAAGGGTGGAAACTCGCCGTATGACGGGTCGTCCGATGGTGGAACGGAGATGGGGGAATTAAATCATGCAATTCCCTTGCACACTCACCAGAATGCATCCTATAGAAGACCGAAAGGCTGGCTACTCTACGCCTGTGCTCCAGGCTTTGGAGACCGTTTCGAGTTAAGTCTGGGTCGCCAATCAGCCTCTTGGCACGCCTCTCCCCTGAATCCAAAGTAGCCAGGTGACATTTCGCAGCACCAGCCCAAATGTGGCTGCAGTACTCCACACACGAGCGGACCTGTGCTTTGTACAACATTAGAAGCTGCCCCGGTTTGAAGTACCGCCGGACCTTTGCGATAACGCCAAGTTTTCTGGCAGCCACCCTGGCCTTGGACTCAATGAACCGCCCAAAGTTAGGGTTCGAGGAAATCTCTACTCCCAAAAGCTGAAGGCGGTTGGTGCACTCCAAGGATACATTCTGAAAAGTAGGTGCCAAGGTGAAAGGGCTCCTTTTGCCGGTGAAAAGACACGCCTGTGTTTTGGTGGCATTGAGTGCTACAAGATTGGCTTTGCTAAATTCGATGACTGCCTGTGGTGCAGCACTCGTACGCTCTACCATAGCCTCTCTTTCGGACCGGATTGTTTCCTTACTAGTCCGAGCTTCCGGCAGGTATCTCTCCACAACTGTGCTGTCATCTGCATACCCATAGATACCGGGCATCAGCAGATCGTCAATATGCAGCAGGATCAAAGTTGGAGAGAGAACAGACCCCTAAGGAACACCGGCATTGGTCGACATGGGCTCCGATGAGCATCCGTCGACAACAACTCGGAGGGACCGTTCAGTAAGGAAGTCTTTTACCTAGCCAGTCAGGCCAGCGGAAACGCCGTACGCTGGAAGCTTACTCAAAAGGCCAGCGTGCCATACCCGGTCGAAGGCCTTCGAGACATCAAGGGAGAAGGCAATCGCTTCCCCATTTTTCTCGAGGGCCTCGCCCTACAAATTAGTAGCATACACTAGTAGGTCCCCAGTTGACCGATTGCGCCGAAAACCGTACTGTCGGTCACTGAGGAGATCGTTACCTTCCAGGTAAGCCAAGAGGCGCGAGTTCAATACACGCTCCATAATCTTGAAGAGTATGGAGGTTAACGAAATCGGCCGATAGTTGGTAGGATTGGCAGGACTACCCTTTTTGGGCACGGGCTGCACGTTGGCAAGCTTCCAGGACTTGGGCACTATACCAGTCCCAAATGAGAGGCGATACAGGCGCGTCAATACAGGAGACAATTCGGGCGCACATACCTTAAGAACAATCGCTGGTATACCATCTGGACCACTAGCCTTATTCACGTCCAGACGACACAGTGCTCTCAGGACCTCCTTGTTCCGAATGCGAACCTCCGGCATGGAAGCTCCGCAATGAGGTAAATTAGGTGGAGTTACGATTACGATTATAATGCATAATTACGATTTGTGGAATGGTGCCAGACCCAAGTTACTTAACTCGTGGATTAAAACATGGAAGACGAATTCTAAAATCAAGGGCATATACTACGCTGCCATACAGGCTGAGGTTCAGCGTAGGCCTTGGTTTCCTATCCTATGGTTATCCTAAATTGTCGAAGAGAACTGTTTCCTCACTGTGTAGACTTACGTCCGTATTCCAGAAGGAAACTCAAGCATTGATCTCTGCTTAAGCATTACTTAAAACTAGTTTCAACCAATCACAATTGATTGGTTGAAACTAGTTTTAAGTAATGCCAATCCAATGTTTCAAGCCAATGCTTGAAACGAGACTTAAGTGGAGTTTGAGTTTTGAGTGACGTTCTATAATACATAAACTCAAGCATTGATCTCTGCTTAAGCATTACTTAAAACTAGTTTCAACCAATCAAATGGCTTGAAACGAGACTTAAGTCGGGCTTGAGTTTTGAGTGACGTTCTGTAATACGCACCTTAGACTCGGACATTGTTGTAGCCCA